>CM061040.1:30501733-31101733 GCA_030762985.1 Adelphocoris suturalis
CAGGCTACTGTTGATTCAATGACTTTAAAAATTATAGGAGACCGTCTAGGAGCAAACCCGCACAATTCCTGAAAAATTTCATCGGAATCGGAAAGGAACTTCATATACTTTTGGGCATGACAAGGATGGATTTATCACAGACAGACAGATATGGAACAAAAATTGATCAGCAAGCTTAAATGCAAAAAGCAAGAGGAAATTTTGATTTTGGAGGACAATAATTTTTTCCACTTCAATCACGAACACATAGCTTCCCTTTCTTCGGTGGTGAGGAAGCGAAGCAAAAACGCCTGTCAAGTTGGGTGGGCAGTATGAATTCCTTACACATTTCAACATGGACGTATAGAATTAGTTAAGGATTGAACTGTTCTTAAAACTAAACATTTCGTGGTTTCACATAAGTTTATAACATTTCATTTTTTTTACTTTTTTTGCAGTTCCCTCGGGATCGTAATTGAAAAGGATTGCAAGCAATTTTCAAATTTTCTCTGAACCATGGGCTATCGGTAAAAATCTAACATCCGACAGTTCTGATAGTACTGTAGTAATGTTAAACTTTTCGTGGTTCCACATGATCTTTATTGGATAGCCCTTCTACGCAGATGAATGGCCTGTCTTTATTATTACCTAATAAACTTTTCGTGGTCACAAATAAAAAACGCAGCAAATTGTTACACAGCAATTTATTATTTTCGTTTTGCCCCTTTTATAGGATTTTTCATTATTATTATTATTTTATTTTATTTTTTGTCATTCCCTTGGTCTATAGAAAGGAATTGTAAGCCATTTTCAAATTTTCTACCCCCACCTTAACCAAAGACTGTAGGTCTCGATGGGGGACTGTATCCAGTCGTATCTATACATCCCAAATCGAGCGAGCAAGAAAAACTATCCCTGCAACATTCCCTGAACTCATCAGATTCCAACGGGGTTTTTCCTACGACTATTGGTTTTTACTAGTCCTATGGACTATTTATTATATCCCATCGCATCTATACATCCCACAGAGAGCGAGCGAAGCGAGCAAAATCCCCTACACATTTCGAATCACCCTTAGTAATGCACCATTTCCAGTCATTCTACATGCCCCACTCAACAGTAAAGACCATCGGATCTATACTGTAAAAGATCAATAACCAAGTTGGAACAATAACACGTCTAATTTTCTCAAACTCAATACAACAACAGAGATTTCCAATCTAACAACCAAACAATTCTAATGAAGTGTCACATGTTGCAGTTCATGTGGAGTTGGTTACTCCACATTATCCCCCTCTTCTTCTTTTGGTCGAACATCCGCTTTTGCCAATCGGTTTGAATGAAGTCGTCTCTTCGTTTTTCCGAGTTTGACATCATAAAGCACATCATTGTGTCTCTTTTGGACTACCCACGGACCCGTCCATGTTGGCTGTAGCTTGGGGCAGAGACCTTGTTTTCTTTTAGGATCAAATACCCACACCCAGTCACCTTCCTTGTATGGCGGTACACATGCACGACGATCGTGAACTTCCTTTTGAGTTCGCATCTTCAGTTTAGCTGTATTCTGAGCGAAGTTACGAACAGTTTCCAGGTTGGTCCGTAGGTCCAGAGCATATGTGCTACCCACTTCGACAGGTTTGACAGGCGGCCTAACCAGTGTTTCTGGTAGCCGAAGGTCATGACCATACACGATCTGGGCTGGCGAAAATGCTGTTGTATGATGGGGTGTGGAACGATATGCCATGAGGAAAAGTGGTACTTTTTTGTCCCAATCTGTCTGGTTATGGTTAACGAAAATGGCCAGGTGTTTAGTAAGCGTACGATTTAGCCGTTCCTCTAGCCCAGCTGATTGGGGATGTAAAGGTGTTGTGCGTGTGCGATGAAATCCTAAGAGTTCACCGATTTCTGAAACCAATTTTGATTCAAAATTTCGCCCCTGGTCTGTATGTATTTCCAAGGGAACACCAATTCTACTGAAGACTTGTTCTACCAAAGCAGCTGCAACTGTAGGGGCTTCTTGGTTGGGTACAGGTACTGCTTCCGGCCATTTAGAAAAGTAGTCGGCTGCCACAACTACATATTTGTTGCCTTGTGTTGTCACTGGAAATGGTCCAAGGATGTCCACTCCTATTCTTTCAAAGGGTGCCCCAACCATCATCTGCTTCAAAGGGGCTGGTCTGATGTGACTTGGACCCTTGAATTGTCGGCACTTTGCACAGGTTTTACACCATGATCTGATGTCTGATGTCATTCTTGGCCAAAAATAACTGTGGCGAATCCTTGATAGAGTTTTCCAGAAACCAAAATGTCCAGCTGTTGGCTCATCATGGCATCGCTGAAGAATCGTCTTGACCATCTGTTGCGGCACTATCCACTGTAACCTACTCTGGTTATTCTTCTCAAGCCAGCGATGGTAAAGTTCTTGATCTTTGACCTCCAGTAATTCCCAGCGACTAACCAGTTGACGAGTCCTTGGGTCATGCTCCATCAGCTCCTCCGCGGTTGGTCGCTTTCCTTCCTTCTTCCATTGTATCAGCTTCTGGATTGCAAGATCTTCTTTCTGCAATTCTTGTTCGAGGGGTAAAAGCTGCACTTTATTTACTTCAAGTTCTTTGTGTTCCCGGCGGCCACAGTATAGGCAATCTTGTCCACATGGTCTACGAGATAGACCATCCGCATTCAAGTGCTTATTACCTGGTCGATGGATAATGGTAAAATCATAAGCTTGAAGTGCTTCTAACCATCTAGCTAATTGACCTTCAGGTCGTTTGAAGGAGGATAACCACTGGAGGGCCGAGTGGTCTGTTCGGAGACTGAAATTACGTCCATACAAGTATTGGTGGAAGTGATCCTCTGCTCGCACAACCGCTAGCAATTCCCGACGAGTAGCACAATAGTTCTGCTCAGGTCCTGAAAGAGTGCTACTATAATAGGCCAGAACTCGCTCTTCTCCACTCTGGACCTGAGATAGCACAGCACCAACAGCATGAGCGCTTGCATCACAATCAAGGGTGAAATGAGCTGACATATCTGGGTAGGCTAAGACTGGTGCTGATGTTAATGCTTGTCGTAAGGCATCAAAACTGCTTTTACTTTCCTGATTCCATTCAAATGGAGTATGAGTCTCGGTGAGTCGCGTTAATGGTTTAGCTAATTCTGCAAAATTCTTCACAAATCTGCGATAGTAAGAGCAAAACCCCAGGAAACTGTGGAGGGATTTCTTGTTTGTTGGGGTAGGCCACTCTTTTACTGCCTCAGTCTTCTGAGGATCTGTATGTACTCCTTTTGAAGAAATTGTATAGCCCAGATAATTTGTTTCTCTCTTGAAAAATCTGCATTTCTTCAAATTTACCTGCAGGTTGGCCTTTTGGAGACGTGTAAGAACTTTCTCCAATTTATCCAACACGTCATCGAAATCTGGACCGTGGATGATCACGTCGTCAAGGTAAGTCATTGCCAAGTCTGCTGGTAGGACTGATACCATTAGTCGTTGGAATGTCGCTGGGGCATTGCATAAGCCGAACGGCATGACCTTGAACTGCCAAAGCCCCTTCCGATACATGGAAAATGCAGTTTCTTCCTTATCCTGAGGTTTTAACTCAATTTGCCAGTAGCCACTTTTAAGATCAAGGACACAGTACCAAGCTGACCCACTTAAATTATCCAACAAGTCCTGTATGCAGGGCAGAGCATATGAGTCCCGTTTTGTAACTTTGTTTAGCCCACGGTAGTCCACACAGAACCGTGTGGTACCATCTTTCTTTGGAACCAGAACGACAGGTGCGGCCCAGGGGCTTTGGGATGGCTCAATTACATCTTGGCTGATCATCTCTTGAAGCAGCTCTTGCATTTTCTTTTCTTGTGAGTATGGAAACCTATGTGGTGCCTTCCTGATAGGGGAAGCATTGCCAGTATTTATTGAATGTTGCACAACATGAGTTCTACCCTCTAATGTGCCATTTACCGCAAATACCCCTTTAGCTTTCTCTAAGACCTTGGCTAGAGCCTCCCATTCCCTTGACCCAGGACACAGGTCTGTAGCCTGAAGGGTTGGTACTAGCCAATCTTCTATGACAGGCTGAATCTGTTTGAAACTTTGCTCAAAACATTGCCATCTGCGCTTGAGAGGAATAGCTGTATGTGGCAATTTGAGTGTTACAGACTTGAGATCAATACACGCAGAAACACGGCTAAGAAAGTCTAGGCCAAGAATCGCTTTATCCCTGATCCTAGCAATCAAGAATTTTTGTTGAACACACTCTCCCCCACAGTGTACCACAGCAGTGCACTCTCCTAGTAGTGGTATCTTGTTGCCTGATGCTGTCTGTAGCCCGAAGTATTTTGAAGTTGATAACTTTAGCCCACAATACTTGGCTACATCGGGTCTGAGAATCGATACTGTGGCTCCAGTGTCCACCAAAGGAAAACAATTTCGGTTCCCTATCAAAGCTTTGACAAATAATGCTCCCCCTCCTGTTCTTGCAGCTTGAATAAAACCAATAGGGCTAGTGGTGGTGGGAACCCGAGATTGCCCTTCCTCTCGAGTTCTTCTTAGTTTTCCGGTTGCTCACTTGCTTTCTTCTTTTGGCATTGAGCTCGTAAATGCCCGGGTGCCCCACAACCCCAACAAACTACACCTTCATGGCTTGAAGAGGATTCCTGACATTCCATCTGTTGCACTGTGGTTAATGCCTCTTGTAAAGTAATTGGGCGAGTAGCACTCAGAATTTTCCGAGCTGCCTGATCTCTCATACCACGCATAAAAGCCTGTAAGGCTACCTCCTCTTTACAATTTTCAGGCCAGTTAGGATATGCAAACCGAACCAAACGTTCAATGTCTGTAGCATATTGAACTGCTGTCTCACGAGGTTTCTGGTGTTTATTCTCTAGCTCACTTTTCCAGCGGATGGAAAGGTTCTGTTGTCCAAACCTGTTCTTAAGAGCTTCAGTCAGACAATGATAGTTGGTTTGGCTTTCCTTTGGGACTGTAGCTAGAACGACTTGCAACGCGGCCCCTCTCAAAGAACTAGCCAACTTTTCACCCATTCTCTGAACTGACCAAGAATTTGACTGGGCAACTATTTGCAAGTGCCCAACGTAATCTTCCCAAGCAGTGTCCCCTTCATATGTCATCAACGGTCCTTCTTGTTTGATTGCACAAACCTCTGGTATCTGTGAAGAAGACTGAGAGTTTAGTGTGCAAGTATTTTGGGGTACAAGTTGACTTCGTAGGTTTCTATTTTGGTTTTCCAACTCATGGATTCGCGTTTCGTACGCAGATTGCTTTTGTTGTAAATTTACAAGCTGCTGCTGAACAGACTGTAAAAGTGATTGCACGTCTCTCACAATGTGACCGTTTGGTTCCTGAGAGCAGGTAGGGCCTTCTAAAAGTTCTGTTTCGGGATGGATAGTCTCTTCATCCGCAGGTCGACTCCGTGTTGATACTATTCGTCTATCCGTCGTTTAGGCATAATAATACTTCTTTTTGCTATCCCGGACGGGCCCCCAAATGTAAAAGATCAATAACCAAGTTGGAACAATAACACGTCTAATTTTCTCAAACTCAATACAACAACAGAGATTTCCAATCTAACAACCAAACAATTCTAACGAAGTGTCACATGTTGCAGTTCATGTGGAGTTGGTTACTCCACAATACAGCCATACCAAGCGAGTGAAGGGAGCGAGAAAACTAGGCTCGTATAGAAATGAAATGAAAATCGGAGAAGTCCATTTGAGGGAGATATTCCTCCACCAAATTAGAGGACCAGCAAATGTTTTTTGTGTTATTGGCGAAAATTTGCCAAGCCGTTGAAGAACTTGAATTTCATTCATATGTGATGAACAAATCGACAACAATTTTAAAAAATGCTAAAAATCCAAAATCTAAGCTATTTTGTCATGGAGTTAAGAGAGACGAGGAAGTTTTCTGTTCCGGAAGGGGAGTGCAAACGATTCATATCAAATTTGAGAGCCCTTTTTATGACGTAATTTTGGTTGAAATTTCAAACATTTCTACGCCTAACCCCTCCAGGAGATGGAGGCCTTCGATTCCAGCGATTCAGACCTTTTCCTAAGGTGTGGTAGGAAAAGGTGAGTGGGCTTCTGGACAAATAGGAAGTGGAAGAACAACATAACAGTGCAACAGCTGTTGAGGAGAAGCTTGAAGAAGCTAAAGACGGGCCATTCTGATCACCAGATGGATTTTAAAAAAAAGTCCTAACTCGTGAAAACATGAAGATATAGCAATTGTCTTTTCGCTTACAGACGGAAAACTTAGTTTAATTTTAAAACAAAACACATGTTGTTTAGTTGCATGGTTGTTTTGTTGACAGTGAAACTCGGCCCTTCGGGCCTCGCAAGGGGCTCCGCACCTTGACTGTTATTACTTTGAGCCTGACTGCTAAAATGTAAAAAACATGGAATCATGTTTTAGCTCCTCGCGGTTGCAATCATGTTCACAATATCAATAATTGAGAATGATCACCTGTGTGTAAACAATTATTCATATAACCATGCTCATAACACTCAGCTTGTTGGCCACGCACTTCGCAGTAGTTAATATAGTATGGTTGGATAAATCGAGAGCTTTCGAACGAATGGTCAACGAATTTTGTGGGATGAAAAACAACGAAGTATAATATCCCTAGCAACGACTCGGTTGTAAGCGGAAATCATCACAATTATTGGCGCTACTTTCATGTCACTTTATAGTCTCACTTTTCGGCGGGGGATCCATCGCTAAAACATGAGTCCATGTTAATACAAATTGAATATGAATAGCAATTTTTTTTAATATGTTGCTTGTACGACACGACCATCGAATTCTTAACTATCAACGTCATGACAAAATCACATTCTACTACTCAAACATAGCTTTTGAATTTTTACAGTTTTCAATTGTTATTGATTGGTTTAGCAGATACTAATTAAATTTAAGTACATTTGTCAGCGTTATTTTTTGGCATACATTTCTAAATCAATAAATAATTTACAAATTTCTAATTGCACACATTTCTATGCATACATGCGCACGCGCACACACAAACACTCATTTTAGCAGTATACCTCAAGAAACTATAAATTAAAAGATTTTCTTCTAAATCTTTTAGTAATTTTTATTACATTTTTTGATATTTTATCATCTCATTGTACTCAAAGGTGCTGTACAACGCACTCATCTTCCTTTTGGGATAGGTACTCAATTTTTGTGAAAAAATAAAAATAAATAAATAAAATAAAAATAAATAAGTAATAATAAATTAATCAATTTAAAAATACAATTCAATTAAAGAATAAAATAAAATGTAGTAATAATAATTACGAATTTTTAATCTCAATCGTGAGAAGAGATAATGACATACACACACGAATACGAGCAGTACCTACTACATATCTAAACCAAAAACATAGAGGGGGGGGGGGGGGTACAGGTGGTCAGAAAATAGAGAAAAAAATTTGTGTAAATGCTGAATTCACAAATTGGTACAAATTGGTAGTATAGCCACTTCCTTCACCAAGTGGCGACGGTGGCGGCACGTATGATACGTAGCTACCCTAAACCATGAGATCTCCTCCCCTCCACCGTAATTTATACTTGAGGGCGGAGCACAATCATGGACCTCGCTATAGTCCATGAGCGCCAAACGTTAGACTAGTATCCATGAGCCTGAAATATTCTTGGGACAGTTAACAGAAAGAAGAACATCCACATCGAATCAGGTAGAAGAACAACTGCACGGAGCGGTAGCGTCTCTTGTATTTTTGTTGACTGTAGGAGGATGAAACGTACCTTGGGAAAAATGAAGAATCCGAAAGCACAAAACTTATTGAACAGACCAAATAACACTTCAAACCAAATAAAACTTCAAAACCGTTTAAACGACAAAGGAAGATGCGGGATGAATCTTCCGACTACTTCGAAAATAGTAAGACAACCTCAAGTGCGCCAAACCGATATCAACGGTTCGAAAATCGCCATGGAAAATCCGACTATCAAGCAAGAATACGAGGAAATGCGTGAGTACCAAAAACATTACAAGTATAATCTACCTACCCAAAGTGATATGCACCAAACCATGTGACTTACTTATTGTAAGAAACTGCAGCGTTAGTGAGCTAAGATGAATTGTCCCCAGTAGGTAAAGGTAAGGAAAAAACGCTGCTAATTATCTATTACACAAAAATAATTTGTTTTTTGAAAATATCTTCTATATTAGATCCTTCGCATCACAGTGTGTAAACAATTAATTAATACTAGAGAACCAAATAAAACGTGTCTTTACTTTGGCACGCAATCGCGAAAAGTGTTAGTTTGAAGGAACGACACTTTTTTGGGGTGACTATAAACCATTTTCCATCAGAAAAAAAGATCTTTTTGCTAGGTATAGAACTAGGCATAAAAAATCATCGAGGTATAATATCGTGATTTGGTGGTAACCATGCGGTTGCGGATTCCTATGTCATTTTTCATTCCTTGTGAAGTTTCAACGTGGAACAACTTAATCATGCAAACATTCCGTTGCCTTTGATGAACTCGGCATTAAAACAATAATTAAGGGGTTAAAGTTGTAAGATAAACAGTAAAACTAGGTTATAACAGAGTTGGAAAGATTTTTTGCAAGTGTTACCATTCAATTCAGAAAAAGGAGAACTGACCTCAAACTAGGTAGGTTCGTAAGAAGTCGTTTTTCAAGAAAATTCTCGATTTTGATGGAAAACCCCACGTAAGCTATTTTTTCCTCCAATTAGCTAAGTAAAAATAAAATTTACTCTGAAAAAAAAAAAAAAAAAAGAAAACGGCCTATTTTTCTTTACGTACCTAATATTGGGTCTGCTCAAAAAATATTGGTTTCACATCAGGGAAATGAGAAAATTATCGCTCTTTCCAAAAGTGTCCTTATTTTTAATTTTACGATACGTCAGAGGGGGTTACGACAGTTTTTATGACATGAATAGTATGAGCAAATTTTCGTAACTTCGTGCTGAATTTGAGTATGTTGAATTGTTCTGAAATGTGAGCACTTCGATTGCATTTTCAGCACTCCGCTGAAAATATGTAATAATTTTTGGCCTTTTCCTTTTATGTTAATCGTTTAAGCAATTTTTTTTTGGAAATTTGACCATTTCAATGTGCTCAAAAAGTGCTGCCCAACGAACTCATCCTTCCTTTTTGGAATGCTTGATTTGTGGGCGAAAGAACGGATTTTTTATTTCATTCCCAAGGAGGGTAGTTATCCCATGGAATGCCACACACACACGCATAATTAATTTCAGACAAAAAGTTGCTTGGAGATTTCTTGAGGCTTTGTTTTCCAGATATATATATATATATATATATATATATATATATATATATATATATATATATATATATATATATATATATATATATGGAAAAAAAAGCCTCAAAAAATGTCCAAGCAAATTTTTGTCTGAAATTAGTTGTAGAATCGATCCAGTACAATGTAATTAAATTCAATGATGTGGCTCTACAAGAGCATGCACAATTTATGGCAAAAAAATAGTTTTTATATTTCGGCTTAAATTTGCCTTTTTCAAAATACAAGGAAATGCACAAGTTTTAGGGGGATCTTTCTTCTCTCTCTCTCTCTCTCCTCCTCCCTCTAAGAACTCACACAAATCTGCTCAAGGCCAAAAAGGGCAAACAATATCATTCAGATAACTTTTTTATTTCATTTTATTTTTAATAAAATGCTGTCTTATTCCAAATGAGCGAACGATATCATTGAGAAAACCCCTTTTTAAAACGAAATCTGTCTTACGAGTAGTGTTTTATTAATTTCACATTTATATGTACATATGAGACCACCCAAATCTTACGTGAATCCGTAAAACTGAAAAATATAAAATGACAGTCCCACAAAGATAATGAAATGGCACAATGAGTTTTTACAATAATTCCTGAACAATGCATCCTATCTGGCAGACATTTTCGTATGCTCCTGCGCAGTGTACCATAAAACACAATATAAGCTAGGGGCCTTTCGAAACACATACCTACTTGAGCCGCGTCCACACTGTGCGGAACGAGGGTAAGCACCCCGCAGGATCGGTAAGGATCCGCTTTGCGCCCACACTACAAGAGCAATGTGGACGCGGCTTTACCGACATTTTCCTGATTGGTAGCAAGGTAGCAACATGTGTTCAGTTTAGGGCAATTTATCCCCTTCAAATATTTAGGACAATGAAATTGAATTTTGCTAAAGGAATTAAAAGTGTTATATAGTTGACATAGAAACAATAAAACTTCTAGCCCAAGCGAATTGACTGGTACGGTGGAATGAATGCACCATAGGAAGGAATATCTTGACTCTTATGTTACTATATATATATGCCTCCCCAGCCTTCATATTTATCTACAAAAAATATAATAGGTGGTTCAGATTGGAATAAACGAAGAAGGCAGAAGATTGAAATGTTGTGTCAACATTTTCAACTTTTCCTGGATTTATCAGAGTTATGTGAATCATCTCTTACACTAGATACATATCCCTCCTTGCTAAATCATTGCACAATTCTCTTCCTTCCTCAGAATGGTCAATCCTTTAATAAGTCGACTAATTAGGAGAGAAGTGGGTGAGAAGATACATAACAAGCAACATATTAAATCCCGTTTGCACTTTTGTTTCTAGCTACAGATGAGACCGAATTGGTGACGTTCGATTTCGATAATGCTGGCGAAACTATTAGCGCTAAAATGTCACAAAGGATGATGCAGCTCTTGAACGAAGGTAAGCCCTAATTGAATGAGACTGGTGAATAAGGGATGCAACGCGGGGAATATAATTAATTGTATGCAATGATCAATAGATTTACGGGTGTGCCCCAGAGGATCATGGGTCCTGACTGCAAGAAGTGACCCGCATCTCTTTGTCTTGTTTTTGTTTGCGACACTAAAGTTTGATAAAAACAAACTGGTCGAAATCGTCGAATAGTTTTGAATAATTGACCTCTCTAGGAAGCGAACTTCTGCTGGGCTTCACTCAAGAAAAGTCACGAATGAGGAACCTATACATAATTTTTGTGTCATAACACAGAGACTAACTCGGATATATGGTTCGTGATTGTGTATTTTTCCTTACTGTCTTTGAACAAAATTACTATTAAAAAATACTAAATATAAAAATAAAAAAAATTGAAAATTACTGAAAATAAGATAACTTCCTTCACTCTCGTAGCAACTAAAGTTTGCCCTCATTAAGTCACATTCTTGACCAAATACCTACAAAATACGCCACGATATAATAGCTCAAACTATCTCAAATTAGTTATAATGAGTATAATAGTAGTAAATAAAGTAAATAGTAATAATTAGTTACATGATTGCCAATGCATTTCAATGAGGTTGGATAAGCAAGTCGTTATAAGAATCAATACGCCGATCTATTCTTTCAATTTATATAGAATCATCAGTGATATTTGTTTTAATAAGTTCGTAGAAGGTCTCCTATATGCTATTGATGAGTATTTTTCAGCGCTGATTCGATTACGACCACTCCCAAATCTCAAAGATTCACAAAGTCTTAGGTTAGTATGTATACAAACTAGTTGTTGATTGAGACTCTCAATGGATCAGTCCACTACTCTGCTTGGTGTGGTCCCTAGTTCAATACACTCAGTTGATTTTTCCCACAAATGGTTTACAACTAAGTGTTGCAGTAACCGAGAGCTAAAGACACATCGATGTCACAATGTATCTGCGTGTTACTCTTTGAACAGTTTAAACACTACTCTTGATCATTATTTTTGACATTCGGATAACCCACCTATGAAATAATATGTAGAATGATAACGCAGGTTCGATTGTTTAGGAGTTAGAATATACCTAAGAACGCTGCGAATTATTACACAAAGTTTTCATTAAAAAATTCCCTGACAATTCCAGGTTTTCCCTGACTTTCCAGTTGTGGGCCACCCTGATATTTCCAAAAAACAGTGATTTTTATTGCTTCCAAATAAATTCAATGGCAGTGCTAAAAAAATAAAAAGCGTAGTCAATACTACTCTTCGTAGGTAGGTGTGGGGGGCATGGTATTTTATACCAAATTTTGGGGAATTAGCATTAAGGCTATTTATTAATAACTTATGAATCTGACATTCAACAAAGTGAAAAATATGGAAAATGTCAACCAACAATGAACAATTTTATTTCTGCACAGCTTATACCTTTTGTTACCTCAGAAAGACTGAAAAATGGAACATGTGTACATTCTTTTTATGGCCCAAAAATTAGAGATAAAAGAATACCAACTTGTGCCTTTTCCTGAGAGAAGCCCAGAAAAATACTGCTGCCCTTAACCATTCAGCTGCCAACGCCAATTTATCAAATCTTCGTTAAACCCACCCATTTATTTTCCGCACCACCTTGAATGCAACCATGAACAGTATAATATAATTATTATAAGCGGAAATATAATATATTATGTTATAAATAGTAATATAATATATACTATTATAAATAGTAACCCGACAAAATGTTCACTATGTTCAACTCTAATTCCCATCATCAAATAATTTCAGATGAAAATCTTCGAGAGCAGATAATCGAGAAGCTCATAACAGAATCTGTGGCCAATCCTGGGCAACAGATTATCATAAAGGAACTACCGACTCCCTCATTACAGGAACCATGTATTCCGAATACGACTGAACATGGTGTTTCGAATAATGGGAAAGTGGCTGTCGTCAAAGGACAAAGTTCAGACAAATCCAAGAAAACCGTCAGAACAGCTCATCCAGTAGGAAACAGATTGATTGCTCCGCTCAATAAAGAATCAAATTTGCCTGACGAAATATATAGCATGTGGAGAGAAGAAACAGTTTTAACACTTATAGAAGTTTACGAATCAATAAAAAAACAACTACAAGATAAACAGTACACGAGCGCTTATTTTTGGCGTACTGTTTGCAAGAAAATGAAGGAAAAAGGCTACATCAGATTAACGGATAAAGAATGTCAGAAAAAATTTGAATCAATGGAGGTGAGTTAAACGTAAATTGATAAAATTAGATATATATTATTGTCGATATCCTTCAAAAATAAAAGCCAGAAAAGTTTCCCAATCCCATTAGAAACTTTTTGGTAAATCAAATGTATCTATCACCACTTCTACGCCCATTGAACATCAGGCAAAGTTCTTCTCAAAAATTATGTTATATATTTACTGTAGAGAAAAACAATGACTTTGCGTGTTATGTATTATTAAACGATGTTATTTTACATGGAAATAATGTATGAATAAGAGTATTGATTGTATTTTATTGTTACAGGCAATTTATAAAGAAGAGGTGGAACAGGGGTTAACTGGAGAAACATCAACTTGGGAATATTTCAACACAATGGCATATTTGCAAAATCAAAGTTTTCAAACCCCGTCCCTAACACCCATTGCTATACCACCGAAACATATCATAGATCCTACCCAGTCTTCGATGTACGAATCGGATGAAGCAACATCGTCTGACAGCCAGTCATCCGATGATGATGTTTTAAGCAATCTGAACTCCAGCAAGCAAGAGCATCCAAACAAAAAACGGAAAGTGATTCCACCAGAAGAAACAGGCCTTGAATTACTAAGAAGGACTTACATGAAAGTTGAAAATCGAAAACTCAAAGAAATGAAGGCCATGAGAAAGATACAAAAACAGCAAAACAGGTTGAACGCGGAAAGAAATATTTTATTGAGCTCAATGGTCGATTTGCTCCGAAAAAATACTGTTACGATGAAAAGAAGATAAATTATGTGGTATAACAACGTCATTTTATATTTTTCGAATGTGTGAATATAGCTCGAGTTCATAAAAAATAAACCATCCGAAATATCACCCAACATATTTTACTATTGATCCAAATTCCATAAGTAACTTATTGAGCGAAGGTTCACCACAATTCTATTGAGAACATGCTTGATTTGTTAAGTGACTTTCGTTGCAAGATATGATAGTAGAATATATTATATAGTATTGACACATTAAGGGCCTGTTCCTCAGAAGGCTGAAGTGGAGTTAATCCAGACACAGAATTTATATCTCAAAAACAAGACATAATTGGACCGATTCTTAATCCTCTGTGGTGGAACAGGCAAGTTGAACTGTTGGCAAATATATCTGAAATGGTGACAAATACAGGGTGATTCAGGACCAAAGCGAAAAAACAAAATTAGGTGAAACCAGACCCAAAATGGGGTAGAATGCCACCAACCGCACTTTTTTATCTCAACCCTTTGCCGAGATACGAAGTTTTTTCGACAAAAACACGTTTTAGACCATAAAAACCTCATTTTCTCCACTATCGATACACTTTTTTCAACTTTTGGCCACATCTCAGAAATCAGCGTTAAATTTCCTATAAGAATATTGTTCTCTGGATCTTCAGAAGTCCAATCCTGTGAAACCATAATCCTTGATCAAACGTTAGAAAATTATAAAAACCAAGTTTCCCAAAAAAATTCGGAGCTGTACTGTCTCTCAATAGATAATCTTGGGAATTATCAAATCTCAAAATTAATTCTTCATTTAAAGAGCTTTTAAACGATGGAGTCTCTTTTGAAATTTCCGTTCAAATTTGTGCAGTTATTTAAACTGGAAGATGAAAAAACGTGTTACCTTTTGGTTGTTTTTTTCGTGATGGCTGGGATGAGGAAACAAAAACACGGCAACGGAAAAAACGCAATTTCAAACGAAAATTACTCCTGGATAAAGAGAAAACAAATTTTACTTTACTCTTTAAAAAGAGTCCTTAAAAAAAAAAAAAAAAAAAAACACGTTTTTTTATCTTTCAGGTTAAATAACTGCACCAATTTAAAAGGAAATTTCAAAAGCGACTACATCGTTTGAAAGCTCTTTATTAAATGAAGAATTAATTTGTAAGGTTTGATAACTCCCAAGGTTATTTATTGGGAGACAGTACAGCTTCGAAGATTTTCAGGAAACTTAGTTTTTATAATTTTCTCACGTTCGAACAAGGATTATGGTTTTAGGATTGGACTTCTGAAGATCCAGAGTTGGTGGCATTCTACCCCATTTTAGGTCTAGTTCTACCATTTTTTTTCGCTTTGGTCCGGAATCACCCTGTATATCCAACTTTTTATAAATAGATTTTACCATTATAGGCTTCATTGGTGAACATATAGATAATGACCCCCATGACACACAATTTTAAATATACAACAAATATATTCAAACTTTCAGCCTCTAGAATGCCTAGAAAATCCTGGGGGGGGTCCAACAACCAACAATTTATAATCACTATTTCCAAGAATATGTACTAAATTCATTATAACAGCCCAGGAAGCCAAAGCGACGCCAAAGTAGTCTAGTTTAAATCAGAAACAACATTCTGAGGTACTGGGCTCAGGCTGTAGGTATGATCATCAATGAAATTCAGCAAACACGTCATGAGCATTTGGACATCACTACAGTCGTAAAATGGGTAAGAGGTGGTAGTGAATGGGTGATTACCAAATGAAAAGAGCTTTAAGTTACTTTTTGTTGTTGTGAATTCTGGACATTTTGCCCATTTTCAGCACGCCTCCTCTAGAGAACCGTTTCTTTTGATATATAGATATATTTTTTCCCAGAGGATACAGAGGTGATTCAACAGTTATACTTAGGCAGAAGTGAAATATTAGCAACAGTACAATATTTATCGAAATACTACGTACCTACTGTGAATAATAATGTGCGGAAAAAAAAAAAAAAAAAAAACATGAAAACTGAACACCCATGATTTACAAATTCGAAGTTCCTCCAGCTCCGTTTCAATGTACTTTCGTTGGGTTTTGGTTCATTATTTTCAGCGACTATTCTTTGTAATCGACCAAGAACACCCATTTTTCAAACCTCCCTCAAAATTTGTTGGTTGACGTTTCAAGCCACGTAGATTCTAAAAATCTAAAGAGAACAAAAATAAATAAATAAAATCCGTCCGTCAATCTTAAGCCATCTGAAGCTTTTTCCGATACTACTGAACCAACCTTTACGAAATTTGGCTCAAAAATCATACATCGCCCAGAGATGTGCCAGTAACCAAGCCATCACTTTTGATCCACCCCAAAGGGCAGAATTTAAAGGCTGAAATATATAATTAAGAACTCCATCCAACACTTCCAAGGTAAGGGTATGTTTTTTTGGTCATTGATAGATATCATCCCAAAAAGAATATAATGAAACCTCTGTAAGTTTATCCGATAGCTCTCCTTAACCCTTCGGCTCCGAAGCCCGAGTTATTAGGTAACAATCAGATGTAACTTGGGGCCAAAGAGCCTTCTTTTTTGCGCTAATGGTGAGCCACGCTTAGGGACCAAAACCCTCCTTATCGCCTATAACTTCATAAATTCGCATGACGAAATAACTATTATCCAAGGACCTCCTGTGGAATTAGTGTAGTAGTGGGTCTTCTTTATATTATCCATCATCTTATTAGCTCTGAAGCATCCCCTACAGATGACAGAAAGACCAACTTTCTGCCATCATTAATGGTGATCAATAGAACAATGAATGAACGATATAGGTAGTTATACATTAGGATTCCGAGTTATTTATAGACTTATAGCATTTCCCAATTGAGTTAAACTTTTTCCATTTAGGTTTAGTCCTTTTCCATTTAGGTTTAGTCCTTTTCCATTTAGGTTTAGTCCTTTTTCATTTTGGTTTAAACCTTTTCCATTTAGGTTTAGACCTTTTCCATTTAGATTTAAACTTTTTCCATTTAGATTAAACCATTTCCACTTAGATTTAAACCTTTTCCATTTGGATTTAAACCTTTTCCATTTGGATTTAAACTCCATCAAAACGTCAGTAGTTAGCCCCATCATAGTAAGTAAGTGCCTATCTACTAAAATTTCATTAGGCTAGAAGTAAAAAAAAAGGAAACGGATAGTTTTAACTTAATTTATAACTTCCGTTCATGAGAAATTCTTGTGTTCAAAAAACATTTGTTCATTATTATATTGTATTACATTTCTGTGCATAAAAAAACACTTGCATGATTTAATTTTCAAGTTGTGGCATAATAACGTCGGGTTAGAGGTAAAAGTACCGAAGAGGTAAATTCATATTGTGCAAAAATCAAATTAAAATTTCAAAAGTTAGTTTGGTAAATATGATTATTTTCTTAGGTTGGATACATAGTTTGATGATATTGATCACCAATAATAACAACAGTTAAATAATCATAATATTCTGCATTTGATTTTTCCACGTGTTGAATTTGTGACTTGGGTACTTTTACCTCTAACTCCAAGATAATTTCCTGAGTTTAAATCCAAATGGAAAAGGTTTAAATACAAATGGAAAAGGTTTAAATCTAAGTGGAAATGGTTTAATCTAAATGGAAAAGGTTTAAATCTAAATGGAAAAGGTCTAAACCTAAATGGAAAAGGTTTAAACCAAAATGAAAAAGGACTAAACCTAAATGGAAAAGGACTAAACCTAAATGGAAAAGGACTAAACCTAAATGGAAAAAGTTTAACTCAATTGGGAAATGCTATATATTACATTTTATTTCACCTTATATATAAATCAAAAGTTATGAATGGAGATACCAGTTTTCCAATCAAGTGGCAGGAAACTGGAGGATACATTCAATCAACCCTCGAAATATCTTCCAGTCACGGAGACATCATCTCCACACCTCACTTACTACATACTGTGACAATGTAATGTCGAATACTGCAGTAAGGAAAATCTTGAAGTGATCTCTTGAAAGCTAATAACAAAATATTCTAACCAGAAATGTGATTGAAAGGAGAAACTACGAAAGATTGTGAGAGCAAACGCGCGTCAAGAAGGGTTGAAAAATGCGTCGGCTGGGGGGTGTGCCCAGCTTAGTAGGTGGTTCGGCCTCCACGACTTGTGAGCGTCCCATAACAAGGTTGCAAATTTTGGAGAAAAAAACTATCGCAATCAAAACTGGTGGGGGCATACTAAAAACTACTCAATCGTGCAGCATGGCTAATAGAGCGAGTTTCCAATGAAAAGTTGTAGATGAATTTAAATTAAGCGCTTAAATTCTGATCATTGAAGCCATCCATGTCCTGATTGGAACTAAGGGGACAGCCATGTGACGAAAGAAAAATTTAGGACACGCAGCCCAACCCAAAAATTACAAAATTTTAGTTAATTACAGTCATTATTCACTTGAAAATAGATTTTTCTCACTTATTTATGAATCTTGGAGATCTGGAAGTGGTCGCAATCGAATCAGCTCTGAAAAATACTTCGATTGTGACATCCCACTTGTCCTATTGTCGAAAAACCTATTTTTTAGCATTTCTGGGCCACTTAATTATAAATTTGAACCGGAAATTCCGGAGCGATCGGGCTAACCAACGAACTCGACCTGTCTTCCGCCCAGAAGGATTTTCCGGCATTGGCACGAAATTTTTACACCGTATTTTGAGGGAGTTATCCTCTGGAAATAGGTACACCCTATAAATATATTCATAGTACAGTCTTCCTAGAAGACTGTTTACTTATGCAGCGGCATGTTTCACATCGCGCATGGTGACTTTTCAGAGAAAAGTATTTGAAAAAACCCGCGGAACGCGGATTTTTTGAAAAGCTACTAGAGTTTATGCTCCCCTATGTTGGCTACCCCACACGCCTCCCCATGTTTCACCATTTTGTGGGATGTGGAATTTCTCTTCAATTTGTATGTTTATCTCTGCACAAGCTTGTTTTGCTCCCCAGTTTTCAGTTTTTAATTTTATATTTTCGTTTCAAAATTTGTTTCATTTTTTCCTTTCGGTACCGTTTTGTTGTTGGTGAGCTTTGACGACATTTATAACGAAGCATTTATATATATTTTTAGTCGAGTCGGAGACACCTTGTGTGGGGGTTCCGCGACCGCTAAGATTCCGATCTGTGTCAGCAATTCTGATAGTTCGTCTCCTCAGAGCGAAGATTCTTCCACAGTACCAGACTCGAGCCTCCTAGGGGGTACTTCGAGCAAGCAGGTACGTAAGCGGATGCCTCGATCAATCTCTGACTCAATTTTGAAACACAACCCTAACCTGTCCGACTATCGCGGGTCTGACAGGGGATGGGTTGAGATGATGCAAGCGCTCGAGACGTCATCGATGTGGCGCTGACGAGTGGCCAAAAAGGAGACTTCATAAAGCCTGATTCAGGTCCTCCTCTTCCTCTTTGTCATAACCAACAACGTCGTCTTCGGGGTCCTCTTCCCCCACAGCCACGGCATCCTCCTCTGGGGAATTCAATGGCTTTGAGGCCAAGCCAACATGAAATTATGATACGCCTTGTTCCGGCCCTACCGTCCCACCTTCAAAACCTTATGGGACTCTTAATAACCCACCGGACGCTGAGTCGATTTTCATACATCCATCTATGATCGAGAACTGACAACGGGTGATGCAGACCTGTATAGATCGTGATGCCTATGCCGATCTACAAAAGAAATACAACCCTGAGGTTCATGCTCCGACTTCGCTACCCCCATTCTCGAACCTACATGAGCACAATGCTTTCCTTTGACTGCCACTTGATCTGATTCTTCTACACGGCGGGCCCAATTGACCTCTGTTCAGGCCCTGATCGATGTAGCTGAAGCCATCAATATTACTTCCTCACTGACCGTACCTGAGACGGAGCAGAAGGCTCTATACAAAGCCTTATGGGACGCTTCGAATATCATTGCAGCAAATGTATACGGAGAGTTCTACTCCCGAAAAACTCGAATAGTGCAGTTCCTGCTACCTGAGTTCAGGGCTGCTGCTAATGGCCAACCGCCCGGATTCAAATTTCTTTTTGATGAGGTGGCTACCAATTGGGTTCAAAGCTCATCAGATCGAGCTAAAATTAAAAATTCAATATCAAGGGTAAACAGGACTTTGAGCCTTCCCCTTCCACTAAGAAGCCGAAAAATTCTGCCCACCCTGCCCCCCACTATGGCAAAACAGGGAAACTACTACCGTCCAGCGGGCCTGTCCTCCAGGAGCACTGCCCACAGGGACCATCGGAGGCAGATCAGAGGCCGCCCCCGTGTGGGAATGCACCCTCGTCATCACTAACGAACAACATAAGTTCTATTATTCTTTTTAACCCTTCTCGCATTTTGTGAGGAGACTTGCTTCGTTGTTCCATAATAGGACGAAAAATTACTACCTCACATACACTATCACCGTGGGTCTCAGGGTACAAGCTACCCTTTTTGCAGGAGCCTCCTTTGAGCCTACCTCGAATTTCCCCACTATCCCCTCCTGAGAGGGGGTCAAGAGTGGAAACTATAGTCAACGATCTGCGGAAAAAAGGGGTTGTAGATTTGGCCACCCAATTTATCTTGCTTCCTCTTCAATTTTTCTTGCCCCCAAAAAATCTAGTTCGGATCGTTTATAATTAATTTACGGCATTTATATAAATTTTTAAAATGGATAACTACCGCTCTGTGTTTTCTATTCTATCCAGTGGGGACTTTGGAGTGAACCTCGACCTCAAGGATGCTTACTTAATGGTCCGAATCGACCTGGAATTCAGGAAATACTTAGCATTCTCCACGGGAAATCAAATTTACGTTTTCACAGCTCTCCCCATCTGTTTAGTGTCAGCTCTATTTGTGTTTCACAAACTGCTCCGCCCTGTTATAGGTCTGAGGAATCAGAAAATCAAGGGAATTAATTACCTGAAGACAGCTTATTTTTATCAGACTCTGTCGAGTATTGCCTGCATTCCTTGAGGATCGCATCCACTATTTTTTCAAATTTAGGATTCATCGTGCACGAATCCAAGAGCCAGCTGTCTCTGGCGACCACTTTTCCATTTCTAGGTTTTGAATTCAATTCACTTCAGATGGCAGTGGGATGGACTCCCTTCAGATAAACGATTAAAAGCTAAATACCTTATTTCAAAAGTATTGGGTGAAAACAGGCTCTCGATCCGAGAACTAGTACAAACAACAAGTTTCTTGGTGTCATGTACCCCAGCGTTGCCCTACAGTCCTTTATTTTCAAGTTACTTGGAAAGAGTAATAAAAGTGGATGCCCTTTTTCGATTGATAACTTTCGTGCCAGATGCCAATTGTCACACCAAGCTGAATCTTAATTACATTGGTGGAATTGAGTCATAGATATAAACCTTTCTCCCATCCAGAGTCATCCATATGAACATACCATTTGGATGGATAGCTCCTCATCGGGTGGGGGGGCTTCTACCTCCCTCATAAAGTCAAAGGTTGGTAGGGACCCGAACATAAGGAGTTGCATATCAGCGTGAAGGAATTAGAAGCCGTTTGGCTAGTATTATCACACCTTGCTCATACATGGCATTCCAAAAGCATTTTGTAACGGTAGACAACATGACAGCAGTGTCTTTAATCAATAGAATGGGTTCGGTATCTCTCCCTCATTTACTCGAGATTGCTAGAAGCATCTGGTCATTTTGTGAACAACGAAACTTGTGAGTATGTGCCAGCTACAGAAGATAATAAAATAGTGGATGAATTATCTAGGTTGAATGCACACTCCTTGGAATGGGAACTTAGTAATGACATTTTCAAATGCATAACGAATCAACTAGGAGTTCCTTCTATCTACCTATTCGCGTCAGCATCGGTACCCAAATGTGTTCGATTTTCCTCATTTTGGCCAGAACATGGCTCGGAAGGGGTGGATGAGTTCACACACCCCTAGCAGGGTGAATTTTTCTACGCATTTTCACCTCCCTTCCTCATTCCCAGAGTGATAAGAAAGATCAAAATGGAGCACTCAGAGGAATAGTAGTTGCCCAATATGGCCAGCCCAGCTGTGGTATTGCTAGATTCCAAGTTATTGAAGCTTGGCCCGTCTAACGACCTATTTCTTGATCATTCCAGGGGATCCAGCCTGCCATCACTTCAACAGGTATCACTGATGGCAGCGATTTTGTCAGGAGTGCCTGGATCAAAAAGGGAGTCTCTTTAGAGGTAGCTAACACTCTATGTAACTCATTAGCCCCTTCTACATTGAAACAATACACCTCCTAATTTAATCAATGGGTCTCGTTTTGCACTTCCCAAGGCATACCCTTTTACTGTCACGGTTCCCAAAATGCTGCAATTTTTTGTGTGAGTATTCTGGGCTCATCTAGCCACTCTTTCAGTTCTTTCAATGTGCACAGATCAGCCCTATCTTTAATCTCGGGCTCGGATTTGGGTTCCAACCCACTCATCAAGTATTATCGTAAGGCTATTTTTCGTCTGCGGCCCCCAGCCAAGGAATATGAGGAATCTAGGGATCCTTTTGGGGTGCTACGCTGTTTTATTGCGTCATCAGACACTTCTTTAGCATTTTTGACAGTAAAATTGGCCACTCTTCTACTCCTGGCCCCTGGACAGCACCCACGACCGATAATAGCAATCAGGAGATCCAACATCAAATTAGATACCTACTGCGGGAGTACGGCTTTTAATACTCTCCCGGCTTAAAATGTCTCGCCCTCAAGCGATGGCTCCAGTATTGAGCTTCCCATTGTTGAATGGGGAGCTGAAACTATGCGTCCCTTCTGCTCTGCGGCAGTTCTTGGACACTACATCACAGTCACTCCATCAGGTTCATCTCTTATTGACAATACGTCCCCCAGTCTGCCCTGCTTCCCATGCAACTCGTTGGGTTTCTTGGACCCTCAACTCGACATGCAGCAGTGTCGGCAGCAGCATGAAATGGAGTTCTGCTGCATAGCATTTTACGGCCGGTGGGGTGGACATAGAACTCCACAATAGAGGAGGTCTACTATAGACCTCTATCTTCTCAGGGAGTATTTGCCTCCGCTGTTTTACTGAATACTTCACCTGAATGAATTTATTACTATCATAATTTGACATTATCCTCACATGGCTCAGACGTCGCAACTCTACTTTCTACTGAGCACTCACAATTTCCACTATTGGGTGTGACACAATCATATGTTCTGTGTATATTTTCATCTATATCCGTATACTTATGCATTATACCTATTGAACATTCACAAATTTCACCCATTGGGTGTACCACATCTCTATATTCGATTTTTGCCTTATATTATCTACATTTGCATAATTATGCAGCTCGCTCTATACACATTTTACTTATGTCTGCATGGCAATGTTTTTTGAATGATTATTCTTATTGTGGCACAGATTAACTTAACCACTCCATGTTTGGAGGCAAGTATAACCATTGTAATGTAACAGTGCCAGTTGCCTCGCCTCCATGGGACACTCCTACTTATGCACATTTTAATTATGATTGCATGCCTATACGTTAAATATTTTATTGGCTCAACAACTTGCCTTCACAATTTTCATATTTGATACACATGCTTATGTTTATAAAATTGGATGGGACACAATGGTCTCTGCTCCCCCTTCTTCGTGATCCCATTTTACCTGATCAGGGGGACGAAAAAAAAAAAAAAAAGTCATATACCAGTGGCTCAGGTGGTTTTGGGGGTCACAGGACGATATATGGAGCCCCTACACTCCCAAGGTGTGTACCACTAGTGAACATTTTTCGTCTGGATTTTACTCCTGGGAGCTCTCTCGCGCCTTCACGATATCTCTAAATGGGCTGCAAAAGTAAACGGTCTACAAAGACCGTACTATAATTACTAACTCATCTACTGTTAACTGAGTACTGTTTATAGTAGGTCGAGGAGAAGACTGTTTAGTGCCCACCCTAGTCTGGCCCCTTTTTTCAGCTACCCAGTCATTTACCTGCACCATCCAACAATCTTTCAACTAAAGTGACGATAAATTGCACATCCCACAAAATGGTGAAGCGTGGGGAGGCGCACAGGGTAGCCAACATAGAGGAGCGTAAACTCTGGTGGCTTTTTAAAAATTCACGTTCCACGGGTTATTCAGATATTTTTTCTCTGAAAAGTCACTGCGCGAAGTGAAACATGCCGCTGCGTAAATAAACAGCCTACTACTCGACCTACTATAATTGTACCAATCTTTCCCGAAGGTTAGTAGAGTTAGTTAAAATCTAGGATTGTGTTCTTGGATGTATGAAACGGATTTGTAGGGTGTCCCCGCCCCCTTCCCCCTCATTTAAAATTTTGATGCCATCTAAGTAGGTCATCTTTTGGACGTCCCTCTGAAGCTATGTCTTATAGGCAAGGCTTCATTAATAAGAGGGACGCTTATTGGAATTGATCCAGTGAGGAGGGTCGCCTGCGTTCCTTGAGGATCGCATCCGCTATTTTTTCAAATTTAGGATTCATCGTGCACAAATCCAAGAGCCAACTGTCTCCGGTGACCACTAGGTTTTGAATTAAATTCACTTCAGATGACAGTGGGACTCACTTCAGATAAACGATTAAAATGTATGCCTTATTTCACAAGTATTGTGTCACAATGGTTTTTCCAACCATGAGAAAAATAAATAAATAACCACATACAAATTCGTTTCAGACCATTCTTAGACCGGATCTGTGAAAAAACCGTAGGTGTATGTGAGCATGTGAGTGAAAAATTTTGTCGACGCTGCCCAGACCAGAATTTTAAACCGATTTTCGAGATTCTTTCTTTGTTTGATCCCACTTTAAGTCTAGTTGTGAAACGAACCCTGAAAATGTTGGATTCCGTGTTTGAAGATGGGGAATGGAGCGGGTAAAGCCGAAAAAACGTGTTTTTTTTTTTTTTTTTTAGCGAATTTTCGTGAAAAATAAAGCTATTACATTGCAATGGCTCCAAAAATTTTAAAATCAAAAACTTCTTCATTGAAATCCGTTTTGAGGCATTCTTGAAACGAATCCTAGAGTATAACGCTTATATATGCACGTGTCGTTCCAGACGATAACTCTCCTTAGGATTAAGATAAAAATTCAGTTCTTGCGCCAAACAATCAAGCTTTCCAAACGAAAGGACGAGTTCGTTGGTCAGCATTTTTTGAGCACATTAAATTGGTCAAAATTCAAAAAAAATCTGAAAAAATCACTGAAAATAGAAAAAAAACGGCTAAGAATCGTTATATTTATACTTTTTAGCTGAATATTGCTCAAATTAAGTTTATTAACTAAAAAAAAATAGAAAATTAAACACTGTATTTAGAAAACTATGCTGAAAATGTACTTAAATTTAATTAAAATGTGATTAAAAAATCGATAAAAACTGCAAAAAAGTTAAAAATCCAAAATCTCTTTTTGAATCACAGAATATTCTTAAGAACGAGTTTTTTGCCATAAAATTGGTAGTTTACGATTTCTTTTCCCTCGAAGTTCTTAATTTTCAACACAATGTAACATAATATATTATGAAAATTCGCTCATACGATCATGTTGCATGACTGGAACTTTAAGGCAAATTTTGTTGACGACACCCAGCCTATAAATATCAACAGATTTTTGAGATTCTGGTTTGGTTCGATTCTGATTTGAGTCTGGTTGTGCAACAAAACCTTGAGAATTTCGGATTCGCTGTTGTGGTGGGGGGTAGAGGGATAATACAGACTTTTTCAAGCGGTGTTCAAGTTACAAATCTCGACCGATTTTCGTGAATCTTATTTTGTTCCTTTACGAATTCGATACAGTTTTGGAACGTTTGGTAGGGGTTTCAATTGTCAACATGGGAGGGGGTGAGCGGATAGGGTAATGCTGATAAATCATGATGTTTTCACAACTCTCGTTCGATTTTCGGGATTCTTTTTTGTTCAACTATGAAGTTGGTGTAGTTTTGAATCGTATATCAGGAGTTTCAAATTTCATTTTGGAAGGGGGTGAGTGGAGAGGGTAATAGCAATAAACCATTATTTCTCAACTATTCTCGTCAGATTATCGAGATCTTTTTTATTTATTTATTTTTCTTTTTTTTTCTTTCCAGTAATGAATTTGATTGATGTGGTTATGGTGAGTTTTCACCTTATGGCTGCACAGCTGAATGAAGTAGTGTAGGTGTTTTTCTTTTTAGGAATGACGGTAGACAGCCAGTTTTTTTTATTGGTTTATTGCAACGTTTCTGCCTCCAACATTGGTGAGGCCCTAGTCATGCTTAAATTGTAGAGAGTTGTTCAGAGAGGAACTAACTAACTAGCATGACTAGTTGGAGGCAGAAACGTTGCAATAAACCAATCAAAAAACTGGCTGTCTACCGTCATTCCTAGAAAGAAAAACACCTAAGAACAGTAATGAATTTGGTCTAGTTTTGGAAAATATGTCAGGAGTTTTAAATTACATGCTGGAAGTTTGATAATGGAAATTTACTGTCAGTGGAGGGGGCTAATGGGGGCAGGGTAATTCCGAGACATGATATTTTTGTTTTTTCTCCTAGTTTAACTTTGTTAAATTATCAACAATCCATTCACAGGGACGACCCTGTAATGCATGCATTACTTACCAATATGTTTTCTTTGAAATACAATTGAATTGATTCGCTAAAGGCCCAATCACACAGGACACGTTATAACGCGGCGTTATAGGAACGCGCATTCCCCCCGACGTTCGGCGACATAGCAACGTCACAGACACCACTTATTATTGGGCGTTATAAGGACGCGAGACCCAGTCTTGTCTGAGCTACTCAAGGGGTTCGCCGTTCCCAGCGTCTATAATTTATCTAATTTGTCTATAATCTACAATGATTTCTGACAATGACTCTGATGAGGAAGAAGCTCTACTTCTTCTAGCGCTAGTAGATCGCAGGAATAGACGGTATTGGGTGCACCCAAATAATCAAAGGAGGGAAGAGCTTGGGGAATACCACCCTCTATGTCGGGAGTTGCGCTCACATGAAGATCGTTTTGTGAACTATTTCCGCATGTCGAGACAAAATTTCGAGGACCTACATGAACTACTAGCGGTATTCCAAGCCTCCATCTTTTTCACCATATTCTTATAAAGCTCATGTGAAGTATCAAATAAATAAACAAACTTGCGCACTTCTTCTATCAGAGCCTCAGTTTCCACATTCATCTTGAATAACAATGGCAGAAGGACCGAGAACGCCCTCAGTGCGCGATATTTTTTAATTTTGTACAACCCGCTAGGCTGACGTCGCGTTACTGAAAGTATCGCTGAAGGGTACCGCCTTGTGTGTGACGGGGGTGATGCAATGTTGCGTTATACTACCATATCGCGGTAACACGATGTTACAGGAACGCCCAAAGTCGCGTTATAACGCGTCCTATGTGATCGGGCCTTAAAATCGCCTTATAAACTAAGATGATTGAATCAGCTGATATATTATCAACGGAATTCTGACTTCAAAAAATTGAGTTTATAATAATTCTTGTCACCTATCGATGGATTAGTGAAGCGTAAGTAGGCAGGTGTTTTATTTTATCTCAAAAAATTCCACGTCAATGTTGCTAAACTTAGATCAGAGGGACTAGAGTAAAGTGTGGATGTTTTATTTAATTGCATTAATTTTCTCTCGGATCAGCTTAGGGACCTCTGAGTCCAATGTTTTTCTTATTCGATATAAGGTGCTGAAACCAGAAACGGAGATCCTTTGGGACATCTAGAATACAATTTCGAAGTAGAGGAGGGGGGTCTCTCTCTGATTAGTAGATCTGAAGCTAGTTTCTTTCATGAATGACCTATGGTGCTGAAAGATGGACTTCCTTTGGAACACCTAGAAAATAATTACGAGGCACACTAATCAGCTGAGGGGCCTCTAAGGCTAACTTCCTTCCTAATCGACCTACGGTGATAAAATGTTGCGCGTTTGAAACGACAAAATATAACTAAAGGCGAGTTTTACCATCTTGGTGATCAAATTACAGGAACTTAAAAAGTAAAATGAGTTGTGTGCTAATCTAATCCACACAAGTTTGCTACTTCCAGTTGACTCTTTCATCAACCCTGTCAAAAAAGTTTCACATACATAAATTTAACTGGGTACTTACGGTTCTAACTTCACTTTCTTTTTCTTTCCATTCTGATAGGGGGTTTTTCTCTTGGTTTTAGGTGTTGTTGAAGGAGACTCTGGATCAATTTTAATTTGATGCAGACTGGCGGGCTCTTGTTTGATGAACGAAACTGGCGTTGAAGAACAGTATTGGGTTTTAGGTTCCTGTTTATGTACCTTAGGTGACGTGAACGTCGCCAGCATTACAGGTTTGTTAGACTGTCTCCCAGAACGAGTAATTGTTGGAGATGGTTCAGGGTTGCTACTGTGGGCCTGAGATTTCTTTCGTTCAGGAGTGTTGGTAACATTTTCACATTTCCCTGTTGTAGGAGTGGGGAGAGATGTTTTCTTTGGTCGCCCTCTATTCCGCTTTTCTGATGATGCTGAAACAGACTGAACTGGGAGGGATGTCTTCTTTGGAGGAACTTTCTTAGGAATAATTGTGTCAAGAGATTTTCCCACGTTTTGCCCTTTTTCAGTGACAGGATACTTTCTGGGACGACCCCGCTTCCTTTTCTCTTTGACCGAAGGTAACAAGCTAGAGACGCCTTCCAATGATACAATTGAGGAATCTTCCACTGTCTGTAAAATATGACATTACGATTGTAACATTTAATTTATACGGGGGGGGGGGGGGGGCTACTTACTCCAGTAGGAATAAGCTAGGCTACTATAGTTTACTTACTTGAGGTTGTACTGGTTTAACGCGAATGTCTTGCCCCAACTCTTCCTCTGTCCGTATTTCATGCTGTTCCCTCAGAATATTTCTAGATTCAACAACTTCAGCAGGCAGACCATTTTCAACAGGACGTTTTTGCGCTGAATTACTTTCCACAGATTTACTTTTTCTGATAGAACGCTGCAAACAAATATTGTTAAAATTGTAAACAAATTTCGGCAGCAAACGAACAGATTCATTTTTAAATTAAGATCATGGCAAATCATTCGTACTTTAGGTGTAACAGGTGAGCAGGTGGCAGGTGGTCTATGAGGTTTTTCTCCAGGAGATACAAGTGCTGAGTTTGGGCTGATTCCAATAGGGTCAACGGAGGGTATGTAAGGCACATTGGATTCAATTGAGGGTAGAATGGGCAGTTCTTTCTGTGTAGACACTGGCACCACGGTGGGGATGGCCCCAATCACAGTGTTTGCCATTTCAAGCTCAGCTACTGATGACTCAAGGGCAGTTCGGGGTGCCTTAGTGATCAAACTCTTTCTTCTCTGAGGTGGTTCACTCATTCTGGGCTGAAAATAAACGTCATATTAATCCATCAATCATACTAGTACACTAATGGGTGAGTACACTTCATCAGGGTGGCCCCAAAATGGAAATTTGAAATTTCTTTACTACAATGAGTGCATTTTGTGTATTAAAAAAATTCGGTTACATGATCTCGCTGTTTTTCATTTTTCTCAACTATTCTTTATTTTTCTTGCTCTTTTTGAGGATCTAGAAAATAATGTTGAATGTGATTGAGAAAACTATATATAAGTGTACAAAAGATGCTGAGCCACAAAATGCATGATATTATCCTATTTGGGCCATCAATAGTAGGATTCTCTCACACTATCTGATTGCGTTTGGGAGTGAGATTCATCTTCAAGGGTTAGGCCGATTTTCGTCTACCGCACAACCATACTGGTAAGTGTGGTGGTGAATTCACACATCTCACCGAGACTGAAAATATACTCCTGAGTTGAGTAATAATATATTTCATTTATATATATTATAAGGGGATGTGAACTCTTCAATGTTACTGTGGATTAGTAGAGCACTCTTGACGGCTCGCTTTAGCTCTGCAGTTGTAAGAAGTACCTATACGTAACGTAAATGTCACTGTATATAATTTCAAGAGAATCAAAATGGGATAGAAGTAGTTTCACAAACTGGGATTAGAAAGGTATGAAACGGTGATACTTCGTACTGGTCTCGTGTTAAAA
Organism: Adelphocoris suturalis; assembly: GCA_030762985.1. Taxonomy (NCBI): domain Eukaryota; kingdom Metazoa; phylum Arthropoda; class Insecta; order Hemiptera; family Miridae; genus Adelphocoris; species Adelphocoris suturalis. Next base: position 30,531,495 of record CM061040.1, read on the forward strand.
GTTGTACAGCTTTGCAATAGAAGGCAATGTGGGGGTAGTGGGTTCGTTCTAGTCCTTATATAGAAATGAAATGAACATCAGGGAAGTTTGAAGGAGATATTCCTTACCGCATTTGGAGAACAGCAATGGTATTTATTGTGTAATTGGCGCCATTGAAGAAGCTTCTCACTCCCAAATGCAGTAAAAAAGAGGGAAAGAATCCGACTATTGGCTTGAGCTTGACCCAGATTGGGTCATGCATTTGTGGCAAGGCATCTTTTGAACGCGGAGTGTCGTTTTGGAGGGATATCACACATTATTGGTGGTCTAGGAGGAAAAGGTTGGAATGAACAGGCTGCTCAAGATGGAGACAGTCATTTCATTCGACTTTTGTTATCCGAATCATCCTAGTTAACCGAGTCAAATTCAAATTTCCTAGAATGATCAGGACTTTCACATACCTACCTATCTTTTCTGATTAGGAACTAAATACCTATCTATAATGATGTATCAAAATGTCTTAACGGTTTCTTTCAAATATCATGAGCAAAGTTTGTAAATTTTAATTTTCAATGATTATTTACATTTGTTTGATGTTTTTACCTGTTAGAAAAGAACATAAATTAGCAAACATATTTTAATGGAAAACTTTTCTTTTTCTATTACTTGATGCAAGATACAACGACGTTTAAAAAATGGACTTAGTTGATGTTTTTTTACTGGTTTTAATTTATCATATGCTCACATCCAAGGTATGTTTATGCAGGTTTTACCTAAATACGTATTCCGATAAACTACCGAACTATCCCATTAGGTAGAAGTTATGTACCTATCTACCGATATAGAAATAGCAGGTGGCTATTTCATAGTTGGTGGAACCTACATAAATTTATCTATATGGCCAATGGGGTTGTCAGGGTGAGACGGATATAAGCAGAAAAAATTCTTCTCTGAGTTTCTTTACTGGCAAGCTTTCCACATCAAAATGTCATCTTCAGGCCCCTCCGTTTCTGTCTAGTATCCTCTATCGCTCATCCGCCTCTGCTCCACGGCCAAGTGCATCAGTCTCCGGGGTGGATCTTTAATTTCTTTAATTGCCATAGGAATTGCTGCCAGTCCCGAGATTAACTTCTTGGGTTGTCTTGTGTGATGTTGAAACTTGAGTCGAAATATGAAGGATTTTCTGCTGCGGTTATAGCTCTGACTTGTCAGAGATGATGAAGCTCAATTTTGTGTTGTGCGGATTCATGAAATTTACTGATTTATGGAGAAGAAATGTGAAGATAAGAAATTAAATTGAAAGGTAACCCTTCCTCCGAGAAGGTCGGGTGGCCTATCCGACCAAGGCCACTTCTCGAGCCACTTTGCGCACTACTCGAGGACAATAAATTGGTCAAATTTCAAAAAATGTGCTGAAAAAAATCACTCAAAATGGCTAAAAATCGTTAAATCTATACTTTTTAGCAGAATATTACTCAAATAAAGTTTATTAGCTATAAAATAGAAGATTCAAAAACTTATGCACAAAATTATGCAGAAAAATTTACTTAAATTTCATTCAAACTTGACTTTCTTTCAAAAAAGTCAAAACTCCAAAATCTCTTTTTGAATAGCAGATTATTATTTAGAATACGTTTTTTGCCATGAAAGCTCGAATTTCAAAACAATTCATCATTGTACAAAGCCATAATTTACGAAAAGTCGCTCATACGTCCATGCTGCATGACTGGAACTCATCAATCCTTTTGGTGAAATGTAGTTCAGTTGGACAAAGTGTGCATCTGCTCCATTAGTTTAAATGTGATAAAGTTTCTTAGTTTACTCAATAGAAATTTCTCAGTGACAACTTTCCAAAAAGGTGCTATATGATGTGTATCTGACCAGCAAAACGGTTCTTGAAGTTCATTTGCACGATGACGTCACGGCCCCCACCCGCCTGGGGGGAACCCTCAGCTCCATTGCCCTACTACATCACGGGTGATCTTCCTACACTTTTATTGGCCAAACTAAACTGTATTTTGAGCTGAAAATAGCTACTAGGTGGTTTTCAAGTGGGTTGCAGGACTAAAGTTTTTGACTAGACAAAAACTTAGGCGTTGTACCCTAATTTTTTAAACCACAAGTAATTGACAGGGTCACTTTCAGTCAGGGAAAACCTAGAATACCTGGAAAAGTCAGGAAATTTAATGCATCGGGAAGTGTCAGGAATTTTGAATAAAATTAACTCAAGTCAGGAAATTTCAAGTTGTTGGTAGGAAATACATAGTAGGAGTTGATAAATCCGCTCCATTCCTTCACACTACTCTCCTGCAAAACCAACAACAATTTGCGAAGACTATGTACAACCTGGTTTTTGTGTACAATAAAATGACTCAATTCGTGGTCCCTGAGTTAGGTTTTAGTTCAAAATGGTTGACAAAAAGAAAGAGGGGGGGGGGGGGGGAGACCGCTGGTTTCAGCTCTTGGATGAAAGCTTCAGTCGCGAAATGTCGTCGATCCATGCAGTGCCTGATGCTAAATTATGTGCAACCATATTCTCTCTCATTGACATAGGAGTTCTGATCCTTCACAGTCATATAAATAGGGAATTATGTAGCAAATGAATTAGTAACAATAAATAGTCATTGAACGAAGTGATTTTTTTTTTTTTTGAACTTTTATTTGTGATTCGCTAGTCTTGATTTATTGATACCGAATTGGCTAATTTACTATAATGATAAATGGAATAATTTTTGTTATTATGTAATTAATAAGACTGAAGATTGATTAGAATTGGTATTGTGATTTTTTCATATTCCTAATACAATGGTTTTGCACAGTCTGGGAAATCGCTGGAAAGGTGAGGAAATTTTGAAATGTTAATTTGGTGGCCACCCTGATATATGTAAATTGTTTTTAGGAGTTTTCAATGTCAACTATGAAGAAGAGCTACCACGAAGCTCACATCCTGCTCTCGGCATAACCAAAATGCACATACGCTATTAGTACGAGTCGTATCTCTAATGGTACTGTCACACTCTCCTCTCCCCCCCCCCCCCCCCCCCCTCTATCTCTCTGATTTAGGCCCCAATGCACCTCTGGGGGGCTACCTAAGTCCTTGATATGGTAGCAGAGCGTGGTTTCCTGGATTACGCATGGTAATGCCTAGTACATCCAGGTCCACTATTACTGAGGGCTTTATGCTTCAGAAGAAACATGGCCCGGGTTTTCCAGAGGAATTCCCATTATCACCCTCTCTTTAGCACAAAACTATTTCATTGGTCATTGACTTATAATTTCTCAATTTTTTCTCCTCATATAATTTCTATTTTCATACCTATGGTATCAGGCCTTTGCCATTATTATACATATATTCTTTATTCAAGGGCATAGTTCCCAATTATTATTTCCAGGGTTTAGTTCCCAATTTGAGTCCCCAACGTGGGCACATATTTTTATATCTATTTTATTTTCCTAAATGTAAAAGTCTCCATAGTTGCGCCACCGTTTATTCCCGATTGTTCCGATCTTTGATTGGGGGTTAATTACCTAATTAATACTTCATATGAAGATTCATTGACAATCCATCCTGTTTTAATCTCTTTTCTCATCCTCAATCGCCATAATGAGCATCTGTTCTCAACCAGTAAACTATTCCACCTGGTTCACATACTTGCTCTTCAATCAAGTCTGTTTTTTAAGGGGAGGAGTGTGACAGTTCCCGTCAGAATCCAAGTGAATGCGCGTCCGTCGCTACCGTGGCGGCGTCATTGTCATGTTCTTGAAATGCTGCGTTTGGCTATAGATGGGGATCCGAGAACCGGAAAACCAATCTTCTCCGAACATAGCACATATACTATTAGTACGAGTCGTACCTCTTAGGGTACTGTCACACTCTCCTCACTCGAGGATTTAGGCCCCATTGCACCTGGGGGGGGCTACACAAGTCCTTGATCTAGTCTGGTTTACCAGAGGGTGGCAGAATGACCCACTGGGGATTAGGTGGGAGGCTCGTGTCATCGGGCCTCCTGTCCCTTTTTAACACTTCTCTGTTACGGATAAACAGCAACAAGAGCCTCATAACCCCCGCCAACCCATTGCACCTGGGGCTATAGGGGGGATCTTCCTCTCCCTCATCCAATGCCCCTGGAGATGGTCACCAGTGTGCCCATTGTGAGAGAGCCTTTAGTTCCAAGCATGACCTCAGAAGCATCCCATACAGGCCAATGCTGCAGTTGATATAGAGCAAGGGCAGCCAAGGTATGGTTCTGAGGATTTGTGGCGAATGGCAGCAGAGGAGGCAGAAGCTGTGCGTAATGGAGTACGCAATATTAATGTATTCTTGCAAGCACGTTTTCCCAAGGACACACTTTCTGCCATTCAATCTCTTTGCCTGAGGCCCCACTACAAGCAGCTTTTCCAGGACACAATCCTGGCAAATAGCTGTGGGGCCTCTCCCGCATCTCCTACAGGTGTGAGACAGCAACTCGCCTTTCAGCAATCCTCCCCCGGGACCTATGGTCTTCTTGAGGATTTGATGACTGAAGTGTTGAGGCTTAGGGAGCAGGTAGGGTGTATTGAAGGTTATTAGAGTGCCTACCTGCAGGAACTTGCGAGGTGGGCTGTTGTGAGACCTGATGGCTAGGAAGACGAAGTCGAGGCTGATGTACAGGGGATCTTCCCACAGGTTGGGGATGCGACGGTGGCAGGGCATTGGAGAGGAAATCCTCCTGCGTTGGTTCCCCGTGGAGATCGCAGAGCAGCTAAGCAAGCAAGGAAGTGGGAATTCCTGCAGGTCCAGAAGTTGTGGAGGAAGCATCCAGCTTGTGTAGCTGCGGAGTTACTGAAGGGAGCTGGGGATGAAGAAGTTATGCCCTCTCTCCAGGAGTTTGTGGGATTTTGAGAGCCACTCTTGAGTGCTCCCAGCCACAACCCTGGTGAGCCGGTGGTACCCCCAGCTCCCACAAGAGATTCCTTAAGCAGCATTATGTGCACCCCAGGACCATGACAAGGCATATACCTAAGTGTCGTGTCAAAAAAATCCACGTCTGCTGGACCTGATGGTATTTCTGTCCATCGCTGGAATAAAGACCCTAAAAATGTCAAGCTGCTCATCCTGTATCTGTTGCTTCTGTCGGGAAAGTGTTGACCCATACCCAAACCATCGCCATCCCAAAGAAAGAAGGAAGTGGGCCTGGAGGCTACTGACCGATTTCAATATTGTTGGTAGTTTTCTGCCACTTTCAAAAGATTCTGACATCTCACTTCTAAGTGGCTGGTGTCATAGGTGACGGCCAGAGAGCATTTTGGCCAGCAGATGGCAGAGCAGAGAACCTAACAGTTCTCCAAACTGTCATTTCACTGGCCCAAATCAGGAAACGGCAGCTCCATCTTGCCGCTATGGACGTCGCTAAGGCCTTTGACACTTTAAGCCATTTTGCCCTAATCGATTGCCTTTTTGGTGTTGGGGCACCTGCTCGTTTAATTGAGTATGTTGCCTGTCTATACGACGAAGGCGTGAGGGTCATCGAGGCAGGAGGCGAGATGTCAGGGGATGTCATTGGGCATGGGGTACGCCAAGGGGATCCTCTATCGCCACTCCTCTTCAACCTACTCGTGGATACAGCCTTGGGTAAGCTGCCAGATGAAATAGACTTTGATCTCGCCCCTGGGATGCAAGTATATCCATTGGCTTTTGCCAATTGATGTTGTCCAACTTGCAGAAACTCATAAGGGCTAGCTGATCACCCTCAACGCCTTTGCTGAGTGGCTATCCCACCTTTGGTATGGTCTAGTGGTTAACCCTTCTAAGTGCGGGTCAGTCTCCATGGACTCATCAGGCCGACAACAAAAGATGAAGGTGGTGGATGAGGAGTGCATTGTCTTTGGACAGACACCCATCCTGCCCTACATCTACATCTACACACCGGTTAAGGGCGGTGGGCTTGGTATTGTCTCTCTTTCGGCCAGCATCCCATATTTACACCACCAGCGCCTGCTTTTCCTTAGGGGCTCAAGCTGGGAGGTAGCCCGTACTGCTGCTGACCTTAATTTCGTCATTCCACAGTTAATGTGGTGTGACCGAGCAACACCAACTGCTTCCAAACCCAGCTCATCTGCTGAGTTCACTGCTGCTCTGCAGGAGTCAGTAGAAGGCAAAGAACTCTGGCAATGCTCTGAACCCCCATTTCTTCCAGTGGGTGGATTGGGCTTCAGAGGGCATTGGGGCCCGTGACTATTGCCATTTTTATGCCTTCCAGGTGGCTACACTAGCCACCTTAGTAAGGTGTTTAAGGAGTAGTCCCAGGGCAATAGATACCCTTTGCCATGCCTGTTGGGGTAAAAATGACAATCGCTACCACCTGGTGCAGCAGTGTCCTCGTACTCATGGTGGCCACATTCTACCATCACGATGCGTTTGCCAAGCGTTTGCCAAGCAGATAGCAGGCGCTTTGTCATCCAGCGGTTGGGATGTTGAAAGGGGAACTATATCACATGTCGTGTGACGGGGCAAGAAGCCAGATATTGTTCCCATCAAACCTGATGGGTCTGCCATAATCCTGGATGTCCAGGTTGTCAGTGTCAGCGTGGACATGGAACAGACCTGGCCAGCTAAGATAAGTAAATATGATAGAAATGATCTGTGGCAAGCGATATCTGAGGAGTGGCAACCAAAAACATCAAGGTCATGGCTGTGACCGTGTCATGGCATGAGGTGTGGTGTACGAAAAGTGCCACGGAGTTACTTGAGTTGGGTATCTTGGCAGGAGTGCTCTGTGGTATCACCACCCGCATCCTGAGGGGTTCTTATTTAAACTGGCGGTCATTTTATAGTGGCACTTCCTTTCATCCCACTCTCCCTTCTTCTCCTTCAGCTTCCTTGATCCCAAGGGCCGGCATCGGGTTGAACTGGGCGTCCTCCCCATTTCATTTATTCATTTTTACATCCTATTTTGTACTTTGATGGTATGCCCTCACTGCCTTTAAGGGAAGTTTTCTTTAATGAAAAGAAAAAAAAGTGTGCGTGCGTGTGTGACGTTCAGGAGAGCACCTATGGTTCCAAGCATTCAAGTAGATTCAATGTCAGTTTAATAAAATCACTAGTGTAAAGTATTCTTGCTCTCTGCCAACCTCAAAACCAAATAAATTGTAAACCATTTGGTACAAAATTCTAATTTCTAATATCAAACACTGAAGCCTAATTTTTCGAATTCATGTTTGGGTGTTAGCATAACTAAATGATTTCACTCGTATCCCTGGAACTTACTCTGGCAATGCTTCAGTGCAACCATTTGGACATTTTCAGCAGACAAACTAACTAATTTTATCTATTATATGTATACAGCAATTTTCTTTAAAAAATGTACATTTTATCCAATTTGCATGCTCATCGTATTCTTCCAACAATTGGGAGAAGGAGATTTTGTTCAAATTGTTTCTGAGATTTTCCGTGAATAACAACAATGTCATTGAAATGTGAACCTGTTTAGGAAGAATTTCATCAATAATTATTCCAAAGTTGAGACGGTAAACTTTGAATGAATATTTATGACATTCATGAGTGGACACTGAATTCGGCTGCTTTCCTTATCGACTTATATACCTGTATAGGCTTTGAATAAAACTAGTTTACAGAAAAACCGAGAATTACGTTAACTACTGAGAACTTCATCTTTGAAAGGGCGATCATCTTGAACAAGTCAGTCATTTACAACAACACACAGTCTACACTAAGAGAATTTACAGTCTACACAAATAGAAATTACAACTCAACTATAATTTGAAGTTTGAGGCTAACTAGGTACGTAGTAAGGAACGGATTCAATCTACTCTTCAAAAATCTAAATAGAATCGTCATTTTCTCTAAAAGTGCTTTCACATCGAAATGTTGGAAGCAAGCAATGTTACTAGCAAAACATTGATGACAACGAAAATGTGAAACAAGAATAGTTGGTCTAAAGAAATTGTTGTTTACTTTGCTGGTAGCAACGTAATCAACAATGTTGATACCTAACAAATTATTGTTAGAATAGTTGGTAGCAATGTTATTAACAGTGTTAATAACATTTGAAGTAAAAATATTTTGGTGTGGGCGATCATCTACAATTCATTCCTGAGAATGACCATGGGTGATTTTGCGACCACTGCCACTTGCCATGTGATTTTATGTGCAGCTAGGTGAGGAAAGAATATGGTGGGGGGGGGGGGGGAGAATATGGCCCTACTTGGTGAAAAAAAACCAGCAGAGAGGACGTCCTCAAGGATGAAATTCTATTGAGTTTGAACCAGATGAGGCTAGACAGTTTCTCTCAACTCATTTCACCAACCATAAAAAATAAATAAATGGATCGAAACATCACAAAGAAGCGACCGTTCACCTTTATCAAACGAAAAAAGAGATGACAGCTAAAGCTGGAACTGGAATGTTAAGTGTGAAACATATTTTTCGAGTCTTTTCCCTCTACCCACTTAAATAACATCAAATCCTGTAAACAACATATTTTCAAAAGATGTTATTTTGTTATCACCCCTTGGGCAAAAACAAAACTTGATGTTAGTGACAAAAGTCATAGGTAGAGTCAAAAATAACATTCTTCCAGTAACCCGAGGAAGAATGAGTCTTACGCACGTATTCATTATATATTTTTTAAATGGAAGTAGATTCCTAAGTTCTAGGTAAATTCCGCACTGTATTACGTTGAGTAGTTTTCTTTCTGATTTTTCAAGGGGGCCCCACCCAGGCAGGAGGAGTGATTTGACGTCGCCAAAGCAAGAAACTCTGAAAAATCATATAAAAAACTACTAATCGTAGGAGAGTGTGGGTTGATGCCAAACTTCTTAGGATGGAATCTTCTTCCATTTAAAAATAGTTAAAACACCCCCCCCCCCCCCCCAGTGAGTAACGGTCATTGATACCAACATATCGCACCCTGGGAGTGATACTGGTATAAGTCCAAAAATGGCAGTTTTGAGTTATATATACTACTGTGTACATTTTGACGAGCTCTACATGCGGCTAGTATCGGTTTAATCATAGGACAAAAAGTGACCGGTAGAGAGCAGGATAAACCAGTATGATTCTGGTCAAAGTTTTAATCTAGCGTCGGGGAAAGGTCGGTTTATGTCAGTCATGTTCCAGCTGTCAACGAACGAAGATGGAAAATTCGGTTTTAATAGTGGTTCATCCCGACATAAATCACTATTGATGCGACAAACCAGGTATTTATCCTTTATTTTTACAGCAATACTGGTCTATTTCAAGAAGTACCGCTATTGAACCAAGAAATATCAAGTTTCTTCGTGTTTTTCACTGTTGTACCGGTACATATTTTGCAATGCACCACTATTCGCCCAAAAGATTAGTAGTCGTACTGAGGCAACCGGGTGATTAACTCGCGATGTACCAATATTGTACGAAGGAAAAATCAAGGCTTGTTGTGTTTTACCGTGTTAGTGGTATATCATAAGATTTGTATAATTATAATTATGTTAATCAAAAACAGAAAAGTGGAGAAGCTAATTAGAAGTAGGGCAGTATAGGTAGGTGGCATATGCATGACACAGACCAAAAAGAACCGAGAAAATATGAATGGTGTGTCTGTAGTACGCCAACCAAGTCATGAAAAATATTTAAATGCGATTTCCCAGAATTCATGTTTTTGAACTTATAACAGTATCACTCCCAAGGTGCGATATTTTGTATTCATCAACAATTTTATCAACAATTCATATTAGGCGATGTCTCACCAACATTGTTGTAATAGGTGTAAAATCAAAATTTCAGAAAAAATCTAATAACATTGTTTAAAATAAAGTTATCATCCTGTGTGAAAGCACTTTAATATTGGAAATTCGAGAAATCGTTTGATCGAACCGATTTCTAGAAAGTTCATTCCCAAGTACAGTAGACACACTCGTCTTAGAAGATGTGTATGACCACTATACTTCACACTTCTTTACAGAATTACAATACATCTAGTTCATTATTGAGTTTTAAATGTTTATATTGGTTTTTAGGTATTAAAATGAGCGCTGCTCTAGATCTACTCAAAATTATTTATTTCTCCCTCGAAATGAATGTTAGGAACAGATACGATTTTCAATGACACAAGAGTCGGAGACAGGATCTAATTATTCATTTTGGTGCTGCTAGGCTTGCATCCTTATTTGGAATAGCGAGTAGGTACAAAGCGGATAGTTTGCAACGACGACAGCCCTGCGATTATGGCGATCCTCTGGGAAAACGTGTTGTTCAAACACTATCGATTAAAACCCAACTGATTTTCTGAATTCAGTAGATTTCGTAGGTTTGGATTCCCGGAAATGTCTCATAGTAGTTAAATCCTGCTAATATTTTCTGAAGTATTGAACGAGCTGGTTGAAGTTGGTATGGATAATGTTTTGCTTTCTATCTCCTTGCTTCAAATTATATCACCTTTAAAACTATCTTATCAAAACACACTGCTTCCAATTGAATTATTTGTTAATTTATCTATTCAAGACAAGGCGCATGAATGAAAAATAGGCAAGGAGTAAGCTACCTGAATTTTGAAATCTAGCCTAGCCTTAACGTAGAATGCTTGACAGGGAATTTCAATGTTGATTGCTAACCATCCATTACAGTACCTACTAGAACTTCAACAGCCCTAGCTATCCTTTTTTGTATCAATTGATTTTTGAGTGTTTATATCGAAGTTTTTTTGTACTTTGTTTTCCACTATTTAGGTTTATTGCAGTCCCAACTCTCAGCAGACGGCTGGTTCAGCCATGCTGTATTGTTTATTGTACTCAACAAATAGCATTTTCTTGTTGTTCTATAAACTTTTTCTTCTCCTTCTCTTGTTCAGACAAACTTTGGGCCCGAATATCAAACAACAATACCCAGTGCAATATACAGTTGAATTGGTTAGCTAAGTTACAATTTTGGTTAAATTGAAAATATATATATAGTTTTGATGAAGGATGAAAATACTCGCGTGTAATATTATTTTGAGGTATTACAGAAGGTTGGAAAAGATAGGAAACACTTAAAATAAAACCTACAAAATTGAGAGAATAGTTCGCCGTGTCGGCGTCGTCAGCTCTAGTGAAGAAGTACTTCTTCAAAATAATATATATATATATATATATATATATATATATAGACAAATATGAAAAAATGTAAACAAACTTTTTCGTAATCATTTTCAAGTCACAGAGCGATAAGGATCTTTGTCGTTTTTTTGAAGTTTCAACTTTGGGAGCATACGTAGAAATCAGGTATTCCAGCCTGTCTGACCTTGAATGATGAACATTTCACATTAACAAATAACTTTCCTGAAGAAAACTGAGTGGCATATACTATACAAGAGCAGTTGTCCATGAGGGGCGAAAGAGAAGCATGAAGTCTTCTTGCAACACAACGAATATTCGTTAAATAGTTAATGAAACATCGAGAAATGCAGCCATTATAAAAAAGCCCCTAAATTTGTGGAAGAGTGTTTTATGTAGGATTACATGGAATTTCAGAGGGCAAGACAGGGAGTGTACTGTAAGGAGAGAATCGGCAGTGGGACCTTGGGAACCAAGGAAAAGGTGATCCATCAGATGGAATGGTAGCAGGAAGAAGAAACTGATGGTGGAAGATAGCGCCAGCAGGCGTGGGTGGGAAACATCCTATCTGCATCACTAGGGGTGGAATTCATAGACAAAGCCTGAGTGTGTGTGTTCACTCGCACTCACCTAAATGGAGGGTCACCCTCAACTCACCAGTTCGAATTCATAGTTGAGTGGGGTGGTTCACTCAACAGTTAGGGGCACACTCAGATTACAGAAGCTCAACAGTGCACTCAGGGGACACTCAACGTTTTTTCAACATAAGTTGACAGCCCTGGCAGTATGTTGTAGGGGAAGTTTCCCTGGTTTGAGGGAAAAAGGACGGCAAAATTCCCTCTCACATTCCACACTGATCAATAACAGTTCTCAAAGGTTACACTTTTCTTTGTGTTTTTGCTTTTTAAGCTATTATCCTTGTTCCTTGGCGAGACAGGACATAGGCCTTATCAGACAAAAACCAAAGTTATTGGTCCTCCCGCCTGGATCGGGGCAGCCATAAGTTGAAGTGAATCCTTGTTGCTTGTTTGTTGAAGTGCTGATAATTTGTGTTTATTATCTATTGATTTGTAGTATTGAATTGTATAATTATGTATGGAGTTGTGACGAAAAAGAAGTGAGAAAATGAGAAAACAATGATTCGCCAGTTAGTTTTGAAGAACAGATATATGTAGTTGAAAATAAGAAGAGTTATGGTATAATGAGACTGTTGGACGTGAGGTTTTGGAAGAGCTTCAAGCAATCACATTTTCTTGGAATTCTCATTGATTGTACATCCTGATGAATGGAAGGTAGGTACCTACCGACAACTCATTCCACAAACCAAGATGAATCTGAAAACCATGCACTACAAACTTGGTATGTAAAGATCGCATAAAATGAAAGAGCGACCAGCACTTTCCGCTGTGGTACCTAGTTATAAATCCTTTCCATTTATTTTAGGCTCTTAGGGTTCGTAGTTGTTCATGACTGTATCTTTCCCGAATCGGAATAGTTTGCGAAATATTTCGTTGTTGATTGTGTATAATTCGAATGGGATCTGTCACATCAAACATGTACCTAACTACCGTTTAGGAACAGCCTAACTACTCTTATGTGTGCGTACTCTTATGAAGTTTTTGAATAAATTCCGAACTAAATAAACGATGTATGTTCTACTATATTACCTATTCCTATACCTACGTGAAAATAATAATAAAAGTTATCAGCTGACGCACTTAAATTACCTCCTGCCGTCACTCAGGATTTCACACCATTGAGCTGAGGGTGATACTCATCTCAACGCCATTTTTTGTTTATGAATCCCGTTGAGTGTGCACTTAGGTTGCACACTCAGTGCGCCCTCAGGGTCGCCCTCAAATCACGTCTATGAATCGCACAGAGTGCATGAATTCCCTTATTGATACACTTAGGGGCCCACTCAGACTCAATTCCCGTCTATGAATTCCGCCCTAGGTCTCTACTGCCGCCACACGGTTCCGGGACTTCTCTGCTAGATGTGTCAGTGAGAGTTTCCGCCAAGATCAGTCATAGACCACACCCAGAGTAAGAGAAGTTCAGTCAGAACAGTGACATAACAGTAGTGTCGGAAAAGAAAATTGTTAAATGAATTTTAGTCAAAAGTTAGAAAATAAGTCATGCACCGATAAAGTTAAGTGGAGTTCATTGGAACATGAAAGTTATTCAAAACCCTTTAAAGCTGCAAAAGGACCCAAGGACCATACCTAGACGAGGATTGCCAATCATCAAAAATTAAGGACTCGAAGCTTAAGGGTAAGTACAGATACCAAGAACCAAGGTATTCCTGGTGCACTGGGGTTCACTATGCCTACCTATAACTATATACCTACTATACCTGCACTCCATTTAAAATTTTAGCAAGATTGATTAAGGGAGAAATGAGCCTCAGAGAGTTCCCCAAGTTACCAGTGCTCCTCCCTAACTTGTAATGGTATTCTAGATATCCCACATGCGCTAAATTCTACATTTCAGCACCTAAGGTCGATCAGGAAAGAAGTTGGCTCATTGGTCGATCAGCTGATCAGTGCGCCACGGTCCCAAGGGTGCTCCATCCCAAATTTATTATATTTTAGAAGAATATGTAATTACTTGAAATTTAGTAAGGGACATTCGTAAATTTTTGCAGTTAAACCCCCAAATTACTAGATCTCACAAAGATGCTTTCAAGTTGCGGGTATCACCAATTTACGTGTTCATCACCTACAGTACGTACCTCTACATATGATCGGTAGTATAAACATTTATCGAACAAAGTGTTTACATTTCAAAGACAAATGATTTAGGTAAAATAAAATTATCTGAATAGCCACTATCGATCGAGTGTGTGTGTGTATTGGGGGGGGGGGGCTACTCTGTCCTCTGTCGGCAAATATCGCACTATTCTGATGGATTTTTTCTTGGCCTCCTCATTACAATTCATGCTTACACTGCATAAGCATAATGATAATTGGTTAGTTGAACATATTAGTGAGACAATCATTATTTATTTTATTTGCTGTTAGGTTCCAATCACAGTTTTGATCTTGCAGATAGGTAGTTGCCTGATTTGCGACTCTAGTAGGTAGGGAGATAGCAACTTAATGACACAGTACCTTTACCAACTGTACTTAATAGTTTTCAGGGATTACACATCACTCACGTTTCAATTTCAGTGATATATTAGTTTATCAAATAAGGAGTAAGGACCGCCAGAAACAGTATTATTTGGGTGATTGTGCTCTTTACCAGTTAGCTTTTATAACTTCACACATGGTAATCAATAAATACTCGTGGTCATCAATAAATAAATTAGCTATCTTGTGACTCACTTCGTGAGCACTGATCTATTTGTTTTTTATTATACTCTTTTAGTTCCAATACCCATCGATTGTCGACGATTTTTGCAAAAAAATCTATAAAACAAAATATCACATGGACAACTGCTCACATGTACTGAGCCTCACGTTAAACATGGTGCTGGTACTACTAAACAACTTTTGGATATAAAATATAATCACCCACCTGGTAGATGGTAGAAGGGTATGGGCTTCACTGACAGCTGCGACCCATGACTTTCCATAATGGTCAGGAATTGTATACGCTTTTTTGAGAATTTTTTGCTGCTTTTTACCCTGGGAAAAAAAAAGAAAAAATCGAGATAATAAAATACAATCAATAGGGTGAATTGCCATAATAAATGATAAATTTTTTTTTAAACTACCGCCAAGTTGGGTGTGGCACACAGCTTTACCGTATCCATAACATAAATGGATCAATCATTGAAATGATTTAAATAATGTTAAAAAGATTCCACAGCGGGTTTTTACGGTTGGGAGAAAGAGTGAATTAAAATGGAGCGTAAAACATCAAATTCAGTTGATTCGGGAATGAGAAAATGATACATGATAGATGTTACGTTTGTGTATGTGCAAAAGCAACCAGTGGGTTGGGAGCGATGAAGGGACTATCTACAGGGTAAACCATACAATCCCTGAAAATTTCACCGAAGTCCGATTGAAACTGTAGAACTCCTGCTTGTTACAAGGATTTGAGGTCCACGCATTTATAGCAGCTACTAATTATATGATGGTGATGAAACTCATATGGGGTAATCAAATTGCCATTTTACGACTACCCTCCACATTAGACCGAGATCAGATGAATAGGTCATGAGAAAATGACTCTCGATGAATTTTACATAGTGTTGCACAGTGTGCGATGTTGTTTTACATAGTGATTTGTAGTGTTTGCCACACACTACAATGCTTTTCAGGCGTTGGTGCGTTCAATCGGGGGAAACAATGAAAACCGTAGCCATGTGTCGATGCATCAGTCTCAGACGTTTTGGTTTGATTTTCAAAATAGTTTGGTTTTTGCTGTCGCAATCTCGCATGAAACACGTGATTTCACATGCTCGGATTTGTACCACATTTGTTTTTGACCGTTTATCCATTATTTTTTTGTTTATTGGATTCATGGATTTTCATTGAAAACAGAAGTGGGTAAACGACTAGTTCTGCGAACATACACCACGAAAGATATAGGAATCGTTTACTGCACGAGACGAATTGCAAGGAAGTGGGAAATAACATGGCAAGTAGGAAACACTCGTATAATATAATTGGTGGGGACAAAATTTAAATTACCGAACACTTTTCACAATGTACCGTCAAGGCCCCTAAGTTCGGACAGGGCACTCAAGTTCGGACATTTTCAAAACCTTGCGGCGATTCGAGGTTAGCACCTTCCTGCTGTGCATAGATCATCTGACAGCTGCGGGAGTTTCGTTTTTGTAGGCTTTCAGCAAGTCAGGTTATATTATGATTTCAAAAAGTTATTTGTGTTCAGTGGCTGTACGATCTCAAGTATTGCAATTTATTTTCTGAAATATTTTAGAAACCTCAGAAAAGCTCCTTCGGTGGTCAGAAAGTATGTGATTCAGGGGGATGTCTATGAATTAGTTTGTTTGGGAATCTATCTATCTTAGTATTGCCCAAGTTTGATAGGTCTAGACTGAATAGTTTTCTGTGTACACCCACTATAATAAATTTTCGTACATTGTGCTGGTAATTTCGGACATGGGAAAGGCTCCAGGAATCTGCAATAAATACCGCCAATATGACCTCAAATACCTCCAGAATGCCCTACTCGTTCAAGAAATTCGCGGACCTTGCCAAAGTTTTGTGAAATGTGAAAGTGCAAAAAATTTCTCATTAAACTTAAAAAGTTCATTTTGAAATTTAAATGTTAAGATCTATCATTAACTAAGCCACAACTGTTTCTTTTAAACTCTCATTTTATTATTAAGTAGGTAATTGTTCAAATTTTTGTCAAGCCAAAAATGTAAGATTGAAAACCCAGGCTCTTGGAATTGAGATAAAAATGGTGATCCATGAATTCGGGTTTGGCCTCAATAACACCCCGTTGGATATTTGAAACCCCACTGTTGTGGGTGATGATATCCTCTGACTGTTGATTGGGGATCTTTCTAAAGCATTTCTACTTGTTGAGAGACTGAACTTCCGCCAGTTGGTCGGAATTAGCTTGTTTCTCTTTTGACCCTCCATCAAGCCGTTGTGATGGTCGCGCAAAGCGAACTTCTTCCACCTGTTGGAGATATAATTACTTAACATAGAAGACTACACGAAAAAACACTAGTTAAAACCACCAACAATCAGTATAATAACACCACATTAACAAGCTTTACAGCTGGAATCAAACGAATTGTTGGGTTCATCAACAAAGAGAAGGTGAAAACGTGAGGGTGGACGAGAAAGTTGAACCAAATGTTACTCAAGAGAAATGAGACGGATGGAAAAAGGAGAAATGAAGAAAAAAGGTGGGGCGGAAAACAAAACAAGAGAGAACGAGACGGTCAAAGAATAGCGGAAGTATGAGATGATGGGAGCAGCGAGGGAAGAAGACACGATACAAGCCATAATTGCTGCCAAGAACATTCACCAAAAAGAACAAAGGAAAAGAGAAAAGGAAAACAAAAAGAAGAAGAGAAGAACTGCGGAGGGGAGTGTTCAGCCTGCTGCCCGGAATATAGTACCCAGTGGGGCTCCCTCTCTTCTCGCCACAGAAACCGAAGCGTGTCTGCAAGAGTGAGGCCTAAAGCCGCGTCCACATTAGCGCTCCCAATACGCTCTGCTCCAACGGCGCTCCGAGCTTCCTCGGAGCGCATCGTGTTCGCCGAAATATTAATCAAGGCGCTTCAACCGCGCTCCGAGGGCGATCCGTATTTTCGACGATCCTTCCGCGCTCCAGTTTCATTTTCTCCAGCAATGGAGCAGCTCTGGTTGCCTGCAGCGGTGCTACAGTTGTGCTCGCATTTATTCTGAGGAGGAGGGAAAAAAGGAAACAGTGGCGTCGGTGGATGGCAGATATTTTTACCAAAAGGCAGAGTGGCGAACTGGTGTCTATTTTGAAACAACAGGAAATCAGTGGGCAGTACCGACATTTTATTTTCCTCCTTGCTTGCAAGAGGAGGGGAGGACGTAAGCACAGTGTGCTGGGACACTACCTTATAAATCAACCTTGGGATTTATGAATCCCAGGGGGAAACAATTATACCGAAATTTCACACGGATGTCCTCCTCAAATTTTGAAGATCTGCTTAAAAAAATCGCGCCAGTGATTCAGAAGGAGGCAACAAAATTACGTGAACCCATCTCAATTCAAGATAGGTGTAATTTATTTTTATTCATCATCGTAATTTGTTATTTATCATTCATCATCGAATTCATTGGTAATAACCAAGGTTTGAAATAGAAATCACGTTTTTCAAAAAATCAGGAAATATGATTTTTTTTTTTTTTTTTTCTAATAATAAAAATCAATCAAGATTTAAGAATAATGATCAACTATTAATTTTTATTTTGAAGAATATAAATGAAAGATTAATTATTAATTTTTAATCATAAGAAAAAAAATTAATCAGATCAGATGCAAGTGGGTACTCAGATGAGAGCTTATAAGAAGGGGATTTCAAAAAATGACGCAATTCATAATTTTCTTTCTTTCTTCTTGGTACGGACATGAAGTAAACCAGAGACAACTTTCTTGACAAAGAATTCCAAGTTCAAGAGATACCTAGTACTCAAAAGATTAAAAATCCTCTTAACTTCCCATAAGCTTTCATCTGAGTGTCCACTTGTACCTGCAGCTTTTAATCATTATTCTCTGATTTAAAAAACTTGATCAATTTAAAAAGAGATACCTAGTACTCAAAAGATTAAAAATCCTCTCAACTTCCCATAAGCTTTCATCTGAGTGTCCACTTGTACCTGCAGCTTTTAATCATTATTCTCTGATTTAAAAAACTTGATCAATTTAAAAAAACCCAAGTACGCAGATATGAAGAAATACTATTCTGAAAAAAAAAACTGGTGGCGTAATCTGCAGATTATTCCCTGCAGGGGGTGTGGGAAGTGAAGAAAAATGGTCCTTTAATTCCTTACTTCCCCTGTAAGGGAGCGTCAATTTATTTGATACCGGTTTTGGTCTTAACACAGACCATCCTCAGTAAAAAAAAAAAATGAAAAACTCCGAGCAATTTTGATCAAAATGGAAAAGAATGAGAGGATACGAAGTGGAGCGCATGAATTCCGAGAACGAACTGTCTGCCGCTCCCCTTTGATGGATCACCAAAAAACCGACCAAATGTGGATCACCGCGATCACAGTCCGCTACGATGCCGCACCGAGTGGAGCGCGTTCACCAAGACGTCTACATTAGCGCTCCCAGCCCGCTCTGCTCGGAGCGCTGTTGGAGCGCTAATGTGGGCGAGGCTTAAAGACGCTATCAACTCTCTTGCCGGTCATATGGTCGTCTGACCGTGAGGAATAAGCAGTGATTCCCATTGCCGCGATTCTTGTAGCTTGTCCGTGCTAAATATTCCACAGCTATGCACAAAAGGGGGAGTTCCGGGAAAAGGGCAATAGTAGACTAGGTTGAGGCCTAGAAGGTCCTGATGTTTTCAATCTACTAGAGACGAATATCCTCACCCCATATTCTGGGGTGTGGTCAATCTCATGTATTTGAATTGAGGCTATCCTCTGATGAGACTGCTCTGTCGCCAACAAGAGGAGGGTCACTAACTTTTTAGATAGGTCCCCTATACTCTCTGTGGGTTTCTCCAGGAAGCCAAGCACCAATGGTGGGTCCTAAGTCATTTCCTACCTCGGAAGGGGGGGGGGGGGGGGGGGGGGTCTGACAGACGCCACTCCCTTCAGAAACCTATTGATCAGGGGATGAATACCCAATGAGGCTGACGAAATGAGGGGCAACGCTGAGCACAATGAATTAATGGTAGAGTACGATAAACGTGAATCATCGAGCACGCTTCGGAAAAAATACACCATCGCAATAGACTGAGGGTCCCACGGATCTAGTCCCTATGTCCCACAAAAATTCTACCATCTCCTAAAGCATGTTTTACTGGGCCTGCATAGCTGCTGACAAAGATGTCAACATGGTGTCGGCTACAGCCAATGGGACGCCTTTGTTCAGGAACGCCTTGCTGATAATTTGGCCACGAGTAAAACCATAAATAAGACTCTGCTTGGGGGTGGGTCTGAGACCTGAAAGGTAGAAAAAGGTGGTCATCAGCTGGGCCAAGAGACATCGATTCATTAATCAATAATTCACAAAACAAGGGGAACCACGGCTGTGTAGGCCAGTTTGGTACCACCACTAGGCCGGTTGCGTGAGCCCTGTTATTTTCCTCGACACTCTCAGGATCACCAAGAGGGTGGGAATGTGAAAAAATTTAGTCCTGACCAAAAAAAGGTGAAGGCGTCTACTCCTGCCACCCTCAGGTGGTGGAACTACGAGAAGAACCTCGGGCACTTGGCATTGGCTGCTGAGGTGAATAGGACAATCTCGGGGGAGCCAAACCTCTGCACAATCTCGATAAAATACTTACCCCGTCACGCCCACTCTGTATCCCCCCCCCCCCCCCCCCCCGAGACGAGCCGGGAGCACTCATCAGCCAAAATATTCGTGATTTTGTGATAGAGGCGATATAGGATGCAAAAATAAAATCTTTTCTCTCCTCATAACAGTTCCAAATTTCCCTGGTAATATTAAATAACCTCGAGGAGACCATGGAACCTTGTCGGTTCACACAGCTGAAGAAAGATTATTAGAGGCCAAAGCTTTGACCGTGAATGATTTTAACGCCATATTATAGAGCTTCCCATAAGCTCCACCAAAGTTCCTATTACAGTTGCAAATTGTTTCAAGGTGGGATTCTGAAGGCATGAAAATCTAGTAATCAAGTCATGAGCAGCTTGGCACTTCTTGAGAGGCAACGAGATAGTTTCCTTGACAGACTTGAAAACAAAACCCAGAAAGGTAAATTGTTGGGCCGGTTTAATTACACATTTATCCCAAAATTTGTATTAAAGTGGTCTAAATATTAACATGAGACATACAGTCAGACGGCGAGGAATCCAGGATCCCAAAATCATCCAGGTAATAACCACAGGGGATATTTGAAGCCCATAGAAATCGAACAATGGGTCTCATTAATTTGTGAAAAATAAAAGGGGACACGATGCACTTGAGCTACTGCGATACTCATAAGTCTCAACATACAGTACATACATACTGCCTGGTTGGATATAAACCTATCCAGTAGGTCTGACATTTGGAAAATGAAATTTGGATCCTGTGAGTGAGGCAAGAAATTAGGTTGGGGGATGGGATAGAAATAAACAGAATCTGAACCCCCTCAAACCAAGTAAAAACATCTAGCTCATCAGTAATACCACGCCAAGATTCAATAAAAAAATTGTAAACGGCCCCTGAGAGGGAGGTCGAGGTGTACCTGGGGTTGCTCCTGTACGTGCTGCCAACGTGACTGGGCAAAATAGCGGTTGGCACAACCTCCCCAGGCACCTGTCTCGCAAATTTTTAAAATGCCTTTGAAACCAGCTCTGTCCGACGCGTGGTGAAGGCCACTACAATTGTTAATAAAACACCCTCTAGAGCCCCTAGATATAATTTACCCACTTACAGCGTTACTGAACTGCACATTACTTGAGCATATGAATGGAAACAGCAGGCGTTGCTGGTAAATAATTAATGAAAATTAAATATTCCGGTACAATAGAACCTAATGAGTGGTAGTCGATATGAAGGCTCCTTGATAGATAGTTGATGATCTTGACAGTAGAGATCCAATCCCTAACCCCCCCCCCCGGCCACCATTACCAGGAAAGCCAACCTGGAAGATCCTGCTGCCTCTCTCTCACATATGATAGTAGGCTTACTGCGTTTTTCTCAGTTTATCATTCTGTATTATTTGTTCTTTTTAAGAAAGGTAAGCCTGAAAACCTTTTAACAGTGGAACCCTCCCCAACCAGAAACCATTCAGCATCTCAATACATGTGTATACACATATGAAGTTACATTTACTTGCATCGTATTGTACGTAAATATACCCAAGAATGAAGAAAACTAATCGATGCCAGTTAGGTTATCCATTTGGAATTATTATAAACAATTTCCTATTCAGAACTGTCCGAACAAACCTAATAATATCATAAGGAATACATAGGAGCCTACAAGGCAGTAAATTGATTCATTTTCATTTTTATTTAAAGCACATGTAATTACATGAAAAATAATTAGTAAATTTCAACATAAACTCACCAGCTGTGCGATTGATGAAAGGAATTTTACTTTGGCATTATTGTAGGAATCAAGGCCATCGAAAAAGAAAGTATTTCGAGTGATGACCCAAGCTCGCATGCCTTTGTCACCAAAGAAATGCACATGCCAGAAAACTTTCAAGCGGCGGCCTCCTGTACCTAGAAAATTTATCACAATTTCATTTTCAGAGTTTTTAGTAAGCGAATTTTCGTAAAAAAATTATGCTATTGCAATGGCTCCAACATTTTTATAAATACAAATATTCTCTATTGAAATCCGCTTTGTGGCACTCTCTTATATATTTAGGTACTAGCGTTCCCCCCGCGAGCGTTGCTGCGCCCAAATTAAATTTGTTTATTGATCGTAATTTTAAACTGTTATTAAGAGGTGATTTGATGGACGGAAGCTTAGCCTTTGGTTTCTGCCTTTGGTGTCTACAATGACCCTGGATTCGTTGTCATTTTATGCAGACGTTCAATAGTATCCTCCTCCTCCTCCCTTCTCCTCCTCCTCCTCCCTCCTCCTCCTCCTCCTCCTCACTCCTCCTCCCTCCCCCTCATCCTCCCCTCCCTCATCCTCCTCCTCCTCCCTCCTCCTCCTCCCTCCTCCTCCTCCCTCCTCCTCCTCACTCATCCTCCTCCCTCCTCACTCACTCCTCCTCCCTCCTCCTCCTCCTCCTCCCTCATCCTCCTCCTCATCATCCTCCCTCATCCTCCTCCTCATCCTTTGGCCTCACCCTCGGCCTCACTCTGCCTTCGGTCTTGGCTTAGGTAGTTAAATAAATTTCTAAAACCTGACACTGCACCCTTTTATGCCCTCTGGGTCAGAGCCCTTTGAACGGATTTGCACCAAACTTTACAGGAACAATCCTTGAATCATGCCTAATAATACCTGAAAGTTTCATTACAATCTGTCGAGCGGTTTCGGAGTCTATAGGCAACATACATACATACATACATCCTCTTTTATAGATATAGATATAGGTATGTGGTATTCCAGACCAACTACCCTCCTTAGGACTGCGATTAAAATTCCATTCTTTCGCCAAAAATCAAGCTAAGTAACTAAAGGATGTGTTCGTTAAAATTAAATTATTCACATTTCAAAAAAAAAGTTGATTGAATTATATATACGAGGGTCATCCCAAAAGAAATTTTCCTTTTTTTTTTTTTTTTGAAAAAATCGAAAAAAAGCTTTATTGACTAAAATATTTACATGGTTGGAAAGCTGCAGACCTGAACTATTTTTCCACAGTCGCCGAGTCGTTCCTCGCACTTTGCATACCGTGTGGCGAGTTTTTGTAAGCCAACAGCATACCAGTTTCTGTCCAATCCGCACAGCCACTCGTTGACGGCGCCCTCGACTTCTGCGTCACTGGAAAATCGCTGGCCTCCCAAAAAAGTTTTCAATGCCGGGAAAAGATGGTAATCACTCGGGGCGAGGTCTGGAGAGTACGGTGGATGGGGGAAAACGTCCCAATCAAATTTTCTGAGCAATTCCTGGGTCAAATTTGCGGAATGTGGCCTTGCGTTGTCATGAAGAAGCAGCACTTTTCTCTTCAAACGTCCGGGTCTTTTGTCTTTAATGTTTTTTCTCAGTTGTTCCAAGACTTCACAATATCTGGCAGCATTAATGGTCTCACCTTTAGGAAGGTAGTCAACCAACAGAACACCCTTGGAGTCCCAAAAAACCGTGGCCATAATCTTTCCAGCGGACGTCGCAATTTTGGCTTTTTTTGGTGCTCTTTTCTGGGGACTTTTCCAGACCATACTCTGTCTTTTTGACTCTGGGGTATTGTGGAAGACCCAAGTTTCATCCCCAGTCACTATTCGATCGTAAATGTCGTCTCCTTCATCCTCAAGCATCTCAGAAAAGCGGTTTGCTGCCTCCAAACGGTTATGCTTGTGTTCGTCAGACAAGAGCCTTGGAACCCACCTTGCACACACTTTTGACATCTCTCAATCTTCTTTTAGGATTCGACCAACTACAGAGCGAGTTAATTCGTACTTGGGATGAACACAATTCACAATTTCATCAATTGTATAGCGTCTATCTTCATCAAGTGCTGCGCGAACGGCCACAATCGCCTCCTCTCGAGTCGAACTCGACGGGCGTCCACTACGCTGCTCGTCATACCCAGAAACACGTCCTTCCTCAAAACGTTTCGCCACTTTCGGACCATTTGGACACTCATCGCATTCTCACCAAATGCTTGACAAAGTCTACGATGAATTCCAATCGAGGTAACCCCCTCCTTGGTCAGGAATTTGATCACAGAACGCACTTCACAATCGGACGAAATCGCAAGGGGGGCATCCATGTTTCTAACTGAATAGGTTATCAACAAACCGACACAGCGGCCTGAAACTTTTACAGGACTACCAACACATCCAAACAAAAAACTTGAGACCATCCGTAGGTTTCTATGACTTGTAGGTTTTTTTAAAGAAAATAGGGAAACTTACTTTTCGGATGACCCTCGTATATTTATATATATATTCTTTTTTCTTTTTTAAATCAGGATTGTAGTAAAAAGAAGTTTATCAACAATGAACCGAAACATTTTACTTAATTTCATTAATATTTTCTGAAAAATCGATTCAAACTCATAAATAAATAAATAAATAAAATAAAATAAATAATAATAATAAAAATAAAAATAATGAAATGAAAAATAATAATACTAAATTAAAGAAATAAGCTTTTTTTTTTAAATCTCACAATAATATTTAGAACAAGTTGCTTTGGTTAACAATTTTTCGCACTCAAAGTGCTCAAACTTCAAATCAATGTAAAAGACGATAATTGGGAACTTCCGATATTAGAATTTGACAATGAAGACCACAGATTCAGCGCACTTGCAAACCAACTGGTAGTAATTTTTAGCTCAAAATTAAACAACAAAACTGAATAGTTTTGCCAATTAACGGGTAGGAAGGTCACTCGTAACGTAGTAGCGCAAGGGAACTGAAGATTCCCCTCAGGTGGGCGGGGATCGTGAAGTTATGGCGCAAACGATTTTCATGAGCCGTTCAGATGGGTCAGATACCCATTATACGGCACCATTTTGGAAAATTCTCGCTCATATCTTTCTATTAAAACGGAAGTTAGTGAAAAACGTTGTCTATTTCCACGAAAATTAAAGAGTTACAATGTTAAATCGATTTCAACGGTTAGGCCATCATCAGTAACAAACAATTACTCTCAATCAATAACTTTTTTTTTTTGTATATACCCAAATTTTTTATTTTAACAAGACGGTAACCGGGGATGTGGAAATTTGATAAATGGAAGGTAGGTAGTGACTGGGGAGGGGGGGGGGCAATAAGTATTTCAATTAATCGTTGACAATCTGAGGTACAGCTACTCCATCTTCCAGCCCCAACGGTCGAACCTTCCTTCGAGACCCTCTTATACGAAGTGAAACAGCTCGAATTATGGCGAACTGAACCTTCACTTTCACCCATCCTGAGAGTTGTGAGTAGGGACGGTTCCATTTTTCGGCCAGGACGTATGCTGCCTGTTTCAGAAAAACAGCAAATTCTTCGTGAAGGGCACCGTCACATGAGCACACTAAGGGTGTGAAAGACCCTCGGTGGTCTTCTGCAGCTCGATCATATTTCATGTGTTTTGCATTTGCTGCTGCTCTTGATGTTTGATTCCAGTC
Organism: Adelphocoris suturalis; assembly: GCA_030762985.1. Taxonomy (NCBI): domain Eukaryota; kingdom Metazoa; phylum Arthropoda; class Insecta; order Hemiptera; family Miridae; genus Adelphocoris; species Adelphocoris suturalis. The sequence goes on from CM061040.1 coordinate 30,556,873, forward strand.
TTGGGAGAGGTAGGAGGCAGCATCAGCATTAACTATGCGATTATCAAAAAACGCTGGTCTCCCACACACCATTCACCATAACATCACCCACTAATGCTGGCTGTCCGTTGGCTGGCTCTTGCATTACTGGCTCAATCAAAGCACCCCCCCAGGCAAGGTTGGCTATTCCTGCAACAACGTCTCGTACTTCGTCATGCCCCCTCCTTACCATTCCTCCTTTTTTACAGTTGAGAGCATGTGAGAGATCAAACGCCGCTTCACAACCATCGCATCTCATTGGGAGATCTTGGGGGGTATGAGCATATCTTAAGGAGATAGCGTCTCTGAATTGGGTTGCGGAAAAGTCAAATCCATCTGCCGCTGTTGGGAGCATGGAAAGCCACTGCGATGCTTCACTCACTCGCCGAAGGACTCTCTGCTGGTTTGGGACCAACCCTTGAATCATCTCTTTCCCTCCTTTGTTTCAGAACAGCTTCTCTTGCAACTTTTCTTCCTTCATCACTGTCGATACATAATTATTGTGTTCATTGTAATTTAGAAAGCTGCCGGTGCGAATGGATGTGGTAAGGAGCTTGCACGACCTCTCGGACGTTCATAAAGCCTGGGATGAATTTGTTGGGTCAGAGACACCTAGACCCCCAAGTCTGACTGGGAGGCTTAGAAGATTCCCTTCTTCGTCTCCCACTTCCCGTCCCATGATGGCTGACATCAGCCTTTGGCGAAGTGTGTCCCATAGCGGTTGGTATTCGTTATCACACCCATCAACCACCCTCTGGGTGAAGGCCCACTCAAATTGAAATGACTTTGAGAACGCTGCGTGCATGGCCTGAGGACTCTCTTGAGCTGCAGCTGCAAATTTTTCAGTATATTCAACCCATTTCTCTACTTTTTGTTTTACATACTCCCTTTTATTTGCCAAACAGCCTATCACGCCTCCTAGGAATCTGTGCGAATGAACTCTTTCAATGAACTCAATCAATAACTCTTTCTATTAAATGGATAAAAAATAACAATGAAAATTTACCACTTACGAAAATCCGCTCGTACTTTCACGCTGCATGACTGGAACTTTTTTTGTGACTATTGTTTTTGATGGTTGTAGCTTTTGGTTTATTATTTTCAATAATGAACCTTTGTAATCGACCAAGAAATTTTTCAAGATACGTAAGATTTTTCAAGATACGTAAGATTCCGAAAATGGAATTTAAAAAAATCCGTCCGTCCACCCTAGGCCGTCCGAAGCTTTTCTCCGAAACTACTAGACCAAACTTGATGAAATTTGGCTCAAAAATCAGACATCGGCCGGGGATGTGCCAGTAACATCGGCATACAATTTAATCAACTCTAGTAATTAAGGGCTAAATTACAAAAAATATCGAAAACGCTTTTTTTTTGGGTTTCGTTTATAGACATCTTCCCAAAGAATCAAATGAAGCCACCCCGTTCACTGCACATGTATCCGTTTGCTGTCCCTAAGGTTGGAACTTTGGCAGAGGGAAGAAAAAATCATCAATATGTGAGATAATCTTAACTGGTGGAACACAGCAAAAATTGCCTTGTAACAACGATAATCGTATCCGCTTCATGAAACTGGGTTTATTATAACTTTTGTCATCTTTAGAAGAACTTTTGAAGCATAGGTAGGTGGTTTATTTTATATAATTCATTTTCAGTTGGTGGGTCAGCTTGTGTTAAATACTAGGAAAGTGTAGGTGTGTTATTTAATTTAATTAATTTCTCTTAGGAAGGCAGAACTATTTAGAAAACTAATGTATGATAGATTTTGTTTAATAATTATATGCTCTGAGTAGAAGGGCTATCAAATAATAAACCTTTGCGTTTTTAATTTTGAAATTTGACTCGGAACACCACAAGCTTTCACAGATTTTATCATTATAAAACTAGTTGTATATCGGAGAACAGCACCAGTGCCTTGGTACTTTCCTTAATTAACTCGCACCGAATGAATTCGCAGGAAAATGTCTGAGATTAGATTTTGAAAATTTAGTCCACTCTGAGTGAAAATTCTTTGTCTGCCACCTCAGAATTGGTGAAATAAAAAATGGCGGCCTCATAAAGATGGCTTAATTTGTCCCTTTTAAAGTTTTTCTATAATAATTCCTAAACCGTACATCCTACAGATACAGAAATTTTTATAGTAGCAAAAGTGAGAGCATAAAAAAACAAAGCGATTCGATCCCAATACTCGGAATTATTTCTTAAAACAGGCGAATTACAAACAATCGAAAATCGGGCTGATTCTCGGCCAGTCCTCTCCTTCCCCATCTAGACTTTAGCCCTTCAAAATCACCTTGGTCTGAATTCAGTCTGCCAAAGCTCGTTCTACTCAAGGTTAAATACTTTCCAACGTTCGTATCTAGCATATTTTAGCTGACCTTTCCCCATTGACTTACAGCCAAACTTATGAATTTTACGTCATTTTATACATAAAGTTCACAAAAACGGCCTTTTACTGGGAAACGGTCTGAGCAAAAACTTGCTCGATACGAACTTTGAAAAGTATTTAACCCTGAATCGAAAGAGGTGTGGCAGATCTGAATCAGACCAATATTGAGGTCACTAGGGGTTTTTGAAGGGCAAAAGTCTAGACTGGGGAGGAAAGGACTGGCAAAAAATTAGCTCGATTTTCAATCGTTTGTAATTCGCTCATTTCAGGAGATAATTCAGAGTTTTTAAATCGAATATTTTTTTAATGCTCTACCACTTTGCTGCGTATAAAAATTTCTGTAGGATGCAAGTTTTAGGAATTATTAGAGAAAAGCTTTAAAATAGGCAAATTAAGCTTTATGCGGCCGCCATTTTGTATTCCGCCAATTTTGAGACAGCAGACAAAGATTTTCTCACTCAGAACGGACTACATTTTCAAAATCTAATCTCAAACCTTCTTCTCAAAATTACTACCTATTTTCGGCCTTGGCTCCTGGACTATGAGCCTAGGGGCTACTGTCCAATTTAAATTTTATCAGATCCTTCACCACTCGAAAAAGACTAACATTTCTCTTCCAGGTGGCCGGTGCCATTACGTGATGTCCAGAGAGCGTTTCGGTCAGCTGTTGGCACAGAGGAAACATAACTGACCTTCAAACTGTCAATTCGTTGTTTCCCATCAATAAATGGCAAATTTATCTTGCCACTCTAGACATAGCAAAGGTCTTCGTAACTCAAAGCCATTTTGCCATGACTGATAGTCTTCATGGTTCTGATTCTCGTTTCCATGAGTTAGACAACCTGTGAAAATCAGCTGTTTGGGTAAATATTCACGAAATGGACCAATCAGAGTAGGTGTAAGAACGCCACACTGGGTTTATTTCATTTTCAAGTTTTTAAAACGGGTCTTTGAGAAATAGAAATATTGTCCTTTACCTTCTATATCCAGTAAAATATAGTAAACGCTGTTTTTCAAAGAATAGCATTTTATTGAGGGTTTCAAAGAAAAGCTCTTCGTAGGTTATTTGGCATTAGGTGTGAAAATCAGCCAAACTGATCAATTTGTTTGTTAGGTGAACCTGATATTGATGAAATAAAAGTGAACTGTAACTGGAGGATCGGCCATGTGGAAAGAATGAATGAACACAATTACACGCTTCATCCCTGCAGGTCACTCGACTGTTAACGAACTTCTTGAGGAGTGCAAAGGTGTTTCTTGATCTATTCTGCTCGATGCAATCTCGGAACTACTTGAACAGGAAACTTTGAGCTCAAAATGAGTTGTTCGGCTTTTCGGATAAAATCGTCAGTCACCACATATGACCGGCCACTTCACTCCTCATCTTGCCTTCCTTCACATCTAGATATGCCAACAATGAATTTCAAAAAGAATGAGTCCTTCATGGACGAGAAAACGAATCACACTTTGAATAATCAGTGAACAAGATGGTAGGGAGCGCGTGATGACTCGCCCATTGTAAAAAAATCTCATAGACAGAAATAGTTACATCCTGAAACAGTTTTCGTCTTGATTTGACCATTACATCCAACCCAAAGTCTGACGTGACAAATTGTCTATTCTACGTTCCATATCAATCGTGTTTCTAATCTATTTCATAAGATACTTGAAGACATTTCCTAATGTTGGCTTGTAGCATAGCATTACGTTTGATCTCGGTCAAAAATTGGGAAATATTAGAAAATCTGTGAGTGAACGGATAAATCCTTAGAGTTGGCACCACTGATGAAGAATAAGCAGTGGATTGATAAACCAGACGAGATTCGAGATCTGCCCATCCGAATAGGGAAGATGTCAGCTCGGGTCTTGATTATTCCATGATTCATTTTCAAATAATAAAATAGATCAAGGTCGTGCAGGAAAAGCGAAAATATACTCTGAACTAGGGGGAAAATCCCAGTGGGTATCCCTTCAAAGTGGTACCCACAGGGTGGATCCTTTCCCACTACTATGGCCACTAGTAATGACCTGACAGATCCTTAAGCTCATGGGGAAAGGGTTTAGTGAAGTTGGATATGCAGATGATTCAGCTATTTTGTAAGGGCCATTGTAGGGTTATTGTAAGCCAATGATTGCATTTTATAAGAAGATCCACAATAGTGGCTTACACATTAACCATGATAAGACAGTGTTGGTGCCATTCACCAGAATGCGAAAGCTGGTAAGGTACTTAAAAATGGTTGAAAAAATCTAACCACTAAGAAAGAAGTCAAGTAGGTACGTCATGGAACACACAGAGTGTGGTACAGCAAACACGTAATGCATGGAGGATTGTTGAGGGCATTGTTAGCCGATTATCGTCACTGTTAAGTCCCTTGGTACAAATACCACGATTGTCTAGGCAGAGGTCTATGCTATACAACTGTTTACTGAAGAGGTGATCAATAAACATATCAACAGTGGTAGAGTAAATATTTTATCTGACAGTCAGGTTGCCCTAAAGGGCATTGCTTTCTTTAATTTAAGTTCAACGCTGGCATGGGTCTGTCTGATTAATCCTAAAAAGAGTGGTCCAGAGCAATCAGGTCACACTCATCTGGATTCCTGGCTATGAGGATCTTGAAGCTGCTGATCATCTTGCTGGAAGAGGAGCAGAGCCCCTTCACAATCTCTCAGGTCTGAGATAGGCCAAACTATTTGTGACGTTCTCAACAAAAAAGACGACTGATTGGTTGCCATGCCTAAGAAGAACATCTGAATACTAGTAGGCCAATTAACTGGCCACAGCCCAGTTCGATATCACTAGAAAAATATTGGGAGTTGGGCTAAAAATTTTGTTAACAGAATTGTTGATGGGGTTATTTATACTTTTTTTTTTTTTTTGGACGGATACAAAGTTTCATTACTGAAAATACGAGGTATGTTGAACTGATTTAAAATATGAAAAAATGAGCAAAAAGAAATGGCTTACTATCATTTTTACTTTAAAAAAAAAACTAAATAATAACCTGCTATTCAAGATTTTCTAGTTCAGGCATTTTGGCAAATTCACTCATTTTTTTAAAGCTTAATAAAAATAAAGTGAAATTGTCAGCATGATTTCGAGCATACAATTTTTTTATTGATCTAGTTCACAGATGATAAACTTCTTTCAAGTAATAATATGCAAAAAATATCAATTTAATAATTTTTAGCAGTTTCGTGCTATTTTAGTGATTTTTTTCAGCAAACTATATGAAATTTGATCAATTTATGGTGCTAAAAAAACTGCAAAATGAACTCATCCTTTCTTTTCAAAATATTGATTTTTTGGCGAAAAAACGCGTTTTTTTTACGAGGTGTTCCAAAAAAAGATATCTAAGCTCCAAGCAGCGGAGGGAATTGTGTTTCAACGTTGGATACTCTGCTATTAGCTACAAGCCACCTCTTTCCAATGCAGCGTGAACGCAATAAATCGGACGATTAGTTTCGGCTTTGTGCTCGTATTAGATGGAGCCCTCAACATCGTCCCCTGACACCTCCTCCCTCCTAATTTTGCAACTCTACGAACATTGCACGGTGTTAAGATTTTTGAACTTGTGTGGTGAAACACCCGTACCAATAAATCGCCAGTTGTATTTCAAGCATGGAACAGGCTGTAATTCTGCAAAAATATGAAAAAATGGTGCCAAGAATTTTCTTCAGGTCGGACAAACGTTCACGATGACAAGAAAAAAAAAAAAAAATATATATATATATATATATATATATATATATATATATATATATATATATATATACATAAAAGCAATAATCTTTCAGGAATCATTTCAGAATGCCTCCTTGATTTCCATGAAGAAAATTTTGAAAAATTTTCATATTAACATTTTTGGGGCCATTGCAATAGCTTCATTTTTTATAAAATTTTTTAAACAATCCTGAAATCAAATTTGTACATGTCAAAGTGCCAGTTTTTACATATTTTGAAAACGATGTTTTTGGTTTGCACAAACTAACCAATGAAAATAACTCGTTACGATTAATAAACTAATCATTATTTTTAATTTACCTTGAATTCTGTATGGCAAACTGGAGATCGGATCCCTCGTAATCATGGCTGGCCAGTAGGGATATTTTGGGACTGCAGCCCACACCAAATCACCAACGGAGTAATCTTGAGGAGTCATAGAATCTGAATCCGAATCGGATTCACACTCTTGAAGAGGTAAAGGTGTCTCCACCGTTTCAGAGCAGGTAGGTGCAGCAAGATCAAGGATCGACATTCTTGGTACATCTGTAATTTCAGATAATGATTCGTACAATTATAAACTGTTGCTCAACAAAATGAGGAAGAAAAAAAATATGGCCAAGTTGGGTGGGCAGTAGAGCTTCCTAACTTGGGATTGTAAAATGGACATAAAGCATTAGTTGAAGAAGAAATTATAAGCCAAAATGATTGAATTCCAAATGGAAAAGTAATTATACGTGAAGGTTTACACGATCATAATATGGATATTAATCATGTTTGCGCATCTGCACATCCTACTATGAATCCACAATCCACATGCCTTGTCAATTCATGATCGAGAGGGATCATGGAAAGGAGTAGGTAGTGGGAGCCTGGTGAACCTCATTTCACCATAAACAAAGAAGAGCCTTATGAAGACGGCAGCCACAAAGATCAAAAATAGCTATTTTGAGCCTATAAGTCGAGAGTGGCCACCTCATACCAACGTAAACAAACCTCAGAAAACAAAGAGCTATTGTTATCCTATTCATCCAATCGACTTGAGTAGCCTACATAACAGCTAGATAAATATACATTTGACTGGTCTGAGCATACATAGCTTGCATTGATTCCCAAAGTATAATAGGATGAGCTGATATTTGAACTCGGTTTTGTCGAGGGTCGTAATTTTGTAATATCTGACAAAATTAATAGCACATTCGATATTTTCAGACCTAAAACGCAAGGTTCATTCGATGCGGAGGAATGTCCTCTACGAGATGCAGAGCCAAAATAATTTTTCCAGGCCTAATTTTCTATCATTAGCCAAGCAGATTGCAAGCGCTTTGTCATCCAGCGGTTGGGCTGTTGAGAGAGACTATATCACATGCCGAGTGACTGAGGCAAGAAGCCGGATATTGTTGTCATCAAGCCCGATGGGTCTGCCATAATCCTGGATGTCCAGGTTGTCAGTGGCAGCGTGGACATGGATCAGACCTGGCGGGCTAAAATAAATAAGTATGATAGAAATGACCTGCGGCAAGCAATGTCCGTCATGGCTGTCGTGGAGCTTGTCATGGAGCGGGGTGTGGTGCAGGAAAAGAGCCACAGAGTTACTTGAGATGAGCATCTCAGCAGGAGGGCTCCGGGGTATCACCACCCGCTTCCTGAGGGGTTTTTACTTAAACTGGTGGTCATTTTATAGGGGCACGTCCTTTCATCCCACTCTTCATCTTCATCCTTCAACTTCCCTTATCCCTAGAGCCGGCGTCGGGTAAACCTGGGCGTCCTCCCCACTTCTTCCCCACTTCTTTTATTTTATTTGTTTATTTTTCAATTTAATGGTGTGCCCCCGCCGCCTTTGTGGGGAGTTTTGTAAAAAAAAAAAAATGTGTGTGTTCGCATGCGCGTGTTGTGTGTGTGAAAACGTTAAACTTAAGGATTTGTATCAGAATGTCTCAAAACGGATTTCAATGAAGAAAATTTTCCAAAATTTTTATTTCAAATTTTCGGAGCTATTGCAATAGATTTTTTTTCTACAAAAATTCGCTAACAATGTTTTTTGACATTTAAACACAGTTCTTCCCTAATTAGCAAGGTATAAGTAAAATTGACTACACCGTTGATAAGGTGAGATTTAGATGCGGTTTTTACCGTTCTTGTGTCTTGAAAAAATACTGGTACTCATAGTTCAATTCCCGATTGAATAAAACTTGAGGCTCAAGGAAAAATTTGCTTTTCAGGGGGCTTTTTCAAGTCTGAAACCCTAATTCGTATAACAGGAAAGGCCGATAACCTACCCGATAGAAAATTCAACGCTCTCTGAAACGATTTTCTCAAATTTGAATTTACACGGCAAATTAAGGGAGTATTAAGCGATTTCGTGACAAAAGGTCGAAAAAATCTTAAAAAATAAATTACTCAAAACTAATTTCGACCTTTGATCAGAAAAAGGATCTTGAAGTAAAAAGAAATGTAATGCGCATACTTCGAGCTGATCCACCAACAGCATTGCTATATTACAAATGTTGAAATTAGACCAATTTAACATATACCAATTACGCAGTTTAAAATTACTCAAGTATTTGATCCTCGAGATTATATTTAATGGAGTTTGGCCAAACTCCGCTACGTAAGTTGTTGGTGAAAGTGGCCCTAACTAATGGATGTCAATTACTGTTGGTGTTGGTACATATTCTAAATCAAACGCCTTTTCCTGGTAGTGCTACTGCATGAAATGGTATCTCACGTCCATGTGCTTTGTTCGCTTGTGAAATATGAGATTCATAATCAATCGAATCGCACTTTGGTTGTCAACAAACTAAGTTGGTTGAGATGTTCCTTCTTCATATGTCATTTCTTTACACAATGTATTCAGAGATTCAGCAGTGAAAAGAGCTGCCAAGCTGGGTGTGGCACATAGCTTCCTCCTTTACCTATCATGAATGTATAGATCAATGAAAAGTTTTGAATGATCTTGAAAAACTCCATAGCGGAAAAGGGTAAATCAAGAAGTAGCGTGAAATGTCATAATTGGTCAATTAAGAAAAGAAAAGATTATACTCAATGTAATTTACGTTTGTGCTAGCGTAGAATGAACTGATGAGTTGAAAACGATGAAATAGGTACGTACGGGACCTTCTACAACCTAAACCGCGCATTCGCTGTCAATTTCATCAAAATCGGATGAAAACTGTGGAAATTAACGTCGTTACAAGCATTTCACATAGGCACATGCGCAGTAGCTATTAATGATACAATCATGTTGAAATTGATATGGGATGATCAAATCGTCATCCCCCAACTATCATCCACATTTGAGCGTGATCGGACGACTAGGGCGTGAGAAAATGATGCTCGGTACAATTTTCATTTGCTCATGCGCAGAGTGAGGTATTGGGTCAAGAACGATGAAACTGATAGGAGATCGTCTACCCCCTAGCCCGCACATCCCCTGAAAATTTCATCCAAATTGGATGACAACTGTGGAAAATAAGCTTGCGATAAGGATTTGCAGGCACACGACAGACAGACAGACAAACACGGAACCAAAGTTGTTCAGAATACGAACTAAATCACTCGCGACGAAGTTGTGGAAAAGTTAGTGACTCAAAACTAACTCAAGACTAACTCAAAACGGAAGTTAGTGAAAAACGTTGTCTATTTCCACAAAAAATTCTACGATTTTTCTAGAATTTCTATGATTTTTCTTAACTATTTCCACGATTTTTCGTGTAGATAGACAACGTTTTTCACTAACTTCCGTTGTTCAGAATGGTCTAAAACGTAAAATGCGAGTGGAAATTATCATTTTGGAGACCAACAATTTTTTCTTCTCCCGAAAGCGGTAGACTCGAAAGCAATTGCCAGACGTAATGCGTCAGTATAATATGAAGAATTAGGATGTTATGCCTGCTTTGAGCTGGCATGCCTTCGATTCGGGAAGTGATCATACTTTACAAAAACATGGATGTAAAAGGTATACCTAGGTAGCAAAAGGATTGACGGTGAATTGCGTCATGTGGAAGCAATAAAAAATGAAAGATCCTAATGGGATTAATATACAGGAAAATTGTTAGAGCCCTATTGAGTATCATAATATATCATCGAAATATATGCTTAACAAAAAATATCCATTTATGTACATAGGTACCTATGGATGTACCTCAAAAACATCATACGGTCCCATCTCTATCCTATTAATTATAAACTCACTTTTGGTTCCTTAAAACTTATATACATATATGTGAAGTGCAAAATTCGTGTTGTATTATATATATAGGTATATTACACAATATACACCCTTCATGGAAAAGTCAAGAACCCCTTCCCTTTTCACTTCGCTTCAACGAAAAAAAGACGCTGAATAATTTTCCAAGATCCAGGACGGAGTCTAGCAACAGTGAACTGGCGATTGGGCAATATTAAACCATACGTTTTCTCTATTTTTTTAATTCAATATTTGTAGATTTAATCTCCTTTTTCCACCTTCAAATGAAACATGAAATTCAAAACAAGAAAGGGGGAGGGGGGGTACCCATCCACGGGACGGGGCGGGCGGCCTGAACAAGATTATGTCAGATACACATATTATGTACCTACACATATCTTTAGTATTTTGAAAGTTTTCATACTAGTTTTTTTACGAGTATCACACCCAGATCAAAATCGGAACATACAGATTCCTGCAGGTATATGTACCTGTAATACAAATTCATTCATTTTATAGATGTATAATTGGTCATATAGGTATATAAATATGTTAGAACACACATAGGTGTGTGCGCGCGCGCGCGCGTATAATGGATATTTTCACTTATTAATTCACTTCAGTCCCCATAGTATAGAAAAGTGCCTATCTTATTTTAAAAGCTTCACCATTACTGAGTGCCTACCTACTACTTTGTACAATATCAGAAAACGGACAAAATCTCCCAATTACTCACATAAAATATTGACATTTCAAAAGTTTTTTTAAATAATGGCAGTCATTCTATCCAGGACTAGGTCCTACCTACCTAGATCCTATCAATCTGAACACTGATTCAACTACTTCTAACGCTATAGTAAATACCAACTGAGACCGCTTCTATAAGATGAAGATATTGATAAAACAAACATTGTTGACAATATCAAATAAATTAATTTATTGCTTAAATTGCGTGGGCAACATTATGAGATAAGAGCAGAGGTCCAAAAAAAGATATGGAAAGCACAAACATACGTATACATCCATCCAGTGAAACAAGAGGCATCGTAACCATGGTGGCACCGATAACAAAACTAACTCCGCGTGTGTTCACATCCTAAATGCATTGAAACAGCTTTATTTACAGTAGGAATTTAATTTGAAGGCAATACATATGAATACCTACATCATAATAATTAAAGGAAATCTAAAAATAACAGTGTACAACGGAGACCGACAAGAGAATACGTTGCAATCAAGGGCGAAACGGCGGGAAATGATAACCTGTTGATAGTGTTGTTGTGAGGAAGCAGGGCTTCTTCACCTTCACAACTGTCTGAGCTGACAGTAGCGCGGTCATTGTAGACACAGTTATTGTTGGTTGTTAATTAGTCATTCCACACGCATTTGGGATCCTCGCCCGTAAAGAGTTGAATAACGTCCCTTCGCGTTGAGGTATACTAACCGCATAACATTGAAGGCCGAGAAATTTTAAAATACTTTATGCTGTGGCGAATGTTTATTTTCTTCGGTTAATTGGTTTATGCCCGTTCATCTGATATTTCCCTTGTGTGCAGATTACAGATAGAAAAGTTAGAGTCATACAGCATGATGATATGAGCGAATTTTCGTAAAATTACCTATCCTACTATATTTATCATGTTACATTGTTTTGAAAATTGGGGACTTTGAGTGAAAAGAAATCGTTAATTACCAATTTTATGACAAAAGCCTCGTTCTAAATAATAATCTGCTTTTCAAGAAGAGTTTACTGCACTTTTTTGCAGTTTTGGCGGATTTTCGTAGAAAATGAAGCTATTGCAATGGCTCCAAAAATTTTAGAATCAAAATTTTAAAACTTTCTTTATTGAAATCCTTTTTGAGACATTCTGAAACGAACCCTTGAGTTTAACGATTTTTCATATGCGTATATATATATATATATATATATATATATATATATATATATATATATATATATATATATTTGTATAGCGGTTATTACAATAATATTGATTGTAATAGTGATTGAGTTGCTAAGAAGACTGAGTGATGCAAATTAACCTAATTTTCCTGGATTCCGCTTTTGTGTTTTGTTTGAGATATAATATTATCTGAAAAAGAAAAAAAATGGACGGTAGACCTACTGTTCTACAGTCAGATAATTTAATAATGATTAATTTTACACATTATTAGTTCATTGTGGTTACTAAGCAATATTAGTTTTCAACTTAGCATAATAAATTAGCTTTCCTGACACTACAGAGACTTAAGGATCACGAGATGTGATAAAATGAGAGCATTCCAAAAAAGTCCAGTCATGCAGCATGACCTCATGGGCGAATTTTTGAAGAAATCTTCGACATTTCAGTCGCTATTGATCGTGTTGAGAAATTTTAGTTTATGATTTTGATAGACAAACATGGAATCAAATTATTAACACATGCACAGAGTAAACTCATCAGTTGTGATTACTTTTTTTTTTTTTTTTTTTTTTTTTTTAAAGCACCTACTACCTACGTTTTAAACAGCATGGTTCTAGGATTGGTTATACAGGGATACTTCCATAAGGGTAGTTCAATCTGAATTTGGACAATGTTTCATGCAAATATTACCGATTTTTACAACTAGCGAACGGCATTATTTCGATTTTTGACTGATTTTTCAACTTTGAAATTTTTCAAAACTTGATACATATTCTTATAGGAAATTTTACGCTGATTCCGAATATACCACATATTAGTATGCTGAAAAAATTATTTCGCACGACAAATCGCAAAAAACAGGCTATTTTGAAATTTTTGACTACATTTTTGAAAATTTCAACCCGAAGATGTAATCCGATCATGCTGGCCAACGAACTTGAACTTTCGTTTTGTGCCCTTAACATTTTAAAATTTGTTTGAAGTTTCTAGCACAATTCTACCGACAGTTATCGTCTGGAATGACACATACATACATATATACATACATATATACATACATACATACATACATATATACATACATAAAAAAATGCGTTAAACTTCAGAATATGATTCAGAATAGCCTGAAACGGATTTCTGCATAATTTTTTTTCAAAAATTCACATTCTACAAATTTTGAGTCGAGAGCAATAGCTTAATTTTCTTCAAAAATTCGCTAAAAGTGGCGAAAGATTTTCGTGCTATGAAAACCAAGGAAGTAACAGTTCCCTAGTAACGCATTGGTTGTACATGAAAATCAATATTTTCGCCGTGAAGTGAAAATAGTTGGGAAAAGATGGAAACGTCCTGTTAATCATTATTAAATGATAAAATCACAATCAATAAACAGTTTCATCTCCGTTCAAGTTTCGAAATCATTACATTTGGTGTCAGAAGAGGGATCGACCAAGGACTCAGAAAACCCATTGCTAATAGAGTGCATCGACTGCACAGAGGTGTTACTGGAGATAGGGGTGGTGTTAGTGGGCACAATCCTGGTGAGAATGACGAAGAGAAATTTGTCGAAATTTCCCAGTTAGGAGACGAACTCCATCCGTTTTGCTACAATCTCGACCTAACCAAAGGGCTGATATGGTAAGGCAGATTGCCAAATTAACTAAAGAAGTACAGCTTTCAAGAGGAAGAGACCAAGATAGTTGAGTTAATAGGGAAGATGCTGAACGGGAGAAGCGGGATGTGATTCGCTCTCCTGTATATGATGGCACAATCCCCTGGGAGGAGTATTGGGTTCAATTTCATGCAATCGTGGTCGCTAATGGCTGGAGAACAACAACAGCATCAGTTTATCTCATGGCAGCTCTGCGAGGCCCAGCCCTTGCTGCTGTAACATACCTGAAGGGCAGCATCATTTACGCACAATGGAGGATGCCCTGTCCCATTAATTTGGAGCTTAGGGTCAGACCTGTCTTCCTGACAGACATAGTACGTCAGAGGGTGCAGGGAGTTTCAGAAGATGTAACTGCTTCTGAAGCAGATGTGGAAAGTTTGGCACGCAGAGCAGTGCCCACTGAAGATGCTCAGGAAGCTGTTGCTGTCGAACAATTTTTGAATGGATTAAGGAGCTGGGTTATTAGTGGAGACCCATCAACATTGAGAGAAGCTGTAACACGGGACATTGGAAGCTGGTCTATGTTCAGGCCATCCATCAGTTTGTTCGACCATGTTAGATCATGGTGAGTTGAATTTTATACGGCTGGTGGTGAATGAGCAGTTGGACAGCCCTGCAGGTTCAGATAAGAAGGGTAAGATCCCAGATAAAATGGTGTGTCGAGTAGTTCCAGATGAGCTTCAAAAGAGACGAGCAAGTATCAAGGGTTTCAAATGTGGAAAGCTAGGCCATTTCCATTGGGAGTTTGAAGATACGGCTGCGGGAAATGAGTAATCACCAACTTTGCAGCCCAGAAGTTGGGTGGTTTACCAGGGACTGATCGGCTTTCAAGAATAGAAGAAGCTGATTCTGATTTTCTGTTGTATCAGTTGAACCAGTCCTAGATTGTTTTTCATGGGGCTGTGGAAGGGAAACCAAGTCAAATAATTGTAGATTCAGGAGCTACAGTGACCACTATGAACCCTGAAATGTGTAACATGCAGACACTGGAACCAGCACTAACTACTGGTCGCCTCAGAATGGTCTCAGGATATACAATTCCAGTCCAGGGAATGGCCAAAATATACCTGTAGGTGGGAAGTGATCAGGCAAGGTTGCATAGTAGCTGATTGGTGAATAAATGTTGGAGAGGGCCCCCCTCTTGGGTGCCATTTACGATATTTCATTAATTCTTGGTTTTGTTTCGATTGAGTTGAAGGATTTACCTCTCTGCCATCAAAGAAACGGCTTCAGATTCAGGACATGATTAATAATTTTTCCTACTTACCGACTCCTTCAGTGAGGCATTTTACAGTCATAATAGGAACACTGGTGGCTGCTTGCCCTGCTACACCTTAAGGCCAGCTACACATCTTTTTGCAGCCAGTTAAAGTGAAAATGTTAGCATCTCAGAATTTTTCCTTTGAGGCTAGGTCCCCCCCCCCCCCCTCACCATCTACCCTGACCTTCAGTGGTGGCTTGACAATGTTCCTTCCATGGAAAATAGACTACAAAATGACGATTTTTCAGTCTCAATTGAGACCAGATGATTGACGTACGGTCAATGGATGGTGGTCCTCAGTGGAAGCAGCTTATCATATTAACGCATTGGAGCTTACAGCTATTCTCCTGGCATTACACCATTTCAGTGACCGAGTTACGAACTCAAGGATCCTTATCAGATCAGATAACACTACAGCCATCAGCTGTGTCAATCGACAAGGCTCCATGGTCTCTCAGAGGTTATTTTCAATTACTTGGGTAGTTTTGAAATGGAGTGAGGACGGGCAAAGTTTTATGATAGGCCCTTGGTTCAACCCCCTGTGCATGCAGCTGTCTTTGCAGCTTGCAAATCCTAATATCTTTAGCAGTAAGTCATGTACAAGAGTGCTTGCAACTGATGGTTCAGCTCACACCTACATTTACACTATGCTTACCAGTCTTTATGCTACCTGTCACACCTAACAGCATTATTTATGTTGCTTTTAGGTGGGGAATCCAGGGGCGGATAGAACTGGCTAAGAACTACATTTGTTTTTACAAAGAACCATGAACTACTCAGCGTTAATTCTTTTACACTGTATTCACAATATCTTATAATAATTCCTTAAAGCATTAAATATACTGGTAACGGTTGTTTTCCCCTAATTTACAATAGCAACTCCTTTCAGTGCCCTTATCTGTATGGTATGGTCCCCCCCCCCACGGGATCTTCTTAGATCACCAGGTGGTGGAGGGTGGGGATGTGTGCAGTTCAGCGGAGAGGAGCAGGTGATGGGGCCCACTGCTAGTGAGCTATGATCGGCATCCCCCCCTAAAGTGTGGGTTGGGTGTCAGAGGAGAAGCAACAAGTGTGTTCAAGACTATCCACACAGACAATAGGTTTATTGGTTTAAAAAAAATTCCTTTTGTCTCTACACTTTGTTGGGGATGGTCGAGCTGTCCAGGTCTGGACCCAGCAGTCTATGATTCCTTTGTTGCGAAGTGTCTTTTAACATCTACAGTGGTTAGAACACCCTCTAGTGCCCCTGGATATAATTGATGAATAAACGAACTTCCTAGTGAAGTTCATTCATAATTATGTCAGGGGCACTAGAGGGGTGTTTTAACGCCCACCAATTACCCTGCCTTCTATCATAGACCTGCCTGGGGACTCTTTGTACTAGTGAAGATGGCCACGGACAGTACTGCCAACTGACTGGGCTAAATGTTGGTTGGTTTGACCTCCCTAAAGGCGCCTGTCCTGCAATTTTTTTAAAATATCGCTCTGTCCGACATGTGGCTGGGGCCACTACAATGGTTAAAACACCCTCTAGTGCCCCTGCATAATTATGAATGAACTTCACTAGGAATTTCGTTTATTCATCAATTTTTTCTATTATGGCAATTAATATTGCCTAAATTGTGTGCTGTGCGTCTAACGGTGGTATGTAACATTGTTGGAGACCTTATAGAGATGTAGTATGATGAATTTAACAAAATTAGATAGGATTGATCTTTGAGAAAATCGCCATTTTGTGAAAAAAGGCTGATTTTGTCTATTATTTCGAGTATGGCAACTAATACACCTGAATGGTTCAGTGTGTGTTTAACGCTGTATAATACCGGTGTTGAAGACCTTATAGAGAAGTAACTCTGAACTAAAAAAAGTTGGAGAAATCTATTTTTGATAAAATCTCCATTTTGTGGGGAAAACAGCTGATTTTGTCTATTTTTTGTGCATGGCCACTAATATCGCCTGAATGGTGCTCTATGCATCTAAATTTTGACCGTTGAGTTAAATTGACAAGTGGAACGTGTGCCTGTAGGTAGAGAACGCCATACTTTTCTTTTGCGGGCCAAAGGTTGCTGGTCGCCTAGAGCTGGCCTGAAGGATGATCGAGTGAGCAGAACTGTCATTGAGTTTGTAAGCTACCTAGAGCAGCTCGCACACCGTCATGGTGCATGAATTAGGTTTGATGTCAATGACAATGTGCTGGGATTGAGGTCAAGGATGGCTTTGTAGAATTTCTCAGCTTCTGTCTTGATACCTTCAAGGGTATGTGCAGCTCCCAGTTGTTTTAACCATATTGTGGAATGGTTAGGGTTGCAGGGTGATAGCTTGACAGATTGTTTATTCCAGTCTTCAGGTGCCATTGCTCGTATTTTAACTGTCTTGAATATGTACTGGAACAGGCCGTGTCCTTGAAGTCACCTTGGTGGGAGCCTGTGAAAGCCTGGTTTGGTTTGTAAACTACAACATAAAAAGGAAGGGACGAGGGTGATCTTCCTCTAATAAGTAAAATTTACTTTCAGAGGTCGAAACACCTATGATAGGTAAGCCTTAGCTTCTGGTGGACAGAGGTGGGAGGTAAACTCTCACTCAACTATCTTGCTTGAAAGGATAGTGAACTAGCAGAACAAAGTCCTTTCAAGGTGAATTGCTGTATCTTTTCCCAGTGAAGGTAGGCGCTGAGATCTTCCAACGATGCTTGCTTGAAGCTGAAATGCTCAGTGGTTTCAATGCATTAAGGAAAAGGACTTTTTAAAGAGCATTTGTTTGACCACTGAAACAGAAAAATTACCAACTTTCCTTACGATCCACTTCACTGGTTCACTAACTGTGTGTTCAACTCAAAAATATGCCCTGATTGATAGTTCAGAAGGCTGCGCATTGTCTAAATGAACCTTGGTCTGGGCTATGCAAGAAACCCGGGCTTTCCGGTTGAATAGACGTGAAGAAGGGAGCAGAGTGACGGGACCAAGTGCCCAGCGAAGTTAGATGGTAGACTCTGGTACAGGTAGAGATTATAGAACTGATGGCGCCAATGTGGTTTGCTGGCTCTGCTCATAGTACTGCCATGCTCGGTAGATGGTAGGCACTCCACTTCTCTTCTTTGGCACGATAACTTCTGTTATTCTGAGACGACTTGACTGACTTTGAGGTCAGCAGCCAATGAGCTATGATTCAGTAATGTTTCAAGTCGGTCGGTCATCCGATTCCTCACATTCTTGAGATTCGAATTCAAAAAGATCTCTGGTGGTCGAATCTCTGGTCAAAAGCTGGCAGCTTTTTGCATCTTTGTTGTTCACTAGGAAGTCGCCAGTTGTAGTGGTCGAGAAGACAAGCAGACACGTTGAGTTACAGTGGAGAAATGATAATTAATTCAAAATAGACTAATGGCAGCAGCAGATTAATATGGATGATACCAGGAGACAGCTCCAAAAGTGTCGCTATGGAGATGGCATTGTCTCATCACACTTACCAATTATAATAGTTGATAAAAATCCACCCAAAAGATGCTCCACATACAAAAGACACCAAGCCACAAAATGCATATCATCCAATTTGGACCAAGTCAATGGTAGGATCGTCGTCTCTTCTTACTCTTGTTGACTGCGTTAGGGAGTGAGAGTGACTTGGCCGAATTTTGCCTACTGCACAACAACAATGGGTAAGTTTGGTGGTGGAGTCACACATTCTACCGACACTGAAAATGTACTCCTAATTTTGAATAATAATATATTTTATTCAAATATTGAACGAGGATGTGAATCCATTTATGTTACTATGGATTAAAACAGCGCTCTTCCACTTTAGCTCTGCATTAGTAAGAAGCACAGGTAACGCAAATGCAATTGTATGATATAATTTCAACAGAATGGAATGGAAGCAGTTTCACAAAATGGGATTAGAAAGGGATTGAACAGTGTTACATACTTTGTTCCGGTCTTGTGTTGAAGTTGTAGACCTCTGCAATCGTAGGTAATGAGGAGGTTGTGGGTTTTGGTCCTTATATAAAAATGAAATGAACATCAGTTGAAGAAGGTATTTCCCCACCACATTTGGAGAACAGCAATGGTGTTCATTATGTAACTGGGGAAAATCGGCCAAGCCATTGAAAAAGCGTCTCACCCCTAAACTTTGTCAAGAAGATTGAGAGAATGAATGCACTATACCAGGAGACCAGTGATCCGACTACTGGCTTGGCCTAAATTGGATGATATCATGCATTTTGTGGCTTTGCATCTGTTGTATGCGGAACATCTTTTTGGAGATATCACACATTTTTGGTGGTCTTGGGGGAAGAAGGTTGAATGTACAGGATGCTTAGGATGGAGTTAGTCAGAGACACACAAATTTAAATTTCCAAGAGTGAATAGGAGAAAATTTAATTCACTCGGCTGATCAGGAAAGAGCCCCATAGTGTGTTCGTCTCTTGATGTCCCAGAAAGGCTTCCTACCAGATTTCAAATTTATTGGGTGAACAGGAGATAATTTAGCTCACATAGCTGACCAGGATGTGACCTGTAATCTTGTGCAACTCTTGATTTCCTATAGAGGCACCTTATCAAATTTCAATTTGCAAGGGTGAACAGGAGAAAATTTCACATTTATCCTCTCCATTACTCCCCGCACCACTTGGACATTGGGTTTTCACATGCCTAGGGTGAAAAGGAGTGACTTTAGGTAATTTAGCTGAACAGGATAGAGCCTGTCATTTCATTCGTTCGTTTTTTTTTTAATCAAAATTAAATTCCTCAAACATAGTCCTCATTGTTAAAAAAAAAAAAAGATTGCTACCTACAAATAATAATAATAATGAAATAAAATTATAACTTCATATTACATGTAAAAATAAACTGAAATAATGGAACAATGATAGTTTGAAGAAATTATGTCAAGAAACTTTGGAACCTTTGAGTTCATATAGTTCACAAATCAAAATGAGACTACAAAAACTACAATCTGATGATGGACAGGCATTGATAAACTGGGCAAACTGAAACTCCTGTTCTTGGGCGAGCTATTACTCGGCAAAGCTTCTGGTCTCCTGTGACTTTGTCAATCCACGATCTCGATGGCAATGTAGGAGTGTAAGATTTGTTAAATGTTATATTTCTATATAATATATCTGTACCTCAGAGGTCGATTATCGTAAGTGACATTTTGGCGATTTTACAGGAGAGCCAAAAGAAGTTGTGGGCACAATTTTGATCCCTACGGCCCATTCTGATGACTTTATCATGCTCAAATTAATTAATTTGAGCATGATAAAGTCATCAGAATGGGCCATAGGGATCAAAATAGGTGTGCCCACAACTTCTTTTGGCTCTCCTGTAAAATCGCCAAAATGTCACTTACGATAATCGACCTCTGAGGTACAGATATATACTCTGCATTTATTTGGCGCCATCGAGCAACATAATATTCCTTGATAGCCGTGTTTCCAGCTTTCTTTTGATTGCGAGATTCGTCTCTCAACGTCCCAGAGAGTCTCCCTTTCAACTTCCTAGAGTGAACAGGACAGAATTTAGCTCACTCAGCTGACCAGGAAAGAATCCCTGAGTCTCGCTATCAAATTTCAACTGAGTACCTAGGTAGGTAATTTTCTGTTATGGTGCGCGTCTACAATTACTATAACCAAGATTAACTTCTCAACCAAGTGACATCAAAACAAGCGGCATTGTTTACTATATCCATTTATAACATAAATAAATATAAAACTACGACATGAATAGAAGAACAAGTATGAAAGAAATGCGTGATAAATCGAGAGCTTTCCAACGAGTAGAGAACGACTTTTGTCTGGTGAAAACTAAAGAAGTTTCATTTCCCCAGCAACGGCTTGGTTGTACGTGAAAATCAAAAGAAAAATTTCGTGACACATCCGCATAACGTTTTTCGCTAGTTAAGCCGGTTTCACATGGAGCGGTATGAGCGTACAACCGGAAAGACTGAAGGCCGAAAAAACGTTGTTCACATGAAAATGGCACCTTGGTGAACGGAATCATAACCATCCTACCTGATCTGAAACCTCTACTTGAGGTTATCAACATTCCTGTCCAATGAGCTTGCGCTCCGCTCGACAGCAAGCGGCAACGGTATACAAATTTCTACCGCCGAGCGCCGACGGCAACATGGCTGCCACCATCCTCAACTGTTGTCCCAACAGCCAATCACATTGCGTTCCGTCTTTCCGTCTCCGGACATACCGCTCCATGTGAAATCGGCTTTAGTCTCCAAGGCTAAAGCATGCTTTGTGACCCATCCGCGTAATGTTTTAACACAGAATGTGTTTTAGCCATGGACTAACAAGCCAAAAAAGCTAAAGAAATTTCTTAACAAAATCTGGGACGACAACATGGATACCGATGACTAAGGATCGTGTAACCTATGCGATATTTTGTCATGACGCGGTGATTATATAAGATTCTGATTTAGTGGGAGGAAAGTAGCGAAATTCTGATTTAGTGGGATGAAGTTAACCAAAGACACCGTTGATCATATGTTTTGATGATACGGAACTAAGGATCGTGTAACCTGGTGTAACCTATGCGATATTTTGTTACATATCACTTTTGATTAGTAAATCATCACTGGTATTAGTGAATCATTACTCGACCTTGAACGCCTGGTTTTTACATCCATTTATAGTAGTCGCGACAGACCCGTTTGTGAGTCATTTTATATACGAAAATCGTTGGAGTTCCAGTTGTTCGCGGACCATTCTTCGGTGATGTTCTCTTGCCCTCGTCCTGATTGTCCTCCTTCGAGCTCTTCAGGTATATGTCTTCTTCATCATCCTACACAACCGAAAACGTCTACTGAACGAACGAGAGAGTGGCGACTGCGAAAAAAAGACGGACAACCCGAACCCAAACAACCAAAAACTGCAGCTGAACGAGCGAGAGAGTGGCGACTGCGGGAAAAGGAACAAAAAAAAAAAAAAAAAACGGACAACCCGAAATTCTGATTTAGTGGGAGGAAGTTAACCAATCTTCAACCGAAGATTGAAGACGGGTTTATGTGAAACGAGTTAGCTAAAACACATTCTGTGTTTCAATAATTTCGTCCGAAGTATTTAAATAGAGGTAACTGGGGGTCCAGGGGGCTTGCCCCCTGGCGAGGCACGGAGCGCCGAGTTTCGATAGTTAATCTCCAAGGCTACTAAAGCATGCTTTGTGACACACTCGCGTAATGTTTTTCGCTAATTAGTGCAAGGCTAAAGCATGTTCCATGCTAAAAAAGAATAAAGTCAGAGAACATGCATTTTGACGCCTCGTTTTAGCTTATATAGAATCGATCTACCATTACATGCTGGGCATCACGCGACTTTGGGGGTATGCCCCTCCCGGAATATGCAACGAATATTAAGTTTAAGCCAACAGGGTGAGGTCGAGAGGGGGCCAATGTTAGTCCAAAGTTCTACTTTATTTATATCAGTGCATCTCGTTCATTGCAGGCATCGAAGGCTTGGCAATGCGAGAATAGTACCCTCTAGATTTCCTCAATCAACAATTTCCATATTCATCATAATTTTTGTTGGTAATTACTGAAAATAATTTTTTTCTGTTTTTCTCAGCAAACCAGTCCAACTTTTATCATAATTTATTGTTATTTTTGTGACATTTGAAAAAATGACGAGCATTTAAACGTGGAGTGAACCGATCATAAAACATTTTCATTGTCAGTTTTCATGATAGCCACCTTAGTGAGGGCTTGTAGGAGTAGCCGCTGAATAGTAAAAAGTTGTGGTACTTTTCTGTTATCCCCCCCCCCCCCCCCCCACAGTCTGTTTCACGACTATCGCGACTGTTTTGCGCCCGCCCGATTTTCCTAGGTACCAGTAATGATCCCTTTTCGCATTTTAATTAATGTTTGCTCAGTTTGAGGGAGTAAAAGAGGCATTGGTGAATTCTTGGAACAACAAGAGGGTAACGTCATTGATCACGGGCGCTGCGCGCTTGCTTGGGTCCAATGTCTTCCCGATGAACCGGTTGGTTTACTAACTAATCTCTTCACAAAGGTCAGGCGATAAGGGACGGATATAGTAATTGCTAAGGCAGGTCGTTACTTGATACCTATTTGTGCGAATTCATGTGGAGGCAATCAAATCATAACCACGCCAATTTGTTTCAACAAATCCTCACCGACATCGGCAACTTCTGAAAACACGGTAATTCTTTTTTCCTTCTTTTTTTTAAATAATATAATTTCTTCCCACAGCTTAAAATTGTCACCAATTCTACGTAAAAATGTAATCTAAGTAAGAGCGTGAAACAGTCGCGAAAGTCGTGAAACAGACTGGGGGGGGGGGGGGGGTATAACGGAAAAGTACCAAGGTTGTTGACGGGGCTCATCCTTTTGCCATGCCTGTTGGAGTAAAAATGAGAACCTGGATCTTGTGGTGCATCAGTGCCCGTGCACCCACAGTGGTTGCGTTCTACAACATGATGTAGTTGTCAAGCAGCTTAGTTATAGTGGGTGGGAAGTAGAAAGGGGAAACCTATACCACATGACGAATGAGCATGAGCAGAGCAAGAAGCCAGATATCATTGCCATCAAATTCGATGGGCCTGCCGTGATCCTGAAAGTCCAGGTTGTCATGGACAGGGACATAGAGTGGACCTGGTGGACTAAGATAAGTATGTATGAGAGAAATTACCACACAGTTTTTGACGAGGTTCGCTCCACAACAACTGCTTAGCACACCAACTATGAGCCCTTTTATGAATCCTGACCTTGACTTCTGCTCTCTTTTCTACCTACAGAATAATGCTGTCAGATTCCCTCACAGTTGGCTTTCAAGAGGTTCAGAGGTCCCCCCAAAACTTCAAAATTCATGTTAGAAACAAATAGATTGTGGTCACCAAGGATAGTCTGAAACCATTGCTCATTCTCACCGATGAACAGCCGAACCCTACGTCCCACCCACAATGTCTCACAACCACAGATCAACCCTCTGTTGCTGTTCTTGTCACCACCACCAGAGGTCGCCATGTAAGATTTCCGGAGCATTTGTCTGAATTTATCGTTTCCTGAGAGAGGAGTGGTACCTCACTACTCACACGAATTTCAACTACTAACTCGAATACACCACCTTATATACCCTGGAAACTAGACACATAAAACTTCCAAAAAAATCTAGTAGAACTGATTATTGTACCATCACTTTCCACATCTTTTGTTTCTCCGACCCAACTTTTTGCACTTTATCTTTCCGGTTATTGCTTTGTTTTGTGCAATACATGATTTAAAACAGTGAATATTAATACAATAGACACACACACAAAACGAAAATATGAAGGTTAAAAATGGCTCTTTCATGTATTTTCTTCTTGGAAACTTTGTCCATTTGGGTCAAGTGCTTGTCTGGTCTTGATGATTTCTTCATTTTGGTGTTTGGATATTTCCGACGAATCATTAATAAAATTAATAAACCAAAAAGGAAAAGAGAAAAACAGCATTAAGGGTCGCCTTTGTTCCCTCTAGAAATGAAGATTTCACCTTATCTCTTATTCCCTCCCTCTCAGTACCTTGCCTTCTTCCATCTCATTTCATTAATTTTCTGCCTCACTCTCTCAGCCTACCATTTACATATTTCACTTGTAAAGCTGCTTGATAACCCTCGTCACTTCCTACTACCTATTTTTCGTTTCTATTGTTTCGGATTGTGTGATTGAATTAGTTTACCTACGTTATGATAATTTCTAAACAAAAAAATAGTTGGGTTCCTTATACATCTTAATACATTATACAAAAATGTGGATGTATTTGAAATGTGCGTAGTAATGATAGCTAAATAAACGAAAAAAAGCGAACAGTTCGTAACTTCCAAGTTTTCAAGATGAAGAGACTCCAATAATTACTTTTCAAAATTTAGCAAACACGAAGTAAATACAAAAACACACATCAACAAACACAGCAAGCGTTTGTTCGCCCTAGGTGACTGGCCAGGAATCTTAGATGCTGATCCAATGTGCCCTCCATGTGTGTACCACTGATTCTTCAGGTATAAGGAGAACAAGCGTGTTGGGTTTGATATTCTTCCCTACGCCACCTTTCCTTCTTCCTATTCTCCCTTCATTCAACACTCCCAACACTGTCCTCAGACAAAACACACAACACAACACAAAGACACTCACACTCCACTCAGGGGCAAAGCTTGTGCTACAACCCCTGGTGGCCCCCGGAATATGGAGGAGAGCGCAGCAGGTTCGATACTTCTGCCAGCTGTGGGTCCTGACACTGCCCCGCCAGCGGTTTGTGGGCTGATCCAGAGTAATGTCCAGAAAAATCCCCCTTTGTTGGAGTGATGCTGTAAAGGCTGGTTTATTACCCCCCTTCCTGAAATACTCGGGCGATGTGCCATAGATGAAAATCTGGCTGGCCCCAAGGGTGAGGAGTCGAGATCCGGATTCGCCTATAAATAGAATTAACGATCTCTAGATGCCTCCATTCTTGAAAAAGAAACTAGATTTTTAATTTAACCGGGTTATTAATAAATGTCATGGTACTTGGATAAAGATCCTTGGCCTATGTAGTGTTATGTTCTGTGTTAACCAGTATCAATTCTCGAGGGGGCTTTGAGTTTTTTTTAAATTTTTATATTAATTCCTCTTGCATATGTCCTGTCCCATGTATAATGGCGGATGCAAATTCTCCATGGCCTTGAAGGTCCGATTGTAAACCTTAGCAAGCATGGAAGAATCAGCTGTCCACCCTGCTGTTTTAAAAATGATTGGTAACGAAATGCCCTTTCCAGGAGCTGCTGACATCGTTGCATGACGGGAGGAGTAGGCCGAAAATTTCGTTATATCTATTCCTGCCGCTTGCAGGACAGTTGATACCCAACGACTGGCCACTGGTCGGGTAGGAGGGTGTGTCGTTAATAATAAATTGTCACGGTGATCCAAATTCCCCGTAACCTACAAATATCGTCTTAACACTAATGGGATTCATAATTTTGGTCCCAGGGGAAACATGGGGTGGAAAATTGATGGAGCTATTGCCCTTGGTCGGGATGAAAATCCTGACTCCATTAGACTCAAATTTAATTATGGACCTACGGATTGCTAAAACTGTTTGTTCGAGAAGTCTTTAATAATGCTGGGATGAAAATCCTGACTCCATTTGACTCAAATTTAATGTTGGACCAGCGGACCGCTAAAACTGCTTGGTCGTGAAGTCTTTAATAATGCTGGGATGAAAATCCAGACTCCATTCGACTCAAATTTAATTTTGAACCTGCGGATTGCTAAAACTGTTTGGGGGCGTTGACCCAAAGCTAGTATCATTGCCGATTTCTTAGTTAGAAAAAGGTACTGATTCATCGATAGAAGTGTAGAAAAACTGCAGCACTAAATCTGGGTCCTAGGTATTTTGTATTTGGCGGTTGGAGGTCTTAGTCTAAAGACTGCCTTCAAAATACCTTTTGATAATAGGGTCCGACCCCAATTCATTTTGAGAAATCAGTGACAAGGCAGCTCGATAAATATTAAACAAGCTAAATGATTGTGAAGCTGATTGTAAAATATTTTCAAAAAAATAGTATGTTGACTTATTAGCTTTGTTCATGTCATCCCCTCTTCTGTCCATACTGCCCCTTCGAGTATTGCAAAGGCAAAATCTTCCTAAGAGGAAACAGGCCTATTGTCGATGTTAGATCTACGAATTGCTGGCATTGTCCTGATGTTAGTAGTGACCCATCGGGTGCAACCAGGATGCCTCTCACATTCCTTGCGTTTACTTTTCTCAATACCTACGGCATTAATACTGGCAGGTCAGTGTGGTTGCATTGAAAATCTCATTATCCCAGCAATGGGTGAATGCATCCACTCCCGATGTGAATGGTTTAGCTTAATATCCAGTCTGCTGACCTTGGGGTTCCAGCCCTATACAGTGAATCGAATACCCCCTTGGATTGCGGAGGCAATCGCAGGGATATCCATCGAAGATTGGGCCAAGGAGTTCCGCCCCTCGTTCCAAAGAGGGAACAAGGCTAAGTGGCCCGAGGATACGATGTGGGTTTGTGAGGTGTCATCTCGTGTGAGGGACGCTCTAAAGGGAAAGGCGTTACATATTGGATTCGCGAGCTGTAGGGTAGCGGACTATATTGACGTGACGAGGTGCTATAAGTGCCAAGCATACGGGCATGGTCAGGCCAAGTGTGGCTTGGCTGTGGCTTGTGCCAAGTGTGCAGGAGGGCATGACACTAGGGAATGCTCTGAAAAGGATGCACCTAGGAGATGTGCCAATTGCAAGAGGGCTGGGAAGAACGATAGGCACAATGTTGACAGCCCTGACTGTCCTGCCTATCAGTGGGCATGGAAGAGATACGTCAGGGGTGTTAAGCCTCAGTAATGGGGGATCCCCTGCACAGAGGGATGCGTGTGCTTCAGCTGAATGCTGACAGATCAAGGTCTGTCACGGACGAGCTGAGGTGCAGCGCGTCAAATGGAATTTGGGACGTGGCGCTCGTGCAGGAGCCGTATGCTGTGGATAATGCTGTGGCTGGTCTGGGACCAGTCAGGGTATTCACAGGGCCAGGAGAAGGTCCTCCTATGGCTGCAATTTTTTTTGCCAAAGAGGGAGTAGATGTTCTGTTGCACAGCAATCTGAGCAACAGACATGTGGTTGTGACCTCTCTTTCAGTGGGGAGTCAAGGCGGTCGACCTCTCTATTTGATATCGGGGTACTTTCAGTACTCAGATGACATAGAGCCCTACCTGCATCAGCTGGACTGTGTATTTAGGGGGCTTGCGGCGGAGGGTCAGGTTGACATGCTGATATGTGTTGACTCCAATGCCAGCAATTTTTGAGCACATTAAATTGGTCAAATATCGAAAAATGTACCAAATATCACTAAAAGGCTAAAAATGGCCAAAAATCGTTAAATTTATATTTTTAGTAGAATTTTAATTAAAACTAAATTGTCAACGATTAAAAAGGTCATTTTAATTTTTTTCTCAAAATTATGCTGAAAAACGTACTTAAATTTCATTAATATTCGCTAACAAATCTATAAAAACTGCAAAAAATCGAAAAATCTTCTTTGAATTGCCAAATTTGATTTAGAATGAGTTTTTTGCCATAAAATTGGTTTTTGACTATTTCTTTCTACTGAAATTGTTCAAATTTCAATACAATTTAACATATTATAATACGATTGATAGTTTATGAAAATTCGCTCATACGATCATGCTGCATGACTGGAACTTTTTAAAATACCTTTGAAACCAGCTCTGTGGAGGAGGCCATTACTTTGCTAAAACACTCCCTAAGTGCATATAATTAATAATTTGATAAATTGTATTTAGTTTATCATAAATGGCGTGAGTTGGAAACTGTGCGAGTAAAATTGTGAAATATATTTAAGAAAAAGCCACCAAGAACAAAGAAAACTCGATAGATGCCATTTACACGTTGGAAAATTAGAAAATCGTAGAATTGAAAATTGGCATGTCATAAATTTTCCAAGTTGGAAAATCGACAAAGCCGACTGGGAAATGGAGAACTAAAAAAACTGGTGAATAGAAAATTAGAAGGTGATAAAAGGCAAGTAGGGCTTAAGTCAGTTCCAACAAAACTTCCAACAAACAAATTCAAAATGAATTAATGTTGAAAATTTTACAAATTCTCCTCCCTTCAAAAGTTAGACTTTTCCGAGATGCCATAAAATTGGTGTTAACAATAAATTTATTTGCATTGAAAGAGCTCAAATTTCAAAACAATCTAACCAAGGGGGATGATAATACGGGATTGATAATACAAGAATTATAAAAATACGCTCATACAATCATGCTGCAAGACTGAAACTTCTACTATGTTCCACTTGTTTTGATTTGCTCCCGTGTCGATGATTATTTTTTCTGTCAAATTTCTAGCCCTTGAAAAGACCAAACGTACGGAGATGAACGAACAGTGATCCAGATAGTTTCGTTTGATTCTTTGGGACAATATCTATAAATTCCAGCCAAATAAATTACTGCCATTTCGAAAGTTTTCGGGATCTGAATTTTTAATATTTCACCCATAAAATTCCACCCTTTAGGGTTGATCAAAATTGATGCCGAGCTACTACGACCAACTAGACCCCACTTTATATTTTCGAATCAAATTTCATAAATTTTGGTCTAGTAGTTTGGGAGAAAACCCTCAAATGTCGGACTGACTTTTTTTTTACCCATCTTAAATGTAAAGGGGGTTGAACTTTTATTTTTGGTCGATTACAAAATGAAAGAATTATTACGTTACAAAATGTAATGTAATGTACTCGTAATATAATGTAATTTACTTAATGTCGATTTCAACATTATTGAAAAGAATTGACCAATATATGGATATCGGTTATTATTACACAACTTAAAATTAATTAATCGATATTTAGACGAATCATACTGAAGAACTTACCTCCATCCACTTCGAACTTGGATAAAAAATTCATACTGAAAGAGCCACTTGAATTCACTGGTGCAGTCTTGGAAGGTACTTCCAGTTTCTTAGGGATAGATCGAACCTTGTAACTGAAATTGAAATAAAAGTAATTATCCCACAGAAATGGCTATGGTGATGAAACAACCATGAATTCACAAGATCTTATAAAAAGAAGATATACTTCAGTATTAAATACTTACAAGGGGTTTATTTAGAAATGAGCTGACAAAAATCTTTAAAAAAATCAAGAGAAGTCTTTTAAGGAATGTAAATAAATGTATGAAACGTGAAATGTATATAAGTACTCAACAGATCGGGAAACTTGGTGAGTTTTTTATAGTTGGCTTGGTTTACAAAATTTTGAAAAATCAGCTCAGAAGGTGAAAGGTATAACCTCTAATTAGAAGCAATTCGTATCTATATCCACTTTGTTCCTGCATTTGGTATTTATGAAAGCATAAGACGAAAGCACATTGAGCTTGTGTTGTTAGTTCAACGATCACAGTGCTGAGCGTAAAATTGGAGTCAGGTACATAAAATATCCTTTGTTGGAAGACGACTGGAATCGTCGAGGCAGTCAGGTCAAAACTGTATGAAGTGTCTGTTCCACAGAACAGTCTGAAGACATATTCCGGAGTTGCGTCTGAACTGAGCTTCAATAACTTTCCTTTTTAGGGTCAGACAATGGAGCAAGAACGAGATAATTTTCATTGAAAGGATTAATATCCAACTATTACTAATTTCCGGTAGTTGAAAATTGTTCACAAGTCTTCAACCCCTTCAAGTGTACGTTATTGGTATTCCTGATTGTCATTTATATCTGGGCTTAGCGTAAAAAATGGTGGACTGATTCGAACACTTGGCTGTCCTTTGCTGATGCATTTTTTCCAAAAAGTTGAATTTTGATTAACGTTTGAAATATTATTATCAACTTGGAAAACTTTCTTTTTTCTAAAAGGATTTAAATGACATTACAAAAGTGACATTTTTCCACAGATTAACTATATTAACCTTTTAGAAAAGGTTATTGTTAATCTGTTACTATTGTCTTTTAGAATAGGTTAGTATTGTTAATCTGTGGAGAAATGTCACTTTTGAACGCAAGTCACTGCATCGGTTGAAAATCACGGTTATTAAAAGGATGATATTCCAAGAAAAGAGCTACCTCATTGCTAAGTTCAAACAGAAACCACAGGAAATGGCATCAAGCAACGAACTTCTATTTTTAAAAGTAGTGTCATCATTTAAGCTTCAATTTTTGCCGTTGCCAAAAACTGTGCTGCTTATGTATTCACATACATAGCAATCCAAATAACTTGGAATTAGTGGTATCCGCCTTGATATAGGTAATAAATTTTACTGCCTCATCAAAGACTTTTTCATATCTTGGGGAAGTGGTTCGTGCAAGACTTCTGAATACAGAAGTGAGTCCAAATCCTTCTTGCTTTTGTTATTTCTCAGTCTTCCTACAGTATGGTTCACTTTCTTCTAAAAATGACGTCCTAATAACGCACGATTTACTTATTAAAGTTTCAAGATTATACATGAGCTCATTTTCCACTCAGATGATCTGGAAGCTCAATCTTAGAATCTAACTAAGTCAAATTAAACAGTAACTAGCAAACAGGACGGATGCATACTAAACTAGGTAATATTATGTAGTATGAACCAAAACGACAATTAACTTACTTGGAATATGTTGCACGGAAGTTATGGAACTGATTTTCCGATTGTATTTCAAGATATCGGCTGACTTTTCGGTCTGTTGATAAGAAATCACCAGAAGGGATGAGCTTCCTTGATCTTCCATAGCGACTTTTGTGGCCAGTTTCTGTCTCTAAATACTTGCTGACAGTTACTAACAGAGGTGAAGCAGGTGAACTCTTTTTCTTGCTGTACGTTTTAAGTGGAGTGCTTTTCTTCCACACAATAGGATCAATTGTCGTACTGCTCGATGCCAGAGTGCTGATGTGAGAGTGTCCATCTGGTTGCAAGGGTTTCTGGGAGGAATGTCCATCTATGAGTGACATCTGCAACAGGGGTAGTAGAAGTCAATTGTCCAATGTTAGTATCCTTATAAGGATCCTCTTATCATGTGTTACTACCTAACTTGCAAAACTCGAAGTATGTATAGAAAAATCATCTTAAGTGTAACATGATCTACTTTTACATCAGCAACATGCTTATGGTCCATCATTGCGCAACCCCTGCTCAGTAAGGGGTTGTTGAGAGGGGTGGGGATAGAAAAACTGGAAAATCCGTGTGTGAGCTCGAATGGAAATCCACGACTAGGGGGTTTCAAAAAGACCATCGCAAGTACAAAGCCACACCTTGCGAGCGAAGCGAGCAACTTAATGGGGGGTCTGGGGGGCTTGCCCCCCGGCAGGACGTGGAGGCGAGCGAAGCAAGCCGGAGCGGCTAGTTAATATATAAAATCCAATTTCTGTTTGTTTGTTTGTCTGAGCATCAGGGCAAAACGGCTGCACCGATTTTCATGAGGGTGGGCGCAAATTTACGAGCAAGTTCTGGAAAATAGAACTTAGGCAGGTATATTAAAATACTATAGACTTACTCTTTCATACAGAATTCGGCTTTACCAAACGACGTCACCCGGATAAACAACTTCGTAATTAAGGAAAAACTGGATATACCTCGAATTTTTCACGTCAAATGTGGACGGGGTGGGTTTACGCGTCAAGAACTTCCGATAAAAAATTCAATGATTCCAAAACGCTTTTGGTGCGTTGAGCCAAGTAGTTTTTATTCGGGGAATAGTTTTAATGAAACTAAGGTTGTATTGAGTTGGTTACATTGAGGTGACGCTTGGTTGATAAATTAATTAGGTACATGTTGAAACTTGATTGCTGAAATTTGAATTAAAGCCTTTTTGGGACAACTGGGTAATCCTTATATGCGCGATTCTCACAGAAACCTCAATTTCAAGTTTCTGAATTTCAAAATTCACAAGTGCAAATTCGAGGCCCAAAAAAATTGGAAGGCATCCTTGATTGAAACCAAACATTTTGCGATACCTAACAACTCTGATTAAAACTTCAAAAGGGATTTAAAAATATTTGAGAAAATCGGCAGATGAGTGAATGAGTATTGAAGTGAGTGAATGAAAACGATAAGGTAATGGCTTTTATTTCGCGCTTTTCATGCTTTTCGCTTTTCCCCATTCACTTCTCGTGGTTTATATTTGCTGTTCTCTCAATTTTTATTCCATTGATTTAAATAGATCACTCTTCATTTTTTCATAGAGAAGTTTATTGCATAGCTTTTTGGCTTTTTCAAATCTTCTTTGGTTTTCTTTCTTTTTGGTGCCATAATAGTGCCAATAAATCGTTAAACCTCAATATACCTCAATGAATAATCAATAAACTTCAGTGGCAATAAATCGAATTTCTAAGAATTCTGAGAAATTTTTAATAAATTTGTTTTAAACAAAAACCTAACAAATTGTAGGTATTACCAGATATCTAAACTGTTGTTGAATAACAATACAAACGAAAAATTCAAGTAGTGGTAAAAGTTTTTAAATAAATGCGTTATGATGTAAAAACTTGAGAGGTTGGATAAGAGAATTAAGAGAGGGTAAGGGATGTGAGATAGAAAAGAGATCAGGGAACAGCCTCTAAGTGAAAACGACCAAATGTCATGAAAATCGTTACGTTTTCTACTGTTTGGTTTTCTAATGCTGTTCTTTCCTGACACAACCTCCGGTACTGAAATTTGAAATGGAGCTCCTTTAGAACAGACATTTAGAATACAAATAAAAAGCATCGAAGTGAATGATCAGCTGAAGGACCCCTTAGGCTAATTTCTTTCCTAATAGACCTACGGTGCAGAAATTTGAACTAGAGCTCTTTTGGGACATGTAGAAAACAAACAAGGTATCGAGGCGCACTGATGAGCTGATATTTTTCCTTATGACCTGGGGTGCTGAAGGTTGAGATTGAGCGCCTTTGAGTCACCTAGAAGACAGTCGCAAGGTAAGGAGACACAATGGATCAGCAGAGAGACCCCTGAGGTTTATTTCTTTCCTAATCGACCAACGGAGCTGAAATACAGATTGTTTTGTGAAAATCTTTCCCGTGTCTTGAGCATCACAGTGCAGTCAGTGCAAAATCATTAGTAGGTAAGTACCCATTATGTGTAGAAAAGGAGTTACAAAAAATAAAATAATATGATATGAAATGAAATACTGTCACGAGTAACGAAACCTCCCAAGCAATATAAATCGTAGAGCGAAACAGGGCAAATTTCCATTCAACAAACCCATATTACAAGTCCCATTAAAAAAAAAAAAAAAAAAAAAAACCGTAAACCGGTATTTTTCCGACAAAAAATTAGACTAAATACTGATAGGAAGCCACATTTTCATTCATTTGCTTCAGTTGTCATTCATTCATCACTATCATGGTGAGTGAATGAAAGGTGAGGGAATGAAGAATTCATGAAACATTTTTTCTTCTCGGATTGGTCAACACTTTATTCAGATGGGGAAGACTAGAGTATTAAAGGATTCCATGTCGCACCCGGTTTGTGATATGTAGAACATTTTGTTCGCTCTGCGGTACCCAAGCAACCGGATATCGTTTCCAAATAGTGCGAATGATCAAGTGATAGACACTCGTTTAGCCTATCATTCGGTTCTCTCACCAAGGTGCGCCCTTTCCGCCTCGCATGATGAAATGTAGGTACCAAGGTGAATGAATGAATTCAAACGCTCGGGTACAAACATAGATGAGTTACTGTGATCGTAATAAACCAGTTAAAATTTTGAACCATGCCATTTTAGAATCTAGAGGTATCAACAAATTATATGTACAAATTACAAACAGCAGAATCAATTTCTATTGCAAAATAGTGAATGGTGAAGTATGGAACTTCCAGTTTGGACATGGTGAATGAATGAAAAAATCACTATTTCATGAATTTTTAATGGTAGAAAGAATTTTCATAAAATTTACAGTCGATATGGATTTTGAAGAAAAAACAGTCCTTGTTATCATAGAATTTTTTTAAAGAACCGAAATGCAATAGGAAAGCGCCAAGCCTTCTAGACAGAGATTTTAGAACAGCGACTCGGTGTGGAAATGTAGAGCCCTACCTTCAGTATATAGCAGCATTGAAAACCCACTGCACTGATAAGGGAGCACATCAGATAACTACTGATAAGGAGCTCCGTTTGAATTTCCTGCCAGTGATTAGTTCCAGCAAGCGTACTCAGGTAGCAGCACCGTTGATTTGGGCACACCCCCCAGTCGCCCTCCAAATGCTTGCCGACAATTTGTTTTATTAACCTCAGCCTTATTCTCTGTCACTCCTACCTTATTCTGTGGATATGGTATTAAAAAAAGTTGTTTGTTTAAAAAAGGTAGGCATGGCGATCCGAATAGTTACAGGGGCATCTTCCTTATAGATTAAATGATTAGGTCTTATACCGGTTTATTGGGCACTCGGTTGGATAGTTGGATGGAGAGGGACCATATTTTGAATGAGTGCCAACCAAACTTTCGGTCGGGATATTCGACACATTACAATCTGTTTACAATGAGGAACATAATTCAGGCGAGATTTTCAGATACTTTTAAAATATACATTTTTTACGTAGACTTCAAATTGGCTTTTGACTTGATAGATCTTGGTTGCATGATTTACAACATTTCGTGTCTTGGGATGCCTACTAGAATGTTGAAGGCTATCATGGCTCTTTACAAAGCAACCTAAATCTGGGTACAGGCCGGTGGAGGAAATTGAAACCACTAGTGGAATAAAACAGGGTTGTAATATTTCTACAAACAATTTCTCTTTGTATTTGAACGATCTTAGTGATTACGTTGGTGGAGGGGTTCTTGTTGGGCAGATGCGTATTGACACGTTGATGTTCACAGATGATGTCTGTCTACTCTCCGAATCACCGAATGAGCTACGGAAGATGATAGGTTGTCGGAATATTTGAAGCTTTGGAGACTGACAATTAACTTGGATAAGTCTAACATAATGGTGTTCAGGTGTTGCGGTGGGAGAGCTAGTCAACAGGAGAAGTGGATCCTAGATGGGAAAATGATTAAGGTTGTTAAGTCCTATAAATATCTAGGTATGATGGTAACACCCAATCTATCGCTCAATTCTCATCTGATCAAAAAAGGTTCCGCGGTAAGAGCCGGCATAAATGTCATTTGGCACAAGCTGATTCTCTCACGGGATATCCCCTTGTCAGCCAAGTACATGGTTTTTAAATCGGTAATAATGGCCACACTCATGTATCCTTCTCAGGTCTGGGGTTATTTAAAAACAGATGTAGTGGAGATATTACAGAGATTTTTCCTGAAAAAGCTTTTCAGAATTCCACAGAATACACCCAAATATTTGTTGTTCACTGAGTTGGGTGTTGAGCACCTGTATCTCACGACGCTCCACCTTAATGCTGACTACATATGCAAGGTACTGAAAATGCCATCGAATAAATACCCCAGACATTCGGCAACACAAGCAATAGCGAAAAAAATCGAGTGGGTGGATGTGTGGAAGAGGTTGGCGATGGAACTCGCGGGGGCTGATATCGATTAGGCAGATCCCCATAGTTTTGAATCCCTAGTCCCAACAATTTTTGAAGCGGTAAGCAATGGGTTTAAAAGGGAAATCCAGTTGGCAACGAGAGGGCGGAATACCACTAAATTATACAAGGAATTAGATCATTCAGTGTGTTACATGGATCAGCACTTGAATGATATAATAATTATTTTGAAATGTAGAGCCGAACTTTATAATTTAAACTCACAGCCATGGGTCGAGAACCGTATCCTTTTGTGCTCCATGTGCAATTTAAGAGAAAATGAGGATACCGAACATTTTATAAGAAGATGTCCAATCCTCAGGCCATACCGTCTTAAGTATTTTGGGGAACCAACACTTTCAAGAAATGCGGTGAAACAGATATTTAATGGGAGGAATTGGCGTGCGCTAATCAATTATGTGAAGGAAGCATGGGCCTACCAGAGCTTTCTGGTACGAGAGTTTAATATTATAATTAGTCATCTGACATAACCTAGGGATCTAAATAGTGTTATCTTTTTAATTAATTTAATAATTTATTATTTTTAATGTTTGTGATTGTAATCAAGTGTTATGATTGTTGCTAACTTATTACTACCCAGTTAAAATATTGTTCTCTTAGTGATGCAGATTTTTTATTGTTTTTGTATTCGTATATGAATTACTCTGTTCCATCTGTCCCCATACTATGAATAATTGTCGTCCCCCCATTACTGGCTATCATACTAATTTTTATTATCACTGCGGCGTTCTTCGGCTGACGGCCGAAAGGCCAAAGTCTCTCCACGTGATTCTTCAAATGTAAATTGATTCGATGTTATAAATTGCATGTATAAATAGAAATAAATTTAAAAAAATAATAGTGGTGTTATATGTAACCAATGAAGAGCTTTTCAACGAGTGGTTTGCTGGAAGAGGTCTTATATGACACTGACTCCTAATGAAAACATGCAGTTGGAGACGGTGGTGTTGCCTGGTAGGGGTTGGGAGGTAACAGTAAGCAGTGATGTGAGTGGCAATGCAATGGTACGGAACAGTGATCAAGGAACTGAGAAACATCAGTACATAGACTCAATCATATCATATCTCCCTAGACCAAACTAAAGTGTACCTAGTAAAAGTATTTGTCCTTACAAGTGTAACTCGTATATTTTGTGGGAATGTACGCTTTGGTTTACGCAAAAAATGGCTAGACTATGAAATTTATAAGCTAGATACATTTCAACAAACTGGTGAACAATCCAGAAAAAATGGGTTACAAGAGCATGGAAAAAATAAAAATAGGATTTAGAAAAAACTTTCTTACATCATGAACAACTGGATTCTCTGGCTTGAGTAGTAATTTCACCGATGCATTGAGAGAGAATACATGTTGAGTCGTTTGGCAGAATATTAATTACAGTCTGCTTACACCTGGTGACAATGTCGGAGCTGATAATCTTACTCCCAACTTGTAGATGAGGAATGTTTGGTCTCTAAGGGCAAAACAAAAGGTTGTTATTAAACTTCAAAAAACCACTATTACTATTCGAACAGTAAAAAAAGGTACTGATTCAGAATATGTACCCAAAAAGGATTTCATCGTTTTTGTTAGTTACTAAGATTGAATGAATCTTATTAAACCGATCTTATCGTATTGAAACGAATATATTAATATACAGGGTGTCTCATAAAGGTTCATTACATTTCAAAAATCTGTATTTGTCAGTCAACTGTAGATACAGGAATGGTTGACATCTTAACATTTTTGAAATATAATAAAGTTTTATTTATAAATGTTTAATATGTGTCCTCTTTGCTGCACGCAGTCGATATTTAAAATCTTGCTAAACCTGCTGAAACATATCAGGTATCCGACACACTTCCCGACTTCCCAGAATATATTATGCACAAACAACCCGACTCTCAAAAAGTTTGATGCCATCGTTTATCGATATTTTATTTATTTTTTTTTTTTATTTTTTTTTTTATTTTTTTTTTTTTAGGGTTGATACCAAATTTACACCTAAAATTCCACAGCATTTTTATCAAAGATTCAGTCTTCTCATTACAAAGGACACAGAACGCTTAGGGGAGTATGTTCGCAATCTTGGAAATTGAAGTAACTTGTTTGCACATGAGAAAAAGAATCATTATATTTTCAATAAACAGTGACAACAAGATTTTGTGGTAGTCACCCACTTGAACTACCATGAGTTATAATATTGGAGTCAGGTCCCATCATTCCTCACCCTTCAAGTGACACGGATCCCTTTCGCACTTGATTGGCATGGACTCTCCTTTCTAACCCATTTAGCAATACCATGTAGGAGGCTGTTCGTTTCAGCACTGTTAGATTGTATGCTCCATTCTGCTGGTGTTGTTAAGTGTCATCCAGTTGAGCTGCAAGGTTGGGTTTCAATTGGGACAGCCGGGAACGGGGTTCTCAGCCGAACATCAACATTGCAGGTGACTGATTTGTGGAGCTGTGGACGGAGGTCGTGTAGGAGAAGAGGTACTTATCGTCAAGTCTAAGGGGCATGATGGTAGAGAGCATACTAGAGGACATCGACTAGCGAATCAGTAGTAAGATCATGAATTGGCGCTAGAGGCTTTGGGAAGTGAAAGCGATGGAGGGTCTACTTTGGGCTGCCGACAGATTTTAAGGGGTACAAAAGTCATGCTAAATGTCCTCTTAGACAAAAAGATTCTTCGGATGCTTTTCGATGCAGGTGCATACCAGTCTGTTATAAGTAAGAGGACTTTGAATCATATTGGACAACCAGCTCTTGAACCGTATCCGAGCTTGCGTGCTTATACAGACTTAGAAGTAAAGACTGGGGCTGGACTACGTTTCAGTTGAAGCATTTGGGACAAAAATAAATTTACTAGTTATTGTAATAAGCACGATATTCCTTTATTCAAGTTAAAATGGGCTTTAGATTTCAAGCTTCCAGTGCGACATGGGGCAGAAATTTTCACTATGAAAGGACCTGAAGTGGATTCGAAGAAAGAAGAGCAACATAACAATGAAGCAGCTGCTATGTGTTGAAATAAAAGAGTTAATTTCAAAGTATCCAAGGCATAAAATACAGATTAGAATGAAATCTGATGCAGTACCAAAATTTTTTAAACATCGTCCAGTCCCGTTTGCTTTGCAACCAGCAGTAGAACAGGAACTTGAACGTCTGTTGGCTGAAGGGATAATAAAGCCTAGATCCAGCAACCACACTCATTGAATGGGCTTCACCAATTGTCATAGCACCAAAACCTAATGGGAAAATTAGATTATGTGGTGATTACAAGGTGGCAATAAACAGATATACTGTTCAGGACAAGCATCCACTTCCAACCTTCGAGAAAGTCAGTGCACAGTTAGGTGAACAGTTTTCGGTTATAGTCCTTCATGATGGTTATCTTTAATTGGAGGTTGAAGAAAGTTCCAAACAGTTTCTTGTGATTAATATCCACAAGGGATTTTTCAGATTTTCCCCCATACTGTTATTCAGCACAAGTTTAAAATTGTTCCAGCGGCCTAGATCTACGTGGGATGTTCAGGTATTGATTATTTCGACAAAGTTCCTTTAAACCTGGTAGTAGACAGGGATGGGGAGATTCGTAATTGTAAATTCGAATCCGAATTTGATTCACAGCACCGTAACGTCAATCCGGATACAAATACATTCGTATTCACAAGTGTGAATTCGAATAGATTCATATTTGCAAGTGTGAAACCGAATACGAAATTGGGATTTACACCTATGAATCCAAATCATTTCGGATTCACATGTATGAATACGAATCCAGTTGGATTCACTTTAAAATTCAATTAAAAGGCCAACATAAATAAATGTCTGTACCTAGCTACAGGTCAAGATGTGAGTGTTGGTGAATTTTCGGAGAAAAATTAAGGTAGGTATTGCAATGGGTCCAAAAATGTTAGAAGTGGAATTTTTCAAAAATTGTTTATAAACCAAAATCCATTTCAGAACATTCTGAAGCAAAATCCAAAGTTTCACATTTTTTCATATGTTTCATGCAATCTATCAAAGCACAGAAGATGTTCTTGGGAAGACCATGTATCTTATACTGACGTCACCTACTCTCTTTCTTACGTCCAGATAAGGATGGAATTGTTGTTGTTCTTGTCCTGCCCAGGCACCCGCTGGTTGTGGGCACTAGTTGGTATGGCCCATGACAGAATATTGAAAGAAAAGTATCGATATTGGTATTAATATTAATATCGGTGTATAATATCGATATCGATATTATATCGACAACGAAATATCGATATTTGTAATATCAACATCGGGTCTCATCAACAATAGTAGTTAGTGTCGGTACCTATAGTAGAGATGTTGTTTCTGTGTTGATTATCCTTCACCCAACAAACACACACTGAAGATAAAAAAATAAATAAAACTCGGCGCTCCGCATCTCGCCAGGGGGCAAGCCCCCTGGACCCCCGGTTACCTCTATTTACATACTTCAGACGAAATTATTGAAACACAGAATGTGTTTTAGCTCACGCGTTTCACATAAACCCGTCTTCAATCTTCGGTTGAAGATTGGTTAACTTCCTCCCACGATTTTCGTATATAAAATGACTCACAAACGGGTCTGTCGCGACTACTGTAAATGGATGTAAAAACCAAGCTTTCAAGGTCGAGTAATGATTCACTAATACCGGTGATGATTTACTAATCAAAAGTGATATGTAACAAAATATCGCATAGGTTACACCAGGTTAAATGATCCTTAGTTCTGTATCATTGGTATCCATGTTGTCGACCCAGATTTTGTTACGAAATTTCGTTAGCTTTTTTGACTAGTTAGTCCATGGCTAAAACACATTCTGTGTTTAAAAAAAAAAAAAAAAAAAAAAAGAAGGCTTTTATCTGCTTTTGAAATAGTGACAGTAAAACTAATTCGTTCTTTTTGCCAATAAATCTAATATTTAGTGCTCCTAATCCTGAGTGAACACCATCTTTAATTAGGTGTTGTTAAAATCAAAGTAGATACGTGAAATGAGATACGCTGGGGAAGTAATTTGAAGCCTCATATACCGGACATCTTAGACATCATATCATTTTCATGAGAAATGTTCCGTTTTTCAAAACCTTTTCAGAAACACTGTTTTAACTGTGTTTTGTACCTAGTTGATTTCCGAAAATCATAATTTACAGGAAAAACTATCGAATATCGATATTGAGGGGGAACATATCGATATTTTTATAATATCGATATTGAAGTCCCATCCCTACGTCCGGCAGCAGTTTTTGTACTTAAGTAACTTAATTTAGGAATATGTTTTATAACTCACCATCCGTTGTTGTCAATAAGTGTACGAATCTTATTGAATAATTGAGATACAATAAATCAACTATTAAATTAAGTCCAGCTTCACAATGCGTTGATGATATAAATAAATATGTAACTGCAAGAAAAATACTAAATAAATTGAGAGCTTTTCGTCAAATGGATAACGATTTTTGTGCAATGAAAATTTAAAACTGTGGAAGTTATTAACCTCAGCAACCGGTTGGTTGTAAGTGAAAATGATCAGAACGCTACTTCGTAATGCTTCCGTTTGCCTTTTTTGTGACATTTTTGGGCGGATGATGATGGCAAAACATGTTCCATGTTAAAATTGGTTCTTTCGGCCAAAAATCAATAATCGCATAAGAAGGATGAGTTCGCAGACCAGCTTTTGTGGAGCACAAGAAAGTGTCTAGATTTAGGTTTTTTCGTTTAAAAATGCTACAAATCGTTAAAAAATCAGCAATAAAATTACGGGTAGTGGTAAAATTTGCAGTCTTCGAAAATTCGCTCGTTAGGTTATGCTGCACGACTGGAGCTTTTTATTTAGGGTTTCTTTGGGGTGTTCTTTACTAGTGCTCCCCATTTTCGATATGAGATTTCTCCCATTCAAAACATGAATTTCTCATTTTGAAAATACGATATGGACTCTTCAAAACTCCCTCTTTTTTACTGTTATCATCTGAAACCCTCAAGTATGATTAACAGTAATTAATTATGATATTAAAAAATTGGGGGCTGTAGTGAAGTTTTTACCTAGTGAAGAGCTTTAATACTGCCCTCCACTTCCAAACAGGAGTAAACACGGGATAATACAATACAGGTCTGTCTGATGAAGCAGATATACACTTTGATAGAAAATTAAGGGGTTAAGAGTTGATAACTCCAGTATGGCTGGACTCCTCCCCTTCCAATCTCAAGAGAATCTGGGGAATCCCCCTCACCTTCCCAATATGATGCCCAACTAACCTATATTTTACCAAAAGGATTGATTTAGGATTTTGTTTTTTTTCATTTTTGAGATGCGAGGTTGCGAGCATCCAGACCACCAAACTATGCGCATCATTCAGAGCATTTTGTCCAAGAATTTGTAAAAAATGAAACTTGTTGATTTATGTGTCAAGTTCTTTGTACTATACAATATGTTACGCTCCAGGAAAATAACTCTCACAGTCGAAGAGGTTTGGCAACCCTGGCCTCATGGCTCTGATCGTTAGAGTGTCGCAACTGCGGGAAATTAATATCAATTTCTCGTAGTTGTGACGACGCGAGTTCGAACTCCTGTCGAGGTATCAAATATTTTTGGGCTGTTACAAATATGAGTGGTATGTATAATTTGGTGGTCCAGATGCTCTGTAACGGCCCAAAAATATTTGATACCTCGACAGGAGTTCGAACTCGCGTCGTCACAACTACGAGAAATTATTATTAATTTCTCGAAGTTGCGACACTCCAACGATCAGAGCCATGAGGCCAGGGTGACCAAACCTCTTCGACTGTGAGAGTTATTTTCCTGGAGCGTAACATTTCCCTGGAGTCAAATACCAGCCGGCTGGTTTGGGGTCGGACGAATGACGAAGTGTAACTGCAGGCCGCTGGCTCAGCAGATGCTCGCTGGAACAAGTCAGCAGTCGAGCGAGGTCATTGTCACGGTGTGTTTTGACTCAAGTGAGTGAGGAAATGAAAGGCATAACAACAGGAAATGTGATGTTTACAGTCTTTTGGCTCGAGAGGGATTTAATTAATTATTGTTTCGTATGATTTTCGGGTCCTATTTCGACTGCGCCACTGTAACGGCCCAAAAATATTTGATACCTCGACAGGAGTTCGAACTCGTGTCGTCACAACTACGAGAAATTATTATTAATTTCCCGGAGTTGCAACGCTCTAACGACCAGAGCTAAGAGGCCAGGGTGACCAAACCTCTTCGACTGTGAGAGTTATTTTCCTGGAGCGTAACATTTCCCCGGAGTCAAATACCAGCCGTCTCGGCTGGATTGGGGTCGGACGAATGACTAAGTGAAACTGCAGGCCGCTGGCTCAGCAGATGCTCGCTGGAACAAGTCAGCAGTCGAGCGAGGTCATTGTCACGGTGTGTTTTGACTCAAGTGAGTGAGGAAATGAAAGGCATAACAACAGGAAATGTGATGTTTACAGTCTTTTGGCTCGAGAGGGATTTAATTAATTATTGTTTCGTATGATTTCGGGTCCTATTTCGACTGTGCCACTGTAACGGGCTAAAAATATTTGATACCTCGACAGGAGTTCGAACTCGCGTCGTCACAACTACGAGAAATTATTATTAATTTCCCGGAGTTGCAACGCTCTAACGATCAGAGCTAAGAGGCCAGGGTGACCAAACCTCTTCGACTGTGAGAGTTATTTTCCTGGAGCGTAACAGCTCGCATCTCAAACAAAAAAAAATATCCCAAATCAATCATTTTAGTAAAATATGATTACCTAATTGGAAAATAGATCAGAATGATGTGTATAGTTTGATGGTCTGAATGCTCGCATCTCAAGAATAAAAAATAATCAAAATCAATCCTTTTAGTAAAAACAGATTAGTTGGACAAATTGATACAAAGCTGTGGTTGGAACCATATGTAGAAAATCCCCCCAGACTCTCTTGAGATAGAACAGAGACGAGTCTAACAGTCATCACCCAACTAATTGCTTGACGGTTTTTTTTAAACCAAATATTGTTTAAATTCAAGCCCTGGGAGGCAGTAGTAAAGTTTTTGCCTAATAGAAAACTTTACTGCTGCCCCCATTTTTTAAAACCATAATTTATTGAGGATTTCCTCATAAATTAAGGGTTCGATAGACCACATTCAAAGGACTAAAGCCAGCAAAACCCTTTATAGTACACTTGCTACACAAGTTTCTCTACTAAGTTTTTTATCTACAGGATTCATGTGGTATGAACACTACCAAATTTCCTTATTGAACAAGTTTTTCAACCTTTAAAACTTCGTCAGTTTTCAATTTTCGTTGCACGAAAATCGTTATCCATTTGAAGAAAAGCTCTCAATTTATTTGCTATTTTATCTTGTAGTTACATATTTATTTATATAACAACAACGC
The DNA here is from genome assembly GCA_030762985.1 of Adelphocoris suturalis. Taxonomy (NCBI): domain Eukaryota; kingdom Metazoa; phylum Arthropoda; class Insecta; order Hemiptera; family Miridae; genus Adelphocoris; species Adelphocoris suturalis. The sequence continues at coordinate 30,601,394 of CM061040.1, forward strand.
ATTGTGAAGCTGGAATAATTAAAAAGTTACTAGTATTTCATTATTGGGTAAGATTCGTTCGCTTATTGACAACAACGGACGGTGAGTTATAAAATATATTCCTAAATTAAATTACGTAGGTTCCAAAACCGCTACCGCTGCCGGACGTAAGAAAGAAAGTAGTTTACGTCAGTATAAGATACATAGTCTTACCAAGACCATATTTTGTGCCAAAAATAAAAAACAATTAAGAATCTGCAATTAACTGCTTTAATAGATTGCGGGATGCAAAAACATGTTCCATGAGCTATATATAATAAATATATATGAAAAAATGTTCAACTTTTGATTTTGCTTCAGAATGTTCTGAAACGGATTTCGGTAGAAAAAGTTTTGAAAAATTCCACATTTTTGGACCCATTGCAATAATACCTACCGTCATTTTTCTCCGAAATTTGCTAACACCCACAACTTGACCTGGGCCTTTTAATTGAATTTTTCAGTGAATCCAAGTGTGAATCCAAATGGATTTGTATTCATAGGTGTGAATCCGAAACGATTTGGATCCATTGGTGTAAATCCAAATTTCGTATTCGAATTCACACTTGCAAATATGAATCTATTCGAATACACACTTGTGAATACGAATGTATTCGTATTCAGATTTACACGTTACGGTGCTGTGGATCAAATTCGGATTCGAATTTATGAATGCGATTCTGCCCACTGCTGGTATTAGGTAAGTACCTATGATGCTATCTCATTTTATTTTTATTGCATTTCCTAAAAATCAAATATTTTAAAAATTGAAACTAATTTAGGAAATGGCACGCACCTGATAATAGAAAACTGGGTTTTCATTTGTAAAAATTCATAGGAAATTGGGAAAATATCAAGCGGTACACGTAAGGAACACATTGCACAAAAGCTAGTGGTCACGTAGGAATAAATTTCGCATTGACACACAAATAGTAATGGGACAACATCAAGAAAAAAAATTAACTGATTGTTCTACTTTACTTTGCAACCGAAATCAGTAGGAAATTTTTCAATGGCTATTGGTCCATTAGGTACTAATTAAATTTTTCAAGCATTTTAATTTCTCCCTTGATGGGAAAAACAAAAGATCATGGATATGTCTAGTACCTACTGCCCAATTGCATACCAACCATGTAGTGCCTTCTTTTCACAAGATTATTCCATTATGGTTACAAAACAATATTAGTTTATAACTTAGAGTAATAAATCAGTATTCCTTGACACTACAATGGCTTAGAGATCATGAGATGTTGTGATAAAATGTGGCGAACGATTTTCCTACTATGAAAACTATGGGAGTTACTCTTCCCTAGTAACGCCTTGGTTGTACGTGAAAAATCAATAGAAATTCTACCTAGCCTTCACTTTTTGAGTTAATAATAATCTAAAGTGCCGGAGCGTTGCATTTTTCGTGTGGAGAAAAAAAAGTGTCGCGAAAAATTCCTTGACCCCCAGCCAAAAGACATATCCATGTAAACAATGTTTAAAGTGATACCACGAATTTTTTCAAAATTTAAGAAAATGAGTAGAAAATTGTCAAAAGGGTGCATAGCGCACGAAAGCAACTAATCATAATAATTTTTTCTTATCACCACGAACTAAATCACTCGCGACGAAGTTGTGGAAACCCATTATAAAACGGAAGTTAGTGAAAAAACGTTGTCTATTTCCACGAAAAATTTTTCGTGGAAATAGACAACGTTTTTTCACTAACTTCCGTTTTATTATCACCAGTAAATTGGGACAAACATCAAGAAGAACAATGGTTTTTGAGCGTCACTTACATGATATAAGAAATCTAGGTTTTTACTTTTTTAAATTGATTGTAAATTGAAAAATAGTCGAACTGGCACACCAAGTCAGATTATCATTCCAGAATAGGTATCTACTTAGGTACATATTATTAACACCGAACTTCTGCTGGCCAAGGCCAGTGTAACGGGCTAAAAATATGTTGGTACCTCGACCGGAGTTCGAACTCGCGTCTTCACAAATACGAGAAATTACGGGAAATTCCTCGGAGTTGCGACACTCTAACGATCAGAGCTAAGAGGCCAGGGTTACCAAACCTCTTCGACTGTGAGAATTATTTTCCTGGAGCGTAACACCAGCTTCCATTCACTTGAGTTTTCCATATTTGTATTTTGATTATTTATTTTTATTTTATTATTATTATTTTTATTTTAATACTACGAAAGTCACATTTTAAATTAGTATGACCCTTATACAGTAGAGCCTCGACTATCCGCGAGTGCCACGAAAAAATTTTTTAATTTGTATTGCAACTCATTCGTCTTATAGACTAACACATTTTATCGTTCATTGCAACCCATTCTTCGCATCGACGGCGTGACTGTCGGAAAAAGAAATCACCAAGGTGCGCTTTCAACGTCCCAAATTATTCGCCGTTTCAAGGCCAACCCGCGGAAGCGTAGGTACTTACATACTTGAAGCGGGTGGTCCCTCCACCCATTCTTCTAGAATCACTGAAAGGTTTTCGGAAATTCGTCGATTCGACAAACAGTTGCATTTTAAGTTAATTAAGAACCTTGACCTTGTTTTTTGTTTACTACGTACCGAACTGTTCTTTATTTCAGTAATTTAGATGTCGAAAAAAATTCTGCTGTACTGCACATTTTTTGTATATCTTCGAGAGTTTTAATTTGATATTGATGACATATTCAGGAAAAGTGATGGTCAGGCTGCAGACAGCCCCCTGTCAATTTCATTCTTCCCAAATCAATTCTTCACTCTGGGCATGCGTAAACGTAAAATCCATCAAGAGTTATTTTCACATGGGACATTCTTTCGATCTCGCTCAAATTTAAAGGGTGTTTGGAAAATTATTGATGTGATCACCTCGTATGACTTTCACCGCAATTTTGACTGTAGTAGCTGTGGCGCATGCGCGAACCTCAAAAATGCTGTATTAAGTATGACTTCTACAGTTTTCATCTGATTTGATCAACTATCCAGGGATTGAATGGTTTATCTTAAGGGATTAATAAATTTCATTGATCTACAGTTACAATCATGTAACGAATACGATGTGTTTTCGTTCATTAACGTCATTCGTAGTCTTCGCGGGTTATCCGCGATTTTCGCTATCCACGGTCTTTGCCACAAAATTTCGCGGAAAATCGGGGCTCTACTGTACTTGATTATTAAATAATTATATATCATTCCGGTAGAGGGGTAAGCATGTTGTAGTGCTGATATTAATGTATCTACTGCATTGTGTATAAACAAGGAACAAAAGAACCACAACAATACGATTTAGAAGGGAGTTATAGATACCTAACTACCAAAATCCAATAAGATTTTATTGCTATGATACAGTGCTTAACTTATAGTTTTTGACGCTTGCAACAATTATTTAGGTATTAATTCAATAAAGTGCATTTAGGAATATTTCTATATTTTACTGTTTGGGGTAGCACTCGTCAACGACCGGGGCGGCATTTTTGTCTAAGACGGTGAGGACTTGGGCGGCAGTTGCCTATGCCCTATGCCTGACTATGGGCGGGTGGCAGCCGGGAAAAAAACCGCGAGCAGGAAGGCAGTTGGAAACCGCCCACCAAAAGCACTAGCTTATGATTACGTTCTAACATCCAGTGATTCAACTAGCTGCCTTGAACTAAGTGATAAAAGAAACAACGCATCGTCAAGAGCCCCTTTATGCCAAACAGAAAGTAGATCAAATACTAAATTCTAGAACTTGAAAAACTATTCAGATTTATCAAACAATATTAACTTCGATTTCGTCAACTGGAAGGCGGCAAGAAAGTTCTACACTATTACAATAAAAATACAATAATATTGCTTCGAAATTCATATGAATCCAATAGAATGTGGGATTCAACTTACAGCAATGAATCATGCGAAGAGCGTGATGATTATTCTGTGACACTAAAATGGATAAAACCTATTCTCACCCCCAAATTATTAAAATCTCCTAATACTTTTAAGTTCAATTTAAGAATTTAAGTTCGGAAAAGCAGTTGGAGTCTAGAATATTTCCGCGGCGGTGGTGGTTCTCTGCATCATTGTCTTCTGTCTTTTATGTCGGATGTAGGTCTGCCCGAGCAGACACGGTGCATGTGGCGTTTCATCATAACTGCAACGATGGGTTACAGAGTTCCGCGGAAACAGGACGCGTGGCTAGGGAGATAAAGTTTTGTTTTTCTACTTTTTGTAATTAAAAAATGAGTCTTACGTGTGAATGAGTTCATAAAAGTGTCTTTTACTACCAAGAGTTAAAAGCATTGGATTTTTGGGTTGAATTAGTTCTCAGTTCCTGACATTCGGCGCCCAAGCGTCAGGTACAAACGGTGAAGTCAGATTGAATTAAATTCACCATGGAACGAGCCAAGAGCTTGCGATCTATAAAAAGAAGACTTTGTAAGAAGCAGGGCACAAGTCACATTGATTGAAGAATGCATAGCGAAGAATAAAGTAGTAGAATCACGAGGGTGTTTCACCGTTCTGAAGCAGTAGGTACATGGCGAACTTTCGGAATTAGACGAGCAGGTGATTAAGATTAAAAGACGTCCTACTAGAAAATGCTACCGAAGAAGAACTTGAGAAGGAATCCGATTCATTAGACGAATATTGCAGTAAGTTAGGGATGATTCAAGTGAAACTTCAGGATTTGCTAGGTAAGCAACCCGACCAAAACTCCATTGGTAGTAAAGCAGGTAGCTCTATAGCTTAACTGATTGAAAAGAATCCTACGTTACTTGAAAGGTACTATTTGCTTTGGCTTGTTCTTTTGTAAAACTGATGATGTGCCACTCAAAGGTTTCGCAGATTCTGACTGGGCTAGACAATCAGATCGAAAATCGATTTCTGGATACTACTTCGCAGTATTTGGATCACCCGTTTCCTGGTGTACGAAGAAACAGAGCTGTGTTGCTGTCTCGTCTACTGAGGCGGAGTTTGTTGCACTCGCCACCTCCTGTGCAGAGTGTCTGTGGCTCATTCAAGTTGTGAGTGAGTTTGTGCCACTTGTGGAAGCACCAGTGATCTACGAAGATAACCAACCCTGTATATACGCTCTTGGTGATAAGTGGGAGCATAAGCGCCTGAAACATATGGACGTAAAATACCACTTCGTTCGAGATCTCGTAGCTAAAAGAAAGATACTAGTTGAGTACGTTTCGACGCAGCTTCAAAAGGCTGATGTATTTACGAAAGGACTGGACGCTACAAAGTTTGAAGTTTGAAGTAATGAGGCATTTGATTAATGTATTACCTTCACTCACTCACTCACTCACTGCTCGCGGTTACCATTGGAAAAGAGTGTCAGGCACCATGAACGGCTTATACTCTCCCTCAAAAAGAGGCCCCTTTAATTTAAAAGAGGATTCCGCCGGTTATCCCGAGTTGGAGTCGTCGCAAGCAAATCTTTTGCTTAGATCAGCAAACGTTTTGATTCTTTTCCACTCAATATCTCTGAGGGAAGCACGTTCAATTATATGATGCCCAAATGCCTCCGTTCTGGATCTCCAGTACCGGTCGCATCTACAAAGAAAGTGCTCTGTGGAATCTTCCTCGAGTCCACAAGGGCACATAGGTGAGATATTGTTATCTATAATATTTAGCATCCTGCGGAAATCATAGTGTCCGGTGAGGATCCCAATCATGGTTCTAATAGAATTTCTTCTTTTGCTAAGAAGCCAGCGTGCTCGTTTGGGATCGGAAGACGTAACGAGCATTCTGGTTTGTCTATATCTAGCAATTTCCCTGTTCCAGAGAATGTTGAGGTCTTGTGTGACCCAGTTTTTAATTTTTGCTTTACAGGCCTTTTTGGAAACGCAGATGGCAGGAGATGGTCTGAGAAACTGTTGTCCCGAGCCAGCCCGCGCTAAGCCATCCGCATTAACATTGCCTACGTAGTTCTCATGACCAGGAATCCATTTTATGGATATTCTGTTGTTGCTAAGAAACAAATTATTAATGTGTTGCTTTGTTTCCCAGACCAGTTTTGAGGTCGTAAGGGGGTTCAGGAGTGCTTTGATGCTGGCCTGACTATCGGTAAAAATGTGAATGTTTTTGTTAAAAGTGTTGTGGTTATGTAGGGTGACCAGACACTTATTGATAGCATATATTTCTGATTGAAATACAGTTGCATAGTTATCGAGGCTGTAAGAATGTGCCACTTGGAGGCTGGGAATGAATACACCGGCACCAGAGGAAGATTCGGATTCCCTATCTATCTTAGAATCATCGGTGTAGCAATGTATGGTGTCTATAGTGTCAACAAGGGTTTGTTGATTGTTCCACTCATTTCTGTCTTTTATTTCAAAGGTGGATTTCAAATTCCAGAAAAATCTCCTCTTCATTTCATCAGAGGGCATGAGGGTTTCTGGTGCATAGGCATTAGTAGCTCCTTTGATGTAGGTGTGTCCTACTTGTGTGTAGTGAGAGAGATGGCTTGTGTCATGCACCCATTCTCCCAAAATATTCAACCTAACCACGGCTTGCATGGAAAAGACCATTGCGAGAGTATCCAGTGGTGCTAGTCCAATGATAATTTGGATGCTCCTGGTTGGAGTAGTACGGAAGGCTCCACTAATGAGCATGCAGGCTAATCTTTCGATTTTGCCCAAGGTTTTGCTGTTTTTAATGCCCGGCCACCACACCACCACTCCAAATAGGAGTCTAGGTAGAATGATGGCTTGGTAAATCCAGTGGGCTATTTTTGGGGGTAAGTCCCCACTTTTTTCCAATCGCTCTCCTCGCACAGAAAAGGCTATTGGTGATTTTTTTGACCTTCCATTCAATATGTGGTTTCCAATTGAGTTTGGAATCCAGTATAATACCGAGGTACTTCACCTTACTGGAGGGTGAGAGGTTAGTGTTTAGGTATGACAGTCCTGTTATCTGTGGGGGACGTCGTTTCCTTGAGAAAGTGATGATTTCAATTTTGTTGGGATTAATGAATAGTCCCTTGCTTCTACACCATTGTTCAAGGAGTCTCAGTATGGTGTTGGCATTTCTTGTGATGTCCGTCGGGTTTGAGCCACTGATTAGGACAACCCCGTCACCCGCAAAAAATTGTGCATGATGGCAGAGAGGGTAAGAGGCGCGTTCAGTAGATCGTCGACTACTAGGCACCAAAGGAGGGGAGACAGTGATCCCCCTTGTGGAGTACCTCTTTGAACCTTATATCTTTTGGAAGTGTTACCTAGAATGTATTACCCTTTGAGTATTAATAAGATGGAGGGCCATTGCTCTGAATTCAACGCTGTTCCCCCGTCAAGGCATAGGTGCCACTACTGTCGCGTTGGCTTTGCAATTGACCCGTTCCCGCCACGCTTTTTCAAATTCAAATGACAAAGCAGTTCATTGTAATTTAAGTTTTGTTTGATATTACTTATTATTGTTACATTTTAGTATTGATTTTGTATGTAGACATAACTTTCTAGATGTTAGTATGTTCATACTTTGGTTCCCATGCCCAAATCTTGGTGCCTCCTTTTTCCTTTTTTTTTTGGGACACAGAACAGCTGATCTACCTTCATCAAACATCCACTAGAGTGTACTGGCGTCATTTCAACACTCATTCCCACAGTGTAAAAAATATGAAATATTAATGGTGTTAAACAGCGGTGTACATGTACGGTGCACAATTAGGATGTAAATCTTAAATGAGAAATATGTCCTAGGTATACAATCCCCATTCATTCACCAAACTCAATATCGCATCTTACACAGCTGATCAGTGTTCGGCCATTTTGCCCCTGGTCAATTCAAAAGCCAAACGACAGTAGTGGCACGTATGGTATGACTGCCTGAAACATCACTAATATCCCTCCATCTTATTAATACTCAAAGGTATTACCTTGTAAATAACTTTGTTTATTGGTTAGATTATCTCTTTACCTATGTAGAGACAAATTGTCTGAATTTGTAACGTTTCAAACTTTGGTTTGTTTTTGTTTGCATGCTTATCTTTGTCGTGTGATAAGATAATAGATTGTTGGGAGGTGTTAATGGATCAATCTAATATCTTCTCTGTGAAGTGCTCCATGCTAGGCTAGCGACTCTACCGGCAATCGTTGTAACTAGTTCGTAGTTCCTGTGTTCACCTCGTTCGATATTTATACTTTCTTGTTCGCTTTTACTTACCTATATGAAACTTATTATTTCCCAATTTCCCGTTATTATTACAAAAACCCATGAACTTAGGAGGGGGAAGTGGACCGGGCGTTGCGGAGTGGGGAGTGCGGCCGACGTGGGCGGGCAACCTTCCGAAGAATGTCACATAAAAAAGGTTTTCGGGGCGTGGCCTATTCCAAACTCCTTGAGAGCCTTGGTTTTTGACATTTCATGTCTTTACTTTGGCACATAAACGAAAAAAGCGTTACGGTTAGTTTTCTGATGATTTCCACTTACAACCAAGTCGTTGCTAGGGAAATTATCCGAGGATGATCCTAGAGGATCCGAGGATGATTCTTGAAACTTTTGGTCACAATCGTTCAATTCTAAGAGGTGCTATTTAAGGAACGAAATTTTAGAAAATCTGTAACTCAGAAACTTTCAATGGGAGGGTAATGTTTTTTATAGTAGGTACTTAATCTGAATAGATTTCTATCCCCTGATTCGAATAAGCCCTCGTTCGCTCCCCTCGATTGTATTATTCATATAGAGAATTAGTAGAAATGAAAAAAAAAAAAAAAAAAAAAGACGAGAAGATATATTGTATTTTATCTTTCACTCCTTCTAATTCTATATTAGTAGGTACCATTGGCACCACGCTGCCCAAGAAAAAGCCGCCCCTCAGATGATCTACCGACTGCTCTACATCGAACTCTGATCTGCAATATTGCCGCCAAAGAAACCGACGCCCCTCAGATGTTCCCCATGACAGAGAAATGTCCCCCGACGGAGAAGTCTGAGAAGTCGAAACCTAATAAAACAAAGTTGTCTGCAAAAAACACAATATTAGACGTGATACAAGATAGATTTGCCCAATTTGTGATGTTTCCCTCTGTGCAACTCCTTGTTTTGAACATAGGTACAGGTACCATAGGTACTATAAAAAATATGAGCAGTTTGGTCAATTATTTACTTAGGTGATTAACAAATAAATTTGAAATTGTAATCCATTAGCAATCGATTTGGAATTTTCTCTCAATAACAAGAGGTGGGATATAAACCTATGGATTTGATAATTGGGTTTGCGGGAGGGGCAAACCAGGTTTGCCAATATTTAGGCTAAAATACATAAAATCAGAGGAGAGGAGGTTTTCATCCAAATGTTGCAGGATTTGACCAGTGGATTTTCGGGCTTTGTTCTGAACTTCTTTCCAGGTGGTTGGAGAAAATATTATAGATGTATCATCGGCGTACAATATTGTGCTGTCAATGTTAACATTTTCAGTGCTGAACTCAAAATCTCGTTCATCCCATCAATCTGAATAGGAAAAATGCAAAAATCTATTCTCATTCGGAAAAAACTCATAAAAATTGACTGGAAATAGTTTTTAGGGTCCTGGGCAGACGGTTCGAGAGCTGGGCTCATACTAATAAGAAAACAAAAAACGCTGCAAATTATTTCAGGAAGGTTTATTATTTTTCCAATTGAGTATGATCGTAGTTTTAGTTGGCTTGCGTACGTCATAAGGCCCGTCCAGACTCCTCGGCGTGTCCTATTTCGAGTTGCCACAACCTATCCCAACCCAGTCGATTCTGCGTCCAAAATTACTTGGAAAAAGACACCCCACTTGCCTATGTAAGAAAAAAGATCGAAAAACACTTTTTTTGACCTGTAGCACCCGTGGGTGTAGGGCGACCAGGTTTGGACCAACTATACTTGAATGACGTCTATGTGCGAAAAAATGGGTTTTAAAGTAAATTCAAATGCCTTTTATGGTCCGGACAGCGAAAGGCTGGCAGATTTTGGATTCTACGCACCTTCAAACGTAAAATGACAAAGTTTGAGGGGGGGGATTATAATTTTTTTTTTGCTATACGGTCACAAAGGATTATTATTGATAATAATATCTTTCAATTCTGCATTTTTGGGAAATTGGTAATAAAGGATGTAGGTAAAATTTAATATTTTTACCACTATTTCGTCGTTTGCAGTTAGGTAGGTAAGTACCTACTAAATTTCTCTTTTTGGGGCTGTAGTGGATTTATATATGTTTTACTTGGTGTAGGTAGACCAAGTGGGACATTTATATTCTGGTTATGCGGGTTAGTCCCTGAGGTATTCCTGTAAGGAATGTGAGCGAAATCGCCAAGGTCAGCTTGCTTGGCGGGAGGAACTGAGGGGTAGTTCGTGTCGCAGCAGCGTGGAGCACTGGGCTCGCATAGTGGGTGCTGGGTTCGATCAGTTTGATACTGAGCCGTTGTGTAATATTCCGGCCTAAGATTTATATCTGTAGGAGGAATATGTTGGGCTTGGTTGAGGTACTGAAAAGTATCCTTTGTTTTTAGCACATTTGGAGCGTATTTGACACTCGTATCGGCCGGGTAGCCTTGTGTAGAATATCGTGGATATTCGGAAATCTTTGTCGAATCATGATGATTGACTTCAGAGCGGGTCTGAAAGGTATCCTCGTACTTTTGTGTGTGTGAGGTTTGATCTAACGTTTCCTTCATGAATACGTTAGGTGAGAAGGCGATCTCTTCGCGAGGATCGAGCCTTGGGCCGTCGCTGGGAACAGCGGACGAGCCGAGCAGCTGGTAGGGAGCGCTGCGTGGGCTAAGAGGCCCGGCCGCGCCGTGTCCCGCCTCCCCTTGCATAAGGAAGTAGGACGGGTGGCGCTCCATCGAAATATCCGAGTTTATTAACTCGTTTTCGATACCTCTACGTATAGAAATAGAGGGTTTGGAAGGTGGACTCGCTTGACAGAGCTTCTTTCCTTTGCTCGGATGTCAGGGTCCTACCTTGTAGTCTTGAAAAAGACTTCCTTGGACGATAAATTAGAGCGGATGAGCTGTGTAATTTATCGGCGTGCCCACAGCGGTCGGTGACGAGCCTAGTGCTACGAAACCCGGGCGACACGTCTCGGAACGTCCCAGCGGGCGTACGATCTAATGAGAATATCAATAGATGTACCGGGTGGCGTCCTGACAGAAGAACTACGTTGGGCAATGAGCAGGATGAATAATCACTGGACTCGTAAATGCCAATGCGAGATCTGTGTGGAGAGAAGGTATGCCTTGTAGAAAGCAGTAGGAAGCCGTTCTGAGATGAACTCGGGAGCAGAAGGATCGTCAGCGTAGAGCGTGTAGAATCTTCGTACTTCAGAGTGAAGTCGTCGAGAGCGGTGAGTGGAATGAATTTCGGAGGGCTCCGAGCGGGGTAATTATAGGGAGGTGGCCGCCTCCTGCCGCCTCCTGATTGGTCCGCTTAATTTCGTTAATTCAACTGTGTAATCTCATTGGCTCGCACATTGTTTTCTCAGTATCTGCGAGTATGATAGCTGAGCTGGTCCTCCGGGGTGTTTTCCCCACGTCCGTCGCTGCGACGGGGTCCCCGGAGGTGGCTTACGCGCGTCCGTTGCGGAGCCGACGACCTTGAGTTGTCTTCCCTGCGTCCGTCGTTTAGACGGGGTCCTCGGGTGGTTTCCCTGCGTCCGTTGTTCAGACGGGGTCCCCGGGGTGGCTGCTGGACCAGAGGTGGTTGCTTGCCGCCTCCTGGTTGGTTCGCCTATTGTCTCTCGTGTAATCATTGTTTCTGATTGGCGAGTAGGCTTGCTAGAACTGTCCTTGTTAGTTTTAGAGGACGTTTGCTTGTCTGTTTGAGTTTTCTCATTCAAGGCGACTTGGTTCGAGATACTTGTCGCGTCTCTCTCGCCCAGTAAGTGTTTAGGGAGGTCGCCTTGTATGTTATTAGTTAATATTTCACTTTTGAGAGAGAATTTCGTATTTTCTCTCTGGTGAAATATTTTGTTTGACGGAGTTATAACTCGACGTCTTATAAATATTTGTGTGTCGTGTCTACCTCTTTTTGGTAGCCCTGAAAAGGGCTGTTGACAAGAGGGGGTGGTTTTCACCACAGGCGCCCCCCCAAGACGTCGTGTTATTAACGACGACGCCGGCTGGGGTGTTTTGAGCGCAGTCACCCATCTCTCGTCGAATTTGGTAGGGGGGCGTGCCTTCTGGCAGATTTTCGGGGAGTCTCCTCCTTATTTTCTGCCTGATTTTTGTTTAGTGACACAGCTTCGTCTGTTTTTAGAGTGTAAGCTGGTTTTATTTGCTGTTTGGGAACTTTTTTTGTGTGTTCGCCAATTTGTACTGTAACCGAAAACTTATCTCTTTTAACAACTTTGAATGGTCCCGTGTAAGGACATTGCAGAGAGGAGAGCTGTGTGGGCACTCTGATATAGACATGTGTACATGTATCCAAATTTTTGGGCATGTTGACGGCATATTTCGTATTATTATGTTTAATATGCGTAGGCCGGAAAAAGAGAGGCTCAGAAAGGTTTGTAGAAGTTACGAAAATGTCTCCTGGGAGTGGTACGTCAATTCCGTAAACTTTTTGGAATGGTGTAGTTTCCGTTGCTGGGTCTACTGCCGTACGCATGGCGAGTAGTACTTTTGGAAGGGCGTCGAGCCAATTTTCGTTTTGTGCTTTGAGAGCCTCTTTCAAAGATCTATTTCTGCGTTCTACCATTCCGTTTGTTGACGGTTTGTATGGTAACGTGTGAGTATGTTTTACTCCGAGACGTTCCATAATGGAATTAAATAGATCTGATTCGAATTGTGTGCCCTGGTCACTTGTGATGTATTTAGGTACGCCTTTTGAAGCTACCCAAATATTGATAAAGGCGTTTGTGATCGTGGATGTTTCGATGTTGTGAAGAGGGACTGCCTCTAGCCAACCCGTTGCTCTATCGACCATCATTAGAATGTAACGTTTCCCTCCTTTAGCTAAAGGTAAGGGTCCGGTAATGTCAACGTGTACATGTGAAAATTTGTTAGCCGTTTCAAATTCGGAGTAAGGGAGCTTCACGGAGCGAGTGATTTTTGCTCGTTGGCAAGTCTCGCACGCTCGGACCCAGTTGGAGACATCTGCACGAAGTCCGTGCCAAAAATATCTTTGTTTTACTTTATACACTGTAGAGTGTATGCCTGGGTGTCCCAAATTGTGAATTTGGCTGATTATTTCGTGCCTTATTTCGTTTGGAATATACGGTCTTGGGTGTCCTAGGTCTAGGTTACACCAAATCTCTCCTTGAGGGAATTCAACTCGTGTGAGTTTCAATTTGTCCTCTGCGTTAGGAGGAGAACGAATTTGTGCATTTGAGATGTGCAGTAGAAGATTGCACTCTATTGCAGCCGTAATTTGCGAAATTTTGGCTATGGGTAGACCCGCGTCAGTTTGGGTTGAAATCGATTTTGTTTGAATTTCAACTGGATCGAAGGGTCTGGAGAGTGCGTCGGCGACGACGTTGTTCTCTCCGGGTATATGTCGAATGTCACTTGTCATTTGAGAGATGTATGTTAGCCATCTCAATCTCATTTTAGAAAAATGTGCATTTTTCTTAAGCATCGTGCCTAGCAGAGGCTTGTGATCTGAACAAATATGAAAAGATCGGCCGTCCAAGTCATTGTGCCAGTGAATGCAAGCTTGGTAAACGGCGAACATCTCTTTGTCGAATGAGGCTTTATTCTTCCATTGTTCCGGAATTTCTTTACTGAAAAATCCCAATGGTTGGTAAGATTTCGAGCCGTGTTTGTCTGTAATTTCCTGCTCCAGTGCCGCTCCGATGTGTGTATCGGATGCGTCGCAGACTATTCTCCACTCTGCTGTAGGGTGTGGATGAGCAATAGTATGCAATGTAGCTTTTATCATTGCTTGTTTTAAGCTGTTGAAAGCTTTTTCTCTCTCTGATGTCCATTCGATAGGTGTTTTGTCATTTTTTTTGTTTGACTGAATGGAGTCATACAGAGGTTGTGCTGTGTGAGCGAATTTACTTGAGCAAGCTCGGTAAAAACCACACATACCTAGGAATCTGCGTAGACTTCGTACGTCTATTGGCCTAGGAAATTGTTCTATGGCTTCTATTTTATCTCGTTTAGGAATTATCCCTTCTTTCGAGATAGTGAAACCTAGGAAATCGACGGTAGGTTTTGAAAAAATGCATTTATCAAAACCTACTCGAAGTCCGTGTTCTCCTAGCTTGTCGAAAATTTGTTTGAGGTGGTTCATGTGTTCTTTATAATTTTTAGAAGCCACCAATATGTCATCTAGGTATACAAATGCGAAATCAAATTTTCGCATGATGCTGTCCATGTATCTTTGCCATGTTTGAGCCGCTCCGGCCAAACCCATGCTCATTTTTTTAAACTCATAAAGACCGAAAGGTGTAATAATTGCTGTTTTATGAGCGTCATCTGGGTGCATCGGAATATGGTAATATGCCGATTTTAAATCTATTGTCGAATAGATTTGTGTATCATGTAAATTCGCTTGGAAAGAGCGAATGTGAGGAGGAGGGTAGGCGTCTTTCTTCGTTTTCGCGTTTAGAAAACGGTAGTCGCCGGTGATTCTCCATGACCCGTCTTTTTTTGGCACACAGTGTAACGGGGATGCCCATTCGGAATCTGATGGTGCAATTATGCCCTCGGAGAGCATTTTGTCAAAAGTACTTTTGACTTGAGCCCGTTTTTCGCCCGCCATGGGTCTTGCACGGAAGTGTACTGGTGTTCCTTCCGTGGTTATACGGTGGTAAACCCCGTTGTTTTTCCACTTTCCTTGAAGTTTGCTCATTTTATCATTGTATTTTTCAATGATAGAGCGAATGTTTTCGTCCTCCGTGATTTGTACGTCCTCTGGTTGAGGGCTGTTGTCACGATGAGGGATAGTAGCTGCTATTTGTTCGTCAGTGAATTTTTTGTTCATGACTGCAGCGATTTTTTGATCGGCATAGCTTTTTATTTTATCTTTATAGATGTATTTGTGTTTGACCCGTATTCCGATATCCCAAGACTCGAGGAATGGTATACCGAGGATCGCTAGATCAACTTTCGTGATCATAAAATCGGTGGTCATGTCTCCGAGGCCGATGTTAATTGTCGTGTCAGCACGCCCTAGTGTGTCTATAGGGGCTCCGTTAGCTGCTGTGAGCTTGACGTTGGACTTACGAATTTTTAAGCCCAATTTTTTGGTGACATTGTGGGGCAGAATGTTCACTTCTGCTCCCGTGTCGATGAGAAATTCAGTGCCATTTAGTTTGCACTTGAAAAAAAGCCTTTTAAACTCATTAGTCTGCCGGTGTATAGGCTCAGATACACTGGCAGTTATTCGTTTTCCGAACTCTCTACGTCGGAGGTTGGAACGGTACTTTCTTGTACCGATCTCTGAGTATTTTCGTTTGAAAACCAGGTTTTAGGCTGGCTTATAGGCGCTGCCTTTTTGCTAGGTTTGGAGGCAGTATTTGCCTTCCAAGTGCAGTGTTCTGGGTCTGCACACTTGCGAGTTTCGCTACCGAAACGTGCGTGGTTTCGACAGACATAGGCCGTCGGTTTGTGAGGCTTACTCTCTACTTGTTGGGGTTTGAACTCAGCTTTTTGTGAGAGGGCCTTTTTGAAACCAGTCTTCATGGGTTTCGGAGTAGATTCTACTCCTCGTATGTTGAGAGAGGGGTTCTCTGTTTTGTACGCGTGTAGCGTATCAGCTAGGTCGAGCCGGGCGGTCGTGGTAGGCTGTGCTGCGACCATACCTCGGGCTTCGATAGGTAGAGTTTCGATCCACTTTTGAGTGATCAGAGCCTCTGAGAAGTACCCAACAGCTTTAGAGTACATTTCATGGTACTTGGTGCTGGGTTTTTTGGCGAGAGATGCGGGGTCCTCGAGTGCGAGGAGCCTGTCCTGTAAGGACAACCCGTATTCTCGTTGTAGGCGCTGTTTGGCCTCTTCATAAGGTGCGTGGGGTGCCGTGAGGTAAGCTGAGTCGATAGCTTCCCTCATTTCTTCCGGTACCCACTTGTATATAGCTGAGAAGCATTCGTTCTGCGTTCTCAGGTGTTTTCGCACGCAGTATTGATCGAACTCGGCGAGTGCACGATCGATATTCTTCTTTTGGAAGATTGGTCTTTGATAATCTCCCATTTCCTCCAAAAGTGCTCGAAAGCCACTTTGTGTAGAGGGTTGTTGAGTGAGATGTGGGGCGTATAGGCCCGGCGGGGGTCGTACGCCCGCAGTGGTTCCCTGAAATCCACTAGCTTCATAAGAGGGAACGAAATGCTCCGTGTTAAGCCTGTTCAAAGGCGGGGTCACCATTTGTAGTGGATTTATATATGTTTTACTTGGTGTAGGTAGACCAAGTGGGACATTTATATTCTGGTTATGCGGGTTAGTCCCTGAGGTATTCCTGTAAGGAATGTGAGCGAAATCGCCAAGGTCAGCTTGCTTGGCGGGAGGAACTGAGGGGTAGTTCGTGTCGCAGCCGCGTGGAGCACTGGGCTCGCATAGTGGGTGCTGGGTTCGATCAGTTTGATACTGAGCCGTTGTGTAATATTCCGGCCTAAGATTTATATCTGTAGGAGGAATATGTTGGGCTTGGTTGAGGTACTGAAAAGTATCCTTTGTTTTTAGCACATTTGGAGCGTATTTGACACTCGGATCGGCCGGGTAGCCTTGTGTAGAATATCGTGGATATTCGGAAATCTTTGTCGAATCATGATGATTGACTTCAGAGCGGGTCTGAAAGGTATCCTCGTACTTTTGTGTGTGTGAGGTTTGATCTAACGTTTCCTTCATGAATACGTTAGGTGAGAAGGCGATCTCTTCGCGAGGATCGAGCCTTGGGCCGTCGCTGGGAACAGCGGACGAGCCGAGCAGCTGGTAGGGAGCGCTGCGTGGGCTAAGAGGCCCGGCCGCGCCGTGTCCCGCCTCCCCTTGCATAAGGAAGTAGGACGGGTGGCGCTCCATCGAAATATCCGAGTTTATTAACTCGTTTTCGATACCTCTACGTATAGAAATAGAGGGTTTGGAAGGTGGACTTGCTTGACAGAGCTTCTTTCCTTTGCTCGGATGTCAGGGTCCTACCTTGTAGTCTTGAAAAAGACTTCCTTGGACGATAAATTAGAGCGGATGAGCTGTGTAATTTATCGGCGTGCCCACAGCGGTCGGTGACGAGCCTAGTGCTACGAAACCCGGGCGACACGTCTCGGAACGTCCCAGCGGGCGTACGATCTAATGAGAATATCAATAGATGTACCGGGTGGCGTCCTGACAGAAGAACTACGTTGGGCAATGAGCAGGATGAATAATCACTGTACTCGTAGATGCCAATGCGAGATCTGTGTGGAGAGAAGGTATGCCTTGTAGAAAGCAGTAGGAAGCCGTTCTGAGATGAACTCGGGAGCAGAAGGATCGTCAGCGTAGAGCGTGTAGAATCTTCGTACTTCAGAGTGTAGTCGTCGAGAGCGGTGAGTGGAAATGAATTTCGGAGGGCTCCGAGCGGGGTAATTATAGGGAGGTGGCCGCCTCCTGCCGCCTCCTGATTGTTCCGCTTAATTTCGTTAATTCAACTGTGTAATCTCATTGGCTCGCACATTGTTTTCTCAGTATCTGCGAGTATGATAGCTGAGCTGGTCCTCCGGGGTGTTTTCCCCACGTCCGTCGCTGCGACGGGGTCCCCGGAGGTGGCTTACGAGCGTCCGTTGCAGAGCCGACGACCTTGAGTTGTCTTCCCTGCGTCCGTCGTTTAGACGGGGTCCTCGGGTGGTTTCCCTGTGTCCGTTGTTCAGACGGGGTCCCCGGGGTGGCTGCTGGACCAGAGGTGGTTGCTTGCCGCCTCCTGGTTGGTTCGCCTATTGTCTCTCGTGTAATCATTGTTTCTGATTGGCGAGTAGGCTTGCTAGAACTGTCCTTGTTAGTTTTAGAGGACGTTTGCTTGTCTGTTTGAGTTTTCTCATTCAAGGCGACTTGGTTTGAGATACTTGTCGCGTCTCTCTCGCCCAGTAAGTGTTTAGGGAGGTCGCCTTGTATGTTATTAGTTAATATTTCACTTTTGAGAGAGAATTTCGTATTTTCTCTCTGGTGAAATATTTTGTTTGACGGAGTTATAACTCGACGTCTTATAAATATTTGTGTGTCGTGTCTACCTCTTTTTGGTAGCCCTGAAAAGGGCTGTTGACAAGAGGGGGTGGTTTTCACCACAGGGGCGTTTCTCATTGGAAATGTAGTTGGAATGACGAAATCAAGTAAGTCAATCTTTTGATTTATCAAACTTTGGTAGAACTAATCTTGATTCCATATTAGAAAAAAAACAAAACAAAAGAAAAACATGAATGCAAACTATTGCCCGCAGCAAAGTAAAAAAACAAAAAACACAGTAGTGCAGAAAAGAGCATATAAAAGAAAGAAATGTTTCAAGTAAAATTATACAATGAGTAAGTTTTTGTTAGAGAACTTACTTTTAAATATTAAGAATTAAACATTTCTAAGTAAATAGCTATTCATCCAGAGGGTTCGGACTCCAATCCGCTGAAGTAATGCAATTTTAATTTATGAATGATTTGCATTCTAGATGGGCTGGATAATTATTTATAACATCCTATAGTATGGTGTAATATTCTAAATATACTATGGCTTGATTAAGGTATAATATGTTTATGGGTGTTACTTGTAAAAGTAATATATATCCGTTATCCTACGCCCCTGACGCCGTTCTGCTACGCCCCTGGTGACCTGCCGCTATGCCCCTACAAGGCGTAGCGCCTCCTCCCCCTCCCCCCTCATGACCCTCTGCCAATGTTTTCATAATTCCACTAAGCGTGCCAGGCGTGCGAGAGTACGTCAGTCTAACACTCAAAGCCTCAAAAAAGACACTTTTTCACCTATTTTTGGCTCATAGCACCCATGGGTGTGGAGCGATCGAGCTGGCAAGACGTAAGGACCAACTAGACCCCAAGTGGAGTCTAAGTGCGAAAGAACGGATTTTTTAAGTCAATTCTAAGGCCTTTCATGGTCCGGACGGTGGAGGGACATTGCAAATTGGGATTCTACGCACTTTGAAACGTAAAATGACAAAGTTTGAGGGGGGGTTATAAAAATTGTTTGCTATACAATCACATAGGCTTATTATTGAAAATAATAAACCAAAAGAGTAACCACGAAGGAGGGGAACGGACCTCCCCTCCCTGAGCCACATTTTTCCAGGAAGTTGTGAGGGGAAAGAGGACCGAAATAATGGTCCTCCACACAGAAGGTGTTAAGTGAAAAGAGTGAGTTTATGTAGATTATATATCTTATATAATTAAACAAAAAAAGAAAGGACCTAAAATTGTTCCTTTATTATGTTTGTTTGATTATCAACAAACCAATACCAACTTGGAGTGTTTCACTTACTCGAGCCGTTCCTTCACTCCTGTGAGCATGAGTCACTTCTCAACCTGGCATCTTTGGTGACGGAAGGTGCTCATATGTCTAAGTTTCAGGGATGATTAAAATCAAATAAAACACCTACATTTTAAAAGTCCTTCTGTATTTAACAAGAGCTGACCCAAGAACTGAAAATGTATTATATAAAAGTGATTATAAACTCGATTTCGTTCAGTAAGAATTCCATTGGTTTTATGACAGCAGATTTGATCAGAGTTGAAGGTCTTGTGGTCGAGGTTTGGAGACATTCCGTTAAGATGCGCTCGGTATCCGCATCACTGTATCATTGCGCTAGACTCTCTAGAACTAGGTACCCAATAGAAGAGGAGAACACACACATTTGCCCACTTCTTCTAGTTATCTGGCCAGTTGAGCGGATTCGTCGTAGGCATAATCGTGCCACGGTCTCAAAAAACGAGAAGACAGGCTAACATACCAACTGAAGCAAACGCTTCCATGTCCATATAAAATTTGATTAGAAGTGAAGGCTTGTTATTTGAAGGGTGGGTTGGACGTTCCGTAGGTTCCTTTTACTCTGTGGAATTAACCATTCATCATCCATGTTTATTCTCATTCACATAATTCTGCGATATACCATCTCTTGGCAGAATGGAGCCTATTAGGTATTCAATAAGTACATTGGTGTGTAGAAGGTTGGTTGTTACCTAGTTGAAATCGTTGATTTCCCAGCAGTGTGTCCAGTTAATCTACCTACCGTTGGCTCTCTACATGCTTGATCATCTTTTTTCCTTTAGTCACTGTAAGTTTATCATAAATGTTAGCGTCGCAGTTCCTCAGTGTTGTTATCGATGAAGTTGATGGCGAACAAGCACATCACCCTGATGTGCCGTAAGTGATTTTACGTGAATTTTTTAATACTTGAGTACCCACAGTTAAATAATGCCTTAAGCTTACCTACTAACGACCAGTCGACAGGTACTTCAAGCGGTGATGACATTCCAATGTGTGATAAATCCGAATCGTCTACCGAGTTCTCTCTTGAGAAGTGTAAGCAGTATGTAAATGATCGCACTAGGGAGGTGATCGTGAGGAGATTCGCTCTTGCTCTCCAGTGCTCCGTTACCGTTCTCAAACTCTATACTTGAATAGATACAACTTCCGTATTGGAATCGTATGGAGGGGGAGCTATCCAAGGGGAGATAGACCAGAACGCCCCACCGCCCAATACGGAAGTTATATCTATTCTAGTATAGTCACAGAGAGGAAAGTTGATAAGGGGACAAGGTGGAAAGTGTTGTGCACGGCTACTAGCGCTCCACATGGCGAGCAGAGCGAAACTGCTACCTGAGGAAGGCTCTAGCTCTCCTGACTCCAGGTTGGTTCACATCCATCCGGAAAAGCGGCAATCCGTCAATGCGTTCGGCCTTCTGATTGGCTAGTGCCAGTTGGAAGAGTGGGGTGAATCTTGCTGGACAAGCACTCTTGAGGCAGACTGTCCACATCTGAAAAATTAAGGTGGGTTCACTCCATACGGAAATGTGTTTGCGGTTAGAAGTACTGAAGGGGAGTGCGGAATTGCAGCAGGCCGTTCACAACCATCCGTTGTTTTATCATTGCGTCATCATTGTTTGTGTCTTCTATTACCATTGCATTTCCCAAACAGATCTATTAGCTCCCGAATTTTCTCCTACCTGTCACACAATTAAAGCTTAGGGACTCTTTGTTCCATAACTTAGTTCCTTTGTTAGGGAACTGGGATTCTTTGTTTGGACTCTTTGTCGCGTGAGCTGCATCTTGTCCTCAGTAGGTTAGGCAATAAACTAATTATTTGTTCCCGAAACCCCCGTTTTTTGCCCATAAACGTCTTGAGTGATGGTGGATTGGACTGCCGAGTTTCGGGGCACAACTAAAACCCAATGGAGCCCCTGTGCGAAACTTCTAATTTTTTGGACCGTTTTAGAGGGGACAAGTGGCCTGGATGGACATTGCAAATTCGGAATCTACTCATCTTGAAACGTAAAACAACAAAGTTAGGGGCGAAAAAATGTTTTTTTCCAAACCGAATACATAGGTGTATTATTCACAGAATAATAAACCAAATCGTCAAAGATCAGCAGTCGCTCAAGCTATAAATCACGCTCAAAACGAAGTGAAGAACTAATACTACTATACCTACTTTCTTATTTTATCTACAGAACAATAAATATATATATATATATATATATATATATATATATACACACTCAACTTCTTATGTCTCTGACCTAGAAAAAGAGAACCATGAGGAACGTATTGCAGTAATTGTTTTTGCCAGGCTCTGACCACTTCGAATTAACGGGCCCAGCCTGCCTCTGAGGCTATGAT
The DNA here is from genome assembly GCA_030762985.1 of Adelphocoris suturalis. Taxonomy (NCBI): domain Eukaryota; kingdom Metazoa; phylum Arthropoda; class Insecta; order Hemiptera; family Miridae; genus Adelphocoris; species Adelphocoris suturalis. Next base: position 30,623,093 of record CM061040.1, read on the forward strand.
GAAATTTGGTATGATGGAGTTAGACAGAGCTCCTCATCCTCACCTTCCGGTCCGGTCCAAGCTCCCTTTTCCCTTGCCCGGTCACATATGTGTCGAAATTCAGATGTCTGTTCTGATGTTTGTTTATCTAATAACTAGGGCTGTTAGAGCGCTAGTGCGCAGCCATCTCCTGAGGTTGCCCCCTCTCTATGTTCAGTCTAATAGACGGTACGGTCTAAGCTGGTTGTCTGCTTGTTTACCCACGATACATCCACACCCTCCCAGTTAAGTTTTTGGTTGCTGGCTCTTGGACTATAAGAGCCCCACAAATAGCATCTATAGACGCTAATTCAATAATCGGGGGCTTACTACCCATACCCTTAGATGTATTCTCGACTTGAATTTGTTGATATTGGTTATGTTGATGCATTCTGGACTTATATTTATTGATGATGGTTATATTGATTTTTAATCCATAACATCCATTTTTGAATGGCTAGAGAATCTCTCAGTTCAAACGAAACTTCAGATGACAACATTGGCAGTGACAGCAACCTGATTCAAGACTTGGAGGCGGTTTGCAAACTTCCCAAGGTTCTGCTTGCTGAATGTACGATCTCACTATCTAACCCTGAAGATAAATTGTGAGTTGCATTAATTTAGTCAAAAGTAGTTTGTTAAAGTAGTTAAAAGTAGGCTGCTGCGTATATGTATAGATTTAGTGCACGAGAATTCCGCTAGATCGTCAGATCGATTCATATATGTTTTCGCAAAACTAAACTTTACGTTTCACACTAGAATGGGCGTCCGGATCGCTTCCCAAGGTTCTGATGCTAATTCCATCGCGTCATGTAAAGCAGTTTTGGTGGCGTTATACATTTCGTCCCCTCAAAGAGCAACAAGTGTGGAAGTCCACATTTATTTTAACGGGGATGTGTTGAAAGTAGTTAGTAGATGAACATAGAAGAAATCCTGACCTATTGGTAGCGCAGAAGTGGGCGTAAAGGGGATGGAAAGGTCCCAAAAATCGTTTTTTGGTCCATAACGCAAAAACGGTACACTGTACAACAAAAATCATCCTGTCCAAATTTGAAGAAGATAAATGTCCTACAAATCTGTTTTGAAACATTTTCTCTATCTTTCATACTTTCCAAGATAACGGCTTGCAAAAATTGCATTTTCTCAAGACAAAAGTTTTCCCCTCAATTTTTTCGACCAACAATTCATTCTCGTGTCTCAGCCTTTTATTTAATGGCTAAATTTGTGAATAAAAAGTCGTAGATTATTAAATCTACTTGAAATTATTTTTAATAACCAATCTATCTATGTCTAATAGGTCCGAAGTTATTACAACATTTTGACATTTTCCGAGTATCACCTGGTGAAATCGTGAATGGTGCTTAGTTTGTATTTTAACCGTCTCATCATTTCATACGGTACATTTAAATGTGTATTTGTTTCTTTTGACTATGTGTACAAATAAACGTCAGGTAAATATATTATTATCATACGCCCCGCTTGCATTTTAAACTCTTAACCACTTTCGTTCAGTGTATTTTATTCTGTCGTATCTGCGAATCCGTAACAAGCTAAATTTTTCATCAGATTCTAATGCAATTTTCAGAGATAAGTTTAGATGGTCCCCTATCAGTTTCATTGATCCCAAATAAATACGTATGCGCAAAAGTCGTATAGATGCAACAAATTCTATTGCTAAAAAGGTTTATGCAAAAAAAAAGAAAAAATTATAATAAATAAATAAAAATAATAATAAATTAAAAATAAATAAATAAATCCAAATTAACAAATAAACGTAAAAAAAGCTCAATGCTTTCACGTATCTTTAACATAAATGTATAGATTATTCAAAATTTCATCGAAATGTGATAAAAACTGTTGAAGTCATAGTTGTTGCAAGGATTTGAAATTCGCACTGGGGCATCATCTACTAAAGTTAGAATCGTGATGTAATTGATATGGGATTATTGAATCGCTTTCTTCCGAACTATCTTCAGAATTTGATTGATATCGGACGACAAGGCCATGAGAAAATGAGGCTTGATCGATTTTACGTTTGTGCATGCTCTTGGTGAAGCTATAATGTGAGCACTTGTGAGCAATAAAGTAAAGGGGGCCATCTACAGCCTAATCTGCACTTCCTTTATATCAAAATGGAAACAGCAGCAATGTTAAAAAAATTTGCGGACACAGACAGACTCGAAACCAAAGTTGTTCAGAAAGGACTGAAACGTAAAATGTAACAGGAAATGTTAGTATTGGCGAATCTACGTTTCATATCCCGAAAGTGAAAACAATGATTCAGCTTACAATCACCAAGTATTAAAATCACAATAATCACAAAATAAAAAGTCCATCATAAAGTTCACGTCTCAATTTCATTGCTCAGAAATCCCCCCAAATTTAATAGCTACTGACCCTTTTAGCAAATTGGTAAGGGTCGTCGTTGGGAGTTAGCCGAGCGATGAGTTGCCGGATCCATTTTTTTTTTTTTTTTTGACTCTTGGGAGTATGTTGGTCGCTGTCATAGGTCTCAATGTAGATTTCGGTTTGAAAAGCTACTAAACCATCTACGAAACTAAATATGTGGGGATGAGGTGAATGAAAGTTTCGTTTAAAATGGGAATGAAATGATTCGCAAGCATTTGTCGTCCTATTGGTGTCGCTTGTCTTGCGGGCCTTATTTATCACTTTGAGATTGGAGGGGAAGGAATCGCCGAACCTCGGCTCACTGGCCGGCCTCACACCGGTAGGAATCGCCATCTCCCTCGGGTCGCAAGGTCCAACTTTCACTTTGACGGGAAGGAATCGCCGGTTCCCCGATTCAGCTACCCATTGGTAGACTCGAAAGCAATAGGTAGGTAATTTTTTATTTAAATATTTCATGTTGTCTCAAGAAGTTCAAATAGAAATTGTAATTTTTTGTCGTTTGAGTTGGACAAAAAGAGACAATATCCTGAAAAAAAAAACCCCCCGCTGACGTCAGGTGTTCTGTACCGAATTCTCTGACATTTCCCAGAATATCCGAACTGATTGTACATTGAATGATTTACCTAAATACTCTTTCTGTGAATGGGAATCTGTAACAGCCTTACAGCGTTTTGAGTCTTAAAATTATGAATATCTGCCATTTGCTCGAATTTATTCCGCAGATAACTAGGAGATCCAAACTTGAGGATTTTACAAAGTTGTAGAGCTACTCTGTACATTCTCCACTCATTGATTTCCAGCCATCCTACTCGTTTATGATATGGAGTCACATGTTAAAAACTGGAAAATTAAAGATAAACCTCATGCAAGCATTTTGTGCGCATTGCAATTTATGCATCGCTTCATTTGATATATCACAATACACAAGTGCTCCATAATCTATTATTGGAAACAACATAGCTTGCACTAATTTCATCCTGGCAGATTGTGGTAAATGATACGCCAACCGCCAAGCCCTCTGTAGACTTTGTTACAAACATTTTTTACCTGTTCATCCCATTTTAAATTATTGTCAATTTCTATACCCAAATTGTTAACCGATTCCTCAAACTTACATGCAATGGAATCTACAATGACGGGAGAAAGAGTGCTCTTATAAACTTTCTTTAGGATTATCGCATTTCCCAGTAAAATTACTTTACATTTTGATGGATTAATCGTCAAACCATGGTCTTTGCACCACTTCACCAATCTGCGAATGTCATTATTCATCGTAGAAATGCCATGCTCTATATCTTTTTGCTCTACTTGCTTAAATATCTGTAAATCGTCAGCATAAAGCTGATATTTACATTCCGAAAAATTCACGGATATTCGTGCTATATATAGAATAAAAATCAACGCCAATACCACGGACCCCTCCGGAACTCCTACTCGAATCGAGCACAACCTTGATTCTAACCCTTCACTCACCCTTATTTTCTGTTGTACTCACCCCTGTATTTCTGTTCTACAAGATTTCCAGAAATATTAACAGACCTTAAAATAGACAGGATTAACTCATGATTCAACGAATCAAAGGCTCGAGCAAAATCGATAAGGCATAATATCGTAATTTTTCTACTATCCATCCCAGATCTCACTTCGTCAAGTACTCTAATCAACGCCGTTTCAGTGCTGTTCCCAGCCTGAAAGCCTGCTTGATATGGATCAAGCACCCCGGCCCTATTGATGAAGCTTGATAATTTTTCATAAACACATAGGTCTAAAATCTTTCCAGTTACGCACAGATTGTTTATCGTACGGAAATTGTTGACATTTTTTGGGCTCTCTACTTTATTCAGCGGCCGCACAATCGACAACTTCCACGCTGACGGATACACTATTCTGTAAAGAGTACGTGAAAATATGGCTTAATAATGGCGACACCTGATGCATTACAATCCTTAAAAAAATCAATGGGTATCCTGTCATGTCCTACAGCTCCAGAATGAATTTTCATTAGGGACTTTTTTACAGTAATGTGGTCAATTTCACCTAGTTCAAATATAGGGTTCTCCGAATTTCGTAAGTTATTATGAAATTCCTTGACACTTTCGCCAATAACACTAACCAATCTACTACAAAAATGTTCATTAATTAAATTTAGATTAAATTCCAACGTATTAGATTAATGACCTTACTCCCTATTCCTTGATTACCTACGTATAATCTTCCTATAAATACTCCCTCGGTCTTAACTTTTGCGAAAATAGATTCCTAAAATGTTTATTCTTCGCATCACGCAACATCTGCTTCACCTTATTTCTTGATTTACAATATGTAACCTTATTAGTCTCTGATCTATCATTTAAAAATCTTTTATATGCTATATCCCTTTTCTTGAAAGCATCCCTTATTTTTTCATCAATCCACGGTGCCGGAGGTCTTCTAACTTTAACTTCTTTTAATGGCATATGTTTATCAAGAACTGATGTTATTGTAGTCGAAAACATATTCACCTTACTGTTGATATCCGTTTCATCATAAAGCTCCTGCCAATCTATTGCCTACATTTCAGCTTTTAAGGGGGGTTACTTTTGTATACAATTTCCATTTTGGCGTTAATTGGTTATGACTGAAAATCCTTTCAATTTTTTTTGAGCCCATGAATTTTAATTGGGGCATCGAAAGCTATCCTGTGGGCATAGTTTCATACGAATTCTATGAAATCCAAATTTCATAAGAAAAGTGCAAGGTCGTTTGTCGATATACGTCAAAAATAGCAATAGTTATACAACTCAAGATTTATTTTTGCCACATGAATAAGTAAATAAGATCTTATCGGTCAATTTTGTCACACACCCACAATCGCTCTTCGAAGTAATCATTCTTTGTGTAATTGATTTCAGGAATGTAACAAAACGGCAGTGTAGATTTGATGCTTGCGTTACTCCAGTAAGTATTACGTAGATCTTAAGTGATCGGGGTATTTTTTCTCCCCATGGAAGGGTGCAGAATCCCTCTGTCAATGCGTTAATTCCCTTTTTTTCGCTTATAATAAAACTGTTGCAATGGCTCCAAAAATGTTTAAATAAAATTTCTCCAGAATTTTCTTCATAGAAATCAATTGTCAGGTATTCTAAAACAATTCCTTGGTTTTAACGTTTAACGCTTCTTTATACTATATATATATATTAATTGCTATGCAATTTTTAGGCCGACCCCCAACAATGTTTTTTGTAACGTCCGGGACCGCGAAGCGCGAGGTCGTGGGTTCCAATCCCAGCCAGGCTTATATATATATAGTTTTGATGAAGGATGAAAACACTGTGTAATATTATTTTGAGGTATTATAGATGTGTAACGGGCTAAAAATATTTGATACCTCGACAGGAGTTCGAACTCGCGTCGGAAAAAATATAGGTAACACATAATAAATATTCTCTCAATTTTGTAAGTTATATTTAAATGTGTTTCCTATATTTTAATACACTGATACGAAATTAAGAAACAAAAAATGAAACGGAAAGGAACTTCACTAACTAATTTTTTTATATTTCGGCTAATTCGCATTTTTCAAATATAGAACTAACAATAAAGTTAGTTGACTACAGCTACAGCTTGTTGAAAAAACGTCATGTTGTGCTGTTTGAAGAAAAAGTTGAAAAATTAACATTTAGAAGTTCGTTGGCGCCCGAAAAATAACTTTTGAGCCTATAACTCATTATTCCTCTGGTTTCTTCTACAAATAGTCAGTTGTAATGAATTGAATGCCATTGAAGGACCAGTACACACTGTCTAAGCACCATGTAACTAACTATTCAAGTCATGCCAGCCCTATGGGGTAAGTATGGTTGAAGAAGTAAAATTTGATGTGAACAAGTTTTATCGTTTCTCTTTTTCAGTAATATGAACAAAGGGCACTGTCGGTCAAAGTGTCGGAAGCGTGTCACCTGTGAAATAAAGAGAGGGATATGTTGAGTACGAAACAACCACACATCCTCGTAATATGTCAGAATTTAAGGTGCTTAATTTAAGGTTAAGGGATATGAAAAAGGAACAACGATACTTATGTGAACCAGTGCAATTTCTAGGTTGGGGACTCTGCGGGTTTAACAGGCCATCAGATGATCCAGGTTCCAAGTTCATTATCAATGTCAACATTTTAAAGTATTGAAACCAAAGCTTTGCAGTGGGCTTGTGAAAGTTTGATGCTGGGAGTTGAACAAAAAATATCTATACGGAATCCACTAGTTAACTTTGAATTTTGTTCCCCTCGAATTGGACAGCATGTTGAGATAACGTAATTTCCTCGATGTTCGGAAAAAGTTGAAAAAGTTACGTATAAAAGTTCGATAGTGCCCACATAACAACTTTTGAGCATACAAATAATTATTCACCTGGTTTCTACTACTAGTAGTTCACTTGTAATGAATAATCAAACTTTTGTGAAGTACCTGACCAATGAATTACTATGTCATCACACGTATCAAGTGGAAGAAAAATCATTAGCTACAGCTGATTGCCTACTCACAGCGATCAGACCACAGCCTTACATATCTCCTCTTTAAGTGGATTTATAAGCATTTGTGTACACAAAGGTCGCATCTCATAGGTCTCTACATAAGGAGAGGCCAAATGTTTTTGGAATGTCCTCCATCTCACTGCCACCCGTGAGCCCCCTATTAAAGACAATGCAGATTTAAATGTACGCACAAGCATTTTTTTGTGTGACCTCCAAATCTGCAGTTGTCTCGGGTCAACATATACCCAGTGGCGATTGTCCACCCTCGTGAATATACTTCTGAGGGCCTTCTACCATTTGATGTCGTTTATGGGTGCTGAGGGGTCATCATGGAAGAGAGGAGCCTCAACCTAATTTATGCTGTTCTCACTACAGAACAAGTTACGGCAGGTCACACTTATGCTAGAGATGTTAGAGCCCACCTCCTTGATCATCGACCTCTGGCCTCACTGGTATTGAAGACTATGTAGTTTTCTCATTAATTTTGATCTGAAGTAGATTTTGTTTCGCAGGTAACAAGTGGTGGTGGTTGTGTGATCGACAGATATTCTGAAGGAATTAAGAATTCTGTATATAAATAAAAACGTGAATGTATTATGTAACTAACTCGGAAGTTCAACAGCCAGCTTCAAACTTTCACAAGTCGAGGTCCCACTGCAAAGCTTTGGTTTCAATACTTCTAAATGGTGACATTGATGATGAACTTGGAGCCTGGACCACCTGATGGACCGTTAAACTCGCAGAGTCCTGCAATGGCTAGTTACCCAACCAAGTAATTGCACTGGTTCACATAAGTATCGTTGTTCCTTTTTCATATCCCTTCAATTGAGTGCCTAAAATGCTGACTTATATTCTGTGTGGTTGTTTCGTACTATATCTACAGTATTCTTTCTCTTTATTTCGCTGGTGACACGCTTCCGACACTTTGACCGACTGGGCCCTTTGTTCATATTATTGCAAAAGAGAAACGATAAAGTTTGTTCACATCAAATTTTACTTCTTCAGCCATACTCACCCCAAAAACTGACTTGAATAGTTTGTTACATGGTGCTTAGACAGTATGTACTGGTCCTTCAATGGCATTCTTTAATTCATTACAATTGACGTTTGTAGAAGAAACCAGAGGAATAATGAGTTTTAGGTTCAAAAGTTATTGTTCGGACGCCACTTTTTCTTCAAACAGCCAAAATGACGTTTTTTCAACAAGCTTTAGGCGCCGATTCTTATGGTGCAAAATTCAAAGTTAACTAGTGCATTTCGTGGAGAATTTTGACTACTTTAAATCTTATAATGGTAATTTTCGAAAATTGCACAGTTTTCAAGATATAAGCAGAAAAATGAAAAAATTCGGAAAATTTTTAGATTTTTAGCAATTTTTGAAACCTCAAATTCGGATTCAGCACCCCGAAAACATATGGAAAGGTTAAACGAAAAACGTCTGGGTTTTTTCCTCGGAAAACCCTTATCTTACTGAACTAAATGACTGGAAGTCATTAATTAATCATAGGTAATTCATAAGTATTTTATTTCTTAAGACCGCGTAAGTCTTGTTAGACTTGCATAAGTTTGTTAGATTACAGAAAGTTTTAGAAAATTGAAAATTCATGCTGAAGAAAAATATTAGAGTTTCTAATAGGCACTAAGCTAAGCATAATGCTGTTCTAGCTGATTTTTTTTTTTTTTTTTGCTGAAGAACAGCTTCTAACGATGCCTTCCATAATTTCAGACGAAATTTTGCTCAATAATCCTTGTTTTTTCTACTTTCAACTCCTTCATAACGAAAAACACCAAAAGCTGATAGTCTCCATCTTCATAAATATGAGTCTTATTGGACTGTGGGGCACACCTATCGTGAAACCCACTTACAACTGCTGCATTGCAGATAGAGATGTGTTTTATATATCTATTGTTTATACATCTATAGTTTGCCATTTGAATCTATTTCACCTCCCTCTTTCTAATTTTCTCTTCTTCCTTGCCTCTTGATACTCGTTGAAAGTTACTGTATAAGTCAAAGTTCACTATTTCTTTAACCTTTCTTACCTACTCGAGGCAGATCTTTCAAGATATAATGAATATTCTGATCGGTATTAGTAGGAATAAAGCTTCCCTTCTCTTGAACGTTTGGGTGAACTTCATCAACAAGTTCGTATCCTTCAAAAGATTTAACCACAGCTTTCTCTTAAATTTGAAGAAAACTTTCCACAATTACGTTTTTCATAGATTATATTTCAACCACTGGAATTGGTTACCTAATTGAATGTTGTTCTTGGTTTTCCTGAAGTACTAAAACAGATATAACTGTAAGGCTTTCTTTGTAGCAACTAGTTTCCACAGAATATTAGTTTTTGGAGCCTTCTTCTGCGAGAAATTAGCCAGTTTCAAGACACAAATTAAATCTCAACTTATCTGTATTGAAGCATCTGGAAGCGACATTCAAAACACAAGCAAGGACGAGGAGCGTGAAGAGAAGCGCACTCCTCCTCAGTCATGAATATCCTCGAGCCAGATCCCTCCCTCACTGCAGCACTTGCTGCTGTCACACCTTCATAAAACATTGACCCATTCAACTCCCTGAAAATTATTATTAATGAAAGGGATAAAAAAGCGGCTTGATCCAGGAATTTTTCAACCGCCAGTTCCACTTTTCGTTTGTTTCCACTACCAATTCCGCGTCTTCTTCTGCTGTCAGAATAGGGTAAGGACCCGGAACTGCTTTTGGCAGGGGAATTCATCAAGTGGGAGGACTTTGTAGCTCTGGGAACTCCATACGTCGTTTCAGCAGCATGCAAAGAAAGTTTATCATTTGGGACGGCATCCACAGCCTTCAAGATAGCCTCTTTGAAATACTAGGATAGCTTTAGACTTCATCCGATAAAAATAAAAATAAAATTTATAGGAAACCATAACACTTTAGTAATGAGGCAGGACCAAATCCAGTAATGAGACAGCGATGTCCGGTGACACCTCCCCCTTGGTAATTCCTCCAGTGATTCATAAAAATTACCTGGTTTCGAAAATCTCGAAAAACAGCAATGGTACGGGTGGGCCATTACTGAATTACTGTCTAATGTAGCATCCAGTTAAGAGATAGGAATATAAGTAGGAAATTATTCGTAGTATTCATTGGTCAATATGATTAATGAATTCCATTCTAAGTTTAATAACTTCCAGACTAAAACTCCTACATAGGAATGATAACCTCTTTTACTCTGAAGTTGGTAATTTTCCTTTTATTTGTTTCATACTTAACATCATAGCAATCGTACTACGATGATTGCTATGGTAATTTGTTTGAAGTTAAGTGGAGCCTCAAAAAAAACAGGTGCAAAACAATTACAATGTATGGCTATTTTGAGATAGCTTCCAAGTATTTTTTACTGTCTCGTCAGATATATTTGCTGCTACAGTCCGTTAGCTAGTTCGATAGGTATACATTACTTGTGTAACAATTTTGAATTATTGTTCCAGATAGTACAGAAACCGAGATTAAAACCAATTCCATTAGCACGATTACAGGCAACTTGGAAAGAACCTCATGAGGAGGAGGTGCCTGTTGCTCCAGTATCAAATATAGAGGTAAGTCTCATAATTCTTGGTTGGTACAAGTATTTTCGGTTGGTTTTTTAAAAATCCGAATCAGAAATTTCTCTTCTATAACTCCTAAAAACTGACATGGTTTCTTATCTAAAATTTATTTTTCACTTCTTACAAAAAACGGACACTCGACGACTTGTCGTTTGATTGAGAAAACACCCAACACAGATGATAAACCTAGGAGCATAAGACAATTAGAAGTACACTCAGATGAGCAAGAATTTTTCAGTGATGGAAGCCGTGTCGCTGTAAATGGTAGGTTGGCTGCAAAATATCCGTATGTTGAGTTTTCAGTGAAAAATCATTCACTTTCTAGGACTTACTTCAAGGTGTTGAGGCAGTTTACTCTGATGAAGAAGAAGTGGATGCATCCAAGCAAGATGTTTATAGGAAGACATCCTGCCAAGTCTGTAGAAGAGGGTTTTATAGGTTGGTCGCCATCTTGTCTCCACTTAGAATTATTTGCCAAATATTAGAACTCGTACTACTTCAAATTATTAAGTGATGGGAATACAGTTTGCAGGAGGTGTGATTCTTCACAAACGAGTCAATCAAGTCAATCAGCAAGTGATGAATTCTTCCTTCGTGGATATCAGTGTAAAGTGTGTGGTGAGTAAAGTTTCTTGTTTACTGCTTAGTTAAATCTTCAGTCATTTTTCGGGGACATTCTTTTGAAGCCTAGAGAGATTGTTGTGATAATTTCCAGTAAGGAGTAACTGTATCATATTCTACCTATTGGGGTCTACAACTAGGTACTGATTACGAACTCCATGCACATATTATTGGAAAATTAATGAAGCTCATTAATAATTTATTATACCCGGTGAGCCACTCAAGGATATTGTATTTGTTTCTTGAGACTCGATCAAAAGCTAAGACTTCTTGATCGACTTATAAGTTGGAAGAGTAATCTCCTCATCTGATTCTTCTAGTTAACCACTACTGCACGGCTAAACCCTGAACCATACGTTGGGCTCTAATTGTATAAAACATATAGTTCAACAATGTCTATTTTAGTTTATTTACCAAATTTAAAACTCGAAAGAAATTATTTTAATGTGGGTTGTTCAAAGGATTTGCTGCCATTGAAAACTTTCATATACCTAATAATTACCTAATTTTACGACGTAGTTACTTTGACAACGTCTTGTTCAACATTTGTCAGGTTAGTTGGCTTTGTAAGAATCATTCCATCAACAAAGATACCTGAAAAAACCAGAACCTACCTACAAACACAGGTACTTATCTACCTTCAAATCCTGTCTATTTCGCGCGTTTTTTCGAAAAGATGTAGGTACCTACCTACCTAATCTTCCAAATTTCGAGAAGTGAAGTCTAATCCTAAACCTACTACCACACGGACGTTAAGAACGGACGTTAAGAAGGTACCCTGTTGTGGACCAGTTAAGCGATGTGACGTTTCAGCTGGAACTGTTACATGGATCATGATCCAGAGGTGTAATGGCTTGGAACCATCACATCGATACCAGTTTGACCAGGGATTACCAAGCTACTCAACTCCTCCCCACTTGTTACCTGTGCTTTGCACTAGTCAAAGCACTTCTTTTACTTTGATTATCTATATCAACTGAACTCATAAAAATACTAGCACAGCAATTAATACTAAATAAACTACAAAATTAAAAATAAAACTAACGTATGATCGGAGATGAGTATAGCCAAGGGAAAGAGCACCATAGAAGACATCCCCCCCCCCCCCCCTTGTTGCTGAATAATATTGGCCCTCCAAGCACGGCAAACTGTGCTTGCTATTTTAATTATGATGATATATATTTTGAATTTGAACACTGAACATTGTGAATGCATACTCCTATCATATCAGAACATCAGTTTATCATGTAATTTAATATGAATTTCGGATGGATATAATAATGGGGAACACGTGCTTAATGATTGAAAGATTCTCTATTCAGTAGTTAATAATGCATAATGTGTGACACAAAGTAGTTTCCTGTGGTATAATTACTAAATCAACCGACCATCGGGACGGTCGATTGAAATTATATTAGGTTGTAGAAAGGAGGTTATCACTGGCAGCAGCAACTTATGGTGCGAGAAATCCAACCGCGCCATTACAGGTTTCACAATTTTGTGAAAAACATAGGGAGCTGATGATAAACCCATTGGGAGGCAGGCCATGCAATAACGTTGCTGTCTGAAAGAGAAGACTAGAAACTTCCTATCGTCTTCATGAACTGGTACCTTAAAAGTATGCATCCTTTAAATCAATAGTGGCGCCAAACGTTTCAGATCCCAACAAACGCAAAGCTGTCCTATAATCATCAAGTTTGAAATGAGACAGATTTATATATTTGTTTAACCTTTTCAGATTAATGATAAACCGAAACATATAATTTCCCTTAGGAATTAAAAATATAGGTGATAAAAAGCATTGGGTTCTACTAGAGTTCTAGATATTCCCCTCAGCTCTACCCGTTCTTAAATTTTCTTCTCCATTTCCCCTGACCCTGAGTATGAAGTGATTTCACTCCTTACGGGATGACGTGCTACGTCTGGTATTTCCACGAATGGAATGCGGTAACCCGGAATCCATTATAGAAACTCCTTTGAGGCCGGAATAGACAACCATCCATAGATCAAAAACATAGGCCGAACGGCCTGCATGACTCACCGTTATTATTGCCTCGTTTGGGGTAGACATGGTCCCCTGTAGGTTCCCCTGCCCAGTCCCTGAGTCGTTTGGCCTCTGTGTGCAGCTCTCTTCTGGGCCTGAAGGGCTGTAGGCCGTCGCCCGTTTCTTGAATTTCCAGGATTTAGGGAGGAACCCGTTTGGGCTATCTGGGATGAACCCATTTGGGCTCTGTTGAGCTTGGTCTGTACATCATTTGGGATGTTGTACGGTGTACACCCTGTACATGGCGCAGCCATTCCTTTCTTCGTTTCTCGTTCTTCTCAGTTCCGCCAGGGGCACATGTCTCGGTTTTTGATCCTGCATTGAGTCCCTTTCAGTGGGTGCGTGTCCGCCGCACTGTGTGTGAACAAACGAACTTCCTAGTGAAATTCATTCATAATTATTTCAGGAGCACTGGCGTGTGTTTCACGCCCACCCATTACCCTGCCCTTTATCATAGACCTGCCTGGGGACTCTTTGTACTAGTGAAAAGGGCCGTGGTTTTGCCAGCATGGTCGGGCGAAAGGTCTGCGGTACCTCCCCAAGGCACTCGTCCTGCGACTTTTTGACTACCTTTGAAACCAGCTCAGTCCGGCTCGTGGTGAAGGCCACTACAATGGTTAATAAAACACCCTCGAGTGCCACTGACATAATTATGAATGAACTTCACTAGAAAGTTCGTTTATTCATCAATTACATATCAAATATTAGGGATGGGAATGGGGACTGACGCCAACTCACTCTAGTTGTAGTTTGGGGAACCAAACATTTTAGTGGTTAGAATAGGTAGAAGCTGTTTATGTTTAAACTCACGATACTACGTGAGTTGATCATTACTAGGGTCATTCTCATTTGGAATGTATATTCCCCCTCCCTTCCCCTCTCCCTCAACATCGTTCATTAACCAAATTTCCAAACTTTTTTTGCATGTTAGACTTATTTAAATGCACGAGCTAATTATGAGAAATTACGTTCCAGATATTCCAAAATATTTACGAATTCCATAAAATTTAGCTTTCAGCAAGCTCCTTGTTTGATTTCTAAGATTTTGAACCCATAGATTCTCATTTTGTTCTTTCTTATTTTTTATGGTGAGGAAATCTATGACTTGAAATCATCTATCCTGAATTGTATAACCACTGTTCGCTATTTAGGTCCAAGATACGTACATTTGATAGTTATTATCTTGCTAATAATTTTTCAGTAATTTTCCTGAAACTGGCATTGAAACCGAATAAGACGATTGTGTCAGTTTGCATGGTGAATTGCAGACAGACGCATTCAAAACAATATTGTCTGATGCCGAAGGTCGATTTACACTTTTACAGGTAAAGTGTACTCACAACGAAGTGTACTTAAGAAACACGAAGCTGTCCATAGTGGCTACCGGCTCAGGTGCAAAGTGTGTGGAATTGACTTCACTCAGCGATCATCTCTTCTCCGCCACTGCAAGAGGATTCATGGAATAGCGAGTGACAGCGACATTCCTACTCCTCTTGTGCCGCCTGATTTGCGCCTAACTGGCAAAATGATGGCAAGTACTTCAACGACCAAGTACGTAGCGGGTTTAGCTGATCGTCTCAACGCCCTTCTTTCAAAGAAGGAGGACACCATAACTTTAGCAGTTACTAAAAAACCCACAAAAACTATTGGACCTTACTCTGTTGACCCACACACAGTCATGACAATCACTCCTGATGTGATCATTCAAACTGACCAAGATTAAAAAATATCAATATTTTTAAAGTACATCTAGGGATCTTTTATGTGCACCCAGTGGAACAGAGACTGTATGTTGTGGAAAGTTGCCTGAGTACTAAATGAATGAGTTCTGGGACATGGTCCGAATCGTTGTAATAACTATCAAATAGATATACCAAACTCCGGTAATGGGGTGGTGGAGTCTTTGGAAAGGGCTCATATCCCACTCGATTGTGGACCTGCAATTTTTTTCTGATTGTAGCTTGAATTAAAACTCCAGTTCTCTTCCATTGGTCTAACTCCCTCATTATCTTTCCTTTCTATTAGTTGAAAAATAAACTGCACGTTTGAATAGAACCAATTTAAACATATATTGGACGGGCCCAATTGGTTTTTGTTAGTATTGCAAGAGTTGAGCTGGGTTTTCATTTAAATAATTCAAAATATTTATCAAATCAAAATTTATCTTGTTATATGCCCATCGAAACTTTCCAAAGGTGACTCCACTACGTAATGTAAAATACCCATCACCTAACCTACATGAGGACGCGGTGCTGTTCAAATGATTATTTTGGGTATCGCAAACATTCCTTGTAACTAACATTTGTCACAAGTCTCAAATTGATCTAGTTTGGGAGTGCTGCTAATAGAATAACCTTTGTATCTTACGTTTTTGCAACTTGTTGATGTTACACTGTATTGCCCACGTTTCGCTACAATGTTGGTTCGCTACTTCAAGTTAAGGTGTGAAATCACGGTTCTTGAATTTCGTACTCATCAATGTCGTTTGTTCGAATTAGGACAAAAATATTTTCGTTTTCTGACCCGATTTAGGTTGAAATTTCGTAGGTCCTAGGTAACATTGTCTATCTATCTTATTGGATTTTTATTTTTTTCAAGCAAGACTTCTAATAATTTCAATATCTACATAGGTAAATTATTGCTATGCTCCATACTAAGTATACCAATTTGAGTTAACATGTTATAATATAAAGCCTGCGGTCAAAAAGTTGAAGTAATATTTTTACAACAAAGGAATATTTATTTGGTCGTGATGATGTTGGAGGTACTACTTGGTTTCAGATTCAAATAGAATGATTGAATTGATTTAGCTGTTTATTTTAAGGACTTTTTAAATTTAAAATCTCTGTCTTTTTGTTGTAGACACTATCTTGTACATTATGTTCGTCCTTTTTCCTCCCGATTAGCTCACGCAAGTGCCTTTTTGAATATAGTTTGAAGCTTTCATGATCCCCAACATTTAAATTTCCTTCCTCTTATTAGATTAAGTTAGTGTCTTCCAATGCGTACTGAAATGATGATTTATACTTACCTGTCCGATTTTCTGTAATAAATACATTGCAACATAAAAAAGTATGAATTTTTTCAATTTCAGTTGTTATTGTTTTTTATATTCCGTTGATTGTGTAGAACCTATATACCACATGGTTTAAAGAACCAGTATGATGATGATGGAGCACCGGGTTCAAATCAACCTTGCTTACATTAATTAAACGAAGGAAAAAGTAAAAACTTATCAATATACGAGTATGTGTATTCATGAAAGAGACTCATTATATAAAATCGCTAAAACTTTGGAAAGTTATTCAGTGAAATTGTTCGAAAGCAGTGTCTATATGGGTCATGATATCGTTCGGCGGCCATTTTAAATTCATTTGTGTTTTTCCAGATTTGTTCTGAGTCAATAAGAATACATCTAAATGAACGATTAAACTAGGTTCATCTCAAAATATGCAAACGGTGTGTAAGTGCAAAATTTGTAGTTGAGTTATGAAAATCGGAAGGCCAATATGAGCCTCAATTTTTGCATCCCAAGATCCTGTTAAGGACCGACTGCTGTTCCTGGCTGGGTCCTTTATCATCGTTCCCTATTCATTAAGTGCCTTCCCTTCCACAACCTCTACCACAACAGCTCATCTGAAATCTAGACTGTGTTGAGAGCAAACCAAATGGACCGAAACATAAGTACTATTAATCCATGGGTAACTGGTACGAACTCGTTGGAGCAGATGTTAGAGTGCTGGACTTTCATTTTACTTTCCAAGGTTCTGAGGATTTGGGGGCGGTCTATGCCTTTTTGGATTTGTATGACAAAGAGAAAAGATGATTTGGGACGTCTAGATATGGTTACGGGTAGGTGAAGGAGGTTCAGGACATTTGCGTTGAGACAATCTTCGAAATGCTGATATAGTCCTCATGAGTACCTTTTCCATTGTCACATGCAACTGACCGAATTCCTAATTAGTGTTTTCGGTTAGGGACCATTTGATGGTAAAATATACTTTCGTTACGAATTTATTGTACTTTATAGGAGTGTTTTTCTCCTGCTACATACAAATCCTGCTAGTATAGATGACCTGCTTTGGAAATATTGAGATGCCCGTTCACGTGAAAGTTAGCATCATCATCATCTGCTCGACACTTTCCAAGTTTACACGATAATTTCTCCTTCTCTCACCTTTTATGAACTGTTTGAGAATGGAAGGTATCAAGAAATATTGCACCTAGAGTTTTGCTGTGTTCCTATTTCTCCAAGATATCCAGTTACTGTTTTAACTCTACCAACTTACCTATAAAATTCAAAAGTTGAAAATGTTTAACGTTTCAAGCTAACGAACAACAGCATTGATGATGTTGATGGTCAATGCTTTCCTTATTTTTCAAAATTTATTATTCCTAGGAGGTCGCCACCGCGCTGCAAGTGAATAAAATATTATAAAGAAAACAGGAAAAGAGAGCAGTAGAACCTCACGCAACAATGGTGAAAAATGGAGTGAGGTGGTGTCTCCCAACATGGCAGAGGATGGAGGCGCAGGGGTGGCCAATACGAGAGAGCGAATATTCCATTTTTTGTTTGAAACACTGTTCACAATAAACATTCACCTCCTTTCAAGTCAGAAACAGGGCGAGTTATGTCAGAGATGTTGGAATGGAATGACTTCAAAGAGCTGAAGCGATTTGCCTGCGTCATCCTGGAGTTGATAAGAAAGCTTATTGAATCCAGTTAGGGGCTCGATAGTAAGTTTCATGAAACGGGAAGGGAGAACAATTCATATCCATCACACAGTTCAGCCCATATCTGATCTCACGAGTTAGAATCCATGAACTTATTGCCTACCAAGTTCTGTTGTAAAACGTTTAGCTATGCCTCTACAACATCCCAAGTGCTGGCAACTAAGGATAAGGACAACTAAAACAAAATGGAAGTTTTGGCTTTTTCAGGTAAATACGTGTACTTTTATATTTTAAGAAATAGTTATAAACTGCAATACAAGTTAGAATGCACAAAAGAATAAATAAGCTATGGGAACTTCTTCAAAACAGCATCTTTAGGGGTATATTTATTTCCACAATTTCTTGATGGACATATTCTTTTCAGAATCTTTCTGCATTACTTTAGCCACAGCCATCTCAAAGTCTTCCTGTGTGACATGAATACGCCTCTCACGAAGGGCATACATTCCAGCTTCGGTACAAACTCCCTGAAAACACAAACCAATAAGCATGAGATGGTTTTTTAAAATATGCCTTCAGTTTAGGCATTGAAATCCTATTTTCAAGTAGGTTTTTGCAAAATCGTCAGTAGTATACCATGAGATGATACACAACTTTCATCAACACTTTAGGTTCTCTGCTATAATGCGCAATATTTGAACATAGTGACAAAGTTTCACTGAAGTTGGTACATTATTAACATTTCTAGCAGTATCTGCAGCTTCTAGGAAGTTCATATGAATGCCAAGGATGATGCCAATTCCGCAATGTACTTCTGCGAAGATGTTCACCACGTTTCTGTTAGACTTTTCCTGCACCACATCCCTTGCCACTGACGCATCCACGACCGTGACGTTATTTATGGCTAATTTCATAGAAAGTTCCTGCTTGTACAGATCATTTCTACCACACTAGTTAATATTATCAACTCATCAGTTTTGCTACATGAAAACCTGAACAACTGGATACCCAAGATTATGAGAGATTCATTGAGCTAAAACAAAATAGATAACAAGCTCTTGCCTTAGTCATATTACCTATGATAACAAGTCTCTATCTACGTAACCAGCTGCTTGATGAAAAACACCCTGCTTTCTGCATCATAGCATAGAACGTGATCACTATGAGTCACTTAATACTGCTGAACCACAAAGTAGAGGTTCTTATTTTTACCCTGACAATTACAGCTGAATGAGTTTCTGTCGCTGACTCAAAACAGAAGTTAGTGAAAAACGTTGTCTATTTCCACGAAATATAAAGAGTTACAATGTTATGCAATGATATAATGAGTAACATTGTAACTCTTTATATTTCGTGGAAATAGACGTTTTTCACTAACTTCCGTTTTGAAATGGGTTTCCACAACTTCGTCACGAGTGATTTAGTTCGTGTTGCTGACTATTAAAAAGGCCTAAAGGATAAATAAATCTGTAAGTATTCACAAGTCCCAATGCCCTCTGAAGCCCGTATCACCCTAGATTCGGAACATATTTTCCATCAGTGCAGGAGTCTCTGAGTGCTTGGTGTTGCACTGTTGCACCACATAAACTCAACTTTGGTCAAGACCAGCAGCTGCATGGACAACCTCACAGCTCAATCCCCTAAGGGCTAGGAGCTTGAGACCTAGAAATGGTTGCGAGAGTGATGATACTGGATCTACCAAAGTTTACTGGTGCACAGATCTGATGTAAGCATTTGAACATTAAGTGCCTAGCCTAGAACGAACTTCTTGGTTTAGTTCAAGCAGCCTTCTCATAGCAAGCCCCCCAAAAACTATCCTACAGGATATTTTTGGCTGTAAATTTGTTAAAAGGAGAATTAACTTCAACTCTGTGGAAGTTCAACTCTTGATAACACGAGTTAGGGCTCCAGCAGAGAAACCTTGTGGTAATGGAGGTCACTTTCATCAAGTCAGCTCCAAAGCACTGAAAACATCCAGCAAGGAACAGGCGGGGATGGATTGTCCTACGACAAAAAGCTTCTCATCCACCACATTCATCTACTGCTGATCTACCTATCAACAGTTATCATGGTTAATCACCAACATACATCTGATTGGTAGCTTAGCAGCTTCCAGGCACTGAAGGGGGCTCTCGTGCACGTATGTGCAAGCAGTGTCTTTGGAATTAAGAACTTGAGTTGTGACAATCTAAATGATTAACATGATTATATTTCCCATTTCTAAATAATAACTGTTTATATTTATGAAGGTAAATAGGTTGAACAAAGTCCTAGTCATGCTGCGTGATTATAAGCTTGATCCTCCACTGGAAGCGATACCGAGCGACGCGATGAGGCTAACCTTCAAACAGGCGTCGCGAGAGGACTGGGGAAACTTCATTGGAGGCGACTTAACAATTATAGACCAGTGATCTGCGTAAAAGGGCTATCTAATACAGAAATAATAAACCTTTGCGTAAACATTTGCAGCGTTTGTTTTCATTTATTTTTTTAAAGGCCGAGTTCTGTCTAATATGGTCTTTGTGATATCAGGGAATATATTGTCTCTATTTTCAGTCAGCAAAGCTGGCATCACACACCAATCTACCTGCCTGTTCACTCGAGCCTCAGAATATACCACAAAATATGTCATATTGTGCTGTATCCAAATAAACCTTTCTGGTTGTATATAATCCTACAAACATGATTAGAATTATTGTTAGTATTCATGTATGACATATTAATGAAATAAATTATTCAAACACCAAAACTGATGAACTGATTTTTATGAAAATTCCAGAAATTATGTAGGATAACTTATAGAAGGTCCCTTACATTTGCATTGGTCAATAATGGCGCATGCGCGTGTGCAAACGTGAGTTTCTTATAACGACAGCCTATTACAATCTATCTGTTTGATTTCATTCACACTCGGAGGTAGTCGGGTATAAGTTCAAAAATGCCCTATGAATTGTATCGCAATTTGTTAATTTGATAGTTATTGCGCATGCGTAAAACTGAAGTTGTTTGACACACATGACGATTCATAACTAATAGACCAATTTGGATAAATTGTTATGGAATTGTGTGGATTAGCTCCTAGATGGTGGCCTAAAAATTTTATTACTGTAGAACAATTAGCATCATGTGGGCATGAGCAAGAATGAATTTTAGATAACGTCGTTTTGGTCGTAGTCGAGTTTTTCAACTGATTCTATACGTCCATGTTATACACATACAATAATATGTGAGGAAACTATACTGCCTACCCAACTTAGCAGACATTTTTGGAGGATTCTGGGGAAACAAAAACATGCGGAGTTACGTGCAAAAAGTGAGTTGTTAAATATCGAGTTTTTGAAGATTTCCAAGTGCCACATGTGGTACATGATTATGGGGAATTTTTTCACACTGATTCACGTAGTCGTTCATTTATTGATCTTTGCAATCCAAACTCGGGGAAAAAAACCGAAAAAATCTGATCATGCAGCAAGACAGAATGAGTGAATTTTCGTAAATTATACCATTACATTAAATTATGCTAAGTTGTGATGACATTTGAGTATTTTCAGCGCAAAGAAATCGTTAACTACAATTGCATGACTAAATAACTCTTCTTAACAAACAAGCTAATGGTATATAATTTCTAATTAAGCACAGGATTTTCGGAAAAGCGGTAAAGGGGTCGAGAGACGGCGGGGTAGAAGGCGTCAGAAATGACTGGGAAGGGAAAGGAGGGACCTAAGTCGGGTGAAGCTCGTCGCGTGCAGTGGACGCCCACTACTAGACTTCGACACAATGGGATCAGTCGCTTCTATACGGACGAATACGCGTAGTAGTAGAAGTAGTGGAAGCATCGGTTCCAGTAGAGGACCAGCTTAAGATCAAATTTTCGTAATTTTCCTCATCATATTCAAGTCAAATTGTATGGATATTTGAGCACTTTATGTGCCCTGAAATTTATGAATATTTAATTATGACAAAAAAGCTGTTTCTAAATATTCAGTTACACATCTCAATTTAGATTATTTGAAGATTTTTCATGGTTACTTTTTTGAACAACTTTTAATGAAATTCAAGTACATTTTTCCACGTAATTTTGTGCACAAATTAAGCCAAAAATTGTACTTGGATTTCATTAAAATATGCTTAAAAAAAGAGTAAAAATAGTAAAAAATTGTCAAACAATCTAAACTGAGATGTGTAACTGAATTTTATTTAGAAACAGCTCTTTTGTCACCTATGAAACAACCCAAACCTGTGATATTGAAATTAGACCAGAGATTGGCGGTGAGGAAGGGTTCCATAAAAGAACAAGCATTTGTCATTTCATATTGCTCAACAAATAACAAGCGTTCTGGAGATTTTTTCATAATTTCATCATGAGTCAAACTTGATATTGCATTAATTTAAAAAACAATACATATTCATTCTGAACGTGTATCTTGTTAATCCAAACGAATTGTATTGTTTACTTCCAAAGTTATTTTTCAACTTCAATTTTTATTTAAAGACCGGGGTTTTCTTAGTAACCTGATTACATAAATAATAATAAAAGTACTCCACAGTATCAATACGTATTTCCCAATTAAACAAGCTCACCTTGACTTCAGCGCCAGAAGCACCAGGCATGAGTTCAGCGATCTTGCGCAGATTAATCCCTCTCGTCAAGTTCATCTTTCTTGAGTGGATCCTGAGAATGTCCAAACGGGCTTCTTCATTTGGTGGGGGAAATTCAATCTTCCTGTCGATACGACCAGGGCGAAGGAGTGCAGGGTCAAGAATGTCGATCCGGTTGGTTGCCATAATAACCTACGAGTACCAATGATCAAAATTAAATTAAATTGACAACACTATTTTTATTAAAGTGCTTCAAAATTCAGGTTTGTCCGGTAAATGCTAATCGACGAGGCACAGCAAAATAAGTTCGACAACAATAACATTTCTTTAATGAGTTTTTAAAATTTCATTAATTTTTCAATCCCCTTTTTATTTTACACTGATTTGATTTGGATCACAAATTGCTTTTTATCCTATATGTGATAACACTGTTATGTTCAGGGAAAACTCAATCCTCAACTCGAAGGGGTTTGATTACATTGGCCTTGGTAGCGCAGTGAATAAAGGTAAGATCATTGAAGAGCTTATCTCTCAAAGAAGGTAAACACACGAGTTCGAATTCAGTTGAGGTACCTAACATAAATAAATATATTTTTGGGCTGTATCATTTTGCACAGTTGATAGGAACTTAACTTGAATATGTAATCCCTCTTGAGCCAGTAAATATCAAATTCCTGACGTATTTCCTCGTATAGGTTAGATTAGCATTGACTTTTGCTATTTTTGTTCACTCAATTTCATTCACTAATATTTCATTTACTTAAAAAGAAAAAAAAAAAAAAAAAAAAACCAAGTATTAGCATTTGCTTGGTTTTATTCACATGACCCAATGACTTGCAACTTCTTTCAACGAGCAACTGTTGAGCCCACAGTTTCACTCTGGATGTTTGGGTTATTGGACTTCTAGAAAATTGTATGCAACTATTACACTCTCGCCAGGGTGGCTCGTTATCGAGGCAACACGAGGCGAGGGACCACAAGGTTCAACATTCTCGAGCATTCTCCCGAGGTCGAGTGGATACCTACAGTACAGTGGATAAATATGAAAGTATACGGAAATATGCTGCGTATACAAGTATGTTCACATTCTTTCTTCAAAAAAGTGCGGAAGCCATGGAAAAACGGGAAATGATGGATGAAAACCCTATCACGTGGGACTCGTATGAAAGATCCTACTTGATAGTACTCCATAAATTGGAGAACAACCCTATTACTCCATGAACATGGATTTCACCATGAATGAAACACGTAAATTCAAATGAAAATAAAAAGATAAATGGGAGGTTGTAGAACGGGAGGCTACACAGTGTTTCAATCCTGAGTGTTGTGGTGGGAGAAAAAAAGAAAAAAAAATCCGAACCACTAAAATTGAAAGTACTGTGTATAGCGGTTGGTTTTATTAGCCTTCCTAATAGTGGAAACTAATAGCAATTAGATTAGGTAATAGAAAAAATGACCAATTCGAAACGTAAGTCTTTTTTGATTAAGTTAGTTAAATAAAATCCCCAAAATACTCTTTCTCGAGTAATATTAAGGAACTAGGAAGGTATAAATGACCTTATTTCACTTTGCTTTTGATGAGTTTCACGACCATTTTTAAAATAAAAATTCACTGTTTTAGAACCGTGCTAACTATAAATATATTATCTATATAATACGAACATTAATTATTTTAGACCTTAGAAGATGTATTTTTCAAAAACTTTTATTTTGACTTTTTCCACCTGAAACATATTAGTCGAAACACTGCGTCACGAGTGGAACGTGAGTGTACTGGGGAGGTGAACTTCGCCTCACCTCTCGGGCCTCGTGTCCTTAGATTCGTGCCAGAAAAAGGATATGACTCGGAGCATAGCGAGGCGAGAGACGCTACCGGAGCAAATTTAGTACACTCTCGCCCTTGTCTGACCTTCCTACGACACGAGTGTACAGATCGGCCAACATTTCTGTGCGCGCGACCAGAACTGGTCGGGTCTAGGCGAGGGGGATTCTGTTAAGAAAGTAAATAAATATAGAATATAGGCTTTGTACAATGCGGAGAACAACAGGCTATGTTTTTAGTGCGGCTAATAGCGAAACGTCCGCGCGCACAGAAATATTGGCCCATCTGTACTAGGGCATTATGTTCCAGGAAAATTCCCGCAGTCGAAGAGGTTTGATTACATTGATGTGGTCATTGGAATCTTCTTTCTATGAAGGGTTTGAATTCTGTCGTGATATCAATTATTTTAGAGCCGTAATATTCAAGTTTAGGTGTTATCATGTTTTCAACATTGCAACGGCTAATCAATGAAATCATTAATGATAATCTTGACCTAAAATTCTTAGTTTTGTAACGATTCTCTCATTTTGAAAATGAAACATTGTAATTTTTTTCGTTTGGATGCAGTCACAGTACAACTAAATGATAAGCACAAGTTGCTTTCGATTACCCATGGAAAGAACGAATCGAAACAAGGAAAGAAATGAGCCTTCACGTTCACATATTCTTTGTGAGTACTGGTATGTATTCCTCACTTCTATGTCTGTTAGGATGTATTCTGGTGGGTTACAGTTTATTGAAAATACTCACACATAGAATAACGGCCCACACATCACGCAATTTACCACAGAGAGGGCTTGGCTTTCCTTTCCTTTGTTCCATGGTAGTTTCTAATGGATGGGTAGCTCCCAAATTCGACACTGTCGCTGGTTGGCACGACAATACACAAAAAGGATTCCTACTTATATATGATTACATAATCTTTTATATTATATTCTTATTTCTCGATTTACCTGTTTCCTACGCTTTAGACATTCAAATACTTAGGTAGACAAATAGCTATTTTGGTAGGAAGTTCTGCTATGACAATAAAAACTGGACCGAGGATGCCTTTAGTTGTAAGCAAATTAGAAGTTGACCCTTCATGGTACTCATTACGAACTTTTCATTCAAAGCATAACGTTAAGAACCCCCAATACTATTTTTAATACAACTACGTTTTGTAGGAGGCGAGACTCCAAGCCTGAATATTTTCAACAACTATTCAGCTCTCTGAGATTATCCGCTCTACTAATCACCACAACTAGTAACCCATCCATTGTTTCAAAAGGGGTATTTATACGCAGTTCAACTAGACATTAAATTCCAGAGCCATTTCTTCGAGTTGAAAATAGGTAAGTGTACACAAATAATGTGGTTAAGTCCAGACCAAGATGTTTCCATTTTTCAGTTTAAAACTTGAAAACTGTAAAATAAATTCTTTATGACCTCCTTCCTAGTAGGTACCTAACTAAAAATTGATTCTAAATTCTAAGCCCATTGTTCCCTGTGGGATACACTGACTTTATCCTAAACTTTCGGGGTTCTTCCACTTCTTACAAGGGTTTACCGAATTTAGGTCCACAATTTTACCTTAATATTCTTGGTAGCTTCAAATCCGTCCAACTGGTTAAGAAGTTCAAGCATTGTTCTCTGAACTTCAGAATCACCTCCACTTCCTGATTCTATCCTGGAGGATCCAATGGAGTCAATCTCATCCATGAATATGATTGATGGAGCATGCTCTCTGAAAAAGAAAACAAAGTCAAGTGAAATGAATTCAAAAGCCCTAATCGACGTTATACAATTAGATTTACCATTTTGTATTTCACTTTCTTCCAGAATACAGAGCAGTTTCTGCTCACAATTTATAACGTCATGATTATGGGAAATCAAACATTATATTGTACATTTACAAGTAGTTTTTCTCAAAAAATAACTAATAGTTAACTAAAATAACTAGAAAATAGTTTGTTTTAAAAGCGACTTGAAAATGAATAAAATCGCCAAGTTGAGCTAAAAATTTGGATGGAGTGAAACATTTCCGACAATGAACCGCGCATGTGCATGCTTCAAGCATCATTTTCTTACACCCTAGTCATCTAATCACGCTCAATTTTGGTGCATAGTTGAAGGACAATGATTTAATGATTCCTTGTCAATTTCAACAGGATTGCATCATTATTAGCTCCTATGCATGCGCGAAAGTGTACTCCCAGGAACAAGGTCTAGTTTTCATCAGATTTTGATTACATATTCTGGGAATTTGTGGGTTAGGCTGTGGATTGTTCCCTACCAATTTCATTTTTCTCAAATCACTACTCCATTCTGCGCATGCGCTAACGCGAATTACTTCAAGCATCATTTTTCCGTTTTTTAAAAACATCTTTACTGTGAAGCGTAAAATTGTGGGGTCTTGGAACTGTGAACCCTTCTCGGTGGCACAATGCGCCATGTTCTGATCATATAGTACACACAGGGTTTAATAATTATTGACCAATGATTTGCGTAGAGAGGCTATCTAACACAGAAATAATGAATCACTGTGTAATAATTTGCAGCGTTTTATTTTGCTCACGATTTTTGAAAGTGATAGTGCACGTTTTTCCTCTCAAAAATTTGAGTGATGGGTCATTTTTCCATGAAATTTCATTTAGATTCCGCAGTTGTAATTAAAAAATGGGTTACTATTATTTTTTCAATTCCTTTATTTTGGCTCAGATAATAAAATCCATTCAATCCTTTGAGGACGCCAGACGGAATGATCAGTACAGATACAACAACCTCAATATAGATGTTTTTCAACGCGGATTGCTGGCTTAGACAGTGTCCTACGTGGACCCCCCTGGAGCGTCAAGCCGCGCGTTTAAGACGAGCGTCGGCGCGTTTCACAAAAAATTGTGTCCTACGTGGAAACGCTAAACGCTTTGTAGTTTAGCGAGCATCACCCGTTCTGTTCTCATCATCTATGTTTCCTTACTTCATTTTTTTCATTTGATTATGCCGTCGATCAACAAGTTTGAGCTGCTGACCAGCTCAACAGCTCTTTTGCATTATTTAGCTCAAAAGAATAAAAAAAGAAGAGGCCCGTGGAGGAAATTTTTAAAAGTCGGAATAAGTTCGGTGAATTTCATCACTTATACGTTTCTGTATTTCTGCTATCAATAACTCCATTATCACAGAAGAAAACTTGCGGAAAACGAACAGGCGAAAAACCGTAAACAAGTTTAAAATGACGAATGAGGTTAGAATTAACGCGTTTGACGCGCGGCGAATGCGATAAAAATCAAACTAGTTTGAAAATCAAACCAAAGCGTTCAACGCCGTCGCGTCGCCACGCGGGCAGGGTCACGTGACAACTTTCGCAAATTTAATTGGTCCGCCATTTGAACGCGTGAACGCATTGACGCGTGCGGCAAATCCACGTAGGACACTGCGTTAGTGTTGGATAGACCATGCGTACACTAATATTAGCCGTGTTGCTAAGCGAACTGCGACTTCCTTCAGCCCATTTTTTACAGATATTTTAGAATAAAACAATGTAGGTACCAACAATCAGTTAACTATTTTATGAAACTTATTGGTATTCAGAATTGTGCCCAAAAGCCTGGCCTGTTTTCCAAAGAATGATGGAAACAC
This sequence comes from Adelphocoris suturalis, assembly GCA_030762985.1. NCBI lineage: Eukaryota > Metazoa > Arthropoda > Insecta > Hemiptera > Miridae > Adelphocoris > Adelphocoris suturalis. Next base: position 30,650,993 of record CM061040.1, read on the forward strand.
TATGTACCGAAAGCGCCGTTAGTTATGAGGGTAGGTAGTTAACGTTGATATTTGATGAAACCAGGGTCGCGGCCACAGGCGTTTGGGGGCCCTAGCGATTGGCAAATATTGGACCGTCCCGGGGGGGGGGGGGGGGGGGGTGTTGAGTGGCTTCGCATTCAGCCGTCCTCGTGGCTTGACTACTCAAAGAATGGGCCATCCTCAAAGGGTTAATATTTGAAAGAAAAAATAAATAAATAAGGGGTTTCATTTAACACTTCCTCCATCTCTAATAGTAGCGGACATAATGGGGATGTGCCTGTTAGGCGGGCCACACGGTGTACATTAAATAATTCGTTTTAGAATGTTCCACAATGGATTTCCTTGAAGAAAGATATCAGAAATTAATTTTTGCACAAATATGGAGACATACAATATCCATATTTTTACAAAAACGGTAGCTATGGTCTACAGACCAGACACAGGCAAATGAAACGTAAAGCAGGATACATACCTAGCCATAACAAAAAGCTCTCGTACCATACGGGATCCTTCGCCAATGAATTTTTGCACTAGCTCAGAGCCTGATACTCGGATGAATGTGCACTCAGTATGATGAGCAACTGCTCTAGCAAGGAGAGTTTTACCTGAAATCATACTCGTATACTAAATGAAATAGTTACTACATATTTGTTCGTATAATATGCCATAGTTTCTATTTATAAGTGCTCATCCACTGGGGGAAAACTGGTCATCGACATCAATCTTATAAGGATATTTCAATTAATCTTTCACTCAAGCAGTAATTTGATTGGGATAAGTTCTTATCCAATATTGGGACAGTTCCAAATAACTTTCTCATCTGGGGTTAAGAAAAGAGGGTACATCATCTCCCACAGGGAAAACATTAAATAAAAAAATGCAAACATCTACTAACAATTTCAAACTTACTTGCATGCTGAGCACTAATATACTCATAATATAACCTGATTATTCTCAATTTTATGTCTACAGTAGATAATACAGCTTTTCTTAGGACAATAGATTTGATGTCTAGCTGAAAAAGTTTTTAAGGTAGCGAACCTTTTTACGAAGACCTCTTTGCTAAAAGTCGTCATTGAACAAAGACACGTAACAACGTAGTGACGTTGATGTCACAGCACCTCTCCGATGGTATCGGTATTTTTAGAATTTCACCGGTTTTCATTTAAAAATATAAGATGAATAAGTGGGTAATGCTTATTATCAATAATTCGTGTACGTACCAGTTCCAGGGGGCCCATAAAGAAGGACACCTTTAGGTTGAGCAATTCCAAGAGCGTCGAAAAGCTCTGGATGCTTCACTGGTAGCTCGATAACCTCCTTGATTTCTTTGATTTGTTTGTCAAGCCCACCAACCATTTCGTATGTTGAATCCGGAACCTTTTCGACCATCATCAGTGAAACAAGAGGATCAACCTGTGAAGGGATTGACAATGAATACATTAATATTAATAACAATCCTGTTGATTTATATGAATTAGTCAGAAAGGTTGAACAGTCATAAATGTATCAACATCTATATAATTCTTACAATCGCTTTGTAAAATAAGTAATTCTCTTTGGCCCAGTAGTATAAATTTGTGTTTCACCTCTGAGGTCAGTTCAGACAAGAATGCCAGTTTACTAGTTTTCAAATAAAATTGAAGGATTCTATCATGAAAATTATCAATTACAATTGTGCCAAGGTATACATAATTTTTGGGCCAGCATGCCTGGTTACAATGGTAAGTAAGAGCCAAACGAAATCCTCGAGATCCAAAGCATCAAACTCCCTAACATGGCAACTTCGATTCCTCATTTTCTGAGCCTGTTTGACGGCTCCATTGGGCATCTCAATTATATCTCCGTTATCCATCCGACCCCCAATTAACCTAAAGATTACTGATATTTGACTCTAGGGAAATGTGACGTATATAGAAACTCTCTCAATAGAAATGATTTGATTAAATTAGCCTTGGTAGCCAAGTTCTGTAGTTGGGTAGCGACCTTTCCTCAAAGTTCTAGGGTGAAAGGTATGAGTTCTAGTACTTAATTTTTGGGCCAGCTCAGCAGGTTGCATTGCATTTGACTCAACACAAATTCAAGCTTACTTTTTATCAAGTAGTTACTGAATTATAACTTCTTTGTGAAGTTTGATGATGCTGATATATTTACTGTAACGTAAATTCACCAACATTACTACTCATCACAAACTTTTTCTCTACTTTCTCATAAATGCCATTCAAGTGAACAAAACGTAGAATCTTTGAAGCACCTTTAACAAAACAATGAGAAAAGACAACCCCCCCCCCCCCCATTTCCTGTTTTACTCACGATTTTGCAGTTACAATTTTGAACTGGGGAAAAATAAACCAAATATAAACATATATTTGGTTAAATGTTCAATTGTATGGTTTAAATCTAACAATGTAACTGACAATATAAACATGTGTTTTTCTTTTTTTTTTTTTTCAATGAGCTCATACAGTGCCGACTACCATGGTCCAACTTCCATCAGTCTGTGGCGAAAATTGTTTGAAATTTGTAAAATAAAATTTTTGGCAAGTTGGTTGAGGCACATAGCTTTCTCGTATCTATAGCATAAATTTATAGATCATTGAAAATTTTTAAATAATCTTCAAAGATTCCATGGTGATATTCTCGAGATGCGACACTAGCACATCTTTAGATTGTGAGTTTTAAGTCTATTTTTTATCGATGGTTTTCGTAGTACATATTTCTTATCAACACCTAAATTCTAGTTTTGTGATTTGGAAAAAGTTCCGAGACACATGCTTCTAAATATTATAAGGAACAAGTAAAAACCACGGAGAGGCGTGAATATTGTAAGGTATGAGAGATAACGGGAAAATGTTGGAAAAACGTAACATTTTATATATATATGACATTTTGCTACTGTACTGCACGAAATATTCATTCAATCACTAAATATTGTTGTTCATTGGATTCAACAGAACCTAACGAAACTAGAGGTTTATAATAACGTACGTTTCTTGCATGAAATAAGGGTCTGCGAGTTATGTAAAAATATTTAGTTTCTGGAGGCACCAGGCAACCTTCCCAACCCAAAATCGAAAATCGCCACAAGAGACGGGAATAATATCGCCTTTGGAAAGGTGATCAGATAGATATACCGACTTTCCGTATATTATATTGCTCTTCATGTTGCTCAAATTACATATGGGCTATCAGACAATGAGAAAGTGGTGCTGACAAATGTTACGTTTATGCATGGGCTAAAACTACCAATGGCTTCGTACCATCTAAAGACTAAACCGTACAATCCCTGAACATTTCATGGAAATCAGCTGAGAATGGTAGAAGCCATGCTTGTTACAAGGAGTTGAAGTTCACTTAAGCGCAGCAGCTACTAATGATGTGATCATGATAACACTCATATGGAGTATCTAATCAAATAGTAAATTCCCAACTATCCTTCAAATTGTAGCGTAATCGGATGGATTGGCAACGAGAAAATGGCGCTTGAACGGTTTGATAATTGCGATTATGCAGTGAATCTAATAATGTATAACGCTGAAATTGACTGGGGACCACCCTTAGCCTAACCCACACATTCCAAAAATGTCATCTAAATTGAAAGAAAACTGGAGAAGAAATGCTTGTTATAAGAACATCCTATTCGTGGATGCGCAGCAGTTACTAATGCTATGATGTTGTGGAAATTAAAATGGGATGGTTAAATTGTCTTTGTTGGTTTAAATCGTGTCTGACTACCGCCCGAATTTGAGCGAGAAAATGATGATTAAGTGGAGTATTGATTTGTAAACAATGAAACTGATAGGAGACCATTTATACACAGCTTAACCTCTGACAATTTTTGGGGGTAATATTGGTGTTGTGATATTACCACATTACGATTACCTTATTTGGAAGTATCTTGTGAAGAGTGTAGCTTTCATTGCGAAGAGCGACTCTTGAGTTTGGAGTGACGTCATTGATGTCAATATTCTTGTCAATGTCAACGACAAATTTTCCTTCAGGATGAACTTTAACTAGAACTTTCTTCTTGTCCATAGGCTTTACAACTTCCCCCACGTAAGAGCCCTGCTCCTGGAGGAGCTGAAGCTCTTCTCGCAACATTCTCACTGAAATGAAGATAGTTAGAAATTTATTTTATTAAATGAATGGTAACTTACTTTAATGATCAAACAGATGAGCATGTATCAACGTAGAAATCTAGAGACCTCAAATATTTCATTTTCACTAGAGAGTCCACTCAGTGACTTATGTGATTAAATCATGTACCTACATAGTTTTTTTCTCTATTTAGTATTTCTCTCTCTTAGGCATCGAATTGCAGCAGGCGCTTGCATTCATTGTAGCATACACAATTGCAAAAACTTCCATCATACATAACTAAATGAGCAAAACTTTGTTATTTCACTTTATTATACATTCACCCAGTTTTACCCTCCCTGTGTAGAGACCAAACAACACTCTTTTGCACACCAAGCTAATGTGCTAATGCTAATGTCCACTATAATGTGCTGTGTGTATTGCTTAACGCTAGCAAAGCCACAGCCACGTACAAACAGCTTCAAGTCTATACCGATTGCTCCCTGCGTAACATTATCAGGGCCAGTTTAGATAACATCAAATAGTCAATCCCTTAGTAAAAATTCAAATTAGTTGGGCATATAGGCCAGATTGATGTGTAGTTTGATGGTCTGGATGCTCGCAAGCTCTCATCTCAAAAATGCATATCATCAAGTCAAATTAGTTGGGCATATAGCTCAGAATGATGTGTATAGTTTGGTGGTCTGAATGCTCGCAAGCTTGCATCTAAGAAATACATAACATCAAGTAGTCAATCCCTTAGTATAAATTCTGGAGCAGACACTTGCCTACCTAAGATTCGGAAAGTGCCCAGTTTAGGAGGTTTAGTTGCTACTGGTGCCCAGTTCAGGGGGCACCTTTTACTGAGCATTATCTATTTAGTGTCTAGATAAATATGAACTGAAAATGTGACACCAAGATAATTATAGAAGAACAAGAAAAAGAAGAAGAAAAGCTTTATTTAACAAAAATAAATAAATAAAAACACACTTCTTATAAGCTTATAGAGCAATGTAAAAAACGTCTGCCCGGAATTCGTCGTAAAAAAGTACCTACAATGATAAACACTTATGTAGAAACAATAGCCAGACAGAGAACAAAGAAAAAAAGAAAAAAGTTCACTATTTCTAACAATATATAAATATTTTCACTAAATTAAGTTGGTAACTAAAATAACATACAGCCCGCCCTAATCATAATTAAACTCCGAAATCAAGAACTTTCTGTACCTCCAAGCCAATGTACAATACCTGGCCAGCCTATCCCACTCCCCGCCACTATTCAATAAATTCAAAATTTCCTCTCGGCTAAATCTACTCTTTGACAAGACAGTTCTCCTGTATTCGCCAAGTATCGGGCAGACTCCCAAGAAATGATACAAGTCCTCTCTCTCTTCCTTAAATTACACATTGAATACAATGGCGACCTCTTGTTGCTCATAGGAGCTCCATTCAGGTTAAGCAGCTCACCCCTAAGCTTAAAAACCCATTGTATCGTTCTCAGATCCAGGTTAGAGCCCCCACGACCGGTCATATCCGCACAAAGCACTGTTCTTTGGAGATGGCGATAGAGGTCAAATCTCTCGGAGCTATTGACACGGTTTAAGTTGGAATTCCGTTCATATTCAACCACCCTCCTTACTAGACCATTCAAGATATCACTCAAATCGCTCGCTCCCAGATCAAGCCATAAGCGGTCGCCCATGTACTTGCAAAAAAGCCTATGCCATTCTGCATACCAATAGACTCGAGCCGTGACTACCTCCTGTAAAACCTTTTTAGGGAGACTGTTGAAATCCATCCTCAAGACCTTTAAAACGTAGCTGAAGTGAAGTCGCAGCGTATGAGAGAAAATGGGATCTAGATTGGTTTCTAACATAACCATGTAATCCGGGGTCAACTGTGGCAGAAATAGCAGTTTTTTAATGAAGAATTTCAGAACTTTTTCCACAGCCTCAAACCCAAGATAATTATATTTCATTAAGTAGATATTTTGTTAATGACTGGCAGCAAATATATCTTGCTGATTAGAACATCTTACTTTACAAGAAAAAATACGAAAAATAAGGACATTTCCTTCTGACATGTTGGCAACCCCACCCTGCCAATCGGCGCCCTTCCCCACCATAGGCGCTCCAGTGGCTAAGATTCCTCAGCTCCTCGGAGTGCCGGGCTTGTGATGCGAGAACAACTTTCCCAAAGGTTAGTTGTTAAGAGTGCTTATAACACCTCTACTTTACTTTGTTCTTACGGTAAAAAAAACCCTGCTTACTGAATTGAGTCTCTTTCCTATCGAGTCATTCTGGCAGGCATGTACTAGGGGCATTACACCCCTATGACCTCGAGTGCCCAAGATGAGTGCCTTTTCAGAGATAACTCCATAACGAATACGACCAAATATATCTGGCTGAGAGATGATCAAGTCACAAAATGCGCTACCTTAAGTTCAAACGCGTCATTGACCTCATAATTCTATATCCTGTTAAACAGCGAGGACTCAAGTTAGTGGATAAATATTAAAATATGTTTTACCTACCCAAAAACGGTGCATGCACTAATTAAATAACTTACAATGTGTTTCAAACTAAGATTCCAGAACCGATTCAGATTGTGCAAACTATTTTTCAACGCCAATAGGGAGTTATTGTTTGTTACATGATGGCCTAACCGTCGAAATCATTTCAACATTGTAACTCTTTATTTTTCGTGGAAATAAACATCGTTTTTCCCTAACTTCCGTTTTGAAATTCAATTCCAAAACCGTCGCGAGTGATTTAGTTCATTTTAGTTTTAGTTCGTACCAATGGGGAACTTTCATATGTTGGAATTTCACACTTTTGACCTCAGATTCGGATTTAGTGCACTTAATTTTGCTCATCATGGTTGGTAGATGGTGAATGCCACCTTCCCACAAATGAACTTTATGTTAAAATCCTCTGGATCAAAGGATAACTAGTTCCACCAAGGAACCCAGCTGAACTGATTGCTCTTCAGCTGATAAATTGCAGTGCTGCTCCTCCAAAGCGCCAATCAGAAGTTTCTACCACTCGGTTGAGTGATTAGATATTTTCCGCTGGGACCCGTGAGCAAACATGCATTTCCTAGCCCCATCGAGACTCAATTCCCCTGATACAATGAGAACAAGCATTTAGTTGGTATTTTCATAGACACCGTCAGATTTCTACTCGCTTGTCCCACACCCCCTTGTCACTCATATGGTGCCACCAGGAAGCGTCCCAGTGCCCCAAACAACACCCCAGCTTTGTCTTAAGCTCAGTTGACAGCACATCAAACTGTAAAGCCTTGCACTACACTAATCTTTTGAAACAAGTGACAAAATACACTATATACAGGAACAGGAACTACTAGCCACAAATTTAAATGCACAACTAATACACAAATTTAAATCACAAGTAATATTAAAAACAAGGAGTTACCTTTAGCATTTAACTCATTTCGCTGAGCTTGTAGACGCCGAAGATTTTGACTTTTTTCTGCCACAATCAACTCTAGCTCTTCGATCTTCGTAATATAGTAAGACCTGAACCCTTCTCCTTTGGATGACTTATCATCCACTTCCATTTGCTGCAAAGATAAAAAATAAGTAAACAATAACGGAAGAACGAAATTATATATAGTCCCGCATAAGGAGGTCAGTACTTTAGGGGTCAATTTTCTGATAGAAAGTTCCTCGTAAAGATTCTTTTTTAAGCGCTTGTTTTCGAGTAATTTAATTTTCAAGATTTTTTCTCGTGTTTTCGACATTTTGTCACGAAAACGATCATAACACCCTCAATTTCCTGTGTAAATTCAAATCTGAGGATATCGTTGGAAAGAGCATTAAATTTTCTACAGGATAGATGCCTGAGCTTTCTTAAGAATTAAGGTTTGAGACATAAGAAAGACCTCTGAAAAGCAAATTTTACCCTAATTTGGGAAACCTTGAGTTTTTTCAATCGGGAATTAAACTATGAGAACCAATATTTTTTCCAGACACTAGAACGGTAAAATCTGCTCCAAAATCTCATTTTTTAAACGGCGTAGTCAATTTTATTTTGCTAATAAGGGGAGGAAATGCTTTGCTTTAATTTTGAAAAACAGTTTTTTTTTTCCTCTGAAATCGAGGGTTTTCTTGAAAAATGATCTTCTATGAAAATACAAGTTCGGGGTCGGTTTCTACGTAGTTTTTTACGCTGAATCGAATGGTAACCATCGTCCCGACCCCGTTATAACCATGCTTTACACTTTAGCTTACTTTTTTTACCCCTAAAAACACATGCAATTTATCATACCCCATAAGTAATAATAGACGGCAAACTTATCACGTACATTCAGAATATCGAAGAATTTAACCGACGATCTACTATTGTTTGTTTCTGAGTGTATATCGCTAATTAAACAAAAAATAGCTGGAAATAATTATCATTTAGTTTTATTGGTTCATTGAGACTCAAGTCAGGAAAAATGGAGTGAGAGTAGATAATGCGATAAAGTAAAATAAACCATACTAATTACATAGTGAAGGTATTTCAAGATCTCATTTGAAATACTACTCGTATATAGCCGATAATTTGGAATTTATGCGGAAAAAAATCACGATATTAAGTCTAAACGTATTGACGGATTCTCCGTAATTGCAAGATTATTCAGGTCCATCTAAAACTAAAAGAGCGAATGTACAAGTAATGACTAACGGAAGAGATTGTGAGTTCTTTCATATGAAATACTGAGACCAGAGTATAAATGTTTATGATTTCTGAGTTTAGCCAGATTGCCAAAAGATAATTTGATGTTGATGTAGGTAGGCCAAGTCTCGGCCGAGTTTGTAGGATAGAAACCTACAATGGGACCCACAAGTGGAGATGTGCTGCTCTTTCTGTGAAAACCGTTGGGCATTCAGAGCGATTTGTGTCCGGGCTGATAAAAACTCGGACTATCCGGGCCAAAACCCCGGCAGCCCATTAAAAATAAGCACATGATATACGTAAGACTGCCCTAACCCAAGTATGTATTACTTACTTGCTTGTGTTCTAACTTTTTGGCGGGGCTTACAACGGGTAACTTTTTGGAAGAAGAAGGAACAGTGGGGTAAATTACTTCAGGCATCGCTATCTTCCTCATAATAAGACCTTTTTTGATGTAAATAATAGCAGAATGATGAAATCGAAGGAAAACTAGGTACTTAGGACCGATTGAATTAGGTACTCGAGGGAAAACGCAGATGAACTTATTTACTCGGAACCCATTATAGAAACCGATAAACAATGAGGAAGAAATACAGAGATAACTATGTTCAATATAATTACTGGAGTAGGTAGGTACAATTTTAGGTACCAAGGTATGTACTCAAATCTGTAATGTAATATAGTATATAGATCGCTGTACCTAATAGGTATAGATAACTTGAGTTTTTTCAGTACCAAAAACAAAAGAATGGATGTACAATTAATGATTAGCGAGATTATTCCTTTAGGTAGTTATAGTTCTAGAATCAAATCTCAATTAATATTATAATTACATGTATAATTTTTACCTCTATCAAATAAGTCATTTTGCAAGTCACAGTAGGTACAACACAATCAGCGAATCAGCGTTTTCAACTACAACAAAAACCAGCAACACTGACCTCAAACGTAGACAACAAAAGGTATTTCTTCTTCTTCTTCTTTCACACCATGGCCGTGGGGACATCCACGAAGCCGATGTTAGTGCTTTGCTGTTGAAATTTTGTCACGGATTTGCATTAATGTAGGTAATTCTGTGCACCTATTAGTAGAGAGAAAAACACGGCAAATTATTACACCAATAATTTTTATTTCTGTATTATATAAAGTGAAATCGAAGGAAACTGATAACATAGCTAAAACAGATGTATAGTATAAATGCCAAATGGATTACTTACATGACAAGATGAATTGAGATAGAACTTCTTCCATGTAGAAGTTGTATCAGACAGATGAAGTAAAGCCTTTGAGTTCCGTCGCGCTGTTCCATGAAATGCGCTGTTCCATGCTGTTCCTACCACGTACCTGCTCGAAGCAAAGAACTTATAGGATAGAGAGGGCAGAACGTGGAGGGGAAAGAAGCCAATTGAGACTCCGCCCAGTCGGGGAGTGAAACAGTGATAGCCCAAGAAAAATAACGATAGCAGTAAGTATCGATATTTTTAGATCGATTACTACTATCGATGGCTTTGGAGCATCAATGTACGTTAATGAAATTTCAATTCGAATTCGTTGTTAAAACCGAATTTTCCCCGAACCTCTAAATTCATAAATATTCAATTATTTTATCTATTTTCTTCTGTTGATTCTTCTCTCAACTGAACACATTATAGGTGTACAAATCAGCTGTGTATTTGTTTCTTGCATTTTACTTGTTTTTAGTTTTCTAGCTTCAAACTTCACTCCTTTGATACTCCTTTGGCAAAGTGGGTTAAAATAACGATTTTCCTCTTAAAATCTACGTTAGTGTTACGTCAGTTACGAGTCATAGAACCTAACGTGTAATGCATAGTTTCATAATGGAAGAAGTATTCAATTAGCAACAACTTTATCTATCTATGGAATTTTTTCACTAGAAATGGATGTGGTAAAATAAGGAAGAGAACTTGGAAGGGTAGTTGTTAAGGCAACATCAAAATTTGCCTTGGGTTAGGAGAACTTCTAGATCAACATGTAGGTACCTACCTATAATTATAAATATGTACCTACCTGTACCTATTACCTACATTATTATTTACGACATTTTACACTTTTTTTCCCTTGGAAAATTACGTTTTATTATTGGAAATTTAGATAGGTAGGTTACCTGCTAATACGCGACAAATGGCGAAGACATCAGTTTCTGTCTGTCCTCTTTCTCTGTAAAGCCCTACCCATTTCATCAAAATCGATCCATCAATATCGGTGCTATTTCAACAAAATTAGTAGGATGCCATCCTGAGACTTGTACCCAAGTAGCATCGAACGAAATCGGGCTGATGATAGACCGTGAAGCTTTAGAATCCATTATAAGGTATCAGCATAATTTAAGTGAGGATGAATCCTACAAACCAACCACCTTTTTGAAAATCACGAATATTACAATGTGCATGTCATGCCACCATGAAATAGGAAAAAAAAATTGATAGGTACCTAATAGCATTATAGGTTATCGACATGGAAGGTTAGGTAACATGCGTATTCGGAGCTGTATTTGGCTTCCCTTGAGCTCCGAATAGGATTTTTGGTAGCGCGAGCGACCGACCCGCGCGTGCGAGCGACCTCAAGTCGCTCGCGCGCGCCGCTATAGTGTCCACAGTACGCGTCTAGAATCCTTGCGAGGTTACCAGTGTAACCTTGTTTTCAGTGTGTAAAATTGTTTTCTATTTTTGTGATATTATGAACAACTTACTTCTTTCAAATAATGCAGCAATGCTTTACTACTTGGCAAAGAAGAATTCGTCGAGACGGAAGCCAGTTTCGGCTATTTATTCAATGCGGGAACAATACGGTGAGTTCCACCATTTGTTCCCGCAACTCAGGAAGGATGGGGCGGCATTTTTTGCGTACTCCAGAATGAACATATCTACCTTCGATTATATTGTTGAACAAATTGAAGGAGAATTCAAATATCAAGTTAAAAATTTTCAAAGGCCCGTAGGAGCTGAGGAAAGATTGATGTTAACAATCAGGTAAGTACGCACGTAGTAAATTATAAAACATTATATTTTTAATTCAGTTCATTACTCATTGTTGGTGTTCTCTTTTAGAGAAAGCTCCCTTATTAAAATAGTTTGATACTCATTTCTGACTTTAAGTTTTTGAATGTCCCCCAACTTTTTAAAGTACGGGAGAAGGGAATCAAAAAAACTTGTATCCTCGTCTTCTAGTCTCGCTGTCTTCCCTACCAATTTCAGTTTTTCTTCCTCCATTTGAAGTAGTTTTTCTTCAAATGGAGTCATTTTGCTTTTTTGCTTCTTAGCAGGGGGGCCGCGTGCTGAAGCAGTTGAGGGATCATGTAAAATACCAACGTGGTCCTCATCTTGTCGAGGAACATCTGTAACAGAACAAAATATAAAATTATATACCTACTCTAAACAAATCGGCTATTGCAATATATATGTATAGGTATATATATATAGGGTGATTCCCTCGCAAATGCAAAAAAAAAAAAATTGGGTGAAACTTCATCAAAAATGGAGTAAAATGCCGCCAACTGCATATTTTTATCTCAATCCGTTCTCGAGATATGATTTTTTAAAGGTTTTTTCAGGAAAACCGTGTTTTTTTCTTTTAAACTCAAATTTCTCCACTTTACTTCATTCAAATTTAACTTTTGACCACATTTTCGAAATCAACATTAAATTTACTATAAGAATAGTGTACTTGAGTTCTTAAAAAGTACCATCCAAAGGCCCTCACATCAGCTCAAACATTGACGATTTTGAAAAAAGAATAGTTCTGAAAATCTTTAAAACTTTACTCCTCTTCCAAAACGAATCCTGGAAACTGGCAAATCACACGAAAACTGCTTCGTCTAATACTCCTTTCAACGGTATAATCAAGTTTACTCTTATTTGGTTATTTAGTGCAGAAATTATGTTTTAATGTTAAAAAATGTGGGTTTTTCTATGAAATTGTTGGTTTTCTCGAAAGATGTCCCTCCATGAACCTACGAGTATGGGGTCGGTTTCTATGTATTTTTTCACGCTGTATCGAATGGAAACATTTGTAGATCTCTCCAACTCCGTTATAACCGAGTTTTACACTTAAAATCGCAAATGTTTAGTTTGTTTGTTACGATTAAATGTGTGTTATGGGGTAAAACTAGTTTAAAAAAGTGTGAAACTCGATTATAACGTAGTTGAGAGATCTGCAAGAGTTTCCATTCGATCCAGCGAGAAAAAATACATAGAAACCGACCCCATACTCGTTGGTTCATGGAGGGTCATCTTTCGAGAAAACCAACAATTTCATTGAAAAACCCACATTAAAACATTATTTTCTTCCCTAAATAACAAAATAAAAGTAAAATTGATAATACCGTTGGAAAGCATATTAGATGAAGCAGTTTTCATGAGATTTGCCAGTTTCCAGGATTCTTTTTAAAAGAGTAGTAAAGTTTTAAAGATTTTCAGAAATATTATTTTTTCAAAATCGTCAATGTTTGAGCTGATGTGAGGGTCTTTGGATGGTACTTTTTAAGAACCCAAGTACACTATTCTTATAGGAAATTTAATGCTGATACCGAAAATGAGGTTGAAAGTTAAAATTAAGTGAGGAAAAGTGGAGAAATCCGAGCTTAAAATGAAAAAACACGGTATTCCCGAAAAAACCTTTAAAAAATCATATCTCGAGTACGGATTGAGATAAAAATATGCGGTTGGCGGCATTTTACTCCATTTTTGATGAAGTTTCTCCCAATTTTTCTTTTGCATCTGCGAGGGAATCACCCTGTATATATATCTATACATGGAAAAAATATATATATATGGAAAAGTGTGAAACTCTAGGATTTGTTTCAGAATGCCTCAAAAAGTGTTTCAATGAAAAAATTTTTCAAAAAATGTTTGATTTTAAAATTTCTCGAACCATTGCAATAGTTTCACATATTTCTACAAAAATTCACTATGAGTAAAAAATTGGTCAAAATGTTTCTTTAAAAAATCGTTAATATTTTGAATTTTGAAAATTTGAATTTGTTTCTTTGAAAATTTGAAGTAATTCTTCGAAATATTTCTTTGAAAATTGAGGCTGCATGAATCAAACTTTTTTTTTTAACAAACCGAAGTAGCTTTTAATGATTTTAACTCTTTAATACCTGTTGTGGGTGAAAGTTCAAAATCCTCAGCTTCAATGAACTCATAAATACTTTCTTCGGTGCGAATTGGCATTTCAGATGAGTCAATTACTTCAATTGGCTGCGATGTCAGGTCCAGGCTTTCTCATATTCCCTTCCGTTACTCTGGGAATTTGAATGTCCGTTAGGAACAACAATGGTGTAAAATGCTGCCATCTTCCACGGTATTCAAGGATAGCCTCTTCCCCGCCATCGCCAGATCGTTGAACAGGAATTTCTTTCAATTCCTTGTTAAAATTGTCGCGCAAATTTTTCCATTTGGCTTTTAAATCTTCCTCTGAAAAAAAAAAGATAAATAAGAACTCAGTCTGTATGTATGAAACGAATTTGTTACCCACTTTTAAAATTTCGATGCCATCTAAATTGCTCATTTTATCTTTGAAAATTCGCTAAAATGAAACACTTTTTATTAAATCGGTACATGTTGGGTTTCGGAGGAAATTCGCACATTAACATTTCAAGTAGACCTTGCTAGATAATTGAATGGAACTTATCAATAAATGGGTTGGGAACGTATGTAGTACCTATTAAGTACGTAGATAAGTACCCACATTTGGTATTAAATTTTAGATGTCTATTTCTTGTTTTCAGATTTCTGGCCACGGGCGTTTCATACCGACAGCGGGCATTTTCCTTCAGAATCTCAAAATCAGCGGTCTCAGACATCGTGAAAGAAGTCTGCGTAGCCATTTGGAAGACAATGGCACCTACCCATATGCCAAAACCAACCGTTGAACGTTTTCAGCAGAATGCTCAAGATTATTTTCGGAAATGGGGATACCCCCATGTTTTGGGGAGTTTGGATGGAAAACATATACGCATCAAATGTCCCCCCAACTCTGGGAGCATGTTTTACAATTATAAACATTTTTTTTCAATAGTTCTTATGGCAGTGGCTGACGCCAATTACAAATTTGTAATGATCGATGTCGGAGCTTATGGAAAGGACAGTGATGGTGGCGTATTTGCGAATACATTATTCTACAAAGACCTGGAATCTGGGAAAACAATACTGCCGTGCGAAGGTACATTGCCCAACTCTACACTGAAGGCTCCTTACGTTTTTCTAGGTGATGAGGCATTTCCTCTGCGAACATACTTGATGCGGCCATATCCTGCTAAGCAAGTGTTGGGGAACTTGGAGAAAAGGATATTTAATTTTAATCTTTCCAGTTCGAGAATGAGCGTGGAATGTACATTCGGCATTATGACATCCAAATTCCGAGTTTTATTGAAGCCTATAGAGACCAGCGTTGAAAATGCTGTGCGTATCGTTAAAGCCATTACTTTGTTACACAACATTATAATAGACAGAGAAGGTGTACCGGCAGAGGAAGCAGACGAATTTAGAAGCAACCCTTTTTCCCGGACAAGCCCAAATTTACAGAATTTCCAACCTTCCCGCAATAATAATAGGTGCCCAGCTTCTGCAATTCAAATCAGGAGAACATTTACTGAATATTTTATGCAAAGAAATTAAAACTATACCAGATAGAGTTGTTGAATAAATCAGTTAAATAAATTATTTTTTTTTTATTACCTACACCTAACCTAATACCTACCTAAATAAATTATTCCTATCTAATTATTCTACTTAATTGATGGTAGCAACACAGGCGATGTTTTTACCCACTTACCAGCTTATTTTATTCATAAAAGTTCATAATAAGAAGTAAATAATATCACTTACTTGGCAACTTCAACAGATTTGCGACCTCTTCCCACGACGATTCTACTAAAAATCTGTTTTTGTACAATTTACTCCGCTTGTTCCACAAAGCTTCTCTTTTTTGAATTTCACTTATAAGCAGATCGCAGCCAATACCTGCCATTTCCAGGGAAAGAATACGGGAACACAAATGAAAAATACGGGAACACAAACAAAACTTGAAAACAAATATAACCTCCTGGCAGCGCGACCAAAATCAAACCAGTTTGAAAATCAAACCCAAGCGTGCGACCTCATCGCGAGTCGCGGCGTCCGGCGGTGGCACGTAGGACACTTCATTTGTTTTACCTTGTTTGAAATCAGCTGGTCGCTCGCTCGCACGCGCGGGTCGCTCGCTCGCGCGCTTTGGTCGTCCACGTAGGACACGGCCTTAGAATTGACTTAAAAAATCTGTTCTTTTGCACATAGAAGAATAGTACCTACCTACCCAATTTTCCGAATTGATCATGGAAGAAACTGGAGTTATTAACTATCGAACATTACTTGAATTATTGACGTAGTTTGTCTACTTGAATTACATACCCCCTCGTTTCATTGAAATTGTAAAAAAGATAGGTATAACCCACAATTTAGGTAAAACCCCTAAGAGAACCACACTTGAAATATTATTAAACAATTTAAACCATTAATTTGTTACCACACTAGAAAATCGTGAATGGTAGTCCTTTATCATATAACACGCGTTTCCAAAATTATAGCTCATCAGTCTGTGATGGACAGCCAAAAACAGAAAATCTCAATTTTCTCGAAATCATTTGATTATAGATTGGATCCAAATTGCATACTTCATTTAATAATATGTAGGCATCACTGAGTGATTTTATATATATAGTGTGCACGTTCAACACCATTAATTATACTTGCTCATGAGTAGGTACTACAAAATCAGAATGTTATTGTACTTGACTTATTTCCATCCTCCAAATGGGGATAGTTTTTGTAACTGATTCGCTTCAGGTAGTTGAGTGATGTCAGTTCTCTGGAATGCTCGTCAATCAATTACACTATTCTATTATATTATTTTCACTAGTCTATTAGGTATATTACTTTTTATTGCATGATGTTCGACATTGTGCTATATCTAGTTGACTACTCACTGTGATCGTGTGACTGTGTTTTATATTATACTAGCCGCTCCGGCTCGCTACGCTCGCCTCCACGTCCAGCCGGGGGGCAAGCCCCCCGGACCCCCCCTTAAATTGCTCGCTTCGCTCGCAAAATGTGGCATGTAGGGAATGTTGCTCGCTTTGCTCGCAAACGGTAGATCCCTAAGGGTAGGTTTAACGTGTGTAGGGGATGTTGCTCGCTTCGCTCGCAAATGGTAGATCTCTAAGGGTAGGTTTAACTTCTGTAGGGGATGCTGCTTGCTTCGCTCGCTTGAGGAAGTTATACTGCCCACCCAACTTGGCAGACGTTTTTTTCAGTTGGGAATTCTTACAAACAAATTAAATCTTATAAAACTACGTGGAACCACGATAAGTTTATTAGTAACAGCTGTATATGTGGAACCACGAAAAGTTTATTCGGGGATGTTGCTCGCTTCGCTCGCAAGGTATACCTGTATATGTGTAGGGGAAAACCCGTATTTATTCTGTTGAAATGGCTCTCGCTTCGCTCGCAAGGTACCTATGTGTACCTGCTCGCCTCGCAACATTGTGACATCGAACCCTTTGACGTCTTCGTAGAGCCTTCTCGCGTCCGGGGCACAATTAATTTCTCATATTAATCGCTTCGCCTCGCTTCCGCTCGCAATTTGACCGAGTTCTCGTCACTTTTTTCGATATCCGATTTCGGATTCAGATTCGGCGGGATCAAACCTTTATTTCGCCCGCGAAAACCGTTCCGAAAAACGTACCTTTACGGGGTATATTTTAATCGGAAAAAACGTAGTTTTTCGTCGGACTTTTCGAGAAAACGGGTCCGTACTCTCGCATTTTTTTGACGCATTTCCCGATACTTTTTTCGCGATCCGATCGCGCCGTCGTCTTCCTCGTTCAAAAACCTACGAAACCGGTATTTTTCCGGAATTTTCGACGGCCGTTTAGAGGGGTAGGGGAAGCGGGGAAGTGGAAAAAGCGCACATTAATTCTTACTTCGACCCCCCTCCCGCCCTACGGCCCATGGTTCGGCTGGGATTAGAAAATTTTAAATTCGCTCGTTCCCCCTTTCGGAAAATCCCAAGAAGATCCCCCCACTCGTATACTCCCCCCACTCAGCCGTTTGGCCGTGCATAGACACGACAGACAAACAAACAGACAAACAGACGGAGTTTCATTCTTATAAATAGTAGATATATATATTGATAATGATGATGTTAAACTGATTGCCTGCTTCATTATCAGATCAAACTTCCTTCGTAGTATTTTAAAATCTTTACTCACTTTTCCCTCATGGATAACGATACATAGGGGAGATAACGATCAGTTGTTTAGGGGGTGATATCGATTAGTTGGGAGATAGTGATCACGGGCAGGCCTGTAGAGAGGGAGGGGGCACTGGGTACATTGCCCCCGGGTCCCAGATTTTCTTCAAAAAGAAAAAAAAGAGGGAGGGAGAAGGAGAAATTGAAACGGAAAACTTGTCAAAGGGGACCATTATCAACTTACAGGTACATGTAACTAACGAACAAGCACTTTTCTTTTTTCAAAAGTTTTGGGGATCCCGATTTTTAACATTATTTCATCAACCCTACAGAGAAAAATGCATGAAAAAATAAATTTTGCGTGACGGCAAATACTTCCTCAGTATGTTACCTTTCCAAATGTATAGTAAATTTACTTTTACTTTGCAAATTAATGGGGAAAATGAGGTTTAATGATTATAAACGTGGCTATTTTCAAAGAAATCCGGAGTTTTCTTGAAAATTTAGTACCTACCCACTTTGGTGCACTTTGGGTTTGGTGCAGTCACTCAGCTAAATCAAATGATAACACCTGCAGACCTCTTAAACTCCGTTATAAGCGAATTTCGCATTATACATGACACATTTTTAGTTTATTTTTTATAATTTCATGTAGGGTGAAATGTAGGCAATGGGGAAATGAATTTCGCCACGTTTCTTATTTGGACAGTTCAAATTATAACAAGACTTTACAAAAAAACCTTTCTGTCCTTAAATCGGTTTTTATTAATCTCCAACGTTTCTCCCAAGGAACTGGAGCTTCTTCAGGGAGACGAAATTCAAAATATCAAATTCAAAATTTGTAAAATATCCACTTATCGTGTTCTCTTTTTGATAAAAAATCGAAATCAAAGTTATCAGTTTAACAAAATAAAATTTAAAATTGTTTACGTTTATGTAGGTAACAACGTTTTTTCGTATGTTTGTCTAGTTCGCTGGTGACGGTAATTATAAATTTAGAGTCCCACAATCAAAAGCCAGTGGGGAGAAACTTTAAGGATTAATAAAAAACCAATTTAAGGACAGAAAGTCTTTTTGGTAAAGTCTTGAAATGAATTTGGGCTAAAAATCATATGAGGACCCTAGCTGGCCCTAAATTCTCGGAAACTTTTTTGATCAATCCCAAGAAAAAGAAGAATGGAAAGGGGGGGGGGGGGGGATAAAATCGACAATACGACTGTGAAACGAAAGACTTGGCATAGTTCTTCTTTTTTGCCTCGATCTTATTTGGCTTTCGGTTATAAGTGTCAACGTACGTAATGACTGACTCTACGAGTATATACTCGGTTACATGAGAAAAAGATGTATCTAAAGGTGGTCGTCCATCTTTCTCTAGAAATATAATGTAAATAAATGGAAGTCCGTCCACTAGGTCGACAGCGTGGCGCGGCGCGGGTGAGTAGAAAATTTTTCGCTCTCGACCGCTCTCCAAACTTCTGGATCGCGGCGCGGCGCCGGCGCGACGCCAAAACATTTCGCACCGCCCCATCGACCTTGTGGACGAAGGTCGAATTTTCGACCTCGGCCAATTTCGTAAGCGTTCGTGCATAAAATATTATATATATGGAAAATTATGTACAAAATTTATGCAGAAAAGTGTACTGTGTAATGTGCTAAAAAAATCTATAAAAACTCCAAAAAAATCCAAAATTTCTTTTTTAATCGCAGAATGTTATTTAGAACAGGTTTCTGGCCATAAAATTGGTAGTTAACAATTTCTTCTCCCACAAAGTCCTTAATTTTCAAAACAGTGTAACATAATATAGTACGATAATTTACGTATTCGCTCATACGATCATGCTCCATGACCGGAACTTGTTAGCACTTTTTTGATTACTTTTCCAATGGAAGGATGGCTCGTCGAAATGCAGTGTCTTGCCTCACTATCAGTAGCTTAATCATTTCATGAAGCTCAAAAAACTTTTCTTGAGACATCCTGAAATATTGGACTTCCTTGGAATTGGACTTCCTATTGGACATCCTGAAATATTGGACATCCATAGAAATATTGGATTTCCTTTCATAGTTCAATAAATCATGGAAAAGCTGGTTGTGTTCCCCCAAGTCCATTCTTTTCGCGTTGATCGGATGGATCCATTGCCTCTTCCTTCTTCCAGCAATTTCCTCTTTCTCTTCAGCTTCCAGAGCTGCCGCAAAGACGAACATTTCCTCGTCGTCCGAAGAAAACTACCTGAATATTGTCAACTTCTAGGAATTTTATAATGAGTGGTATTTTGTTACCGGAAACCCGCACAGAATTTTTTTAGAAGAAATGCCTATGCGTCGGCTTTGAGATTCTTCGTTTTTCATTCATTAATCCTTTTAGCTTCAATAATTGTAATCAGTCTTTTAAAAAAGCTTTAAAGTGCGCAATTAATTTTTAGTAAATTAGAAATTGTGTTTTGTTTATATTCTTTCACTCTATTCTGCGATTTTGTGAATTCAATAGATTCTTAGGTTCATAAAATACCTATGTATCATTTTTGTAACTTCTTGTAGTTGTTTTTTCTGTTCATTTCTTCGTTTTTTTCTTTCTCTTCATTTGCTTTTCAACTTCACATTTTACTTTATTATATTCGCTCATTGTTAGGCTCAGCAACTCCACTGAAGAGCATAAGTTCTTTTGAACTTATTCTTCTTGTGGGCAAAGTTTCTATCATTTGTTTACATTTATTCATAGAATGATGTGTATTAATTTTTGTAATGTGAATATTTTTGAATTTGCCAAATAAATGAAATGAAGCGAAATGAAGAACATTCCTCCATCCGACCAGATTTTCCACAGAGGGTACCTCACTGCACGCGGGACTGGTAAAACGACGGATCGAAAAATGAATTCCGCTCCATAGTGGACGAACCTCAAGATTTTTGCGTCGCGTCGCGTCGCGTCGCGCCGCTCTGTCGACCTAGTGGACGACCTCCTTAATACAGAAATAATCGTGAACTGTGTAATATTTTGCTTTTTTATTAAGGGGCCTTCGGACTTTCGCCCCCGGCTCCGGATTTTCTCTCCAAGGTCCTGATCACGGGAGATATCGATTGATTCTCGTCATTGTTATTTATTGGCGACTAGGCACCAATTGGAGTGAACCTGCGGGTTTTCTGGGATCGCGGAGCCCAATGCCATTCACAGTCGGAGCGAAAAACCTATTCCTTTTCTGAGTGAAAACCCACTGGGATCAGTCGGAGTGAAACCCCGGCTACCCATTATAGAACTATATCACGTATGTATTATTGGTAGTAAATAAAGTGTTGATGTAAAGTCAAGTTTGCAAGTAAGTTTGCAGTTTTTAAATGTATGTCGCGTAGTTAAGAGTTAAGTTTATCTTTCTTGATGCATAATGTACGAATTTCGGTTTTAACCAATAACTACTGAACAATGTCTTTGGTTTTAGTTTTTAGTACTATCAGATTTAAATATTAGCATTTTCTGGAATGATAGTATTAGATAAACTTTTCACCCCATCGTCATTTTCGTCGAGTTTTCTTGGATGGTATGTTCTACTCGCCTTTATCAATAGCGTTATCCTTGGAATATACGTATAATTGCAGCAATTGAAGGGCGTCAACAATTAAGGCTAAATTGCTGCTGAGCAATTCTGTATTCGTATAATCGTACAATTATACCAACAAATTATTACAAAACCACTCCCTTTTGTGCCCTCTACTGGTGTGCCGCTAACGGGTTCTGGAGCTGGGAATGAAAACCTGCAAATTTACAGGGAGCGAAACATCAGTTCATTCTGTCATGAGTGGGAGCGAAACACCCCTGCGGAACGGCCGGGAGTGAAACCCCTGTTTAATTCGGCGCAGGGAGTGAAACTCCGAACCCCCATTTACATACCTACCCACAGACGACTATGAGACCTACCCACAGGCGAACACATTGACGATCACATAGCCGAATGACGGAATTCATAATTTATAAAAACAACCCTTAACATTTTGTCCAAAGCTGCCCTACCGCGCCACCACTCACCATCTGGCCCCCCATGGCGACCCAGGTCTGTCTCTCGTCGCGGGCCACTGGAAACAAGCAAAAAACAGACACCAAAAAACAAAATATGAATAATGTAAGAATATACAAAAAGAAAACAACACAAGAAAAAAAAAAAAAAAAAAAAAAAAAAAAAACGGTCTTTTCGAGGGGCTCCTGCAGCCTCTCTACAATCCTGCCATCTGCAGATCTGGCTCTCGTCCACCTTCGCTCTCCCCACGCAGTCGCTGATTCCGCGTTGCCTCCTCAACATAATAAAGTTTCATATTAACATAATGAAATTCTAAGAGGGGGAGGTGCGGTGAGTCTCGCTCTCCTGGCCCCTGTTATCTCGGTCTGGAGTGAGGAGAACCTTTCCGGACCGATTAGTATATACTCATGAGTCATGAAGGACGGACGGTTTTCAAAAAATCAGTACATCGTTAATTTTGCTAAAAAAAATTTTATTTGTTATTAATAGGTTTTTATAGTGCTACCATTTCGTAAAATTAATGGTGGAAAACAACATCTGGCAGGTGATGGCCGTTTTCATTGATGCACTGCTGTAGTCGCTCACGAAAGTTTTCCTCCACTCTCACCAACATCGTTCTGTCAATTTTAGCAATTTTAGCAATACGAGCGGAAGTTGCTAAAATTGACAGAGCGATGTTGGTAAGAGTGGAGGAAAACTTTCGTGAGCGATTACAGCAGTGCATCAATGAAAACGGCCATCACCTGCCAGATGTTGTTTTCCACCATTAATTTTACGAAATGGTAGCAATATGAAAACCTATTAATAACAAATATATATATATATATATTTTTTTTTTAAGCAAAATTAACGATGTACTGATTTTATGAAAACCGTCCGTCCTTCATGACTCGCCCTGTACATATATATATAAGGCCAGGAGAGCCACGAAGGAACCAATGATGGATGGATATTATAGTACATACGTACACATTTATCTTCTGAATAAAACACACTCATCAAGCAGACTTGAAGTTATTCTCTTGAACCCGCATCATTTTTTTAGTAGAATATTACTCATAAAAAGTAAATAAAATGCGGACATTCAAAAATTTATGCACAAAACTACAGTGAACAATTCACTTGAATTTCATCAAACTATGCTATAAACTGTAAAAACGGTAACGATTGAAAAAAAAAAAGTTTGTGAAACTGGAGAAAAAGTTAATTTGCCATAAAATGTATACCTCACAAAATTATCAAATTTCTAAACAAAAGATAAACCTAATAGCAACGAACTATTCCTGAAATTAGTTCAAAAGATCATGGGTGCATGACTGGAACTCCATTTATGGTATCTCAGTTTTAGGCCATGCTATTCTGTTTCGTTGGTTCCTCACTTTTTTGATTTTTTTAAAAATTTTATTTAAAAATTGGGTAAGAGAACACAAATAGGCCCATTAATGCCCCATTTCCACTTTGATGTTGATTCTTTATTTGACACTTGCTATGCATTGCATTATAAGAACCAGAGCACATACCAATTACCTGTACAGATAAAATCTTTAAATGGCACTTACAAGTTAAAATAAAAAAGTTTTCTTCAATAAACTGCAAAAATAAATAACCAAATTTTAAACAAAACTTAGCTATTCGTTATATGCAAAAATAAACACATTCTATTCACATACGAATTTCTAGGTAGGTACGATTACATATCAAAGTCATACAGTAAATGCATTCAGCCTGGACCGATTAGGGCATTATTTTTAAGGGAATTTAGAGAAACTGTAAGGTTACCTAACCTTTTTCTTCTATAACGGAGGTGACTAAGACTTCTAACGCTAAACTAAAGTTTCTTTAGCAGTGACAGCTCTTGTACATTATTGGTTTGGTTTAAAATGTTAAAAAATAATGAATTTTTCTTTTTACATATTTTCAATGCGAATCATACTCGAGACAGCGAGGCTTTTATTTGTTAGAGTTTCAAATGAAAAAACTAAACTCTAAGTATTTTAAGAATTTCTGAGTTCTAATAGCTATTCCTCGGATTCCGCCCCTTGTAATGAAAAAATGTATCTTGGCGGCAAAAGTGCTTCTAAACGGTTCTTTCAATTCCGCCTACTGAGGAGAGGTCGTGAGAGTTATCAATTCTATCTTCGAACTTCATACAAAGCCTTTGTTCATACACAGGATACTTAGATTCCACACCACATTTGTTATAATTATTGCTAGTAATTTCTTGATAAAATTATATTTACCTACTCCTTCTTCACCCACCACAAGTGTTCCATTTTCGGTTTGGTTATCATATATTTTAAAATACTTACATACGTGAAGTAGCTACATATAGATACTATACATTTACGCAAAATTCAACCAAGTACAGTAGGATCAAAAGTGTTTATACCTTTAATAATTCATAAGCACTGACCCTCAGTTATACTATGGTTTTAATTATGTTAATCAAGACTTTCTCACTATGAACAAATTCGTGTATTGTGCATTGTGTATTCTACATTTTGAACTCCACCGGAGCTATGAATATTTAAAAAAGAAAAAAAAAGTACCTGCCCTTCCTGATCATGTAGGGGTACCGCCTGGACGATCAATCGAGTCAGGCATTGGGTATGTCCTCATAGCAGAGAGAATTTAATCTTTTTTTAATAACTAGCCTTGGGCTGGAATGCCCTCAAATATCTATAAATATCATATGATCAAACATTGAGCACCCAATTAGGAATTTAAAACGATGGATATTGGCTCTTATTTACTCTATGATCCCTCAGGAAGAAGGATTGTATGCATTTAAATATTTCTTGGATCAGGGAATCCCCTTAACACATCATTCACGGTATTTGTTGTAACATTGGCGACAATATGGCCGAATTGACGTAAAAGTTTGCTCTATATTAAATTTATGTTAAATTGTTCCAAAACTTTAGAACTTTGCATGCACGAAATTTAATAATGATTAAATCATAGCAACAACACTTTTTTCAAATTATAATCTGCCATAAAACCAGTTTTTCGCATTTAAACTTTTTTTGTCGATTTTTTGCACATTTTAAGGACGTTTTTCAACACGATTTTTCGCAATAATTTATGAATATTCCAGGTCATAGCTGATAAACATTTTCCAAGGAATATTCAGCTGAAAACTAGAAATCCCTCGATTCGAAGCTAAATTCAAGGATTGAATTTTTCCCAATTTAATGGCTGAGAATTGCCATTTGTAGTGATTAATATATAATGCAATGTATATGGGTGATTCTCACAGAAAGGGGCAGAAGTGATGTCCGGACCAGTTGCGGCGACCCACTAAGGATTTGGGAGCAGGCGAAGGTCTTAAATTGTAGTATAGGTTTTTATCTAGAACCCTTTTTTCCATTTTTAGGTTATGATTATTCCTTTAAATAAAAAATCAACTAAATATAGTCTAATCGTCATCGACCTGTCCTGTCCCAATGCGACCTTCCCAACTTCAAGCTTTAATTAAAGGTCTTTCCACTTTTGAGTTTGGATTTTATTCAATTTTTCTACATCAGCATGATTTCTGAGATGCATTTCTGATCGATAAAATTAATGTAGAACCGCTAGAAAAGTGTAGTTGGATGGAAATAAATGTGTCCGGAGCATCGCCGTCATCGACCTGTCCAATATTGTTTTTCGAATTTTCGCGGTCACAAGTGTATTTTAGCGGGTTTTTTTTTCCATCTTTTTTTTGCGCGCTTCTCAGTTACCAGAAAAACTGCCATTCGTTTCAATTCAGTCAACTCGTGGTCGTCAGCAGGAGCAGACGTGTGCTGGATCGTGGGTTGGTCAAACACAATCGTCCGAAACCTGTCCACTTTTTCTAAGTGAGTACTTGAACTCAATTTTTTCTTATGGTATTTTTATTGTGAACCGAACGGTCTAGTTTCATGTTATATGCCGCATTTGGGAAAAAGCTTGCCACAAGGTGAAACATTTGAGAAAAACTGATAAATCATCATCGACCTGTCCATCATCAACCTGTCCTCTCCTGAAAATTCGAGGACAGGACGATGACGAAAAGGACAGGACGATGAGGAAAAAGGCAAATCTATTATGTTTTTTGGATTTTCTAGTATTCCCATATTCTCGCATTTAGTAATTCAATAATATTCTCGTATTGACCATTCAAAACACATATCTACTTAGCCGAGCGTTGTGAAGGTCTACTTAGACTTGTTCGACAATTTCTGTCATTGTTTGTTGGATTCGCCCTACAGTGGTCACGTTTTTGGGTCTTTTGACTTGAAATGTTGAGGGTTTAACGTTTCTTGGCAGTTAGAGCAAATTTTCCATTGGAGCGTGCCAATAAACGGCCCCAGCTCAAAAATTCTCGTTTGGTTAAAAATCGTTTAAAAAAAGTTCCAGTCGTGCAGCATGACCATGTGAGGGAATTTTTGTAGGAAACCTATTTTTCTTTACTTTTTAACTGATTTTCAACTTTAAAAGTTAAAATTCGAACATTTATTGCGCGCCAATAACGTTCAAATTTACGGCATTCAAACTTGATTTAATCAACATTCCGCAAAGAGTATGATTTTTTAGGTTTTTTTAAATTTTTTTTTATCGGTTTTTGCTATTTTTTAGCACATTTTGTGGAATTTGAGTGCGTTGTTGTGCACGAAAAGTTCTGTTTTACGAATTCATCCTTTCGTAGATGATTCTTTTACTGATTAATTTTGCTTGACGAAACTCGCGATTTTTTTTTTTTATTTTATTTTTTATTTTTTTTCAATTTTTTGTCGGTTTTTACGATTTTTGGAGAACATGTTTTTAAATTTGAGTGCTTTTTGTGCATCACTCGCGGTTCTTTTATTTTTCGTTATTTTTGAGTTTTGGTTGTCTTTATAGGCACAGATGGCTCCGAAGAACTAATATTGAACGTGTGATATAAATATATAGTAATGACTAGGGAAGAGCATGACTGAGAATAATTAATAAATCTCATCCTATTCCCTATCAAGTCATGTTAATATTTCAATGAGAATGTATATTTTCAAGTTTCACTGTTAATGGTTTATTCGTTTGATTGAAATGTTAGATTCTAAGTATTATGTTTATATAATTAACGTTTTCTTTTTTTAAATACATATGAAAACTGTTCAAAATTAGTTAGAATTGGAATTCAGTAATATTCAACCATGATTTTTGGATACTGTACCACGTTTGAAAATAATTCTATAAGGAAGGTTTCTTTGGGAAACCGCATTGCAGACTGTTTGTTCACCGAAAACTTTGAATTCACATTCTGATTATATTAAAATATGAAGTGTTTTACAAAACCAAGCTTTTTTTTTGCAAACCAACGACAAATTGAAGGAAATCAAGGACAGGGCGATGACGCCAGGACAGGGTGGTGATGCAAATGGTGAGAATCAACGTGTCGCATCATCGCCCTGTCCTAGTGTCATCGACCTGTTCACCTAAATTTTTAAATATTTATTTTCTGAATTAATAAAAGCGCTACTGTTTGGGTTGGCATCGAATTTCGATACATACGATATAGAGAGCATCTGTGATTTTTTTCAGCTCGATTCGAACACTTTTTCTTTTTTCAAAAGTCAAACTCAAAACTGACCTTTTCTGTGAGAATCACCCATATATGTTTACATTCTCAAGTCAAGATCAATTTATTTTTCCTTTTATATCTGTTATCAAGTTTTGTTCGAAATATCAGATTTTTCTTCCTTTTTTTTTGTTTTGTTTATTATTTTCAATAATAAACCTTTGTAACCGAACAAGGAAAAAAAATAAAATAAAAAATTTTAACCCCCACCTCAAAATTTGTTGGTTTACGTTTCAAGATCCGTAGAATCCAAAAATCGAATAAAAAATAATCCGTCCGTCCGCCGTCCAGAGCTTTTCTCCAAAAGTACTGGACCAAAGTTTATGAAATTTGGCTCAAAAATCATACATCGGCCGGGGATGTACCAGTAACATCGGCATCAATCTTGATCAACCTGGTCAAGCCTTGATCAAACTGGTGAAGAACATTACATGAATTTTCCAAAAATTGTCCGAAAATAGACACTAAACCAACTTTCACAAAAATGAAGTGCGACCCACGATTTTCAATGGTTTTTTATTATTATTATTATTTTTTTTTTTTACGCTGAATGCAATGGTGTTAGTTTATGCAACTTATTCAACAAAAAAGAAAATATTAGGTAAGTTTTCCACCAAGTCACCATTGTTTTTAGTGTGAACATGTTTTTGACGGATTGAAAACGTGCAATGACTTGCATTATTAATTACACCTTTTTTCTCTGCTGGTGCCTATATCTACGCTGGCATATTGATGTCAACCTTCGATCTGCGATTTGAAATGGACCACCTTTGTAGCATCAAGAATAAATTCAATATCAGTGCACACTGATCAGCTGTGGGGCTTCTGAGCCTAATTTGTTTTTTAATTGACTTATGATGCTGAAACCTGAAATGTAGCTCCTTTTTGGAGATCTGGAATACAATCACCAAGTATGGGGGGACTCAGATCAGCTTCGGAGCCTCCGAGGCTAAATTTCCAATTCGACCCACGGTGTTGCTATTTAGATGGAGCTCATCTAAGACTTTTCAGTAACAATTACGAGTTACACACATAAAAATATGTATTTTAAAATTTTGGATAAAATTTTTACTGTGAAGCGAAAATGGCGGGGTCTTGGAACTGTAAAAATGTTAATTCTTCTCGGAGTCACAATGCGCCATGTGTTGATCATATATTGCATACGGGGTTTAATAATAAATTATAGGACAATGATCAGCATAGAAGGGCTATCTAAGACAGAAATTAGAAACCAATGTGTAATAATTTGCAGCGTTTTTTACTCTTTTTTGCTCTCGAAAGTCGTCTACTTCAGCAGTTTTTATATACTACTCTTCAAGTCATACATACCGGGGCCGACGTTACTAGTAAATAGGTACGTACGCTAGGAATTGGTGGTTCCAGAGGGCCATGTTAGAGAGCTATAATAAAAGCAACTTTGGGACTCTAATGAGCAACATTGACTTCCAGCAGCAGGACATGTTTCTCGTTGACGCAGTGGAAATCATAGACGATTTCTGCAAGGAGGAGTGGGCTGACAGGTGGGGGAAAAGGCACAGACCAAGCTGAAAGCTGGACTTGACCTGAACCCAGATTGGGAGGACATCCGTACGACTATAAAAAAATTCAGCGGCACTGAGCAGACTGAGGCGGCCTGGTGCATGGACGAATTAAAGTTCATCCCTCAGTCAGTTCAGTGACGCTGAATTTTTAAACCATGGGTTTTGGGGAGTGAGGGGAGGGTGGACAGAATGGGATTCGCTCTAGCCACGGTTAGTTTTTCTGTTGGATTTAAAACTCTATTTGTTAGGTATGTACGTATCCACTTTTATTGTTGTTTTGAGAGAATCTGTGGAGAAGGGAAAAAGTGGCCCAGGCCTCATTTTCTTACGTATTTGTTGCTTCTCAGTCTATCTATATGAAAACATTCTTTTGTTTTTGAATTACTTAATAGTTTTTTCAAGTAGGTACCTCCAGTGATGCGTTTCCTCATTGCTATGCTCGAAGTGTTTCACTTTAATTTCAAGTGTTAACGATGATTACGATGATTTCAATTAGTGAACTGTTAGTTTGGCTGTAGTAGCTTGACAACAATGTTATTTTTACACCGGTAATGGTGTAATTGCTATTGCTATGGTTTGATTACAGAGGGCAGGACTCGACGAAAAAATGCCCTTTTCTTAGAATATAACAAGAAAATATTATTAACAAAAACATCAATCTCATATTAATCCACCGACATTGTAAACACTCCAATGTAGATAATAGGTACATAGTGGGGAACATTCCCGAACGGTCATTACCGTATATTGAATACATATTTAGGTACATGTACTTACCTTCAATTTATAATAGTGATAAATTTTATTCAAATCTTCATTAACAAATTATTATACTTTTAATTTTTTTATAATTTTCGTTTGTTTTGTTTTCAGCTCTATTTTATCAATACACTAGCAGAATTTGGTAACTTGCGTGTAATATAAAAAACAGCTTTATACTTATAGTTTTTTTAATAATCAGTTTAACATACAACATACCTCTGATCTACTTCAACAATCTATTTCGATATGAACTCTCACTAGAATTTCGCGATGACAATATTAATTTATTATTCATTCATTGACGTTCAACTCTCAAGTCTTTTTCTTCTTAATAATCATGTTTTGTGCAAGTCTAATGTGCAACTCTTTACACTACAGTGCTCACGTAAATAATATCTATATTATCAACAATTCTAATTAACTTTTAAGGAATTTATTTAGTTTTACAACGCATTTTATACACAATCTATGCTAATTAATAATACATCAAAAAAGTCACGTCAGATTTGTAAGATTTAATATTTAGCGTGGATATGTTTTTCGGGCTGCAAACAAATATGTGGTATTTATTGTTACTTCATTTTTGCAACGATAAGTGATGTTATCTTTTCGTCCAAACAATCCATAGTTAGGTAACTCATTGTTTTTCTTAGGTAAGAAAGGTTAGAATCAATTTTAAAATTTCAAATTGGCATAATTCGAATAGATATTGGGAAAACTAGGAGCTTGGCCACTTGGGGAGTAGGGTAATTGTAATGGACATCCTACAAAATTAGATATAGCTGTTGGAAAATCAACTTTGCCAAATAAGTTTGTTTTGGCACGGACATTAATAATTTAATGTCAGTAAATTACGAACTTGATTCAAGTTTAGCACATATTTCGGTGGTTTCCAACTTGCGGGTCGTATGTTACAGGTTTTAGGTGGGTCGTAATGTCCTTGAGAAAAAAGTAAAATGGAGGAAAAAAGCAATCGCTATAATAAAATAAGTCTATCCACCATTGGTATTAGATGAAGATGTCCGCCACAGACGCAGCTTCTACTCCAGCATCAACTCTCTTCGCCGCGTTTACACTAGCCGCACATTCTTTGCAAAATAATTTCTTCTAGTGTTGACCCCCCCCCCCCACCCTTGAGTAATTGCGGGGTGTGGGTCCACTCTGCAAGCCTGGGGGGGGGGGGGGGGGGGGGGCTCTGTCGATTTAGGTTTATTATTTACAATAATCGACCAAGAAAAAATTGTTTGGACCCCCTCAAAATTTGTTGGTTTACGTTTCAAGGTGCGTAATCCAAAAATCGAATAAAAATGTAAGAAATCAAAAAATCCGTCCGCCGTCCAGTTTTTTTCTGAAACTAATGGGCCGAACTGTCTGAAATTTGGCTCAAAAATCATACATCGGTCGAGGATGTGCCAGAAATATCGGCATCCCGTTCGATCAACCATAAAGGGTAATATCGGACAATCAATGCCAATAAAAGGAATACACGAGCCCAGATGTAGGTACGTCGGATAATGAAATTTTATTTTACAGGCAGTCGGAAATGGCCTAAAAACGGAAAAAACCCTAGGTACGCTCTTTACATTCGGAACTTTCCAGAATGAAGATTATTCATATACGTTTTTGACTCGCTGAATCAATCTAGACTAGTCTCAAGCACCTAGACTTACGACTCGTAATAATTTATCGAGATTCTGAGATGTTTTTTCTCCCCGCATTGGAGCGATGATAATGAAAGAGAACATCACCAGAACCAACAAGAAGGGGTTTATTTGTGCATTTTTGTGGTATTTGGAGTATTCGTGCAATAAAATTCACTTTTTAAAAAAGGAAGTTCAGTTTTCATCGCTAAAAATTGAAAATTACTCTTCTATATATCAAGTTTGCAACAATTTATACAAAAATATAAAATACTCAATTAAGTCTATAAAAATATATGAATACAATATAGTACAAATTTTTTTAAATATTTTTAAAAACTTTACTTTACATCAAGTGCTTCCTGATTTTATTGCAGTTAGCAGTTCCCTTCAAATGCCAACATGATTATTTTCCAGACACTTT
The DNA here is from genome assembly GCA_030762985.1 of Adelphocoris suturalis. Lineage (NCBI taxonomy): Eukaryota > Metazoa > Arthropoda > Insecta > Hemiptera > Miridae > Adelphocoris > Adelphocoris suturalis. Next base: position 30,682,976 of record CM061040.1, read on the forward strand.
CGTTCAGGTTTTTTCAGAAAAAGTGTGAAGCTGCATCTTTCGCAGCTGGTCTCAGGATTAATAGTTTGAAGACACTAATAGCTAATAAGACTAAACAAGACCAGAATCAAGTCGGCGCAAGGTATTTTCTGATGTTTTGAACTTTAAAAAAAACACCATTTCACAACATGTGTGCTATAAAAAAAAAAAAAAAAATATATATATATATATATATATTTTCCATTCATTTCGATACTAGAGAACTTGAAAAAGTTGTTGGAAAATTTATTTACAGCTTACATGGCTTCACTAGGTTACATGAACTTAGAGCAAAATTTCTTTGAAAGCCGCGGTTTTCACATTCAGACGCTAGTGAGATTCGGGGAAACTTAATCGATTCTTATTAACCCTGACAAAAGTTTAGTTTGGTATCCTAAATCACAGAAATACAATAAAAAGTGGGGTACAATAAATTAGAAAACTTGAGGTATTTTCCGTTCGTATGCCAGTGGAGACAACATATTTTTAAATTCTTTCTACCATATTTTTTAATTATAGTCACTTTCAAGGTGTTTTTTGTTCTCTATTTGTTTTTTTGCATTATTCATTCTTTTGGTAGGTGACATCGTGACATCGTTATTATAGTCACTTTCAAGGCGTTGATGATGACATCTTCTTTTCTTTAATTTTGAAAATAAGAGGATGGCCAAAATTAGTACTCCTTCGCGGAGCGAAGGGCTCAGGGCTCTGCGATGTCATTTTCTTTTCGTAGGAACCAGGAGTTTCTTCGGTACTCCGTGCTATTCGGCTGTCTAATCTTGTAGGAACGTGTCTCAGGACCGTCATGGGTGACTTGGGCTGGTAACCATAGTTTTTCCGTGTTCTGTAGAATAATACTCAATTTCTAACTTCGAATTGCTGGGGCTCCTTCATTCTTCTGTAATTGTAGTATAAAGTCACCCTAAATCCGACAAACTTAATACTAATATTTAAATTAATTACGACAAAGAACAATATTCAGGTTTGAATTCCCAGGCTGTAATGAATTATCTGAGCTTTGTTTACCAAACAGTTATAAAAAATATGAAATATTAACCATGAAAATATAAGTTGGAGTTTATCTTCAACATTTGCTCCACCCCGCATAATTAAGTTTTCAGGGTGCGTTGCTTTCTTCTGTCGGCTGCTTCATGGTTTGACACGTTTCCTCTTCTCTTAATGTGGTCGTTCGTTTTCTCTTCAATTCGGCGATAGGCCCAATTGCAACAACTTTATCGCGGCCAATTTAAGTCAGTGTACTTGGTGCCACGTAAATGAGATGCGTAATTCGCCCACTGTACGTCCAGGGTTATATTGAGCTTGCTCACCAATCTGTAGAGCAGCCCTGGGTTTGCCAAGTATGCTGCATGATTTCGAGGCATACAGTGTCGACCACATTGTCTAGCTCACTCACCAGTGTCCCAATGTCCTTCAGGCTGTTCTCAGTCATCGCTGTCAGGTGGTCCAGTTTTCTCATCACCTCTTTTTCTTTATGTTCAGGTCCAACCAAGACCAAGGGAACCAAAAATCGCCAGGTTGTTTCCAAATCGGTTGATAATCCGTAGAAGGCATCCACGTAAATATTAAAACGAACCTACGTACTCTATCGCTTCTCCTTTGAGTGCTTTTTGTAAGTGTATAATAGGCGATTCTCATTATCTGAGAACTTCCCTGTGATATTAGAGTACATAACCTTGAACAGCGGCCATTGTGTGGGACCTCCTTCAAACACAGGAAGCTCATGTTCCACACTTTTTCGAGCCATGAGAAATTGTATGTCTTCTAATGCAACTGGGTGACTTTGTTGGTCTTCTCCGACACTAACATCTCAGCAGAATAGTTGAATTTGAAGGGGTTTCCTAGTTTTAGAATTTCGACGGAAGTTCTCTACAGGCCTTTCTGTCCTTAAATTGGTCTTTTATTAATCTCCAACTTTTCTCTGGGGCTTCTTCAGGGAGGCGAAAATTAAACTCAAAATATCAAATTCAGAAACGTAAAATATCTACTTATCGTTTTCTTTTTGACTTAGGTCTTTTAATAAAAGACCAATTTAAGGACAGAAAGGCAATTTTTTAAATTCTTGTTATAATTTGAACTGTCCAAGTAAAGAAATGTTCTTCTCAGCGGTCTCAAATGTGCCACCCCAGCCTTGAATTTCTGCTGAGCCAACCCTTATAAAAGCTTTTGATGACCCTGTAGCTAATGCCTGAAATTTCATTAGATTTTCGTTTTAGCGAATTTTCTTAGAAAATAAAGCTATTGCAATGGCTCCAAAAATTTCAAAATAAAAATTTTCAAAAATTTTCTTCATCGAAATCTGTTTGGAGGCATTCTGAAATGATTCCTGGATTTTAACGCTTTTTTATATGTATATATATATATATATGTATATATATATGTATGTGTCATTCCAGACGATAACTCTCGATAGAATTGAGATAAAAACTTCGTTCTTTCGCCAAAAAATCAAGCATTTCAAAAGAAAGGATGAGTTCGTTGGACAACAATTTTTGAGCACATTAAATTGGTCAAATTTCAAAAAATGTACCCAAAAAATCACTAAAAATGGCTAAAAACGGCCAAAAATCGTTAAATTTCTATTTTTTTGCAGAATTTTAGTCAAAACTAAATTTTCAACGATTAACTAGGACATTACAAATTTTTGCTCAAAATTATGATCAAAAACGTTATTAAATGTCAATAAAATTTGCTAAAATATCTATAAAAACTGCAAAAAAATTTAAAAATCAAAAATCTCTTTTGAATCAGTGGAATTTTATTTAGAATAAGTTTTTTCGCCATAAAATTGGTTTTTAACCATTTCTGTCAACTAAAATTGCTCCAATATCAATGCAATTTAACATACTATAGTACGATAGATAGTTTATGAAAATTTTCACTTTCAAACCTTTCTGCCTCAGCTCTGACGGGCTTCTATATTTAGTCTTTTTCCTGTTCTTGTTCTTTTCTCTGAATCACTATCTATTCTTTACGACGAGCTTCATCAGCTTTGGCCTGTTTTTCCAATCTTTTCATCATCTCAAACATTTCCCTTTCTCGTTCTCTTCTTTGGGTTGAGGTTGTAGAATCTCCTGGCCGACTGCTCCTTGATCGTGAATTTATCGACCTTTCTTCCGTATTTTCCATCCGTTTCTTTTCAATCCACGGTCTTAGTTTCCTTCGCTCCTCCATCGTTGACTCAAGGTTTGAAGGACCACAAATTGTTGTATTAAGGTACCTTGAATCCAATTTAACACTGATATTTAATTTAAATTTGAAAAAGAACAATATCCAGATTTGAATTCTTGGAGTGAAATAATTTGAAATTTGATTACCAAACAATTGCAAAACTTATCGAGTATTGACTTTGAAAATATAAGTTGGAGTTTATCTCCAATAGTCACCTAGAAGCTTTGCTGTAATCTTGATCCTCTCGAGTACCTTGTAAGGTATGTAATCACAGCACTGGGGAGACATAAAAAAGTTTGGAAACGTTTTTGACGATCACCTCGCCGGTAGCAGGTTTCTCATTAGCTGGTTTCAGTACAACGTCCCATTTGTTTCTGTACTGGTGAGCCAAGATTTCCTCGAGGTGTGTTCCAATGATGGAGAAGAGCAAATAACTGAAGTGCGATTTTTCATCTTTCCATTCCATTATCAGACTTTTACTGTCCTGACCGTTTCTTTCGGCTAAGCCATTTGAACGAGCGAAATACGGTGACGATGGGTACCTACCCTATGTTTGAACTCCTATTCGTTGGTAAAACTTCTGAACTCGATTCACTCAGAATAAGAGCCTCCATCAGTTCAGATTTCGTTTGTTATGACTTAGGATACAAACCATCTCTTGGGCTCCATCCACTATTGGATATAGCTATATGATTCTATTGGTGATGTCGAAAAAAACCGTGCTGGAACAGATCGGCCTCCACAAATTGCCATGATCTTTTAGAAGTTTCTTCTTGCTGCTCCGTGTTTTGCATGTTGTCCTTAAATTTATTGCACAGCTTGTAATCGGTAATGTAGTTCTGTAGATTGCCGTTTAGATTAGGCCAGTAAGTACGCATAATCTCAAGCTGGGCTCAAGGAACTTTGAAGTTCCTTATGAGGTCAGTGCAAATATCTCAGAATTTCCGTGCGCATGTTTTTAGGTATCACGAGTCTGACACCCTTCAGAAGAATCCCATCGTAGTTGCTGGGTTGCTCTGGTAAGCTGTCATATATCGCTCGAAAAACTCATTGTTCTTTCTAATTAAAAACTCATCAAATTTCTCCACAATTTCTTCAAACCCTCATTTCCTTGTCCAACCCGAAGCCGTTAAGTATGTCAATAACATAGGCTCGCTAGCGCTGACATGAACGAAGCGAACTGGATCACCTTAGATTTTTCCGAGAGGCCCGAGGTTATGTACTATCATGCATAGCTGCTTCCATTTTTTCTAGGTCGCGATCAATCTATCTCAGACGACGACTATTACCTTGGGAGGCTTTACATAAGAATCTGTATCATGGTTTTCGCTTACCCACCTCCTCGTTGTAGTCCTATGTAGTTCTCCGAGTCTAGAACCGACTTTCTCCTGGTTTTCTTCTTTTCGGGTCCCGGCACCAAATCAGTAAATTACGAACTCAAATCAATTTACGGAACGAATTGACCATTTATTTAAAATGAAATATACGAACCATACCAAATTATAATTGATATTGTTATTGTTAATAAAACACCGTTAACCTGGACAACTGGAACATCTGGTCAGTTGATCAGCCGATTCCAATAGGAATATTCGTTGTTGTCAACCTCGAATTTCTGCCCGATCAAGGATGGTACAACAGCTTTTGTAACTTATGATAAAGAAAGGATTGATTAAAAACGTAAGAGGTTCCTGGGAGTCATTACACCAATGGACAATGGTTTCCGAGTTTCCAGATTCTAACTATGTAATTTCGACCCAAAAAACATATCCATGTTTTCCTGCTCATGAGGGGTGCATAAAATTTTTATTCTTTGTTCCCTTATATTACAAATATTCAAATTTTTTTAAAGATCTTACAGTAGAACAAGATCGTTAACAGAATTCATCAATCTATGGACTCTTACGAGGTGCAGCTATTAATTAACGAGACTGAAACTGTTATTGAAGAAGTTTACATGCGCCAAACGCCAGTGTAACTGTATTAAATGGAACAAGATTTGGGTTCGTTGGAGCTGACAAAAACAAAGCGACTTGCGTCCTGAAGGAGCTGACAAAGGAAGAAGACCACTTGAACAGTAGAGTAGGGTTAGAGTTGAACAGTAACTTGAACAGTACAGTAGGGTTAGAGCAGGGGCGAATATTAAGGCGAGGAGAAGTAAACATGCATGCAAATAAAATTGAGATGATTTACAGCGTCAATCTTATTATTTAATAACCAGACCTCAAACACATCGCTTATTGATTTATTAATTACTGATACCTAATTTTCATTAATGCGTATGGTTAAGAACGCCAAATTATATATTGAACTTTGTGTTTAGAGTGGAGATTTCATGTGAGCAAATTCGCTGGCCAATTATCAAAGATTTAAAATTTTTCCGATCTTCCTTTTCTTGATGGGTTTAAGGGCTTAATAAATTTGGCACTTTTCTCGATAAATATACATCTACAGGCATATTCATGGTGTTGTCGTTTGGAAGACGTAGTGAGGGGGTACTTCTCAGATAAGGTACCATTTCGGCCATACATAGAACGCTCTTTCTAAAATCTTCACTTTAAGCTTTTATAAAAACAGTAATATACTTATGGAAAATAACATGAGGGCAAACAAACGATTTCACTGAATCTTTAAAATTTTTACAATCCTGAAGGTATTCATCTATCTGGAATGTCAGTTCATAACGAGTAGGAAGGTTGACATGCGAATCGTTGAACCAAATTATTAGGCTGATCATGTTACAAGTGTTTATCATTGGAATAACATTTCAATCTTGTAATATCCTTGAAGTGAATGACTAAACTATAAACCTATCCTTTGCAATTAAATACTATGTGTTCAACATTAAATTAAAGTACCTAAAAAATTAAACTGTTTCCACCATACCTAATTACGATCAAGGTTGTTTATAGTGATTAGGTTTCAACCACTTTTAAGCGCTATCGTATATATACATCTTAGTAACACCCTTTATTCTCAATTTCAAGTCATATCGTGATTTTTGTTAAACTTTCTTAAAGCGAGATGTCTACTGTCTGAATTATCGCACTCAGTAGGTATCCTATCTCAAATTACAGTAAATAACATGGCTTCAATGCATTGGCTTCGACTGCAATACACATTATCTTTATACTGCACATTATATGAACAATTTAGCGACATCGATGACCAATGGTTTATTACATTAGAAAAGTACCGTTGGGACTGCGGAGTGTTCAGTATTCGGAAGAGCATTCAGGGGGGTTCATATTTCCGAAGACATTGAGCTCATAAAGGGAGGCGAAACAGATGAAAAAGACGTACCAAAGCATGAGAGTGATGCCATATTTGCGATCCATCTTCCAGCCGTTCATGTGGGTGATCACGATAAGGAAAACCACCGTTGATAGAAGAGTGAGGGTCGAATAAGTTAATCCTGCACACAATGATAATTCACAGTTGAATAAATACTAAATAGATTACTGTTATACTGAGTGATGGTTTTGAGTCTAACTATAAATAGCGGAAGCATTGTTTTCAATTCGGGAGATGAAAAAGAAAAATTGTTCGCCAAAATCAAAAGTCTGTGTGTGTGTGTGTCGGGTGTTTGCAAATTCTTCTTACAAGCGTAATTTCTATAATCCGATTTTGATGAAATGTTCAAGGCATGTGTGGATTAGGCTAAAGATGTAAATGGGCCCCTCTAGATTCACTTAATTTATTTTTAACAAATCAATTCTTCACTCTGCGCATGCGCAACTACAAAGTCCATTAAGCAATATTTTCACACGGCTTAGTCGTCTGATCTCTCTCAAATTTGGGAAGTAGTCGGGACGATTTATCATTATCCTATATCAGTTTTGACTTGATCGTATCATTTGTATCTGCTGCGCACGCGCGATTGCGAAATCAATGTAACAAGTGTTACCTACTTCTCCTGTTTCATTCGATTTTTAAATTTTCTAGGAATGTATGGACCAAGCTGGGGAAGGACCCTTACCAATATTTATACTACCTTTATATTACCTTTTCCCCATTGCCTAATATTGACCGATTTTGACATTTTACTTCCCTTCTTGATTTGCTAATCCCTCAACCATTGGAACCCGCTATGGAATATTATAAGATAGTTGAAAATATTTCAGTATTCATTAAATTCATGTTACGGATATGAGGAAGCTATGTGCCATACCTTAATAACACTAGTTACTTAGAAATAAAACAATGTTCGTATCAAGCGACAAAACTAGAATGCTTTATTTGTGTACAATAACTCTACTAAACAACCACTCCCAGGTGATAATAATAATATATACGTGGGTAACGATTGAACCCTACAACACATCTTCTCTTCAACAGAGATTTTAATATCGCAGTCTACGACATCTAGACACCGTCACGGATGCTTCTCAACCAGGGTTGCCAGGTGGTATGGAGGAAAAAACCAGACTTGGGGGAACGTATAGACTAAAAATACTTCATTATCACACATTAAAATACATCATTAAAAAATCATACAGTTATAAATTCCATGCATTCATAATATTATTATAAATTAAATAAATTAGTCGAAACACTGTGCGTAGTGGAAACCCTTGCTCAGATAATATTGGACTAGGCAGTTTACAAGATGTTCTTTTTATAGAAGAAGTGCTTTATTGGATTATTTTGTATAGTTTATTCATTTCTGTTAATAGGCCAATTATCTTAGTTTTAAAATAATCCTATTCCCGGGACTTCCTTATAATCTTAATTCAAAAATTCCAAAATATTTCTTTATACTAATAATATATTAATATATATATGTACCTTTGCTAAAAACCTTTACGTAAGAACCAGGCTTGATAATCGCAGTTTTCATGAACCAGGGAAGACCGAGACATACTAGGATATCGAAGACGTTACTGCCAACCGCATTGGATACTGCCATGTCTCCGTAACCTGTTATACAAATTGATGGGCTATGTATATACGTTGAATAATCAGGTAATTGTTTTTTTAAATTAAGATTTAGATTTTATGATTGCATAATTTAAGGACATGTACTAACCTTCCTTCACGACTGCCAAACTTGAAAGAGCATCTGGAACACTGACGCCAGCAGCCACAAATGTCAAGCCCATCACAGTATCCGGAATCCCCAAGGTACTTCCTGTTTGTCAAAGAAATAATCATCACTCATCATTAACCAAACAAACTTACATCCAGTACTATCAAATATACTCAAATTACTACAAAAAGATCAGAGATTTCTGTATCAGATAGCCCTTCCACGATTATCACTGGTCTATAGTAATTATCAGACGTTATTATACGGTACTTTATCAAAATATAGCTGTATATACTATTGTTTAATTTTCTACATAAACATGTGGTACATTGTTATGAGTGTTGGTCTTGTGTAATTAGGCTTCCCCCAAGGGTATCCTCAGGATGTAGCAGGTTAATCGCCTCAACCTTTTGAAGAAGTAACTACTACATTTCCATCTCCTCCTTGTTACAAAGGGCAACGGCCGGGAACCTGCCAGTTGTTCCATAATAAAATATAAATTCTAGGGATATCAAGAAAATAAAATCTCCAGGTTCGCGTTCTATCGAATAGTTTGCTTTCTTGCCAACTGACAACATCCCCGGCATATTGAATGGAATTAGAGGTAAGTGAGTATTTACTATACTTTCCACGTGTATACTCACCGACTATAGTGATCATCCAGACCATGATATAGGAATAGAAAGAGATCCACACCATAGATATGAAGAAGGTGAAGGGATACCAGTTTGAGTACTTCTCGAGTCGGCAGTCTGGCATCGTGGCTTGAGCTGTATAGTGAATAGGATAGCACAACCTCCACTGTAGAATGGTGAGGATGTCATCGGTTTCTGGTCGGAGCAACGGCGATACCTTCGCAAAATGAAACAGTTCTAGTCATAGGGAAATGCAGTATGAGCAAACATTTCCATTCAATACAATGACAGAATAAGGGTTGACTGATTTTGGCCCTGAAATAATTTGTAAAATGTAGAACGAAATCGGAAAGGAGTATAAAGTATCTGAGCCTCCCTTTGTTAGTATAGATGGGGGCGTAATGGAAACATTTAAACGGGACCAAAATTGATCAGCAAGCTCTGGAACGCCAAAAGCAAGTGGTTGTGGTTGTCCTCACTTAGGAGTAGGACAATTTTTTCGACATTCCCTCGAATAAAAAGCTTTTCTACCTTCAGCAGGATGATTTACTGTACAAAAATCGAAATCAAATGGTTTCAAATCAAATTATTCTTTTTAATGTAGGTATTTATTAAAATAAGACATACTTTACATAAGAAGTGGGAGGGGGGTTAGGGATATCTTGGAGGGCTAACATTTGTTCGACGTTTTGCACGTACGCAAAGCTTCGAACGCTCCCTGCCTTCGGTAGTGAGAAAGCGAAAACGGGCTCCGGATTCGTGTTCTGCACGATCAAGATCCCCTTGATTCAATTATGAGATCTCTATCGGAAAACGTGATTTTTTTTTGTAAACAACCATTTAGCAGAAAAAGTCACCGAAAAAAATATGTCTAATGGCCTCTAAATTTGGGTTTTTCTATGCCCTGTATGACCAGTGTGCCTTTAAAACTTCGGACATTTTTTTTTTTTGCGAACCTTGCTAATAAACAGGGTGTGTCAGATAAGGTACTTACTAATTCATTTAAAGACTCTACAAGTAAATTCCTAAAAAAGTTACTTTTTCGACCTTACATGGCTTATACTCGTATCATTAAAACCACCGTAAATTTCCTAATCCACCATGTAAATTCAAAATTAAAGGCTTCGTTGGGACTCTGGGTTCCCTAGTGTATATTTAAACCATTTTGGGTGGAAGGAGAGGGTGAAAATGGGGCCTGAAAAGTGAATTCGGTGGAATCAAAGAAATCACCTGTTCTGCTTCCGAATCATTGTTTTCACTTTCGAGAGATACCACAGTTTGTCCTCCACATTCAAAATTTCCATTCGAATTATAACTTTCAGAACAATCTGAACTCTAGTCTTGTGTATGTCCGTGTGTGCCCGCAAATCCCTGCAACACGCGTAACCTGTACCTATACTGTTTTCATTTGATGCTAATGATATGTTCAGGGAATATGCAGGTTTGGCTGTAAATAGCCCCCTATCAGTTCCATCATTCAAACATCAATACTTCACTCTGTGCATGCACTTATGTAAAATCAATAAAGTGAAATTTTCTCATGGTGAGCGATACCCATCGGTGTGTAAAAGGTCCTTCAACTCCTATTTTTAAATGGAAGAAGATTCCATCCTAAGATTTTTGGCATCAACCTTACTCTCACACTATGAGTAGTTTTCTTCCCATTTTTTTCAAAGTTTCGCACACTGGAGTCGTCAAAAGCACTCCTCCCGCCTGGGCGTGACCCCCCTGCCCTGTGTAACGTCACCAGTGCAGCAAGCTTTGTAAAATCTATAGAAAAAAATTACTCATCGTAGGAGAGTGCGGATGGTGTCAAATTTCTTTAAATTGATTCTATTTTCACTTAAAAGTATAAAATGAATATGTGGGTAACACTCATTAGGAGGGTAGTTGGGAAATGACGATTTGATCAACCCATATGAGTTCCTTCACGATCCTATCGATAGTAGCTGCTGCGTTTGTGCGAGCCTCAAGTCATTGTAACACAGATGGCTTCAACAGCTTCATCCGATTTCGATGAGCACATTTTCAGGGATTGAACGATTTGATTGAAACTGGTCCCCAATGAACTTTATCGCTTCCGACTCACTGGAAATCCTTTTCCTCCACGGAATTTTTTGATATTATTTGAATCATTACTTCCATCAAACTATACATTCATGTTACGGATAAGAGGAAGTTATGCTATAGATTTCATTGCCGTCGGATCAATAGCAGCGGGTGCGCCTGCGGAAACGTGAACTTCTAGTAACGTTAATTTCTCATGATCTATCGGTCCGAATTTTTCCCATCTCATCCGGGTTTTCAGTTATTAATCAATCCGTCCAATTTTCGGCCCATGTTTTCAAGTTACTGGATTCATAAAGTGTAAGTCCTTGTTTCCTATAGTTTGTGGTCTCTGAATCGAATGAGAACGACTGCAGGTCGCTACCTACGACAGCGACGCTTGATTATAGAGATTTTGAAAAACGTTTGAGGTCGCAGAAAAAATCGAATGTAACTATCGATAAGGAAAGAATCGCCTGTGTCAAATGCGATCAACCGTTGATACAAAACTAATATTAACGTCACTACGATTTTTTTTTCTTTTTATTTATTGACTCTCCAATTTGTCATTACTCCTTTTTCGAACAATACGAAGGGCATAGGGACCAGATTGAACTCGATGAGAATGTTTATCGAAATCTTCTACGGAAAAAAAAAAAAAAAAAAATCAACTCAGACATTTCGATTAGAAATTCCAAGTGGGAGATCCAGAAAATCAATGGAAAACATAAAAAATCGTTCCGGCCACCCGAACGCCCATTCGATAAAAAAAAAAAAAAAAAAAAGATTTGTGTTTGACGTAGTAGAATTACTAAAAGGAAATAGTTTTACTAGAACCCTTGATGCCAGTCTCACTTGATATAAGTTCTGAATGAGCTTTCAAGATTTTTTTTTTTCGGCGGGAGCAGGAAAGGATTACAATTAATCAAAACGATTCAGATATTGCTAACTCTAGGAACCCAACCAACGCATCATGGAACTTACTAAAGAAGATCTCGTGGCTGATGGTTTTAAGAAATACTATACTCTCTGTATTTCCGATATTGTTGCACAAACCCTACCTTTGGTGGGATCGTTTGGTGATTTCCTACAGCGGCTACCAATTCTTCGGGTTCAATTTTATTTTTGGGAAATTACTGTCGAGAGAATGTTTTCAATGATACAGAGGATGAACTCCACATTTTTGCTGGGTTATTATGGCATGTTTTCGACTCTACTGAATAAATGGCACCTAGCATTTTGGACCCACTAACTGTACAGCGGCTGGAGAACTCCCGTCAAATTTGAGGATAACAAAAAATTGTGCCAGTTCCAAAAAAAAAAAAAAAAAAAAAAAAAAAAGGTGCGGTGGTTTATGAACACGCTAGAATCGTTTCAATGATTACATTTGTTAGCAAACTCTTTGAGAGTATCGCCCATGAGTAGCCATCTGAATACTTTCAGGGACATCGGCTCCTCTCGGATTATCAGTACGGCTTCCGTCCGCGACGCTCGACCTCACAAGTACTTTCAGAACTTGTAAGGTACCTATGTAATCACTGCACTAGAAGGACATAAAAAAGTGGCCAAAGTTATGTTTGATCTTACTCGTGCATTTGATGTTATTGATTGGAGTATGATATGTGAAAAGCTGGCTTTTTATTTATTGGATAATGGAGCAATCAGTTTTGTGCTTGGCTTCTCAGAGAGATGGATTCAGGTCGTGGAGTATGGAGGGCAGGTCTCTGGTCCAGTTCCTCTGATCGCAGGTGTAAGACAAGGATCAAGCACAGGCCCTCTGGCATTCAATATATTCGTAAATGACTTACCTGCTTCGCTTGCTCAGAAGCATTCTAGGGCCTACCATTACACGGAAGACACGTCTCTTGTAATTTCGGCTGACAGTAATGAAAAGTTTTCATATGGTCTCACAATCATCCGAAACGATAAAGAAATGGTGAAATGCTAATAAGCTGGTGCTCAACGCTAGTAAAACCAAATTATTTGAGTTTAATTAAGGTACACCAATCAGACAGTACCTTTTGGGTCTTATTCTATCCAGTAGACGGAACTGGTCACCGCACATTGTAGATCTAGTACCAAAATTGGCCAGGTGAATTTTGTCTTGAGAAGGCTGACCATCTGTGTCTCCCGTCCCATCCCCTTCAGTATCTATAGAGCTTTAGCTGAGTTCCACATGAGATATGGACTTCTTCTATGGGGAAGTTCCCACAAAGCAATAACTGTTCTTAGGAAACAAAAAGCTGCCCTTAGGATTATCTACGGAGGAGGTCCTACGGAGACTTGTAGACCGTTGTTCAGGGAGAGCCGTGTGTTGACGATCTTCTCACTTTACGCTATCGAACTAATAAGTTATATTAAAAGTTCTCCACACAAAATCCAGACAGCATCTCACGCTTACTGGTCTCGACAAAGTGATGAACTGTTAATACCAGAAAGATTCAGGCTCAAGTGATGCAATTTGACCCATTTGGGAGCCAAGCTCTGCAATGCCTTACAGGGAGTGATGAGGGAGCTGCTTTTGAGTATACTCAACCGAAATTTGAAACTAAGGCTGGGTCAATCACCTGCGTATTTATTCCACGAGGTTCTTGAGGGTTTTCGGCAAAGGCATGATTAATTACTATTTTTACTTATTATCTATCTATGATGAGAATTATCTGCTTTTAATTTATTGTTATAGACAATTTGTTACCATTAACTTGGTGGCATATAAATATACAACTTCATATTTTGTAGACGTAAAGCAGCTGACCCTAATTCAAGTTGCAATACTTTGAATGCTTAGGATCCGTCGAGGACATGAGTTACTGGCATAAGGGCTTTGGCAATGAAAGGAAGAAAAGTGGAATTGAAAGTTAAAGATCGCCATAATTTACCTGTACAGTCGTTGGTTCTCTTGCTTTGTAATATTCTGGTTTGGGAGCTGACATTGCTTCCTGCATTTCGACGACTCCATTTTCCCCGTTGGCCATTCCTTGAGCGGCACCATACCCGTCCTCGACGTTCTTGTAGGACACCAAGTGTTGACCCTCCGTGGCAGACGTTGCTTGGGCCATTGCCTGCCAGAACAATAATTATTATTCTGGTATTAAAGTACGTATAAAATGATTTAAAAATATTAATTAAAAAGAAGAATATTCAAAATATACTAGGTACCTACTCTGCGCATCGAGCTGCAAGGTTATGTCTCAACCCTTTCGACCCCCACTATTTCTTACTAAACTTTACTGAATAAAACGTTTTCTAACGATCTTCAGCTGATCAGTGCACCTCCGTACCTTGTAATTGTATTTTAGATGTCCCAAAGGTGAGCAATTTCAAATTTCAGAATCTTAGGTCGATTGGGAAAGAAATTACCCTCAGTAGTTCTTCAGCTGATCGGTGCGCCCCCTTATAATGTAATTATATTCTAGATGTCCCAAAGAAGCTTCATTTCAAATATCAGCACCGTAGGTCAATTAAGATAGATTTCATGTAACCGTAAAGCGATTTCCAGACCGATTTCCGTAACATTTCGTGACCGATTTTCGTAACTCAATATCGTCGTGGTGAGGAAAAAGGATGATTTCGTCATCAATATCTTTCTACCAATTCCGGAATATAAAATTATTTCGCTAATATTATTCCTCAACTGTCAAGCAAGCATTGGCTAACCCAGATGCACAAATATTAGTAAATTTTGGAAAACGAAACTTTCAAAATCGACCGAGAAAAATAAGTAATTGGATGCAGAGTCATCTTGAGAGAAACATTGAAAGTGGATGGTTCAATTGAAAAATGAATTGGATTGAAGCTCACTTCATTGCAAAATGATTCAATCAACAACCAGGGGAAGTCTTCAACGAAACCTTCTCCCCTGTTGTACGGATGAGCTCAATAGGAACAACTATTATGGCTGTATCAGTTAAAGAAAATCTGAAAATACATCAATTTGATGGAACCAATGCATTCCTGAATAGGAATTGAAAAGAACAAATTTATACGGAAATTACGGGAAATTTTGAAGAAATATTGCTTGAAATCGTGAATGATAAAAAATCTTCAAGCAAGGTCATTGAAGAAGAAGATATGCTTGAAAGCTTTAAGTTCCTAAACCTGGATGAAAGCTTAAGAAAGCTGGGAATGAAACCACTCAATTCCTACTCATTTGTGTACCAAGCTCGCGTGAACGATGACATAATCATACTAGCAATTTATGTCGACGATTTATGGCTGGCTTCTGACAATCCGAAATTAATTGGAAAAGTCAAAAAGAAATTGATGAATGAGCTCAAAATGAAATATTTTGGTCCAATACATAAAAGCCTGGGAATCGAATTTACACAATACCAAAACGAGGGGAAGTTGTTTATGTCCCAGGATAAATATACACAAGACGTTTTGGAATGGAAAACTCTCGGCTGGACTCAAAATAGGACTAAAATTGAAACAGCCAGAATACCAGGCACAAGAGAAATGTCCAAATATTCGTATCAACGACTCATCGGTTCCTTGATGTACCTACCTCGCAGTAGCTACTCGCCCAGACATCACCTTTGCAGTGAATACGCTCAGTCGACGAAGTTACACTGGCGAACACTGACAAACTGCGAAAGGAGAACATACTGCGATATCTAAAGAGGACTCCGAATTGCAGAATTTCTTTCCAGAAAACTGGAAAATCTCTGGAAGGATTCGCCGATGCTGATTGGGCAGGCTGCGCTGAAGACAGACGTACTACTAGGCATTCTTCTAGCTCGTCGAAGCTAAATACCTAGCATCCAGAGAAGCTACTAAGGAGGTGCTTTATCTACGGCATCGGCAGTTTCTCGGAACACTGCATTCTCGTTGAATACTGCGACCACCTTATAAAAATACAACCAAGGGGGTCCGCTGTTATCGAAGAATTCGATGCATCTTTCAAGGATGTAAAATATCACTTCATTCGAAAGTGTGTTGCCGAAAATGTAGTCTAATTAAAATATTTATCATATTCGGAAATGTCGGCTGACGCGTTGATCAAGCCAATGCCTTTTGTATTATTTGAAGGTTTCGTCTGCCAACTAGGAATCACAGTTGACGAATCAATTCGAGGGGAAGTGTGAAAATGCAAATTGAAGCAACTCTTAAAATTAATGTTTGGATAAACAAAATGTAAATGATCTGTTTGGAATAAATCACATGTCAACTGGGTAATATAGTTCTTGTGAAGGTTTTTACTTGCTTTTTCTGCTGTATTAATTAAGTTTTAAAATACTTATTTTACTGCTTATATTACTTATTTAACTTATTATCTTATGTATTAAAAAAATTTACGAAATCTTATGGCAGTTAGTACGGTCGTTCTATCCGGCCGATTTCCTTCATTTATTTTTTGATTGAAAGGCATTTATACATAGATTTGTCATCAAACATTAAAAATCAGATAACTCAAATTTTTATAGCTTTTTCCTTTGATATCTCAGGTTCTAATTGAGATACATTGTTCATTTTGGTCTAAGAACACTCAGTGAAGCATGCCCTTTCATTTGGTTGAGTTTAAATTTAATTTGTTGAGTTTGAAAGGATTTATGCGCGGAAAGCCTATTCTGTTACGGCCCAATAATTCTATAAAATAATACTGCACAACGAGAATGATGATGATGATGAGGATCAAAAAGATCGCCCATTTCGGCTCAACAGAACCCTAACATATTGGAACTCAAATTCAAGCTCTGGATCTCCTGACTGATGTGTAAAAACCTTAGTTTTCCAAAATTTCGAACCATATTCGTTTAAATTGCGAAAGTGTGTCAAAAACCGTGGTTAGATCAAAAATCAAAGGGTGGCCCCCTTCGTTTGAAGGGAGGTATTTCTTTTCTGACTCCCGCCGCCATCTCTGGCCCGTCAGGCCGCAATGGCGGAGGTTGGCAGGCAAAGCCTGCAGGGGGTGGCCCCCTAGTTACTTCATATTATTAAATATTATTACTTATTTTATTATTAATTATTTATATTTGTATAGGCTATCAAACCTATGAAGCAAAAATTTGAAATAGAGAAACCTTGGGGCGCCTAGAAACGAGTCATGAAGTCTAGAGCTCCCCAGATCAGCTGAATGAGGCCCTGAGCTAAGCTCTTTGTTATTCAATCTTTGAAACTAAAATTTTAAATGGAGCGTGTTCCACGTTCCTCCAATGTTTAGCCGAGGCTCAAGGTGAAAGTAAAAAGAGGGCTGGGGTCTTGCAAGGCGTGCTATGACGTTTTAAAATTTTTTTACGATTCCCACTTTCTAAAAGAATTAACGTTTATTTTTTAATAAATGAGTCTGAGTATCATATTACGAGATTCGGAGGACTACTTGTCAGCTGAGTGATCTCTGAGGCTGATTTCTTCCCGAATCGACCTATTGTGAAATGTGCAATTATATGCAAAAAACAAGCACAGTTTCAAATCAATATACAGTCAATGCAACCCTTCTACATGGTGGGGATATGACTTGGCAAATCGTTTTGTTTCTTAACATTCATTAAAAAGCGTTAAATTGGGGGGGGGGGGGGGGGGGGGGGTCCTGGAGCTGTAAGGGGGCGAACGCTTTTGTGAGGCGCGAAGCACATAATGTACATACATACATACTGGGCTTAATAATTATAGACGTCTACACGTGAAAGGGCTATGTAATACAGAAATAATATAACTTTTTGCAATAATTTGCAGCGTTTCCTTTATCAACTTCGGATTCGGAATGAAAATGAAAATGTTAAGAAAAAAAGCCTATCTGGGTGATGGGGCTGTAAAAGATGGAGCAAGTCCATGAGTAAAAACTGCGCAGTTAAAACTTCCTCTGGTTCCTTGATTACATGTGGATGTCATGATTTAGTATTTACATACTCAATCATCATTCAAAATACACTGCAGCCACCGCGTAAGCGAACACTCGAAATGAACATAGCGAAGAAGAATGCGGATGAATTTATCTAATAAAATGTCGAATCGTTTTTATAGATTATTTTTATATGTTTATTTTGTTGTTGTTTTAATTAGTGCTTCGAGTGATACTTTCCGAAACGCTTTACAACCCAATAAGACATAAATGAAAGAAAAGAACATTTGACAGACAAGAATGACGGAAAATCGGGTTAAATTATTCTTTGAATGTTGCTCCATAATTTGAACACAGGTCCACAGGCGATATTTTCATGCAATAAAATATAATTTTTAATGAATGGACTGGAGATTGAGTGGATTTTCTACCTGAGGTGGAGGCTCTGTGTGCATGACCTGGCAAGGGATTGGTAGAGTATGCGCCCACGCCTCGAATTCTTTATTTTTCGAGAGAACTAGGCAGTAAACCACGTACATTATCAGCATAAATAAGCTCTCGCCCCTGAAAAAATAAACGATAAAACCAAGAAATAACAACAAACAAGTTTGTTGCTTACATAATATGGTTGTAATTCACCACAGTTATAATATAAGTCCCACTTACGTGCCTCATAGCATACATTTAATACATATTTATAAACCTATAATTTTATGTTGTGTCTAAACATCATAGTGTGAAAAGCGAAACTTCTAAGTCGCAGTTTTGTACTCAAATATTTTTCACATTACATTTTTCTACTTTGACAACTCGTGTTTATTAGCCATTTTTGGAGTTCAATGATATTTCAAACCACATCCCATAAGGCCAACAGCCATTTTGTACCTGTTCATCTATTTGAGAAGTTCTCCCAACTAACACTCACGTAGGTACGTAAAATTTTTCTGAAATTTGAGCCTATTGTGGGTACAAAAATCGAAGAGATCGGTGACAGATAGACAAATTCAATGGTTACTCAATCGATTCAAAATAGGATTTTCGAAAAAGCTGAACTTCTGTAAGAATACTTTTACTCTCTCTTTATCTATCCTAAATGATAACGTAAAACATAGAAAATCTGGAATAAAAATTTTGCCGAAAAGTTGTCAATTTGTTTTATATTTGTTATCTGAGGGCGATTCGTTTTTAAAAGAAAATGATGCTATTGATTCAAATAAATCTGTGTATATGCATGTGTGTGTCATTCCAAGCGAAAGCTCTCCTTACGGTTGAGACAAAAAATCCGTTCCTTCACCAAAAAATCAAGTATTCGAAAAGATAGGAGTTATTTGGGTAGCACTTATCTAGCAAAATAAATTGGTCAAATTTCTAAATGTGTTGAAAAAAAAAAAAAAATTTACCAAAAATGGCTAAAACGGCAAAAATGATAAAATTTATATTTTTTTTAGCAGAATATTACCCAAAAATAGGTAGCTCATCAACTACTAACTAAAACATTTTTAAACACGCACACAATTATGATGAAAAATTTACTTAATTTCAATAATATATGCTTTAAAAATCCCTAAAAACTGCATAAAATGCTTAAAAATCAAAAATCATTCTTTGAATGGCAGATAATTATTTAGAACAAGTTTTTTGTCATAAAATTTATAGTTAACAATTTCATTGGACTCCAAGTGCGTACCCAAATCTCAAAACAATTTAACCTGAATATAATACGATCATGCTGTATGACTGGTTTTCTGAAGATGTGAGCCAGAAACATTTGGCGATGGATCCAAGGAATTATGCGTGGAAAAACGTAGGAAATAACCATCATAATATTGTATTAGATATATTATAGTGGTTTTCCGATTTAAAATCCGTGAGATCTCAAAAATTAATTGAACCACCGATGCGCGATTGGTCTCATTTGAGTCAGCCTACAAAAATACAATAACAATTCATTCACTAAATTTTGTTTACTTAACCCACAATTGATACGATTTTCAAAAATTTCAAAATCAAATTTGTAATTTTAGGGGATTTTTAATTTAAAGCACGTATCTACTACATTTTCTAGAAATTTGACAAGCCCATCGACGTCAATTGGGTAAACAAATTATCGTTAAATCGTCCACGGATTCTTTAATAGTAAAATATTTCACACTCAAGTTTCTCGGCAGGAATTTACATTCATTTTCAACTTAACCAAATCGATTTTTGTGGGGATGGACCATTTGAAAATATGGTACTATGTAGGTAACTCTCAATAGATTTCGTAAAAAGTATATATATTAACAAAATCTCAATAATCCCGGGTGCCGAATTTCTTGCTAATTCATATTTCGTGAACTCTGTGTAGAAGTTAATTCATGTGGTGCGCAGTCAATAGTCGCACCTGATTCGGGTTTAATCAACAACATTCTTCGGCATACTAGGAACATTATCAAGTCTCGAGACCGAAAACAGTAAAACGTTTTAAAAAAATTATGGGGAAAATGTGCACTATTCTGTTCTCTTTATAGCTGCAGCTGTGGATGTGCCCGGTATTTTATTTTTTTATACATACTTTCTTTTTTTGCCGAAAAGAGGAACTCTTATTTGTTTTAATATAATTATGTAGGTATCAATCTTGTGTCGTACTCAGTGGATAGCTTTTTTCGGGGACTCCTGTATAGATTTATTTGTTGCAGGCTAGTGATGTGAGTCTTAACACAACACTGAAATCTATTAGGCCCTTCCGATTTGAGTGTGATACCTACTAGAATTTGAATTAGACGAGAAAAGTAGTCACCCGATTGGCAGAGTCAAAAAGGAGGGGTCACTCCTACTATCCTCGTGAATGGAGAAATGAGATCAGCCGCATCTCAAACGGTCTACTGGATAAACAGTGTTAACAATAAACCCAAGGATGAGATGAATTAAAAATAGTTAAGACCACTTAAAACCTGATTAATCATTAGTATTTGAGGGTTAAAAATCTTAGTGTCACGAAAATGTGTTCGAATATAACTAAACTTTCGCGCAAAAATCAGTCAAAGTGTAAATAAATGTTTTCATTTTACAGTGAACTTTGGTCATTAGGTCTTGCTGCATGACTATAATTGTCCACATTTTGAATAACTCACTGAGTTCATTGATGCATCCAGTTCCACAGAAATGACAATGGGCCTAGTTGGTATATCGTAAATTATAACTACTATAGTATTCAAGTGCTTACCATGTGATTTTCTTGTCGTACATGACCATGAGCATGATAAGTATCGAAAGGAGGTAGAAAAAAGAATCTCTACACATTGGCCACCAATTTAGATAAGACACTGTCCCTCCGAAGACGGCACATATACCTATCACGAACATTATGTTGAATACTGCCGATCCTGCAATGAGAAAACCGGAGATAAATTACTGATAATCAATGAAAATTCATGAAACTAATACGAAACTTTATTTAACAAACCAATTAGTCCATGCAACAGGAAGAAATGCGAAGATATCTTAATCTTAAATTCAATTTCAATAATTTTATTTATGATTTTAGTGCAACTAGATGGATATCAGTGGATATTTCATCACGACTTTCGGATGGGATGTTGAAAAATCTCATCAGCCACATCCTAATTAAACTGTGGCTCGGAATCGTGGGAGTATCATTCTAGGAAAGGTCCTAATAAAGTACAAAATAGTTTTTACCAATAATCTCAAACTAACTATTGCAATAATGGCTCTAAAAAAAATTTAGTTCAAACATTTCGTACAATCTGCCATTGAAATCCGTTTTGAGACATTCTGAAGCGAATCCTATATATATATATATATATATATATATATATATATATATATATATATATATATATATATATATATGTGTGTGTGTGTGTGTGTGTGTGTGTGTGTGTGTGTGTTGTTTTCTTCCAGTCGATAACTCTCCTTACAATTGAGATAACAATTCCGTTCTTGCGCCAAAAAATCTAGCTTTTCGAGGAAAGAATGATTTCATTGGCCAACATTTCTGAACAAATTAAATTGGTCAAATTTAAAGAAAATCACTAAAAATGGTTACAAATTGTTGAATTTTTATTTTTGTCGCAGAATTTAGGTTTAAAGAAGTTTATTAACGATGAAATAGAGCAACAAAACAATTACTAATGAATTGATGCTGAAAAATGTATTTAAATTTCATTAATATTTGCCGAAAAATAGATAAAAGCTGCAAAAACATATTGATGAGTAATGCATGCATTACAGGGACGTCCCTATGAATGGATTGTATATAATTTTGATGAAAATTAAAAAAAGAGAAAACAAAACATAAACAAAAGATTCCCCCCCCCCCTATTTAACCTCTTCACCGACAGTAAATTCTAAACTTCCGAGGTTGCATAACTGAACTAAAATTTGGGTCGAACAAATAATAAAACCAGTCACGAAAAGTCGAAAAAATATCACGATTACCCCCTCCATTCACCCCTTCCATCATAAAATTTGAAACTCCTGTTACATTTTCCAAAACTATAGGCCAAATTCAAAGTTGAACTAAAATGAATCTCGAAATTCGGACAAGAATTGATAAAACATCATGATTTATCAGTATTACCCCCTCCATTCATCCCCTCACTTCATGAAATTTGAAAATCCTGACATACTTTCCGAAACTATATCGAATTCACAATGGAACAAAATAAGAATTGCGAAATTTGTAGGTGTAATTTGTACAAAAACTATCAAAAAATTGTAGAAAAATCGTCATAAATCGGTGAAAAACCACGTTTTTGGCAGTTTTTAGACAAAAGGCAAGGAGGCATTTCAGACCCATCATATGTGGTATAGGCGTGTTCAGCGTTAAATTTCCAACAAGAATATTACCTTTTAATTGAACATAAATTATCCTGGAATTTAAGAGATTTTTTCAAAAATGCAGGTGCCGTACCTCAAAATTAGACGTTTACGTGAAAAACGGGCTTCGGATTCGGATTTAGCATCCTCGAAAATCCCCAGGACCAGTACCAGTTTCGTGAGTAGTGTAATTTACGAAAGTTCGCTCATACGATCATGCTGCATGTCTGGAACTTTTTCTAGTTTCTATTCTATTCATTTGTCCATCAGCCTATATCCACTATTATACTTCGTTTTTAGATGTTCTAGATTGTTTTCTTCGGTGTTTTGTTATAATATTTTACAAGGTAGGAGGTACGTTGGGAACGTACGTATGTAGTTCACAAGGAGTGTGGGAACTACAAAGGATGGCGTTATTTGACGTCCGTGTAGTTGGCACCGACGGCCCATCATGTGTTTCCCGCTCAGTCCTCTCAGTACTGACAGCAGCGGATCAGGAAAATAGTCCAGTCATGCAGCATAACCCCATGAGCGAATTTTTGAAGAAATCTTCGACATTTCAGTCGCTATTGATCGTGTAGAGAAATTTTACAACTAGCGAACGGCATTATTTTGATTTTGGACTGATTTTTCAACATTGAAATTTTTGAAAACTTGATACATATTCTTATAGGAAATTTTACGCTGATTCCGAGTATACCACATATTAGTATGCTGAAAAAATTATTTCGCACAACAAATCGCAAAAAACAGGCTATTTTGAAATTTTTGACTTCTTTTTTCCAAATTTCAACCCGAAGATGTAATCCGATCATGCTGGCCAACGAACTTGAACTTTCGTTTTGTGTCCTTAACATTTTAAAATTTGTTTGAAGTTTCTAGCACAATTCTACGGACAGTTATCGTCTGGAATGACACATACATATATACATACTTTTTTTTTTTTTTTTTTTTTTTTTTTTTTTTTTTTTTTTTTAGAAACCTCCCCTCAAAGACGGAGGGGGCACGCCATTAAATTGAAAAATAAACAAATAAAATAAAAAAAGTGGGGAGGACGCCCAGGTTTACCCGACGCCGGCTCTAGGGATAAGGGAAGTTGCAGGACGAGGAGGAAGAATGGGATGAAAGGAAGTGCCCCTATAAAATGACCACCAGTTCAAGTAAGAACCCCTCAGGACGCGGGTGGTGATACCACGGAGTACTCCTGCCGAGATCCCCAACTCGAGTAACTCCGTGGCGCTTTTCCCGCACCACCCCCCCGCGCCATGACACGGTCGCGGCAATGACCTTGATGTTGTTAGGTGCCACTCCTTTTAGCTCAGATATCGCTTGGCGCAGATTATTTCTATCATATTTACTTTTCTTAGCCCACCAGGTCTGCTCCATGTCCACGCTGCCACTGACAACCTGGACATCCAGGATTATGGCAGACCCATCGGGCTTGATCGCAACGATATCTGGCTTCTTGCCCCGGTCACTTGGCATGTGGTATAGTCTCTCTCTTTCGACATCCCAACCGCTAGATGACAAAGCACCTGCTATCTGCTTGAGAACCGCATCGTGACGTAAGATGTGGCCACCGTGAGTACGAGAACACTGCTGCACCACATGATAAAGATTCTCATTTTTACCCCAACAGGCTCGGCAAAGGGTGTCTACTGTCCCGCGACTACTCCTCGAACACCTCACCGAGCGTGAAAATGGCGATAGTCGCGGGCCCCAATGCCCTCTGAAGCCCATTCCACCCACTGAGTAGAAATGGGGGATTCAGAGCACTGTCGGAGTTCTTTACCATCTACTGTCTCATGCAGTGCAGCAGCAAACTCAGCAGATGAGCTGGGTTTTGGAGCAGTTGGTGTTGCTCGATCGCACCACATCAACTGCTGCTGGACAAAGCTCAGGTCAGCAGCAGTGCGGGCGACCTCCCAGCTCGAGCCCCTAAGGGCAAGCAGGCGCTGGCGGCGTAAAGATGGGATGCTGGCCGAAAAAGAGACAACACCGAGCCCACCGGCCTTGACCGGTGCGTGGATGTAAGCACTTGGGACACCAGGTGGAAAGCCTAGCCAAAAGTGCACAGCAGAGCGAACTTCATGATCTAAATTGAGCAGCCTCCCTGCAGTAAGCCTGCCAAAGACTAATCTATAGGTTAGCTTTGGCAGTAAGTACGTGCGAAGGAGGCACCGCTCCTGCTGTGGCTTCAATGGAGCCTTAGTGACACGAGCTAATGCTCCACTAAGGTCCACACGGCATGCGGCTATAGTGGCCACACCTATGAAGTCGACCCCAAGGTACGGCCAGACCTCCAACACGGATCGGGCGGGGATAGATGCCTGTCCTAAGACAAAGCACTCCTCATCCACCAACTTCACCTTATGTTGACGGCCCAACGGGATCAAGGAGACCGACAGACACTTAGAAGGGTTGACGACTAGACCACACCTGGCGAGCTGCTCAGTAAAGGCGTTGAGGGCGATCTGCAAGCCCTCGCGGGTTTCTGCGAGTAGGATGACATCATCGGCAAAAGCCAATGCACCTACTCGCACCCCAGGGGCGAGATCAAACCCAATTTCATCTGGCAGCTTACCCAAGGCTGTATCCACGACCAGGTTGAAGAGGAGTCGCGACAGAGGATCCCCCTGGCGTACCCCGTGCCCAATTACAACATCCCCTGATATCTCACCATGTGCCTCGAGGACCGTAACGCCTTTGTGGTACAGACAGGCAACATACTCAATTAAACGAGCAGGGGCCCCGACACCAGGAAGACAATCGGTCAGGGCAAAGTGGCTAACTGCGTCAAAGGCCTTAGCAACGTCCAGAGCGGCAAGATGGAGCTGCCTTTTCTTGATGCGGGCCAGTGAAATGACAGTTTGGAGAACTGTTAGGTTCTCCGCTGTGCCATCCGCTGGCTGAAATGCTCTCTGGACGTCACCTATGATGCCAGCCACTTGAAAGCAAGATGCCAGAATCTTTTGGAAGTGGCGGAAAACTACCGATGATATTGAGATCGGACGGTAGCCTCCAGGCCCACTTCCTCCTTTCTTTGGGATGAAGATGGTTCGGGCACGGGTGAACGCTTTCGGGGGCCTTCCCGATAGAAGTAACAGGTTGAGGATAAGCAGCTTGACACTTTTTGGGGCTTTATTCCAGCGTCGGGCAGAAATACCATCAGGTCCAGCAGACGTGGAGTTTTCGACACGGCACTTATGTGCCTCGTCATGAAGCACCGGCGTGCACATAATGCCACGCAAGGAATCCCTGGTGGAAGCAAGGGGTACCACTGGCTCACCAGGGTTGTGGCTGGGAGCACTCAAGAGTGGCTCCCAAAGTTCCAAAAACTCCTGGAGAGGGGGCAAAACTTGTTCATCCCTAGCTCCCTCCAGTACCTCCGCCGCTAGACCTGCCGGATGCTTCCTCCACAACTTCTGGACCCGCTGGTATTCCCGCCTCCTTGCTTGCTTAGCTGCTTTGCGACCTCCATGGGGCACCGACACAGGAGGATGTCCCCCCTGATGCCCCCTCACGGTCGCATCCCCAACCTGTGGGAAGATCCTCTGTACATAAGCCGTGACCTCGTCTTCCAAGCCAACAGGCCTCTCAACAGCCCGCCTCGCCAGTTCCTGCAGGTAGGCACTCTCGTAACCATCAATACAGCCTACCTGCTCCCCGTGCCTCAACACTTCAGTCTTCAAATCCTCAAGAAGACCGGAGGTCCCGGGGGAGGATTGCTGAACGGCGGGTTATTTTCCCACCCCAGTCAGATATGCGGGGAAGGCCCCACTGCTATTTGCCAGGATTGCATCCTGGACTAGCTGCTTATAGTGGGGCCTCAGGCGAAGAGATTGTATGGCAGAAAGCGTGCGCATGGGAAAACGTGCATGATACATACATACATATATACATACATACATACATACATACATAAAAAAATGCGTTAAACTTCAGAATATGATTCAGAATAGTCTGAAACGGATTTCTGCATAAATTTTTTTCAAAAATTCACATTCTACAAATTTTGAGGCGAGAGCAATAGCTTAATTTTCTTCAAAAATTCGCTAAAAAGAGAAAATACTTAGATGAATGTGAAACAGACACGCTTCATTCACGCCTTTGGTATGCACAGTGGCCACCATGTTCGCCCCTCGGATCGCCGGATTGGTGAGGATGTTATAACGCTGAGCGGCTACAAGAGGTCTGGATGCGTCCTCAAAATGTCATTAAAGGATATCCATGGCCCAATTCACATATATAATACACATGAGAGCATGAGAGGTGTCAAGCGGTCGCGCGGTACAGGAGCGTCGTCACACCGGAGAGATCAATTCACACAAGAGGTGGAGGTGTGGCGTTGGAACGGCGAATGTAGGCAATTGTTGAAGTGCATAGGTCTGAAATGTTCACTGACGAAAGTGATCAGGATGTCCTCGGTCTTGTGTTGTTAACGAACGTTAATACTAAAAAACAGTCTCGCCGCCTTTTGTGGCCAGAAAAAAAGTAGAAATGGGATGTTTCACAATGATAGAGCAAAACATGTATCCAGAAAGGTTTCAGAAATTTTACATTATGTCACACGTAGGTATGTTTTTATGAAATACAACAGAACTCACAAAGTTTTCATTAAAATCTGGATCGCTCTGCGTGATTATTCTGGGAGGTGCAGGTGCCCAAGAGGCGCGCTCCTTCAAACTGATTCTAGAGGTGTGGAAGAGGAGCGCAAGAGGTGAGCGGGTGAGCGCCCGCGCGTCACCTCACCATACGTTTACATGGAAGAGGCATCGAAGCGGCGCACAGTGTGTTGACTAACGTGTTTCAGGTGGAAAAATGTCAAAATAAAAGTTTTCGAAAAAAAAAAAAAAGTCTTTAGCGTCCAGGGTGGTAGGTAAAGGTCTAACATCGATTATATTTACTTGAAATAACCTTGTATGGGTAACTCTGTGCTCCCACTTGAACGCACAAATAGAAAACAACTGTGCGGAACCCCTAAGGACATTATTCCCCTGAGATCTCATATTTAATTTTTCCCCTTGTTCTGAACATGTTGGTTTGGACTGAAATGATTCTCTCGAAAGTTTTAACGAAAAATATTCTCAACTTTTGAATATTAATTTTTAATTTCTATCTCTTCTTATCAGAAAATGGATATTGAAAACCAGTGGTATAAAGTTGTTAATGTAAAAAATCTGAGTACCGTTTTGTCAAGTCTCGAAACTAGAAGCATTCTTTACAGAATTTAATGCAGAATTAGAATTGTCAACCCGTTTATTCCGCAAACCTCTGCAAATATCGATTTTCTTTCATTCTCGGTAGCAATTTGAGTAATTTGAAACAATGAGTTTTTATTTAAAATTGGCCGTGAAAAATAAAAGCCAAGTGAAATACGGTAATTTTTTATACCTTCCTAGTTTCTGAATATAACATAAAATTGAATATTCCGTGGGTTTTAATAAAATTAATGCAAAATTACCATCCATTAGACCAAAATCACCTTATTATTATTTTTAGCTAACTTCATCAATGAAACGATTAGGCCTCAAAATGATTTTTTCTTCTCTATTTATCTTATTTCTATTAGTTTCCGTTATTAGTTAGGGTAATAGAACCGCAATATTCATTACAATCGATTTTCGTGGTTTCGGAATTGTTTCTACCAAAACCCCCAGGATCGAAACACTGTGCGGCGTACCTCGAACGTCGCCTGAACCGCGCTTCCACTTGTCACCTCTTATGATAATGTGAATTGGGCCTAAGGGCCCGCATCGCCTTTGCGGTAATTCGAGCCTCTAGTAGGTACTATGTGCCTGAGAGGCTCACGGAAAAAATGGAGAGCGGCCAAAGATTTGCTAGGGTTCGGATGACCCATTGTTTGGATTAACGGTGTGGTTGACATCGCCTTACATTTGGCGTAATAGAAAGAGGAACATCGTCTTGCCAGAAGCATAACTTTTTCTTTTTTACCATGAAACATAAAACGCCCTTAGATCCTTCCAGCCCAGAAGAACATTTTGGTTGCTGTTAAATCCTTAATTTGTTATCTTCAAATCCCCAAACGGGTACTAGGAAACTCATTAATTTCCAATTGGTTCTACCTAAATGTTTGTTTCCAACCTATCGAAAAAACTCGGAATCACGTTTTTGATCAGTTTTCGACTCGGGGTGGGTGGACTTGGTTAAAACACCAAGTACGAGAAACATCTAAAAATTGTGTGAAACCAATTTATTCGCACACATTTAGTTACGATATAGCATTTTTGGTTTTCGACTTAGGTCCAGGACCGTCGGGACTCTACTCAAAACTGACTACGGACACCCTTCAAAACTAGGAGCGGTCGGGGTCATCAAAATATGGTTGATGGGAAACTCGTCACCTTCGTGTCAACCCTGAACTACTTGCTATTATTACAAATCAAAGCCACTATGAAATATTTGGGATGACATTAACAAGAAATCGATTTTATTGTTATAAATCAAATTCTTCTTCTTAATGTTTAATATAACAAGTAGTTGCTGAGAGACCACATAAATCCAACCTTCATAATTTCAACCCAACATACAAGTTATAGGTTGATTGGGATAGGTTAATTAAGGAAAATTTAATACACGACAACTCTGGCTTGTCGTGATTTTGGTTCATTATTTTCAATAATAAACCTTTGTAATCGCATATCTAGTCCCTTAGAAGCAATGGCACCTACACCCTTTATTTCATTTCATAGATTTTCAGTTGGTAGGTATCTACCTACCTGAATGTCGTTATACTTAGATCAGGGTAACTAGTAAAGATTGCATTAATTTTCCCTGTGCAGGTGCCTATATCTACGTAGGCATATTGATGATAACCTACGGATCTGCAATATTAAATGGAACTCTTTTGTGATATCTAGAATTCAATATCAGTGCACACTGATCAGCTGAGAGGCCTCTGAGCCTAATTTGTTTATTAGTTTATTAAACCTGAAATGTAGCTCCTTTTGGTCATCTTTAATACAATTGCGAAGTATGGACTCTGGTCAGCTTCGGAACTTCTGAGGCTAATTTATTTCAATCGACCCACCGTGCTAATGGGCCAATGAGGTTAATTTCTTTCCTCTTTGACCTGACAAACAGGCTCTAACTTACCGAATCACCCCAATCAGCTCAGTGAGCTCTCAACGCTAATTTTAATGCTTTTGATCCTAAGAAGCTGAAATTTCTAACGGAGCCTCTGTGAGACTTCTATATATTATCTATAAAAACGTTAAGTTGGTTTGTGTATGCTTCAAAAACTCAAAAAGTTCTTCACCGATATTCATTCGGGTGGGCACAAATTGACGAGAAAGTTTCAGGGATGGTTTCAGGCTATATCAAAATCCTCTAGATTCACTCCTTTGTTGTAAACTTGGACTTCCCTACTGACGTAGCCCAGGTAAACAACGTCGTAATTAAGGAAAAACCGAACTCGCTCACTGTGTAAGTGACGATCTATATTTTTACGAATTATTTCTTTATTTACAGCGGATTATTGTTCATCCCATCATTAGCTTTGTAGCTAATTTTGTTCCTATTCAACTTAAGATGTAGAACTTTGGAATGGGATCTCTCTGGGTGTGGCAGAGTATAATTACAACTTCAGAACCCATTCACCACCATGTTCCACTCCAATTATAGATGGTGAAATTTGGAACGGTGGTTCTCTGGATGTGGTAGATTATAAATACAACCTGAAGAATCACTGTAATCAGCAGAGTGAGCTCCATAACTTTGTTTCTCTCAAACTTTGAGATACTGACATTTCGAATGGGGTTTCTCTGGGTTTGGTAGAATGTAATATTATTATTAAAACTATATCGTGATATTTAATAACCTTATTCCATGAATCTTTTTTGTTCGATTTTACTATGTAAATACAGTACGTACTTTATGGGAGTTGTGGAGGTAGAAAGGGGAGGGAGGTAGGTTTTTTTTTAGCATGTTCGGTTATAATTAACGGAGGGGATACATCCAATAAAATCATGATCCCTTTGCTATTCCAGAATCATATACAACCCATATTTAGGTCGTCCCTTTAATGCATGCACTACTTACCATTACGTTTTTTTTCCGAGCGCGATTTTTATAGATTTGGGTTCATGAATTGACTGAGACTACACGCCTCGCTTTACGATCAGACGCTCGCTATCCATTAGACCTTTTACACGAAAAAACGACATTATGAGTTTGGAAGTGGCACAGCGAGCGAGTATTTGAATATCGGTCGATAGCATTCCCTCATTCTTTCGTTGGACAATTGACCGAAAAAAATTCAAATGGTAGGTTCCAATCTACTGTATTTTGATGTTATATACCACAAATAAAACTAAATTTCATTTGCTTTGGAATTGATTAGCAATGAACGTAAACACGTAAGCTTGGTAGTAAGTGATCTTTCATCATATACAGTGTGCCTTACGAGTTATGTACCAGCTGCTTATCTTCGCCAATATTCGAGTTTAAAAAAAGTACCCCCCTTAATGTTTTGCTCGGAATTCAACCATGACATTTTGCTGCACTGCACAATTGCGCCAACTTTGTTTTTTCAAGTGGGAACCTCATTTTTTATTGCAGATTTGGGTCCTACACAAAATTTCATTGAAAAAAAAAAAAAAAAAAAAAAAAAAAAAAAAAAAAACCCCATCATTCGTTTTGAGTAGAACATCGATGGGAGGAGTTCCCGATCTAAATACACAGGGGGTGGGGGGTTCCGACCTAAATACACGTTTGATCAATGGTGAGATACTAACCTTAAAATTGATGGGGTACTCGGAAAACCTACTGTATTTAGGTAGGAAAAATCCCCCTGTGCATTTATGTTGGAAAACTGCCCTCTGAGCATTTAGGTCGGAAAACTCCTCCCTGTGTATTTAGGTCGGGAAATTCCCCCCTGTTATTTAGATCAGAAACCCCCCCCCCCTTCCCCAATTGGTGTCCTACTGTTTTGTGTGCGCGGAAACGAGTGCAATCTCGCGTAAATGGAGCACTAATTGAGAAATATCAACTTTTTGAAGGTATTAAGTTACCACATGTGCTACATGATTTTAGGGTATTTTTTTCTCACTGAATCTCGTATTTATGTTTATATATTGATATTCGTAACCCCAACTTGGAAAAACAGTGAAAAAACGAAATTTTAGTAAGCTTTGCGCTGAGTGGTAATGAGTGGGAAAATGTGTGATTCTGACTGTTCTTTCGGTGTTTTTCCAAGTTGGTGTTACGAATATCAATAAATGAAAATCACTACGTGATTCAGCGTGAAAAAATACTCTAAAATAATGTATTAAATGTGGCAATTTATAATCTTCAAAAACTCAATATTTCACCATTTTTGCTCATTTGCGCGTGATAGTTTGTGTGCAATCAAAAATTCACGTGTTGGGTAATTATCTCATGAAATTGTGTGTAGAATCCAAATCTGCAATAAAAAAATGGGCGTTCTCATTTGAAAAAACAAAGTTGGTGTTAATTGCGCATGGTTACGCGGTGCGCAAAAAAGTCATGGTTGAATTCCGCGCATTAAATTGTATTGGGATACCATTTTTTTGGTTGTTTAACTAGTATATTGACGGAGATGAGCCGCTGGTGCCATACTCGTGAGACACCCTGTGGACCAGCGATCCGCGCAAAAGTGCTATCTAGCCGGGATATTTACGTTTGCGAATTCGTATGCGCTACTATTCAACCCGTGGTGATGGAATTAGAGGAGGATTACCGAAGGGTTAACTGGTACTAACCCAGAGCCCCTCCCCCCTCCCCTCTCGGACCTTGGTAAATAACATTTTATTGATTCACATACGAGTTTAGCTCTCTATAGCGAATTTGCCACTCTTGAGAGAAAAAACTATCACGCCTAAACGCACTTTTAAGTCGAATAGTAACAAAATTGGACATAGAGCTTACTATGTAGATTAGAGGGGCTCTTCAAGTTGCAATTATACTCTACTATACCTAATCGAGTTCCGATCCAAAGTTCAGTATCTCAAGTTGAGTAAGAACAAAATAAGAGAAATATTAAATAATATAAAATAAATAGCAGTTTTCTCGCGGTTGTGGTATGTTACTGAATTGAGTTTACCCCGGTGATCAGGATGGATTCCGTCACTTCATTCAACTCTTGTTGTTCCAGAGAGCACCCTGTTAAATTTCTCATTCCTAGGGTGAAAAGGAGAGAATTTACCTCACTCAGCTGATCAGGAAAGAACCCATCATTTTATTCGTTTCTCGATTTCCTGGAGAGGCTACCTATCAAATTTCAAATTCCTATAGAGTGAATAGGAGAGATTTGATAAGCCAGCTGATCTTGTAGGACCCGTCATTGCATTCGTCTCTTAATGTCCTGGAGAGGCTCTCTGTCAAATTTCACATTCCTAAGGTTGAAAAAGAGGAGAATTTTGCTCACTGAGCTGATCAGAAAAGAGCCCATAATTTTATTCTTCTCGATGTTCCAGAGGGGCTCTCTATAAAATTTTAAATCCCTTGGGTGAACAGGAGAGGATCTCCCTGGAACATCCCTGGAACTTCCTTCCCTCATGGAAATCGGTGCAGGACTTTTAAGTTTCTGAATCATACACAAAGATACATAATATTTATTATATAGATGCGCGCGCGCACGCACACACACACACAGAGACGTATATACACACACACACACACACACACACACACACACACACACACACACACACACACACACACACACACACACACACACACATACATACATATATATATATATATATATATATATATATATAATCAAAAATCTTTAAACTCTAGGATTTGTTTCAGAATGCCTCAAAACGGATTTCAGTGGAGAAAATTCACGATTTTTTAAAAAGTTTTTGGAGCCATTACAATAGTTCCATTTTGTATGAAAATTCGCTAAAAGGTTGACCAGCCGAAGTTGGTCAAATAACGTTTCTTTATTCAGACAGTTCAGATTATAACAAGCTTTATAAAAAAAGGCCTTCTGTCCTTAAATTGGTTTTTTAATTAAACTTCAACGTTTCTCCCCAGGAACTGGGGCTTCTTCAGGGAGATTAATATTCAGAAATGTAAAATATCTACTTACTTATAGTTTTCTTTTTGTTGTTGTTAATAATCGAGTTAAGGTTGAGTTTTTTGAAAATCAAATTTAAAACTCAAAAAACTCATAACTTTAAATTCGATTATTAACAACAACAAAAAGAAAACTATAAGTAAGTAGATATTTTACATTCCTGAATCTCTGTGAAAAAGCCCCAGTTCCTGGAGAGAAACGTTGAGGTTTAATTAAAAAACCAATTTAAGGACAGAAGGCCTTTTTTTTGAAGTTGATCAAAAACCCCATGGTAAACAGTAAGGTGAGAAGGGAGTTGAATGAGGAGTTTCTACCAATATTTTGAAAACTGCTGTCTCCAAGGAAAATATTTTTATAAACCTACTGCATTAATAATATACGTACAATAAAGAAATGCATTGTATTGCTAGGCTCATTTGCGACTACTGTAATAACTGCAGAGAGATCAATGGAGGTTTGTTCTACTGGAGATGTTTGCAGGGAATATAAGTAAGTGGCGTAATTATGATTGGCCTGCTTTGTTTGATGGTGAGAATACATGTCCCACAATGAATCTACGTTCTTACCTTCCAGGTCGATTAACGTGTAGTTTCCGTGATTTCAAATTAAGTTATCGCTCATGTCACTGATGATCGTCAACTAGGCAAACACGGGGTTCCAAACTTTAGAATATGTGAACCTACCTACTGGGACCACAGTGAACGAATACTTGGACCCTATACCACCCTCGTGAGCTCACACATAGTTCTTACCATTCATGAAGCGAATTCAGTTCCATCAGGATTCACGCAAATGGTAAGAAACCAGAAAAACAACAGTTTCTAGAGGTGCCAAGGATGCCAAACACTTCCTTGCGTATATTGAATCTGAAAATACCTACTACTGAGTAATAGTTTAAAGGATTGGCTAATTGGTTTGTAGTACGTAAGACAGAAGTTTGATATTAACCATCTATATGCTCCTGACACTACTTCTCAAAACCTGACGTTATAAATAACGTACCTACAGTTATAAATAACGAAATGAGAAAATATTGTACCAAACGCCATATAATTTATATGGGATTTTTCTAGAACATGTACCTACCGAGTTTGAACGAAATCAGACTAACAGATGATAAGAACTCGGCGTTATGGGAAGTTCACGTTTGCGCATGCGCACAGGGCACTGTTGATTCGAAGGCATTGGAAATTATAGGGGACCCTCTAAGGGCTAATTCGCACAATCCCTGAGAATTTCATCAGAATCGGACTGAAACTTGGTATAGCTGTAGGCGTGACAAGGTTTACCTCAGACAGATAGACAGACAGACACGGAACCAAAATTGATCAGAAAGCTCTGAAACGCAAACAGCTAGGGGAAATTTTGATTTTGGAGGACATCACTTTTCTCGACTTCTATCATGAACACAAAGCTTTCCTACCTTCGATAGTGAAGAAGCAATAGAATAGTATTATAGGTGCGTCCAATTCAAGTTATGAATACATGCACTTACCCGATGTAGATTATAGGAAAGTCACTTACCTATTACTCCGGAGACTCCAATATCATCTTTTGCGAAAAACACAGCAATGATAACTGTCGCAAGCTCAGGTGCAGAGCTACCAGCTGCCATAAATGTAGCACCAGCCACATCCGGCGTTAGCTTCAAGACTGTTGGCAATGAGTTAATGATGAGATAGACAGAATTTGACGATAAATACAACATTCACCATAAATGAATGGCTATCTAAGAAAGAATCCCAATCATGATCTTATGTCAAGTTTTATTTCTTCACGATTAGTGTTTTTCAGTTATTTGTTTATTTATTTATTATTTATTTTATTTCAATCACTTTTAAATTTCAAAAATGTTGGTTAATTTATCTTCAAATTAAACCTTTGACCACGGAAACACTGCAAATTATCATTAAAAGTTTTTTATTTTTATAAATTCTGATTGTTCGGTGCAGGAAAACCTTCCACATCTAATTCTGCGCTATTCTGTTTTAATACGAAATATTTTTTCTCCTTTCAGTCAGCGGCGAGCATGGAAGGTGTTGAATATGCTGCTACGTAGAGAAGGTATGATACTACTGCCTATTACTACGCAACGATTCACTGAAGCGGAATCCATCATAACAATTACCAATTTGGAAAAACACAGTTAAAAATCTAATTTCGCTCTATTTTATTTGTTCTGTGCTGTTTTACCCTCTGCCCTGTGTGAAAAAGTAAGGAAATATGCAACTCAAGCCGTTTTTTCATTGTTTTACCAATTTGGTATTACGAATATCAATAAATGAACACCACTATGTATTTCAATGTGAAAAGTAAATTAAAATCATACATTCAAGAAATCGATATTTCACACAATTTGCTTACTTTTGGCGCGTATTACGCATGTTTTTGCCTACATTAACATTTGGTGATAGGTCGTTTTGGTATGGAAATTCATGTAGATTCGTAGCGCATTTGAGCATGAAAATAAAAATCCAATTTATATATATATATATATACCTAAATATAATAAATATACCTAAATATACCTAAATATTGCTTCAACAATATTTAGGTATAAAGATTTTTGAGTTTCGGTCGAGTCAAATATATATTTACACACCTTAAAAGAATTAATGGATCACTTTTCCTCGTAGACATAAAAGACCGTAGATATCAATCGGACAAAGTTCAAATTATATCTCATGTTTAGGTACCTAGTGAGGATGAAATGCACCCCCTTTTTCCCCCCTTAAACACTGAGAACGGCTAGCGATATCAAGCTCCGACTTGAGCCAAAATAAAATGAATCGCACTTCTTCACGGTTATTAGGTTTAATCCGAGAACGGAATAAGATATCACAATTCTGACTTCACCATCCTGTTCAGCACTAAAAGATCTTTGAAATGAGGTGCAATTTTCAATTTTACCCTGAAGGAATATCATAGAAGGAATGTGGCCAAGAAAGCGTGGGTGGAAGTGGCTTCTGAAGTCCGAAGTGTCAAAGGCTTTATTCCAAGAGTAATTCGTAGTGTTGGCGGAAGAGTGCGGAGAGAATAAAGGCAAACAGTATGATTGGTCTGGTTGCAACCATTTTTATCGCTTTGTATCGCTTGCCAACGTTTATCTGGCTACAGTGTTAGTTAAATCTAATAAAAGTACCTACTAGGACATATTGCATCCTATGGCCTGGACAGTAAGGGAGTTGATAATATTAAGTGCACAGATCATGCCTCATTCACTTGGCTGCGCAATTTCCGTAACCCAGATGGTCAGTTAAGGTGATAGGTGACTCGGTTGGCTCCATTTAACCTGGACTATGTCGAAAAGTTCTTGCCTAGGATATGGGTGTAATTATTGTGCACGGGCTGAAGAACGGAATGGTCAGAGTGACAACAACGACAATGAATGGGTGCTGCGAGTATCACTAGAGTGTTAAATGGACAGGAAACTTTTGCAGGAAAAAGATGAAGCCCTCAAGCGGCGCAGTGCAGTGGAAGAATGTTGATAACAGGCCACTTTGGTATACCTCCACAATCGGTCAGCCTTGATTTTATTCGGACCAGATGCAGCAGAGGGTGCTACATCAGCAATTCTACCATTCAGATCATTTTGGAATGCATTGAGTTGTTAGGGCATTCAGCCGTTCTTCGACTACCTGTGGTCACCATAGAGCAGTCGGATTGTGACAAAGGCACCTTGCCCCTAAGTAATACAAGTGCCCGAAGTAATACAAAGAAGTAGTGACGGGACAGTTCTCCATTAGAAGAGAGGGTATGAGTATTTTAGTCGGTATGCCACTTTGTGGCTATGTGGTGAGCCCGACACAAAGGACGAGAAAGCCCAGCCTCGTCGTCAGTGCGTAAAGGATTTCACCAACCCCAATTTAAAAAAGGCACCTTGCAGGATCAAGTCACTCGAAAGCCATTTGAAAGAGTTGGAGTTGATGTTTTGGCCACCGCCACTCTCAAAAAGTGGTAATCGATTCATCGTAAATGCAGTAGATTACTTCACCAAGTGGCCTAACGCGTAGTGCTTGGCCAGGAGAGAAGGGAAAGACTATGGCTGAAGGTTTTGTTTCGCATATGTCCCGGTTTGGAATCCCCCGGAAGATCCACATGGATCAAGGAACCAATACCTTCCAGGAGGTATTGCAGATCCTTGGTGTACGTGTGCTTCAAAATCAAGCATTCCAAATTAGAGGATAAGGTCGTTGAATAGCACATTTTGAGCACAATAAAGTGGTTAAATTTCAAAAATGTGCTAGAAAATGACAAAAAAGCCTAAACAATCAAAAAAATTTAAATTGAATATATTTTTTAGCATATTACCGAAGAAATTCAACTATAAAATTTATTCAAATTACAAATTTTATGCACAAAATTATGCTGAAACCTTGCTTGAATTTCACTAATGAAGGCTAAAAATAAAAAATAAATTAAAAACTGTATTTAAAATAAATTACAAAAACAAAAAAACTTGAAATCCAAAATCGTTTTTTAACCAGGAAATGATTATTTAGAACAAGATTTTTGCAAAAAATTGACAATTGTTTTGTAGTCAAAGAGCCCAGAATTCAAAACAATTTAAAAATATAATACAGTAAATTATCAAAATTTGCATACAATCGCCCTGAGGAGAGGAGGTGTTGAACACAATGCCTAACTTCAGTCGTAGATGATACATGTCTACTTCTACTATATTGTTTTTATTTCTCAATTTTCTAGATTTCAAGATTTCAGTGAGGGTTGTAATGCAACATAAAATAAAAACAAAGTCAAAATCTCAGAAATGAAAGAATAACAATAACAATACCTAATTGATAAGAAATTATTAAATAAAACAAATACAATCGTTATAAATAAATGAAGTACAATGCGAGCCGCAGGTTGGTGCATCCTAATCATCAAAATACATGAAATAAAAATGAGTAACTTGCCTTCACATATTCGGTCAAGCGACGTGACGAAATAATCATCACAGACAATTGCTAAGCCAATGAATGAATATATGCATAGAATAACGTGGATGATGAGTGCACCATGCTTCCTTGCACTGGGCCCAATCAATGGCTGGGGGAATTGCTCAATGGCTGGTGGCGTGCAATTCCGCTCTCGCTCTTCTTCGCTTCCTCCGCCATCATCGCCTCCTGGAAACAAAGATGGTACCACAAAGTTCATAGTTCGATTTTGTTATGATGGTCTGTAGAGAGTTGACTACATTATACTGTAATTAGTTCTATAGTTACCAGTTTGTAATTTCATTCATTATCAGCGCCCTTACAGGTCAGTCGGTCAATGACTTATAAAAGTGACTTTTAGAGGTTTATCACTATGCTAACAATATAGTGAAAAGACCCAACGAGATCACGACTCGAAAGCGCCCCCCCCCCCCCCCCCCCCCCCAACGATCCAACACATACACACCCACATATTTTTGTTTTCAAAAACTACCCTCCAAGGCATGAAAGGAAGTGCCCCTATAAAATGACCACCAGTTTAAGTAATAACCCCTCAAGACGCGGGTTGTGATACCATGCCGATATGCCCAACTCGAGCAACTCTGTGGCACTTTTCCCGCACCACGTCTCGAGCATTGACTCGGTCATGGCTAAGATCTTTATGTTATCGGCCTCCACTCCCTTCAGCTCAGATATCGCTTGCCGCATATCATCATATTTACTCATTTTAGCTCGCCAGGTCTGCTCCATGTTCACCCTGCCACTGACAGCCTAGACATCCAGGATTATGGCAGACCGATTGGACTTGATGGCAACGATATCTGGCTTCTCACCCCCGGTCACTCGGTATGTTGACGATATACTCGTCCATGGTTCCACTCACGCTGAATGCACTAAAAATTGTCAGCTGTGTCAAGAAGACACAGAAGACCTCCTAGCTATCTGAGGAGTTATGTTTTAAAGTGATGTTGATCAATACTCATCCGGATATTTTTCTAAAGAGGGAAGAAGGTTATTGTAAATATAATCGTTCCATCTTTGCGTTTTATATAGCAAAGTCATAACAGTCCTTATTTGTCTTTCCCTTTCGAACTCCTAACTGCTGGATGACAAAGCGCCTCCTATCTGCATTACAACTGCTCCGTGACATAGAATGCGACCACCAGCACTGTGAGTTCGAGGAGACTGCGCGCGCGCGCACACACACACACACACATACGCACACAATTTCTGGAACTTCTGGGAATTTTATGAAACACATAGGAAACTACTTCCCAAGTTTGAAATAAATCGGACCAATAAATGAAATTTGAAAAACTAAATGAATGGGAAATTCTTGTTTCCGCATGCGCCCAAACTGCCATTAGTGATGGCAATGAAAATTATTGAGGATCTTCTACAAGCAAACCTGCACAATCCCTGAAAATTTCATCAAAATCAAATTAAAACTTGGTATAAATTTGGGTGTGACAAGGAATTACCACAAAAAGACATCAGGTAGACAGGCACGGAACCAATATTTACCACAAAGAAATTTTCGAGGAAAACATTTTGTTTTGTCTTCTTACATGAATACAAAGCTTCCCTACCTTTGGTAATGAGGAAGCAGCAACGACATTACTGTGAATGAGAACATAGTCGATACTATTTCAATGTAATTGCCTTTTCATAAAACAGAGTTTATTGCGACTTGTGCATATTACCTATAGACAGAATAGTGAAAAGTAGGGTAGGTATCTGTTTCACTTCATTTCATTAATTTTCTATTGAGAGTGCCTGTGTCTATACGGTTATACATTGATATTTGTGCACTATAGGCTCCGTTCCATAGTTATTTGTTGACCACTTATCAGAGCTGAAGAGCTATCAAATACAGAAATTGTAAACCTTAGTTTAATAATTTGCAGATTTTAAATTTGGGAATCAAGCCTATAGCATTTTGTGTTAGTAAGGAACACTAAATTTTCCTTTTACGTTCTTCTAGAAGCTAAGGTTAAATTGATTCACAAGACGTGTCAATAAAGAAGTTTCGCATGTTGGTTATAAAATCTCTAAGATAGATCCTGCCAAGACTGGAGAGGTCTAAAGGAGAGAGAGAGAAAGAGAAAAACTCTCGACTTGAGCCTCTTCAGTGAGAATTGAAATCATGTTTTGCCTTTTGTTATTACATACTAGAACTTCATCCCTAAATTTGTTAAGACAGTTGCAGATACAGAAAGAAGAAATTTGCAGGCACAGCCATGTATACTCATGAAATTCGATGAATGAGTGGCCTCAAAGCAGTCAAACATCTTTTGAGGTTGTGTAGCCCGTTCTGACAAAGCCATAACATCCCTAGAGCACACCCCCCCCCCCCCCCATATTAGAAACAGATGAGTGTGATCGAGCTGTGGCGACTGTACTGTTGCGAAAATAACTAAACAATAATATCCAAACAATACCCTTGAATCTTGTTACTTAGAGGAGTTAGCCCACTCTGCCGCCGCCACTTGAGAGAGTGACCAAAACGAGTATGTGTGTTGAAATTAAGATGTCACGAATGAAGTTAAATATGTTCACAACGTTAATTACTTGATGCAATACTTTCATTTTATACCTATCAAAGAACCAGAGTCCAGAAACTGGACTTACCGAGGTAAGCTGGCGTCGTTGAAGGGAAGAGGGGGCTTTCAGGCGTTGCTTTCAGCTCTTCGTTTACGAAGTCAATTAGGTCCTGCAAAAAATTATAGTAAATGGGATAAATAACAATAATTAATTATGTACTAACAAAATAAAAATTGAAAAAATAAAATAAAGAAACAAGAGCTACGGAGATACGACTTTTATAAGTGTCAAAAACGTCAAACGTTTGCCAAGTAATAACATTTATAACGTCATAAGTTTAATACGTTATAACTTTTATTACGTCAAAAACGTCTGCCAAGTTGGGTGGGCAGTATAGCTTCCCCACATATTGTAACATGGGCATGTAGAATTAGTTGAAGAACGTAGAGTAGAAATGATTGGATTGCAGATAACATGATCTAATACATGTGTATAGGTACATGCAAGAATGCAAAGTAGGGTTATAATATGTGTTTGTGCATGTTCTTGTGTATAGAATTTAACCCGTACAATAATTGAAATTTTCATCAAAATCGGTCCATTGTTTTCTGAGTGTCAACCAATATTGGTTTTCGCATGCGCAATGCCTAGTTATTATTCAACCAAATGCAATGAAATACAAAGAGCATCATACCCCCCCCCCCCCCCCCCCCCCCCGAGTTTAAATGAAATCTAACTATTAGGTCATGAGAAATCGACGGAATACGAAATTCACGTTTGCACATGCGCACAGACTATTATTAATCCAACGGCAACGAAATTTATACGAGACCGTCAAGGAACTAATCTGCACAATCCCTCAAAACCGGTCCATTAATCTCGGAGTTTGGTCTGTGCAAATCAATTTTAGTTTTGAGCATGCGCTGTAGTTATTAGTCCACCAATTGAGATATAATTCATAGGGAATTTCCCTAGGACATATACCCTACTACTGGTCTAGTTTGAACAGAATCGGTCCAATAAATTATGAGGAATCGACAATATAAGAAATTCACTTATGCGTATGTGTACAGGCTACTGTTGATCTCACGACAAAAGAAAGCTATAGGAAACTGTTGCTAGGAGCTAATCCGCACCATACCTTAAAAATGTCATCAAAATTGAACTAAAACATTGAATTGTTTTGGGCGTGACAAGGACAGACAGACATCAGACAGACACGGAACCTAAATTGATCGGCAAGCAGACAAAAAGACTTATGTTTCTAAAAAATGGTGTTTTGCCATAACCATAAAATTGTGGCAATTTTGCTCGTTTTGGAGGTTTTTGACACATTTTAGTAAAATTTGAGAACATCTTTATTGACGAAAGTTTGTAGATTTTACGACGAACCAACGTTTTCTAAATATGTATTTGCAACAGATCAAATGTTTCAGGATTTAAACCGTTTTTCCGTCCCCCCCTCCCCCACCTAATGTTATTTTATGTTATAATAGCAAATTCACTTAGAAAATGATGCTATTCCATTGGCTTCAAAACTTTTTTCGTGGCAGTTTAAAATGGATTCTAGTTTTCAACGCATTTGAAATAGAGATTTTT
The DNA here is from genome assembly GCA_030762985.1 of Adelphocoris suturalis. Classification (NCBI taxonomy): domain Eukaryota; kingdom Metazoa; phylum Arthropoda; class Insecta; order Hemiptera; family Miridae; genus Adelphocoris; species Adelphocoris suturalis. The sequence goes on from CM061040.1 coordinate 30,725,646, forward strand.
TACTTCCTCACTAGGTACCGAAGGAAGGGAAGCTTTGTATTCGTGATTGAAGTCGAAACAATTCTTGTCCTCCAACATCAAAATTTCCACTTGCTTTTTGCGGTTCAGAGCTTGCTGATCAATTTTGATTCCGTGGCTGTCTGTCTGTCCTTCGGTCTATCTGTATGTCTGCGGTAAATCCTTGTCACTCCCAAAACTATACTAAGTTTCAGTCCGATTCGGATGAAATTTTAAAGGATTATGCGGGTTAGCTCTTACACGATCCCCTTTAATTTCCAATGGTGTCGAATCAACAGTAGCCTGTGCGCATGCGTAAACCTGAATTTCTCATAACGTCGATTTCTTGTCATGTGTTGGTCCGATTTCATTAAAACTCGGTAGGTGATTGGAGTAGATGAGTATCTATATGTTCTAGAATAATTCCCTATAAATTATATTGCGATTAGTAGGGTAATAACCATTGCGCATGCGCGAAACTAAGATCGATTGACACAGGCATAACTCCGATTCTAATGGAACGATTTTGATGAAATTTTCAGAGATTGTGCGGGAAAGCTTCTATACTGTCCCCTACAACTTTCATTGCCGTCACATGCGCAAACGTCAATTTACTATGCCGTCGATTTCTTATCACCTGTTGGTCCGATTTCTTTCAAACTCGGGCAGTAGATGAGTATCTATATGTTCTAGAATAATGCCCTATGAATTATATTGCGATTGGTTGAATAAGAACTATAGCGCATGCGCAAAACTAAAATTGATTGATATGATGATTTTCATGAAACGTTCAAGGATTGTTCGAATTACTTCCTAGACCTCCCTATCAATTTTATTTCCCTGGGGTTAAAAGTAGTCCGGGCGCATGCACGTACGTGAACTTCTTATATTGTCGATTCCTCATAATTTAAATGACCGATTCTGTTCAAACTAGGGCAGTAGTTGGGTATATGCTCTAGGGAGATTCTCTATGAATTATGTCGCGCTTGGTGGAGTAATAACTATTGCGCAAGCGCAAAAGTAAAATTGATCGACACAGAAGAAACTCCGAGACTAATGGACCGATTTTAATGAAATTTTCAAGGATTTCGAGATTTAGTTCCTAGACCGAGATTTAGTTCCTATAAATTTCATTGCCGTGGGATTAAAAGTAGTCTGTGCTCATGCGCAAGCATTAATTTCTTATAACGCCGACCCATCAATAATTTCGCCTCGATGTTTTTTCTTCAACTCATTCTTTGCGTCCATGTTACAATATGTGAGGAAGCTATACTGCCCACCCAACTTGGCAGAAGTTTTTTAATTTTTAGCGCATTTTCTTAGTAAAAAAAAAGGAAAAATGTGCTATTTTGTTAACTTTGTCCGTTAGTGTATGTTCTCTTAAAATAGTTGTAAATCCCACTTCCCGAAGTCCGATTTTGATGAAACTTGGTATGGTTGTAATCTGTAACATTGCGAGGATAAAGATGTATCAGGAGCCGCTGACCCAAGAGAGGTCATTGATCAGCGGTGTGAACTCCAAAGCCATTTTGTCTCCTATTCGACGCCGGAAGCTGAAATTTGAGAGGGAGGCTCGATTGGAAAATACTGAAAACGCGTGAGAGGTCATCGATCGCGGAGTAAGCTCCAAAGCCATTTTGTCTCTATATTCAACACAGGAAGTGTCTATTTCATGCAGATCTCCTTACGAGAAAATGCGCTATCATGTAAGTCACTTCGTGAGCACTGAACTACTTGTTTGCCTTAATACCCCATATTTCTTTACTTTGAATACATAAGTTTCAACTTTTGAACAAATGTGGTGTAGTGGGCTTGCCCACCAATGGTAAGTGCTTGCGTCAAGATCTGGCGTATTTAATTAATTTTAAAACTAAAATTAAACCCCCCCTACCTTCAACAACATGTTAAATGATATAGCAGCAACAAGTATACAACAAAGACAAGAGGATGGGTCCTCCTAACCACTGATATCAATAAAAAGACTTATACAGAGAAAATTACAAGATATACGATCTACCAAATGGAAATTGTAACACTAAGCAACCCCCACATATAAATCGAAGCTCTGACTAGGCCAATAAAGGCGAAAGCGCTCAGCTAATAAATTAACACGAGAAGCTGATCTCTCTTTCTCACCCTCAACAACTCTTATTTAAACAAATGTTTTTTCTCCCGAAAGTGAAAACAATGCTTCCGCTACCTTTAGGTATGTTGTTTTATTTATTTATCACTAGAGCAACGACGGTTGCAATCATGTCCAATAGACAGTTCCTAGTAGATCCGTGAAACACAATACGTCGTGCGGTATTGACATTCCGGCGCCGTAACTCTGACGCAATGAGTTACGGTGACACGACGCCTCCTTCCATACAGATACGTTGACGGATCGCAATTCGGAAAAAACGTAATCGTCTAAAATAACCTCCTTCCATGGACTCAAGTAACCTTTTAGGGATAATTTCCTCCATCCATGGATTTAGCGTTACAACTAGATCCGTTAAGGACTTGACGTGACTTTAAGGTGCGGTAATGTTTCTCGTTACCGCAGGCCATATTGAGACCGACGGATCTCTAGAAACTCTCTAATGTTGCAATCATTATTGAGAATGATCACTTGTGCGTAAACAATTATTAAAATAACCATGCTCATAACTCAGCTTGTTGGCCACGCACTTAACAGCAGTTAACATAATATAAGGTTGGATAAATCGTGAGCTTTCGAACGAATGGCCAATGAATTTTGTGGGATGAAAAATGACGAAGTATCATTTCCCTAGCAATGACTCGGTTGTAAGCGGAAATCATCAGAAATTGTCGCAACACATTTTCGTTACACATTTAAACGTTTCGTTTTCGGTTGGAGATGCCAAGGATAAAACACATTGTATGTTAAAAACTTGCGCTTGGATGCTAAATAGTGGTAAGTGTAGAATACGTTTTCACGATTCCGTCGTAAATATGTGTTATTCATAGGTACAATAGCAGAGAAATTAGCTCTGGAGCTCACTCAGCTGCTTTGAAAGATATTATATCTTATGATTCGTTTTTAGATGTCCCAAAGGGCCTCCATTCGAAATGTTAGCAAATAAATAGTATAGTAAATAAAATAAATAGTAAATAAATTTGCTCTGGAGCTCACACAGCTAATCTACGGGGCTTCAGAATTTATAATTAATTTCTGGATGTTCCAAGAGGCCTCCATTTCAAATTTCATTTTCTTGGGTTGAATAGGAAAGAACTTAAATCCGGGTTTCACTCAGTTGATCTGGGGGATTCTAGACTTTATGATTCCTTTCTAGACGTCTCAAAGGATCTCCATGTCAAATTTTAGCATCGTACGTTGAATAGCGAATAAATTAGCACCGGATCTTAGCTGATCTAGATGACTTTATAATTCATTTCTAGATATCCCTGGGGAAAAAAAGTGATATAAAGTAACAAAGATCAAGATTGGCTCTAATTTCAAAGTTACAGCACATACGTATGTTTTTCTCATGTTCAGTAATTTGAAAAATCACAACTAAAACTTTTCCATCGTGAGTTCCAGCTGTAACCATCTTACTTTGTTTTTTGGGGTGCTGAATTCGAATATGAAAGCGGATTTTAATTATCTAGCTTCGTTCAGGCGTAAATCTTGTTTAAACCCAGTAAAAATTGAACAAAACTGCCTCCTACATATCTGACTTTGAATCTAACCTTCACGATCTCATCTTTTGAATCTAAGAAAAAGAATTTGATGAAATAAATACGTGTTCTTTATAGGATTTTTTAATGTAGAATTGTAATCATAGCTCGTTTTCCAACGAGGCCGAGGTATCCATTGATATATATCCTATAACCTATATCACATCCTGTAGGGTATGCATGTTGCATGTGCATAAGAAGACATACCTATTGATAATTAGTCCAAGATGAGTACGTTGAGCATTTTTGCAATTTAAAACTATTTTCAGCAAGTTTTGGGCGCTAAAATTTTCTATTTCTTTCTCAAATTTTCGGTTTTTTTCTGGAAAACATTTCAAAAAACTTACATAAAAAATTTCGAACTCAGTGCAACAGAATCAATGTATAAAAATAGAAAAATAATGCTTTAAAATAACTTATAAAATTTATGAAATCCATTATAAGAAAGTTTTTTAAACAATGACAGACCTCACATTCGGATTCTGCGTTTAAAAAAACGGGAGTGTGCAATTATGTTGAGGGGGGGGGGGGGGGGTGGGTGTGCAATAATTCCTGCGATAAGAGGTTATTGCCACTTTTAGGGGGGTTTGGTGGCATCCGCGGAGGACGGATGGATTTTTTTCTTCTGTTTTTTTTCGGTTTTCGGATTTGATGCATCTTAAAAAGTAATCCAAAAAAATGTGAGGGGGGGGGGGGGGGGGGAAGGGGTTAACTTTTTTTTCCGGTCGATTACAAAGATTCGATATTGAAAATAATAAACCAAAAAGGGTGGAGGGAAATCTTCACATATGTGATTGATTTGTGGGTGATAACTGATAACGTCTGAATCAAACCTAATCACAACGAGAAAAATTTAAAACTTGAATTTCGAATGAATAAATTTCAAATCAAAACCATTTACTCCCTTCAATTCAACAGGACGTGCACTATGGAAACCATAGCAGGAGATGAAAGCCTTACAATAAAAGATGTATTGTTGGACTGTGCTTTGTGTGCTTTGCTACTTACCACACGGGGAAAGAAAGTGATCAGTAGGTAAGTAGTGCTATTATTATTTGCGTTTCTGAACCGTTGTTTTATCATGTTGTAGATCCTCAAAGTCAGAAAATAAATTATTACAATAACGAAATAAAGTAATGTGAAATTAAATGGTACCTATGCAAAATAGGATGAGATGCGATTTTTTTATTTATTTAAGTCCCTGGAAATTCAAGTAGGCACATGGCATCATGGCATCGGCGTAGCATTGGGTAGCTCATGGTTACGGACGATATTTCAAAATCAAAGTTATTTTGTGGAATTTTGTATAATTTTTCCCTTCATAGATGTAAGTTTATAGATCAGTACCTATGAGGTTTTTACTAAATATCAACCTAAATTTAGGTAAGAAAAAGTTGTAACGTACATTTTACGCATATTCATACTGTGAAATAATGATATTGCATTTTAAACAATATACTAAGATACGTTTATGAATTATCTTACCATAGAAGTTGAGGAATAAGCGGTGGTCGTGCTTTCAGTGGAATACTGTATAAAAGCGTATAGGATTACTAGGACTCCCCATAGAACCGAATATTTGGCCCGCAACGTCTTACATTGTGGCATCTGAAACGAATAATAAAAGTTTAATGAGAACAATAGAAAAATGTTTTGTAAGTTAGATTCCTAAAAATAAATTTTCTACTTCATGGAAAGACAAAGAATCATGGATATGTTTTTGTGCATTGAATTTATGTATCGATATTTATTGAATTTGACAAGTTGGTTAATTTGAACTGTGTAAAGTAGGTAAGATTGTACGGCTTATTTCACTATATTGTTCTAGCAACAAACTAATACAGCATGAAACAGTATGCCCTCCCCCTTGTTAAGTGATATTTTTTGTGTGTTGACAATTTTCGACGCACCATGAAAAATGTATGTGCATGTTAAAACGTGGCGACGCGTAACTAAATTTATAAGTAACTACACGTTCATAATTACCTTCTTAATGTATAATATTATTAACTTTTAAAATCAACTATGCAGATAAGCAGTTAAGGAACTTTTTAAACATCCGGCCATCGCTGGATTTTTGCAACAAGGTTCAGCAATCTTCCCCAACAGCTAAACACAACCTGTGATGAGTTTTCAACAAAAAATTGCATCCTTGAAGGCATTACCGGAATGCGAAAAAGATAGCGAAAGTCTCTTTGTCAGCAACTGAGTAGTTCTTTTTTTATTTTCCAAGTGTTCTAAATGCAAACGGGATAGGTCTCTCGATGTTACCATCTTCGAGCAGTAAATAACTTGGTTCACTGGTCAATGAGGCGAACGATCTCCAAAAGGAAATAATAAGAGCCCGAATGAAAAGGCATGAAGCACTTTCTTCCAAATGCGAAGCTTCAAGTAAAATACTTCTTCAAAGTAGGAATGCATTCACCGATAATTTCTCAGTGCTTCTTCAAGGATGCGAAAGCTGTATTTTAGACCTTGGAACCAAGCAATATATTGAACTTTCAAAATGTATGTTTATCGACGCATGTTTCGCATGCCGTGGAGGTAACGTGATAGAAGTTTTATTATGGATGGAGAAGTCCATGAAATTCTCGCTAATTGATATGAAATGGAATGCTGGGTGATGCGTTTCGCTCGTTATGATCTGGTCCGATTGATAAATTGAAAGAAGATTGATGGACGTAGTACGAAGTTCTGTAGATAGGAGGAGGAACTCCTGGTTAAAGGACCTCAGGAGATGTTCGGATGTTCACTAGTGGTCGTTTTTCTGGCTCCTTCTAGCAAAGATGAGTTATCAATTTGGATCGCCAGTCTTCAAGTGAACACATGGTGTCAAGAAGAAGAGTGGTGTGATCTTGTTCGCAATGCAAATCCCAAGTCCGCTGTTTTTCGTGCTTGTGCATCGGTTTAATTTGAGTCTCCCACTGTCATAAAGTGATTGAAATGCGGTAGAATCAACATTTTTTGAACGAACATAAATATATTTTGAACACTTGAAATTGAAAAAGTGAGATAAACAGAAAAAATGTTATAACCTTATCAACCACAAAACTTCCAACAACAGCCAAACTCCCTGGCAATACAACTAAGCAATATCCAAAACAATATGAAATACTGCAGGTTACCCAGCAGTTGACCGGGTCGGGGAGTATAGGTGATATTCTCGAGACTTCGACCCTATGCATCCTTACATCGAGGCAAGGATAATTTTCGAAGTTATTTCACCTTGTTTTCATGGTTACGAGTAAAATATACGAAAAAGAGCCATTAGGAGTCACCACCTACATAACTACATATCTTACTGTTCAGTGTTTACCTAGTTCCTAGTTCAGTATATTATATTATGCTAGGTAATAAATTGTATGGAAAATTATTTCATGCTGTAATCTGGCAATGACCTGAAACGTTGTGGACGCAAGATTAGTTTGTGCAGTCAAGGTCCCATTGAAACTTATGTTGGGAAGTTGACATACAAGTGTAAGAAGTTCCAGACATCATCTGCGAAAATGATGTGGATTATTCAGTTTTCAGAACCGTTCTTTGAATCAATTAAGAAACTAAAAATCTTTAGAGTCCTTTGAAAGTGATCACGTGAAAGGACGTGCCATGAGAGCTCTGCCAGAAGGGAATATTAGGTAGGTATCGCCTTTGGAAAGGTAAGTATCTAGTGAGGTAGGTATACCCTACCAACTTTCCGTATATTATTACTTGTTATTCATCATGTACTTCTATAGACAAAAATTGAAGTGGGTACCAAAATTTGCGTAACTGAAAAACTCGCGTAATAACTGCACTGACAATGCCGCCCGTCTTTATGAAGTCTAACCTTCAGAAGAATGAATTTCAAGGTTTTTTCCTTATAGCTGGTTTATAATTCATGTTGCACATTTCCCGATTCGATATTCGACAAACTTGTTGGTAAGCAGTTGTATTCGTTGGCAGAGCAACAATCTACCTATTTAGTTTACTTTTTACCGAAGTGCTCTGTTACTCTGTGCTTTTAGCCAACAGCGAATTTGGTAGGGTGTATGTACCTACGGAGTTTCGTTTGTTGGTGGAGCACCAACCTGTCTTGTTTACTACGACAAACTACCAAATCTTTCATTCAATAAAACATGTAAAGCTGCCTCAATTATAGTAATAAGAACATGTCTGAAACGCTGATGAAACTGCCTGAGCAATGGCCACGTAGGTACCTACACTGCTGTACAGAGATCTGAGGAATTTTCGATTATTTTTTCCATTATTTTTCAGGTTATTTATTCTCAGTCTTAACGAATGAAGTTCTTTAGTTTTCAGACACTGATTAACCATAATCAGTCCCTAGTCCATATAAAAACTTGTTCGCCACTCGATCGGTATCGTTGTCTACAACCGAAATCGCGATGGCAGACATGATTACTGCCACCATTTAGTTGAATTGAAACTTTATATTTTCTTGTTAACCGTACCCTCGTACCTCGAGCGGTAGCTAAGTTGAGCGTGATGAAGAAGAGGTGGGAAGAAGAGGGGTGGTAGCACGATTATAACTTCATTATTTCTCGTCCAACGAATTTAGTTTTCCTACGAAAAGAAGGCTTTTGGTTGGGAACCATTAAGTAGTAGGTACTAGCAAATAGTTGCTACTAAATACCAATAAGGTCGCCTGGAAAGTTGAAAAGGTCCCCTGAGCAAATTTACTATTCCCCTCTTCATTTCTTGCTGATTAGGCCATAAATAGATGAAAAATAGCTCAAACAAGATAATTCCTTAAAAATTCATAAACATTTATGGGGCTGTCACCAGTGGGTGAATCTGTGCGCTCTTGGGTTAAAATACAGTTGAAATAACGGGCTCTTTCTTGATCAGCTGGTTGAGCGAAATTATCTCCAGTTCGCCCTTGGAATTTGAAATTCGATAGGGAGACTCTCTGGAACATTAAGAGGCTATTGATAGGCTCGATTGATAGTGAGCTAAATTCTTTCCTGTTCACCCCAAGAAGTTGAAATTTGATAAAGTGACTCTATGGGACATTAAGGCAATTGAAATGATGGGCTTTTTCTTGATCAGCTTAGCTTAGCTTAATTTTCTCATGTTCTCCCTGTGAATTATAAATAAACTTATAATTAAGGTGAGTCTTCCCACTCTTCCCTTGGGAATAACACTATTAACATTAGTTGGAATAGTTGCTTTTGTCAACATAAAGAAGTCACTTCTAGACACCACAATAATACATTTAGAAGGAGATCGAGCCAAAAAATGGCTCCTTCACCAGGCAAAGATGAGCATGTGTGCAAAATATTTGCTGAAGAATGAAAAGCTCTAGCCAAAAATGCATTGCCAAGACCATGGCTGAAGAGCTTTTGGTCTAATGGAAAGGTAGGGCGTAACAGCTTAGAAATTAATATTATATAAGAGCCCTCGATTTTCTCGATTTACATTGCATTGCACTCAAGCGCGATTTTCATGCATTTTCCATATTATTTCTTGGTTTCTTTGTCTATTGCATTATATTTATTGCAACATTAATATTTTAATGCACGTACCTTGGATACAATCTCCATTTTTACTAGGATTTTCATACTTTTGATTTGTATGTATTAGATAAAAGATGGCACCGATTCCAAATTTTAAATTTTTAAATTTTGTCTCACCTATGAATATGAATATCACAAATGTAAACCTTATACAAGAAGTATAAGACACGTTCCATACTTCTTTTTGTTTCCTTTCAAATCACCTGTGGTACCATCACACGCTTATTTCATTGCTTTTTCTGGTTAACTTGAATTTAAGGAGATCTGATACAACGTGTCTAATAACCGTTCTTTAAATTAGGAGATACCTACTTACCTTACGCTCTCAAATAATTAAAACACATAACCGAGGATCAACTGAAACACGATTCAAGTTCTAGTAGTTCTGTCAACCAAACTCGATAACAGAATTCCATTTACTAGGTACACTTTTCAGCCACTCCTCCACTGGAAAAGTCCCCCAAAGACCGCTCAAGCCACTAAGTAAGATGTTGTATTATTACTTTTTTCCAGATACAACACGCACACATTTTCCGTTCTTAGTAAGTACTTAAGTTATTGATCAACGTCATCTAGACCATTAGTTTCATTTTCTTTTGTGAACCCCCGTCTTCCTAGGATCCCCTTATATAACGAGTATTGATTAGGGTCGGATCCCAATACATTTTAGGATAGCTACCCCATGCCGTTCGGATCGTAACCCACCATATTACAAATGTTGGCAGCGGTGGGATTCCATTTCTGACACCGAATTTGTTTTACCTCTCGAGGTTTAGAACCACACTATTGCACTGAGTACAAAGCCGTTTCCAGAATTAAAAGCATACGAAATCTCTAAGCTCCGGTAGTGATCTAAATTTGAACCCGGTGGTGCGGCCATCTATTGAAAAATGTCTTAATTGGATTGGTCTACAAGTCCACAATTACCATGGTGATCCCCCCCCCCTTTCTTTACGAGACGTAAAGCTTCATTCACTGTTGTGTAAAATTCTTCAATTTCTTCATCACTTTGGTCATTAGTAGGAGCATAAATTTGAATTACGAGTATATTCATCATTCGATATGAAGTCCTTATTTTAAGAAAAATAACTCTGTCACTGATAGGTGCATAATCTACTTACTATATCTTGCAATACTTGTGGGCTAACGATGTTAGTGATCATAAATTTAATTGTACCAAAGGTACTATAATCTTGAAGTGCAAGTTTACTGAATAAATATTATTCAAGATAGGCTATACGGTATTTGTAAAAAATATAGGTACATTTTCTATTTAGCAATTTCTAACTGTGATGTATATCTGAGATTGAAGGAATTCATCAAAAGGGAATAATATTTCCCTACTGGAACTTGGAATAGGTAGGTAGTAGATTCATCTTGCAGCAATGAGTCCCATTGAGGAGACAATTGAGCCTAAATGCATACCCATGCAGTTAAAACATTATGTCAATATCAACAACAGCTGTTAATGTTCATAAATAAAAATTAGTTGATAGGTTGCACTCACAAAAAAACTGACGGTAGACCTACGACTCTACAGTCAGATCATTTAATAATGATTAATTTTACACATTATTAGTTCATTATGGTTACTTAGCAATACTAGTTTATTACTGAGCGTAATAAATCACTTTTCCTTGACACTACAGAGGCTTAGGGATTATGAGATGCTGTGATAAAATGATAGCATTCCAAAAAGTGGCTAACGATTTTCCTGCTATGAAAACTAAGGGAGTTACACTTCCCTAGTAACGCATTGGTTGTACGTGAAAATCAATAGAAAACCACACCGTGACGTGACGATCGTGACATGACGAAAACAAATGGCGTCCTGTTAATCATTATTAAATTATAAAATGCCAAAACATAATTTTAATAGAACCAGTATGAATGGATGTCAGTGAAATTATTGGACAATTGATTCATTCGTTAATATATTTTATTTACCTTACGTTATATAAAATATTGATTGCAACGCCGGAGGACAGAGAATAGAAGGTAGAGTGAAGTAATAGGACGCACAAATGATGTTTTTCTACAGAAAAAACACCCCCTAAGGCTCCCTCTATTGATAAAATCAGGCAGTACACATTGTTGGCTACCAAACTGTCTTGGACTTTGAATGCCTGATTTATTTTCCATTTACAGCCCATCATACTATCTCGCCCCTATTTCAACCACGGATCACTCGGCTCCGTGAACCGTTTCGACGAAGGGTGTCACACTGTCGGCTTTGTGCTCACCCCTCAGATTTACCTTTTCCCTGCATTTGGAGTGGGAACCGATCGTGAATATAAAATATTTGTACGCATCTCGTTCTGTATATTTTACATTGATGCGTACTATTTTACAATGATAAATACTCTATTTAACAAGAGCTGACCTACCAACTGAAAATGAGGTAAATAAATAACCTAACAACGCAACACAAGTCCATCCATGGGTGAAAAAAATGATAATAAACTCAATTCAGAGAAGTGGACATTCCATTAGAATTATATCAGCTGATATGATCGTCGTAGTTATCAAGTCGATTTTTACAGTTTCACCAATTGCAATTCACACCCGTGTTTGTATTTTTGTATGTTCTAGCCAATAGGGAGAGCAAAGGATGAATGAACAGCCGGAATCCGGGCTAGTCGGGTGGTTTCATCTAAGAATTTACTTTATTTTATCTATTTATTTTTTCTCGATTTTTGATTTTTTTTTTTTTCAATTTTTATTCATTGAGCCCGCTAAAAAAGTAACATATCTCATTGACAGGTGGTAATTAACAGTCTATTGTTTTTCTCTCTAATTGTAAGTGCTTCCATCAGAGGAGGAAACACTTGAATTTTGAATTAATTGCTTATGCAATCACTTCGACATCCTATGAAACACTTGGGGTATATCACTCTTTTATATCACATATAGGTGAAAAACTATCAATTTTCCACAAAGTCCGTATCAATTATGTCCTAGATATGACGGGGCCGTACTAATCGTTGTACCTCCGGTCGTATGAAGCCTTCAATGACAAGTGGGTTGTTGTGGCGTATGTTTTGTTGGGCAATATCCTTCAGACGTTTTTGAAGGATTTCTGTTGGGGTTGGAAATCGTTATCGATTGTTTCATTTCTCACGAAATCTAGTGTATGAACAATTCTCTTCTGCAGTATTCTGTTTTGTTGCTGTTCAAGCTTCCTAAATTGTGAACGAGAGCATGTTTCCCATATGCTTATAGCATATGTCGATATGGCACAATTTGTGTGTTGCAGATTTTATTTTGTACTGACACGTTCCGGCTATCTAATAATGATTTAAGGCAACAGACTCTACTTCGTACTCTGCTAATTGGCTCGAGGTATGCACCGAGTTATTTATATCCTGTGGCTTTTGGGAAAGGTTGTCCAGCATAAAATACAGGTGGCTCGTCGTATTTGCGGTTGTCACAACTGAGGATTTAGGTGAATTGATTTTCACCTTCCATTTTGTACATCAGTGACCCAGCACCTCTAAGAGTTCCTGGAGTTTCCGTGTTGCCACTAACTGATCTTCATCGCATACCGCAGAGACAAGGTCGTCCGCATACATTCCTGAAAAAGCTTGATTTTCTGGGAGAAGGATATCATGGAAATACAGTGAGCATATGTAAGGAGCCCAAACACTTCCCTGCGGAACTGATGCTTTCATATATCTATTTTTGAATGCTCATTTTGTACCGCTACCACGAAAGTTCGGTCTGTTAGGTAGTGTCGGATCATTGAGTACAAATTTGGGGAGACGGGGTCGGAGTTTTATTAGGAGGCCTTTGTGCCATGTACGGTTGAAGGCTTGCTCTACGCATCAAAGTACGCTGATCTACAAAATTGTCGTTTTTAAAATGCGTTTTTGATGACATTTGTATACCTCTGCCGTTGGAGAGGGCATGAGTGAGATTGGCGAAATCAGGATCGTTCGTTTGGTATAAGATGACCAGTGTAAAGCCTGAGATGTGGTAGTATAAGGCGTTCGAATATCTTGGATAGTACTGGAAGTAGGCTGATAGGACGATATGAAGACGCAAGGTAAGCAGGTTTAGGTATCATATATATAGAGGCATGCTGCCATTGTTTCGGGAAGTATCCTAACCTGGCACACCATGTAAATAAGTGGGCAAGGTGAGCAAACAATGTGAGTGGTCCTTTGAGAAGTAAAGGCTGGAGGATCAAATCTAGTCCAGGTGCCGTTGCTCAAGCATTGTCGCCAACAAATGCCTTTTTCTTGTAGTAACGATATCCATTGGGATCCCTCTTCCAAAGGTGGAATTCCTCCGTTTCTTTTTGTTGGATCTTCGTAGCTAGACATAAAGAGCAGTCTTTTATCGTTAAGGAAAGTAATTTTTCTCTCAGCTGTTCTTGCCTAATATTTTCAACTTCGATTTTGAATGTATGGTTCAAAGAATTGAAGACCCTTTTGTCATTGATGTGGCTAGTCCTGTGCCATCTTCTCTTCTTTCTTTCTTTTCCAGCCATATTTCCTGCACGAACGGAGGAAATTCTAGGTTCGGTTTGGGCTTGGGTACGATTTTTGGAGCGGCTGTAACAGCTGCTGTTGTTATGATATTAGTAATATGAGAAACTGCATTGTCAATATCTTGCTCAGTTTTGATGTCCGGTAAACTATTCAAGTTATTAGCTACGTAATTATTTATGAATCCACGCATCCTGAAAAGTAAACCATCAAATTTTGAGGGAGGATTATAAAAAAGTTTTCTTGGTCGATTACAAAATTTCATCATTAAAAATAATAAACCAAACTTGGGTCAAAACACAATGAGGTCCGAGTGGTCCTAACACTTCGACATCAATTTCGATCAACCCTAAAGGGTAGAATTTATGATATGAAGTATTATAGAACCAAAGATTTCGAAATAAGAGTTTTTTTTAATCATTGGAAGATATCACTCCAATTGAATCGAATGAAACCACCTTGGTCACTGCGGATCCGTTCGCTCTCCTTAAGGAGAACTTTGACTGGGAAAAATGTCATCAACATAAGTGTGAGTAACAACTGGTGTGAACGTAATATAATCGCCGTTTGAACTACGACGATCAGATCAGCTGGAATAATTCCAATGGAAGATTTCTCTTCGAGAAATCGAGTTGATTATAGCTCCTTTCAATTACAGATGGATGGTAAGCGTAGGTTGGTGTTTTATTATATCTCAGTAATTTTCATTTGGTGGGTGCCTATGTCAATGTCGAATAGGTATGAGTACCCAGGTGATATACACAGATGTACTGTTGTACTTAGATATCAGGTCTTGTTCAATACAGAGGGAATAGTAAAGTGTTTTATTTCATTTAATCAATTTTTCCGCGGTTGGCGTCTACGTCTATGTATGCAGTTATATTCTACATTGACTTAATATATCTACGATAGACTACGTTTGATAATTACAGGCAAGTGTGTTTGTAATCTTAGAAGGGATACACAAACTAAACTGTATAAAAAATACAAAATAATACACCTTTGGGTAATTATATCAATAAATGCGTAATTATTGTAGCGTTTTTCGATTTATTGACCGTGATAAGTTCAGAATGAGTTTTTTCGTGCGCGCGTCTTGGTATTCCAAAACGTTTCCAGTAATATATTCATTTCAGTGAATATACACTACTGCGAGAGGCTTCTGGTCTGCTGACCCACTGGTAAAATACAAAAAATTGAAAATTTAGCTTTCAAATGTCGGTGGAACTTATACACAAGAATCCCGTTCATTTCCCTTTTGATTCAGACCATTTTTGAAATTGTGTTAGATTTATTCTAGAACCATCAGAGGAGGAGGAAGTATTGGAAAGTATTACATTTAAGATAATTTGTCCTCCTGAGCTCTAGCAACATAATAACTCACAGAGGGGTCTGCATTATACAGCTCAACATTAGACTACATTATTATATTGATATGAAAATTAAATTGTTACTTACAGTATTCACGTTTTACTGTTGCAATGATACTCTAAGAAAAGGTCTTTTTTACACACCAACTGAGCCAAAAGTTATTATTCTAATCATTCAACAGCTATGTAGTTGAAAAACCAAACTACGATATCAATTAAAGAAAAACGTTTAGACTGCTGCATTGATAAATGAGGCGTCCAATCACAGAGGACAATCGAATTCCTTGGGGGGCTGACTAAGGTAGGGTCTGGGGACTGAACAAAAGTCACCAAGACATGATTGTGTATTATCGACGAACCTTTGTGAAAGAAGAATGACGGGTTATGGTGGATTGCTGGGAAAGTCGGAAAGAAGGGGAAATCAGGTAAGAGCGAAGAATAAACTGGAAAAAAAGGAGAAAATAACGAGAATGGAAGATAACGAAAAATGAAGGAATAAGGGAGGAAAAGGGACGTCAAGTTGGCGTTCATCCTTCGGATTGCTCTTTGGGGAGAAAGTCGACTGGAGTCCGCTTGTTAACCACTTCCAGTTGAAGGCATTAGGGGAGGGTGGCAGATGAGAAAACGGGTCGGTGAGAAGGCGGAAGGAGAGACGATACCGAACAGACAATGGGGAGCCTCAAGCGTTAACACCATCTCTTTACTGTGAAGCGTCCCTTTCCATCTCTTTAGTGTGGAAGTCTCTTCTGAAGAGGTTACCATCGCCGAAACTCACTGCTAGCTACCAAAATTATCCCTTCAGAACATCAGATTATTTCTTACCGGATCTCTCTGGCAGGGAATTCCTTTTCTTTGAAGCTGTTCGTCGATTGATAGGGCAATCTGCTGTCAAAACTTAGCTGCGAACACGTCAACTAAGGACCCATGCCTTCTACGGTGTGTTATTGAGGATCATTTAGAGGTGAGAAGCAGTGAGATTTTTCATGAATATGTCTTATCCGTGGGGATGAAGATTTGTTAGCGTGGTTTAAGCTATTTTTCGTAAACCCCAACCTAGATCCTCCGAACAGTGCTTTCAAATGTGATAGTTTTTGTGTATTCAGAGGGTACTTAGGTTCAACAAATTCGTATCGAGCATTTACTACGTTAGTTTTAATCTCACGAAGTTTTCTCCACTTGTTGAAATTACATAGTGCCATGCTTACTACACTCATACCGTTCTATTAAAGTGTGTGGCATCTCCGCTTGAAAAATTGCGGAATTAAGGTGCTGTCAGACGAGAGTGTAGGAACTTTTTATTGTACTTTGTTAGAAGCCTTCAAAATTAATCAATTAATATTATTCATTAATTAAATAACTAACTTCATAACCATCAAAGCTACCTTTAGGGAAGCGCTGTGATGGTGGGAGGGGGAGGGGGAAGAAATGCCCTGGGTCCCAACCGTCAAAGGGGCTCTAAATGAGGAGAGAAAAGAAAATGGAAAATAATAAGAATAAAAATATTCGATAAGTTTATTTTTAAAGAAGGCCTGGATCAGGAAGAAACATACCAAATGCAGAGCTGAGAACTTCTACCTATATACTCGTAAATAGGCAATTTTTAGTTTCCTCGAATTGCACCTACAACTTAAATATGTGGGTCCTCTAGTCCTTCGAATCTCTGGGACCCATCGTCTCCAATGAACCAAACATGAAGTTACGAAATGAAGAGTTATCCCTCGGTAGGTTGATAAAGGGTTGTAAGAAGGGTAGGTAGGAATACCACGTAAATCTGAGCTTTCAGTCGGCTAAGATATGAATGACTGAAGAAAACCAATTGGTGAGTAGTGCATGCATTACAGGGACATCCCTGTGAATAGATCAATGGATTGTACATAATTTTGGTAAGAATAAAAATAAGAAAACTCGGCGCTCCGCGCCTCGCCAGGGGGCAAGCCCCCTGGACCCCCGGTTACCTCTATTTACATACTTCGGACGAAATTATTGAAACACAGAATGTGTTTGCGTTGTCGCGCAACCAAGTGACAACCAAACAAGCGTCATTGTTTACTATTCATTTATAACATCAATTTATATAGTTATAGTATGAAACTACGAAAATTGCGTTGTCGCGCAACCAAGTGACAACCAAACAAGCGTCATTGTTTACTATTCATTTATAACATCAATTTATATAGTTATAGTATGAAACTACGAAAAAAAAAAAAAAAAAAAAAAAACGAAATAAATTCGTGATAAATCAAGAGCTTTCCAACGAATGGTGAACGATTTCTGTGCGATTTAAAATACCAACGGCTCGGTTGTACGTGAAAATCATCCGTCACACATTTCGTTCCCATCCCGCGTTCCATTTTCGGCTAGTTAGTCCATGGCTAAAACACATTCTGTGTTAAAACAGTTCCAGTCATGTAGCATGATCGTATGAGCGAATTTTCGTAAATTATCGTATTGTATAGGTAGTGTTATATTGTTTTGAAATTTGAGCTTTTTGAGTGCAAGGAAATTGTCAACTTTCAATTTTATTGTAAAAAAGTATTCTAAATAATAATCTCGTATTTAAATAGTGGTTTTGAATTTTTAGCTTTTTTCGAAGTTTTTTCTATTTTTTAACAAATTTTATTGAATTTTAAGCACATTTTTCAGCATATTTTTCTGCAAACATTTTTGAATGTTTCATTTTATAGTTAACTAGCTGGCCCAGCGGACTTTGTTCCTCCTAACATATTGTTCGTACAGTCATGGTTACAAATAAAAATCACTTTTGTTCATTAAAATTTATTATTTAATTGAAGCGAAGAAAACATTGAATATAAATAATAAAGTAGTACGTATAAAGGATGAATACGGGTATTTAAATTAGTTTCTGTTGATGTATTGCACAACCTTTCGGAGACGTTAAAAGATAGGTCGGACCCTGTAAGTGATTTTATTCGTTTCTCAATGTTCAAGAGAGGCACCCTATCAAATTTCAAATCCCCAGGGTGGATAGGAGAGAATTTAGCTAAATCAGCTGATCTGGTTGGGATCCGTCATTGTATACGTTTCATTCAAACGTCCTGGAGAGGCTCCCTGTCAAATTTCACATTCCTAGGGTGAAAAGGAGAGAATTTAGCTCACTTTGCTGAACAGGAAAAAGCCCATCATTTTATTCGTCTCTTGATGTCCCAGTGGGTCACCCTATCAAATTTCAACTCCCTTGGGTGAGCAGGAGAGAATATTTAACTGATTTTTTTTTAAATTTCCCCTTCTTTTTTAATTAATTTATTTTTTAGGAATTGGTATTTTTTTTAAGTAATCGGTACTGGCAAGGGCGTACGCAGACTTTTTGCTCTACTGGGGCCAACGATAATTTTACAAGACCGATGTAGGCAAAAACAATCATGCAAAAAATGAGGGTAAATGCAAAGTTATAATTTATATAAAATGTAATGAATTGAGAACAACTTGAAAATTATTATTACTGCAACATCAAACGCCTGGGGTGTTCACACAAAAAAGTGTCAACACTTCATGAACAAATTGATTTTCCTTCTCGAGGACCAACTTTTTGTGTACATTCAATAGGCATAGTCCGTTAAGACGGGCTTCTGACATGGTTAATCTCAGCCATGTTTTAAACCTTCTCAACGAGCTGAATGACCTTTCAATTGTACACGTTGCGCACGGCTGTGCGAGAAGAATGTTTAGAGCCGATTTCACTTGGGGGTAAAACACCTTGGTTTCTTGCAGTACATCGATCAAATCTGTAATGGGCTTAGACGCCAGTGGTGCAATGGAGCCTAAATCCACAGAGGGGGGTATGGCAGTACCATACGAGATACAACTCGCACTAATAGCATATATGCTACGTTCTACGTTCGGAGAAGATAGGTTTTCCAGTTCTAGGATCACCCATCCATCGCCAAACGCGGGCTTTCGTTGGGAAACAACGGAGCGACGGCAGCGCATTACCTTGGATCTCGCGGGAACTGTCACACTCCCCCTCTTAAAAAACATACTTGATTGAAGAGCAAGAATGTAAACTAGGTGGAATAGTGTTTACTGGTTGAGAACTGATGCTCACTAATAAATAGCTGCATTGGCTATTGAGGATAAAAAGGTGAAATTAAAACAGGATGGACTGTCAATGAATCTTCATATGAAGTATTCATTAGGTAGTTAACCCCCAATCAAAGATTGGAAAAATCGGGAATAATATAACTTGCTCAACCAGGAGACTTACAGTAGGGAGCTGCCCACTTTGGGGACTATGCCCTGGGGAATTAACGTGCTCAGCTTTGGAGACTTACAGTGGAAGGTAGCCACTATAGGGGCTTATGAAATAGGGAACGATGCCCTGGGTTTGGGAACAATGCCCTTGAAAATTAAGTATGAGAAATAATATGAGGGGATAAATTGAGAAATTAATAATCAAGAACCAATGAAATTATTTATGTATCCAAGGGAGTATAATGGGTAGTTATTCCTTCTGGAACCCCGGGCCATGTTTCTTCTGAAACATTAACGCCCCAAAAATGGTGGATCGGATTACTTGGCGTCACCCATGCATAATCCTAACCACGCTCTGCTACCGTGTAATGGGCTTAGACTAGGGTTGGGCGATAGTCGATAGTTAGCACTATCGATAGGCCGATACTATCGGTTAAAAACTATCGAATGCTATCGATAGTTTTCGATAGCTGCTTCTTTTTTTTCCAGACCTATTCAGTAGAGAATTTCAACTAATTTAATTAAATTTAATTACCTACGTACTATTTGAAATTTGCAGGATATAAATTATAAGATTGTAAGATGAGAAAAAACTAATTTAATTGAATTTTAAAAAAGTATTTACAATTTACATGTTTACAATGACAATTAACAAATTAAATCTTCAGAAAATAAAAATAACGAAATAGTTAATTTTAAGATTCAACTGTGCTCCTTGAGCCACATATTTCCCGAAAGAAAAACTATCATTTCTGCTTTCCTTTGGCTCAATCTTTTGCGTTGTTCAGATATAACTTTCCCGGCCGAAGAAAACACGTTCAGAGGGTACAGATGAGCCTGGAACGCAAAGGTACTTCTTGGCTACATTATGTAGTCGGTTGTACTCACCTGACAATTCTTTTTCTCTCCAGAATTATTTCAAACTAGAGGGTAATAAAGATTCATCGATAGTGGACACTATCGATAGTGACCATCGATAGGCATGACCTATCGATATATCGATAGTAACTATCGACTATCGCCCAACCCTAGCTTAGACGCCCCGTGGTGCAATGGGGGCCTAAATCCACACTCATAGAGAGAGGGGTATGGCAGTACCATAAGAGATACAACTCGTACTAATAGCATATATGCTACGTTCGGAGAAGATAGGTTTTCCAGTTCTAGGATCACCCATCCATCGCCAAAACAAAAACAGGAAGAAGCGCCAGACGCCCGTTGGGAAAACAACGGAGAAACGGCAGCGCATTCCCTTGGATCTCGCGGGAACTGTCACAAATCCAATTAATTCAATTTTTCTGTAGTTAGACCCTTTTCCATCCAAAATGTATACAATAGCTCCAATGAGGGAATCAGTTTCAATGAGGGTATCCAGACCATATAGGTACCTAACTTACAAAAGTGGGTCAGAGGCTGTTTGAGTTCTTCCTTTGACGTTTCCAACATCTTCGATGGATGAAGTACCAATCCCCCAAAAGCTGTTACATTATCATCCGAAAATCGGTCTTGTGATTAACTTAGTACTGAATCCAAATTTCGGATGCACAGAGATTCTTTCAATATTCTGCTGAGCTTGAAGTTGTTTGGTTGGAACTATGTTGTTGACGCATTTGGAGAATGAGAAGTCTTCTGATCTCTGGAGGAAGCACTAGCATTACTATCTCTACTACTTTGGTGTTTATAAGAACTCAAACCCATATGCCCTGTGTGAGTGGAACTTTTGTTCTTTTCTTTACGGTCACTTTCACTTTCGTCACTGCTCTTCACCTACGCTTTTTTCCTTCCTTCTCCTTTACCTTTTCTATTGGTTGAAAATACTTCCAAATCCATCTTCTCCTTTCCAAAGTCCAAACTCACAATACTACAATCACAAACACAAACAAAAATCAGATAAGCAGGAAGAGGAATGAGAGATAATATCACTGTTATCAGTAGGGCAGTAGTAGTTTCTCGTTTTTAGGTCCTTTTCCGGTGACAGACATCTATAAACAATTCATGAATCAGGATAGGTAGGTACACAAAGTATCTAAAGTAATAAAAGGGTAAGTATTGCAAGAAGTGTAGGTAGGAACTAACCTCAGTTGTTCATTGTGGAAGAAAATACTTATTAATTTGTGTGACGAGATAATTGCGGAGTAGGTAGTCTACTGGGGCAACTGCCCCTGTTGCCCCACCCCTGCGTTCGCCCTTGTACTGGTAAAAGCGTCCAGGTTTCTTCAACCTCAATGTAACCTTAGCTACGTTAAAAATCTTTCCGACCAAGATTGCTACAGTTAAGGCGTTTTTAATATCAATTTTTGATGATCTATTATAATAGAGAATGCTCGACTCAACCCACCAAAATCGTTTTGGTATCGTTGAATTTGTTATCGAAAGTTCAATCCATATCCACGTCGTCTAAAATCCACCATGATGTTATCTTATGAAATTGATGAAGTGAAGTATCTATTATTACCTAAATGAGGTAAGAAGCAAACGCGGATTTTCAATAAAATGGTGGTTTCCAGGCTGAAAGGGGAGGGAATCCAAGGGAGGTAATTAGCAAAACACTTCCAAAAAATGGGTTAAAAAACGTAGGTCACTTTTTGGTCTTCCCTTCAATATGGCCCGAAGGATATTGATGAAATTCAGAGGAGTTACTTTTCCTATGAATACAAATTATATTCGAAACCAGTCATGACCAGGAAGATGCCCTAAGGACAGTAATAAGCTAAATAACAAATGCCGCTAATGACCCTTCTGGTTGAGGTGCGGCTTAAACCTTAATTAAAAAAAGTAAAAACACAATTTTTAGCACTTTCTTAGAATTAAAAAAATCAGTAATTAGCAAAAAACTTCCCAAAATAGGTGAAAAATTTAGTTTCCGTCGAAATGGCTCAAGAGATTCTTCTATAGATGAAAATTATACCCATTTATTTCACATATATGCCCAGAAAAATACGGTATAGGAGGCAATAAGCCGAGAAATACCAAAACATGGCCATTTAGGGCAGGTTCAAAAACGATTTCATTTATAAGTACTTAGGTACCCGTGTTAACTATCTCGCTTTTGCTGACTTTTAAAAAAGCTTTCAAGTATGATGAATGAAATCAAGACAGTAAAAAATGTGTAGATAACAAAGTTCAAGTCAATATTTCGCGGAGAAATAGGCATGCCTACCAGCAGCATTTAATGGGGTTGTCATTAACGTTTCTAGCGCGTAGTTTGCAAACGTAGCGTGTCGCCCTTGTCAAATAAAGTCAAATTTCTTCTAGTTTTTATACATTAGTATAGGTATCTCTTCGGCTCGTAAAGATGTGTATTCGGATAAGGTCTAGCTATACTCATGTATTGAGGGAGTTGCAGTGTTTTTTTTCTTTTTTTTTTTTTTTTTTTTTTTTTTTTTTTTTTTTTTTTTTTTTTTTTTTTTTAAAGAAGATCGCACGAAGCAGAAAATTTCCAAACTGCTGAGATTAATAATTCCCAACTTCTCGGACTAAAAATGCCGATTATTATTACTTTTTTTAAATAGATATAATATTCAACTTCACTTTTGAACTTTATTATAAAATCACTAGATAAAAACTCATCACCTTAAACACGTTCAAGTGTTTCGAGTTTTCCTCTACGCTGACAGCCGTGTGAACGTTTTTACCCGTTAAACCCCTTCTGATTCCTGATGAAGCAAGTAAAACTTTCGAAAGCTGGATGAAGTTTCAGTTGGACCTCAGTCCTAGTCACTAAATGAGCAAGTTCGTTCTGATTTTGAAAACATATTGGTAAGTAATGCATGCATTACAGGGACGTCCCTATGAATGGATTGTAAGTATATAATTTTGGTGAGAATCAAAATAAGAGAAAAAAACAAAAGTATCATGATTTCTCGGAATCCCCCCCACCCTCACACCAAACCATTTCACCCCTTCACCGACGGTAAATTTGAAATTTCCGAAGTTGCACAACTAGGGGTATCATGGGCATCAGTAAATAAACTGGAGACGTGCTTATTGAAATAAGTTCGGGTTATTCTAACTTGAATCGCACACTAGTTACTTCAAATTTTCAAGTCCTCAAGGGGAGGGGGAGGTTAAATGGCATAATTTGGTCATCACCAAACGAACTGGTGATCTGATGTTCGTAGAATGAAATTGGATTAGTCTGAACATTCTTTTGGGTTACCTATCAAGAATATTTTTAATCTGAAATATGGGGGATGTTTGTGGAGAGGGAGTGGGGGTTGATCTCAGTAGTTTCGTTCTAATAGGTAATTTATAAGTAAGTACTTTAAGTAAGTACTTTTTTGAATCAGATGTGTAGGGGTGTTCCAAAATATGATGGGTGAGGGAGGGCTTGCGTATATTCAAGTCAACCTGTGCAACGCACGGGTGAACTAGCTAGTGATGAAATTTGGAAAATGAGTGACTATTGTAAACTTGTTCTAGGTACATTGGGAATTGGAGAAATCAGGAAACGCAAAAGTAGAAGTTGACAAATTGGTAAGTTGAGAATAGAGCAAATTAATAAATCATACAAAACATTCCAAGTAGGTAAACAAATTGACGAGTTAATAAAAGCTTAGGGGGCTAGAAAATAGAAGTGGAAAGTGGATAATTTGGTGGACGGAAAATTAGAAGGTGTCGATTTCAAGTTCAAGCGAGTTCGGATATTTTCTAAAATTCGTTAAATGAAGGCAAGTTATTATTATCGTTCATTTATTTTTCATTTTCTTTTGTTTATTCATTTTTATTCTCTTTTATTTTATTTTATTCCTTTTTTTGCCGGATTTCCCAAATGGTCGAAAAAGTTCCCTTACAGCTGATGCATATGGTAAATGTCATTTTCGTTACTGTTTATTGTGAATAGAGGAAATAGAGGAAATTTGAAAGATGCGAAAATGAGCAAGACTCTAATGTATTTGAAAGCTCACCTGTACCAATAAAACCCTGAATGGACGTTTTATTCCCTACGTGGTCAGATCTCTACGTGCTGATAGCCTCCTCCATAAACCTAGGTCGTAACCCCATTGGCCGGAACATGACCGCGAACTAACCACCATTTTTATAAGAAGAAGATTAAAAAATATGTACTTACACTTGAACTGAAATATCTAATGGGAGAGACCCCCCCCCCCCAAACCACTGGTGCGAAGGCCCTGAAAAGATCACTTAACAGCTGAGAACTTTGAGGCTAATTTCTTTTCGAATCGACCTACTGGCCTTACATCAATTCATTGTAATAGTGGATTTTATGTTCAAGAAACAAACTTTAAATCAATACACAGTCTATACAGATATATGAATGGAAGATGACTGTGTCATAGAAGGTTTTATTCATTTTCTAAAAAGCGTAAAATTTTGGGGTATTGGCGCTGTAAAGAGGCAAACCCTTTTACGAGGCGCAATGCGTTGTGTTTAGATAGTGTACAGTAGACAGGATTTAATAATGATAGAAGAAGTGCTATCTAATACAGAAATAATAAATCTTTGTGTAATAATTTGCAGCGTTTTTTACTTCTTGTGCAAACACAATAATTCCATACCTTGGGTAGGAAATATACTGCAATATTTGGACCATTTTACCGGTTACCACCTACATATACTGCAATATTTGGACCATTTTACCGGTTACCACCTACATACCTATTTCATTTCAATAGGTAATAATATATTTCATATATTCAATTTCAAACAACCAACAGAGTTACTCGACTTCAAGCTAACTACTCAGTTAGTACTAATTTCTGATTCATATTCTCATTTATAATCTATATATTTGTGATAAATGGTATAGAATAGGTCATTGAATCTCTATGAAATATAATCGTAGGAAGGGAGAAAGTTTGAGTTGGACTCAAAGCTTCCCATTATTCGGTTATCAGTTTTGAATGAAATACGTAGCTGAACGGTTTTAATTTCCGCTTTAGGGAAACTTTTCAGGATCAGACACTTTCGGGTGGTTGTAGGTATAACTGGAAAGGAAATCCTATAGATGAACTTGGCGATAGAATGTTTCTTCAAAGAACCCAAAATATAGGGGCTCTACAACCGTACAGAAACAACTGGTAGGGAGTGGGTAGTTCAACCACATTTCATACGTGGAAATCCCGATAGAAATATCAGTAAGTTCTTCTGTGCAGTCACGCCATTAAAACCAATCTCAGTGACTGGCTACCGTTTTGATTTATACCGTGCTCCCCTGGAATGCATTTGAACAATACATTATTACTTTTAACCTATAGTCCGATAAAGTGACATAAGGAACCAAAGTGAGTTTACTGCAATGAATCTGAGTAGGTTTTTGTGCTGCTCCCGTCAGTTCAGCTAAGACTTTCGAGTGGTTGTAGGCATAACTGGAAAAGAGATCCCATAGATGAACTTGGCGATAGAATGTTTCTTCAAAGAACCTGTAATATAGGGACTAGAAGCTTACAGAAACAACTGGTGGGTATAATGTGGGTAGCTCAACCACATTTAATACGTGGAAATCCCGATAGAAATATCCGTAAGTTCTTTTGTACAGTCACGCTATTAAAGCCTGTCTCAGTGACACGCTACCTACAGATTTGCCCCCTTCTGATGCACTTGAACTGTCAAGCTGAGTGAAGTTAGCAATAGATTCTAGTAAAAGAAAATACTGCCGAAAGACGTTAGCAATACTTTTTGGCAATAAATTTTTTTTTTCTTCTTCGACAACTCCGTCAAAGTAGACGAGAAAAGAGGAGGTAGAATGTGATGAAATTTCAAAAACCGAAATGTTCAAATGTGGCCTTAAACTGGTTTACTATGAAAATATCAAAGTTATTTGTGGTTTTAGCGAATTTTCGTAGAAAAGCAGCTATTGCAATGGCTCGGAAAATTTTGTCTGACCTTACATCATTAACCAAGGTTCGGTGTCCTTGGTCATATTCACACCTGGTGAAGCGATAGTCATGCCGGTGTTTATAGCTGCACCCATTGACTGATTGGGAGAACTAATTCGGTTTAAATGTCTGCATTGGAACTTCGGTAGGGTTTTTTGTGCCGCTCTCTAATACATAGCTGTAGGTACTATTACATTCTTGTAATGTACTCTTGCTCGGACTGCTTCCACCGACTTTATCATCCCACAAATCATTTTGGATGCCAGAATGCAATTTGTTTGAGTTCTTGGGTTTATGCCTTCCAATCAGAGTTCTATTGCAGCCATGATATTAATTTCTTCTGGTGACCAGTAGGTACATCGCTTTGGGTCAGCCTTATGAGCAACATACTCTTCAGGGTGAGCAGATAGGATGTGCTTTGTCAGTCCTATATGGGTGTTGAAAAGTCTCCTACAAGGACAACTTGTGTTCTTATGTTCTACTGGCTTTAGTCTATTGCTTGGGGTAAAGGCTCTTTTGCTCTACTATAAATGGAACAGGTTTTCACATGGAATATGTTTAGCTGGTATTTTTGCTGCTTTGCATGACATGCACTCAATCTCTGCCTGCCTGCCTCTTGCACGAAACAAAGCTATCTTACCTTCGGTTGTGAAAAAGCAAAAATATCATATATCCTTTTT
Organism: Adelphocoris suturalis; assembly: GCA_030762985.1. Lineage (NCBI taxonomy): Eukaryota > Metazoa > Arthropoda > Insecta > Hemiptera > Miridae > Adelphocoris > Adelphocoris suturalis. Next base: position 30,752,431 of record CM061040.1, read on the forward strand.
ACCCAACATTTTGCCATCAAATGTATCGTTCGATCTTACTGATCCAAGCATTCTGCAGATCGTAGCAGCTGCTTTGTACCTTGATTTGCTCACTGACTCCATAAAATCCACAGGAGAAATACGCCTGAATAACTCGCTTTAATTTTTGGATTTACCCTAATTAGCTTACTCAGCTGTGCTTCTTGGTTAAACACCTACTCACGTCTCGCTATTCACACTTGATTATTATAAAAATTTGAATTTTGAACCAGATAACTTTTGCGAGATAGAAAAAATCATACTCCTTACACCCAAAACATGAACGGAATAATTTTCCAAAAATAATCGCAACCATATGCCATGTCGTAAAAATCCCGTTGAGAGATCCTGAGCGTCAATCAAAAGATATCATTAAGTAGTGCCAAAACATGGTACTGATCAGCAGACTAACATTTTGAATTTATAGCATAATATTTGCTCCTGCATGCACTTGGAACCTACTTTGCACGGTTGTACGATGTACGTACGATGTTATGACTCATCATGGTGTAACGAAAGTAGTTCGAAATTAACAGAATTTGAGGGCAGTTTTCAACACGTCGTTTTTCACTATTTATGGTTCACCTAGGGATAATCTTTTATTAGGCCAACCATTGCTAAATGATGTTGAAAACATCCTAATTGTTGGGCACGTGTGGATTGTGGATTCTCAGTCTCCTCTGAGATTTAGTTAAATCGAAGAAAGCAAGCACCAAAGAAGAGGTGGTTAATATTTTTGCCAGAAATTCCAAAAAGCTGATGAACTCATAGCAGACCTCTTCATCACTTCTTATACTGCTTCCGAGTCAACCTGTAGGTAGCGGAAGCATTGCTTTCACTTTCGGAAGATGCAAAATTTTTTTTCTCCATTATCAGAATTTCCGCTCGCATTTTCATTCTGAACAACTTTCTTCTGCCTGGCTGTGACAGTGACTGTCTGTCTGTGTATCTGTCGTGTGTCCGCAATTCCTTGTAACAAGTTTAAAAATGGAAATTTTTAGGGAATGTGCGGACTGTGTTGTAGATGATCCCCTATCAGTTTCAGTGTCCCCAAAATCAATACTTCATTCTGCGCATGCGTAAGTAAATTCCATCATCATTTCTCTTCTCCTAGTCGTCCGATCTAGCTCAAATTTGAAGGATAGTTGGGAGAAAACAATTTGATCAACTCATATCAATTTTAACACGCTTGTATTAGTAGTAGCTGCTGCGAACCCCGTCCGATCCTCTACTATTTTCATTGTTCTCAAATCATTAGGTACTTCATTCTGCACATCTACACATGAGCAAACGTACCTAAATTACTTCAAGCATAATAATTTTCTCGTTTCCTAATTGTCTATATATATACACTCAGGTGCAAAAAATTTGGCCCACTCTTTAAAATGGAAGATTTTATGAAGTTGGGACTAATTTCCTCTTGTTTCCGACTGGGTTACTGTCTGAACTCATTCAGAGGCATCGTTTGTTGTTTTTTGGCCAGACGGATCACATTGTTTTGATCTCTCAAGGATAAGAAATCGTTTCGAAACGTGATCGTGTTTTATTGCCTCCTACTTTCACGTTATCTTCCAAACTGCGATTATGTTGTTCATCTCTTCCACAGGTCCTCAGCTGAGGAGTGAGTGTTTTCCTGTACGTTGAGTTGAGTGCATTCAAACCAAAAAAAGAAAAAAAATCAATTTAAGAGAAAAAAAACTTTCTCACCTGAAATGGTCACGCAAGCTGTAGCTCTCATTAATGATGGAAGGTCACTGAGATATGCTGCTCAAATGCTAGGACGGCCTTATGAAACCATTCGTGCCGCTGTTAGACGTTTTCGAGAGACGGGATCATACTCTAGAAGGCAGGGTTCTAGCCGCCCATGAAAAACAACAGCCGCTCAAGACAGGTACTTGAACAACTTAGTCTTAAGAAATCGACGATTAACTGGTTCACAAGGTCGTAACTGACTTGAAAATGCAACGGGGGTGGATTTAGGTGTTTGGATAGTTCGGAGACGATGGTGGGATCGGCATTTGTCTGCCAGAAGACCCGCCCGCGTTCCAAGTTTAACCCGTTAACACAGGATATTGCATCTTCAGTTTGCTCGAAATCACAGTGCTTGGAAACTTGAAGAGTGGAGGGATGTCATGTTCACCGAAGAGTCTAGGTTCAGCCTGCGGGGCTCAGATGGTCGTGAAAGAGATTGGAGAAGGCCTGGAGAAAGGTTTGTTCCTGCCAGAATGACTGGAAGAGAGCCCGTTGTCCAAGCATTCGAGAGGCATAGCTCAGTGACCTTCCATCATTATTGGGACCTACAGCTTGTGCGACCATTTCCAGTGGGAAAGACATTTTTTTGTCTCTTAAAGTGATTATTTTGGATGGAATGCACTCTATGTACAGAAAAACACTCGCCCCTCAACTGAGGACTACCGTGCAAGAGATGAACAACATAATCGCAGTTTGGGAGATAACGTGAAAGTGGGACGCAATGAAACACGATCACGTCTCGACACGATTCCCTATGGTTGAGAGATCGAAAAAATGTCATCCGCCTGGCTAAAACAACAAACAATGCCTCTGACTGAGTTCAGACAGTAACTCAGTCGAAAACAAGAGAATATTAGTCGCAACTTCATAAAATCTTCCATTTTAGAGAGTGGGCCAAATTTTTTGCACCTGAGCGTATATATATATATATATATATATATATGATCTATGTATCCATGTAACGATAGGAGAAAGCCACACTCAACTTGGCATTTTTAAACTGAAAATTAAACCACAGTTCGTAATGAAATTAGGTACCTATACTTGAAGATCTTCATAAATCATACGATTGAGCAGCAAACAAACATAATATTAATAGTAATAGAATGGAGCTGAGATTGAATTTGTACCAACATAAAAAAGTTCTTCTTTTAGAGTCAAATAATTTACACGCCATCACTAAATGTTCAGCATCACTATACTGATGGTAACAAAATGAGCACTCCGGTGACGGTCGAGCTGGGCAGACAGCCACATCAGTTCGCAATCGTGAGATGACGTAGCAAAATTTTTGGTCCCTGGACGTCTTAAATATCCACAGTGAGAGAGACACTGTTTGCTGATGGTAAATTGGGATGGTATTATCCTCTAAGCATATCTGTCTCCATTCTACCGTATAAAAGTTCGAGATCTTATTATTTGAGGAGGTTTTTGTGAGTTGCGACAACCTCTCCGTTTGATGAAAAATGTCGCAAATCTTTTAGGGAATTCAACGCTGATTTTGAATCAAGCTGTGGTCAAACGTTTGACTGGGTTGGGTTAAAGAAGAGAGATATGGGCGTATTCGAGAAAACAAATGTGAAGATGATACAACTTCTTCTTGTTTCTCTTTAGGTGCATTTATTTAGAAAAATAATTTTAAAGAAATAATGTGTTTCCTATTATAAATGCTACTCCCCACTTGAGGAACAGTATTGTGCTGCGGGGAGGAGATGATGTATAAGATATGAATTAATAATGTTATTTTTCCTTATGATGCTAAACATCATCACATATGTCATCTTGTCATCTTACATATATCTACAAAACTTCAAAAATTGATTGGTATAATAATTCAATTCAATTGTGGGAGTCCCATCCAGTCGGGAGGACCAGTGACTTACGTTTTTACCTGATAAGGCCCATGTCCTATCTTCCCTTGATTGGTATAATAATAATAATAATGTTACAGACGTACGATCCGCTATCAATTCTTATTCGTGTTTTCATGCAAGTTTTTAATTTATTTTTTAAATTTATTTAAATTCTGAGTTGCTCTTATTTGTAAGGGAAATCTATTAAACATTTTAGCTCCTCTGTAGTCATGTGCTAACTTGTCCTTGAGACGTTTGCGGTAAGGAAGCTTAACAATATGCATATTTTCCTGAACATGGTATTACCCTTATCCACTGGTGTCTTTGTGAATATTTATAATGGTTTTTTTTATTGACCAGTTGAGGAAATGTCAATTTGCAAAATCATCGAATAATTTATATGTTGGGTATAGCATATGTTTGTTCATAATCACCTTTATTATTATGTTCTGAGTTACGAACATTTGAAGGGTCATGGGGAAAAAGGATCAAACTCCATTTTTTGACCGAATTGAGATAGGCACGCCATCGTGTAGCTTTTGAGGAGTAGAACCGAAGGGCTGTTTCACTTCGGGGAAGAAAGATCGCATTCATTCGTTTTAAAGCGAAAACAAATGAGGCTCCGGGGAAAAAGTATCAGATTCCGTGCGCTTACAGGGAAGAAAGGTCAGAGTCCGATTTAAAGACCCGTTTCCCCTCTCTCCCACCCCTTTGCATGAGTTCTACGTTTCTCTCATCAGTTTGTTTCGCAGTCCACTTTCGCGTTGGTTAATTTGTTTTGAAACCTTGCATTTTACTATAGAGCTTTAGACATGCCTCGTGTTTGAGTGTGGTTTTAGTGATAGTTCATCCTCAGGCGAACCCAGTGGTGATCAGACATCCAGATAAAAGAAAAAAAAAACCGGTCGAATTAGAGACGTTATGAAGAATTTGCGAGCCGTTACTCATAAAATTGGAGAAGTTTCCCGCTGCCAGAGGTATCAGTGTTTCAAGAAAATATCGGCTGAAGAAAGGCAAAGAATTATTTCCGAATTCAACCAACTCCAGAGTCCAGTTTGATACCAGTACAGAGGAGACGATCACGATTGGAAGACGATAATGAAGCAACATTTCGACTGTCGTCCTACTCCCACCGAGTTCGAGCTCACATTGACGATATGACGCAGGATACAGTCGTACAGGATGCAGGAAACTTTCACCTTTCGTGGTCATCGACTGTGAAAGAAATGAATTTCCATGCGTGGACATAGTTCCTAACTAGCAGGTATCTCCAGAAATGCCCCATGCCGACGAGGCCCATTCAAATATTGCTCATAGAATCATCTCACCCAAGGTTCATCAAGCACAAAAGCTCCTACTTCGGAGAATTCCAGACCACCTCGAAGAAGAAAAGTTCGGAAACAAAAGCAGCTGTATTATTGCGGAACCTGTACAATGGCCCCATACCCATCAAACAAGCAAAATTGAAGGATTTGAAACAGCGGAGTCAGTTTCTTGTCAACCCCGAAGCAAAACTTTTCTATGACTCATTGTCCAGCGATATGAGGAATGAAGAAGATGACGCCATTTCATATTGCGACGACCCTTTGGATTAATTATTTTTATATTGAAATGTTTTTTTGCCTTTTTGTTCTGTTAAAATGATGTTTTGTACAAACTACCTAATTTGAAAAATAAAGCCACTTTTTGCAGATAATTTTTTTTTTTTTTTTTTTTTTTTTTAGGTGACAGTAAGGTACCAACGAACTCTAGTAAATTTACTAAAGTGAATTACGAGATTTGAATAAAGAATAGGTTACATGGTGATATAATATTAGGTATTATGGTAACCGAGAACGCGAATATTTGTGGGGAAAAAAGATCAAAGTCCATACCTTGTTTGACATTTTTAATTATTTCTGGAAATTATCTTCGATCTACCTAATTTTCTTTCTTGTCACTTAAACATAATGAAATTCCCAGTCAGGTGGCCCATACAGTTCAATTTTGTTATGCATAGCATCTGTCTGGGACGACTTCAAACTTTGTTTTTCGATTTTCTCAGAATAAGGAAAAGAGGAGTTTGATCGTTTTTCCCCATGACCCTTCATTTGTTTTAGCAATGTTGCGCTGCCGCTCCCCCATCCCGCTACTCTTTACAGCATTACTGATAGGACAAGAGCGTGGTAAACCATCCTTTGAAGTTCTAAATTCAAATAACTTCTAATTATTCTGGAGATATATATAATATATATATAATATTATAGATACAGTAATATAATATAATAATATTTATAATATTATATTTACGAAATCGTCTGTTCAATTTAGTTAGTTGTCGATGTAGATGCTACTTGTAGTATTTTTGGGCAAGAAAATACAAGATGCTGCAGTGGCGTATATAAAAACATTTGGGGGGGGGGAAGACCCATGTTATGTTAGGTAATTTGGGTAATAAAGTAGTTATACTCAATATTTCGCGCTAGTTTTTAAGGCCAATATCAGAGGGTAAATTACAGCTAGATTATTTGAATATTGTCTTAAAAAGGATGTAAACAAAGTGATTGACCGCTCAAAAAATGGTATATTATAAAAATGAGAAAATTAACATTACAGTAAAGTGGATACATATTTAAAATTGAGATTGACCTGCTATATTGACCCGAAATTTAGGTCTAGCGGTGACTAGCTGCAGATCATCCGCGCATGCGCAGAACGCCTCTAGCTTTCAACTTTTTGCCCGAGACGACATTGAATCATTGAATCCTACCAATCACACCTTTTACCGCTCATTGTTGACCCTAAATCTGGCAAATTATGCATTACAACAATTCCTGTAAATATTTGCCTAAATGGTGAAGATGGTAAACACGTATTCTTTAGATTTAGTGCATGCTTATCTTAACAATAAAAATAAAACAACTTGTTTTAAGGAATTTCGAACTATAATGATAGTTCAAAATTCCATAAAACAAGTTGTATTATTATTAGTATAAAAAATCTAAAGAACAAAGTCATATAAGTTAAAGAGATGCTATCTATCACATTGAATTGTGAGACACTTCAGGTGACCAATGTGGGAAATGTCCGCTTTTTTAAGGGCAAAAGCAATGAAGTTAGTTTTTCTAAAGTTACGCTTCATAAGTAGGTACTCATATCTATCAAGCATTGATGAATTATCGTTAGATCAAGTTCCGCTTGCGCTCTAACTTGCTGCCAATCAGTACCCGACATATTAGGGCCGTATCATCTGCATAAGAAAGTAAATTGTCGTCTGTACTCATATATATATTAATAAAATCGTATGTGTCTGTGCATGGATTAGAATCATCAAATTTGGCGTTTCTTTACGGTTTCATGCTATTTGTAGACGGTTGGTACCATTTTCGCAAATTTTCTCTGTCCGTCTGTCCGTATGTTTGTCCGCTTTTCACGGTTACAGGGGTCATTGTACAATTGATATGAGTGGGGGGAAATGTATCATGTTGGACTGTATCAGTCCAACTTAAATTATAGGCTGTTTGAAGTTCTTAAAATTTGAGTCGAAGGGGGTGTTTTAGTGGAGAGGAAGGGGGTGAAATAGGGTATCATGGACATCAGAAAATAAACTGGAGACGTGATTGTTGAAATAGGTTCGGGTTTCTCCAACCTGAATCGCCGACTGGGTATCACCAGCAATTATACAATATATCAAATCCCTTGAAAGGTTTCTACCCCCTTCCTTCAAAGAGACCCCGTTTGTTTTCATTCCATCTTGAATTTTTCTGAGGAAAAATGTGATTTTCAGGAAACAAATGGGTTTTCCTCAAGTTGAAACAAAATAAGTAAAAATCATATCCTAAAGAATTTTTGTATTTATTGTGTAACATACCTTTTGCATGTATAAATATGCAATATTTTTTACGGTCCATTATAAGTGTTATTTTCAATAATTTATTGTGACTATCAACGATGACATTTTTTGCGTACCGCATAGATTGCGTATCGCACAGATTGCGCAACCATACGCAATCAACACCAACATTGTTTTTTCAAATGGGTTGAAATCCTATTTTTTATTATAGATTTGAATCCTACGCAAAATTTTATGAAAAAATGGCCCATTACTTGAATTTTAAAGTGCGCGAAAACGAGCACGATCACGCACAAATAGAGCAAAAATTGTGAAATATCGAATTTTTGGAGATATTCAACTGCCACATGTGATGACTTTGGGGTATTTTTTCGTTGAATCACATAATGATGGTCATTTATTGATATTTGTAACAGCGATCCAAAAAACATTGAGGGAAAAAAAGAGTCAGAATTTTACGTTCCCTCACTCATTTCCGCACAGCGCAAAGCGTACTAAAATTTCGTCCTTTTTTCGGTGTTTTCCCAAGTTGATATTACGAATATCAATAAATTATTATCACTACGTGATTAAGCGCGAAAAAATACCCCTAAATCCTGTACCACAAGTGGCAATTGAATATCTTCAAAATCTTGATATTTCACAATTTGTACTCTATTTGCGCGTGGTTGAGCTCATTTCGCTTTTTTATTACACTTTTTAGTATATCTTATTAAACGAAACACTCTATCACAACGTCATGCTTCCATCACATTGGCAGTGTATTGTTTGAGACAATGTTTGTTTTTTGCCCATCAAATCCCTTATTACAATTACGTAAAGTAACGTATTTCAGTAAGTCGATATTTAAATAAATTAATCGAAGTCAATTTTAAATGTCAGCACTGTAGGCCGATTAGGAAAGATATAGCCTCAGCGGTATATGCCTCTGCTGATCAGTGGGTCTCCATACCCTGAAATTGAATTCCACATGACCCAAGAGAGACAAGACGGCTAGTTACGGTAGGTAAGTACGGAAATAAATTAGCTTTAGCGTTCCCTCAGCTGAACAGTGCGCCTTCATATTTTGTAGTTGTACTCTAGATGTCCCGAAGGAGCTCCGTTTTAAGTTTCACACAGTATGTCGACAAGAAAATGAATCAGTCTCAGCGGTCCCTCAGCTGCTCAGTGCGCCTCTATACTTTGAAATTGTACTCTCCATCTCCCAAGAGAGTTCCTTTTCAATTGTCAGCATCGCAGGTCGATCGGGAAAGAGGTTTGCTTCAGAGGTCGATTAAGAGAGAAATTAGACTGAGGAGTCTCTCACATGATCATACCTAACGCGATTTTGTAACAAGATCGATTTGCGTTGGTACCTAACAATTTTGAAATGGTCGGTCGAAAGTACCTTGAAAAAAAAAAATCCGAGCTGTGCTATGTAACACTATGAGTGAATTGATTCGAGTTTACTTTTTTCTTTATTTTTCTCACACTTTCGTGCAATTTCAAATTTAATTAAAATAAACTTATTCTAAATCATGATGTTCTGCCATAGGTAGGAACATTTTAAAAATTTGATTTCAAGAAATGTTGGACTTTTTTGAAAATTCTTTTAAAAAAATGAAAGAAAAACTGCTACTATTTTTCTAAATTATAAATGAAAAGACCGACTTTATTACTTACAGGTGAATTTAAATATATTTCCATGCACTACATGTAACAAATAGGAAATCGTTTGCGTGGTAGAGTCTTGTGAACCTTGCAAGTCCCGATGAGGAGTCTGAAGGGGAATCTGATACTCGGGCACGCCCCCTCAAATATAGAACGAAGTCCGATTTGATCCCCAAAGATCAATAGAGCTCCCCAAGAGACAAACCATTTTTGATATTTGTACAATTGAATGTATGTCAGCTATCTGAGCTCCTGATACTACCTACCAGCGTCATTTAACTGTGTAACAAGATCAGGGTTTTTCTATTTCTTTTTAAATTTCAACTTCAACTGGTTGAACGGTACTCATACCTATTAAATTACTATTATGCTTTAAGGAATGTTACAAATTTAAAAAATAATAATAATTTGAGCATGGTATATCATTTTTGTCATTTGAACACTTATCTACCTTCCTAATAGTATACAAAAAGTGTTGCATTCAAAACCAAATTAACTTGAGTGAGCATTGACAATTGTATTTAGGTAGAAAATGTGGTGAAAGTTGAGTTTTAACTTGAAAAAAAAGAAGGAATTATCAATTTGGAAATTTTGATATCTGATGCTGGAGTGATATACGCATAGTTATAGTACATATTATATACCTACTTACTATTATATCCCCAAATCAAATGCTCAAGGCTTACCTACCTTTTCAAATAAGTTGTTTCCAATATTAATTGTACCATTGCATTTATTAAATTAAGTCCCAAGACCAATTCGCTAAAGTTCCATATTAGATCGTAATTGAAGAAGACGTTGTTTCGGTGTCCTTCAAAATGTCGTTCAATATTGATCAATTCTACACCCTCGCTGGACCGAAGCACATGGATTCACGAGAAAGTACCTACATTCTTGTTAATATACGTGGAGTTTGAGCGAAATGATTCATTTTTGAAGTACCTGTGAGGTAGAAATACCTGCATGTGTTATAAAGTCTATGGTCGGTATTAACACGGCCGGAAAGATCATTTCGCCGTGCAATGCTTGCAAAAAATTGAGACCGATTCTGTCAGCTGAATACGCTGTGAAGACGTAGCTGATGTTTCAAGAACGTATTGTTATTTATTCGAAGTAAATAGAAATTTTTTAAATTTCTGTCGAGCCTAAGTAAGTAATAAGAGAGTTATTGTCGGAAACGACCGTTTTCAAATGCTTTTTAAAAACTGGTATTCAACATGAATAATTCCACTAGTACCCTTTTTCTAGTGTCATATTGTTATTGGTCAGATTTACGTTTTTAAAATTAAAATGAGCAATGAATACCAATATTCCACAATAAGAACCATTTCTAAGAAATGCTGCCATCTGTCTCCGTTTTAAGCGATGTTATAGTACAATTTTTGAAATCAGATATTTTTTTTGTACGCATAATTGCTATTCTTAGAATTTGTGTTTTCTTTAAAAGGTATAAATTATTTATTAAGGTAATTTTTAGTAAAATTCCAGATGTTCTATAAAGGCATGGAGAACACGAACACACGCGCATTTTAAAATTGGTAAAACTTGGAGTAAGACATCTGGGGGGAACCTTTGCTAGAAATTCGCTTTAGAAAATGGTTAAAAACGTTGCACTAGCTATATTACGTATAAAAATAAGCTGGAAAAGTGTAATAAAAGAATTCGATGAGGGCGAGATTAAGTTATTTGCAATACCTTGTTGTGTACGGTGTTATATAGGGATGGATTAAAGGACTGGAAGCATACCGCGCGGAGTGTCGCCTAATACTGGGGGTCGATCTGGCTGGCGGGCAGGGGAGACTGCGCCAACACTCAGATCAATCAGCGCACGGTCCGTAGGCTTTAACATTGCTCAAAAAACAAAAAAAATCCGCCCACTGCTCAGGATCATTTGGATAGAAGTGGAGAAAAGGTATAAAGCATTCCTCGAGCTGAAGAAGTCCTTTTGAGCGGTTACCTTTATTGATATCAACGTTCTGTCTAGAATGTGTACAACTAAAGTTATTACATTAGTAGGGAATCTATTTGAATTTGCCGATTAGTTGAATAAGGAACGACCTACCAAGGTTTCCGCATGCTAGTATGCAAGAAGGAATTTCACTTTTTAAGCTCATAACCTCGAAAAATTGATTCTTCAACTAATTGTCAATAAGATCCCACGAATATTGTGATGTTTGTTGTTCTCCCTTAATTTTGATGACAAGGACATCATCACTCATCATTCATCAGTCTTCATCGATCGCCCAGCTTAGACTTCAGATAGAACCCAGCGAATTTAATTGGATCGATTTACATTGATTAAATTGCCTTTTAATTTTCAATTGGAGTCCTTTCGGGCTGCTCCAACCTCACCATCCCTAACCATCATCTCGTCTGCTCTCCGTTTTACGTTCGTGTTGACTTGTCTATATTTCGTTTTGAGTTTATGATGAGTAAGTACCTAGGTACAGTTTGCATCAATAACTGTTATTATTAAAATAACGGAAATGAAATTTGCAACAATTTAAGAAGAGAACGGTTATATTAGGATCTGTAGTTTTAGAAAAAATATAGCATTCCAAATGTTGGTATATTTTTTTAGATCATGCTAGTTTCAACAAAGTGTCATAATTTGTGGACTGCTTATGTTTTTGAAGGTCAAGCTTATTTTCTAAACCTTCTCTTCTAACCATTCCAGACTCTACTGCGGTATCTGGACATCCCAGTGTCCCCCTGGCCCCCTATTTTATTAGCCGAAACATGCTGACAGGATTTTATTAGCCGAAGTGATGACAGATGATCACGATACTAGGTATTTGAGGTTCAACAAACGCATCAAAATAATTTAGGAATTAATTAGTATTGATTGTGTGTGCAGGAGAAGAAGGGGGGGGGGGGGGGATTGAAAAATGGACCCTTTTATGAAATCACTAGATTGTCCAGAACGAATAGGCTTGATAGGCATGTAGTTCCTTACATCACTCGCATCAGTTCCCATATCCAGGATCTGGATGTTGAGGGTCAACATTGCTCATTTGACACTAATGAGCTGGGATGTAATGCCAATCGACAGCGTACACGGTAGATTTATTGACAAAATAGTGATACCTCGCCGTAAATAACTACTAGACTGATACTAACTTATTTATCGTACCTAATTTTTCATTTCATTGAATCAGCTATGTAAATATTTCTTTCACAAAAAATGAAAAAAAAAAAAAAAAAAAAATAAAATTAAAAAAAAAAAAATAAAATAATAATAATAAATAAATAATAATAATCAATAAATAAATAAAAATATATGGATTATAACAGAAAACAAATGGAAGAATAAATAGAAAACAAATTGATGGTATTGAATGCTTTCTCGATTCTAGAATCCAACTCAGCTCCTTTCAAATTGAGATTGAATTCTGCTTCGTTTTTTTAAATTTTACTTCATTGATTCCCCATACTCTTTTAACAGACTTCGCTTCAGCATTTTCTTGTCCGTGTCTTTCACCATAGCAGAAAGTCCCTATTGAAAAGAGTTTTCATCGGTTTCTTGATGTCCGGCCAAAAGATGTTTGTGGTTGGGCATCGCACAGTTTTATCCAGCTCCCTTACGATTGTGCAACTTGCTTTAGCAGAAGCTTCCTCCGTGAAAAGTTCATCCCAATGGCATCTATAAAACAAAGCATTTGGGAAACATGAAGCAATGTAACATACGAGTATTATTCGAAAACTGGTGCTTTTTACATCAAAAGCGAGTCAATAAGCATTAACTGTAAAATTAATCTGCATGAAACCAATAAATATATAAATCGTAATATAAAACATATTGGTGAATACAAATGGGGCTCAGCATGCCCACCAGAAGTTCCATCCCGAAAGTCAGGGAAGTAGTTTCCATTCAACTGTTAGCTCTACATTGCAGGCCTAAATCAATATGAGGAACAATCAACATGCCTCTTATTAGCATCTCTCTGAAAATGTCTTCACTCAGCGGCCGTATAAACAACACCCTTCAAAGGGCGATGAACACTCCATAATATTCCCCTCACCATCTCGAAGTGCTGAGCAGCTGGATTTATTCCCTCTTGGGAAGAACGGATTGTGCTATGTGGGATGGTAGAGTTGGCATCAGAATTTTTGTCGGTGAACACCCCTTTCAAGCACCGGTTTACTGGAGATTCATCTGACTACAACTCCAGGAATGTAGTGTACATGCTGAAGTGTCGAAGCTGACTCGTTTTATGTTGGGAAAACCATCACACAGCTCAATATCAGGATGAGCAGCTATAGGTTACGAGTTCCATCGTGGTTCCTTTGCACATAACATTTCATGGTCATCAGGGGCTTGAGGAACTCCTGTTCAACTAACTATTCAGATGCATCGGACACAGATGTGCAAAGTAAAAAAGGCGCACCTGTGGCTCCTACGTGCATTGCATCCATCATACCGATTAACACCAACCAGTAAGCAAGCTTGCCAATCCTTTCTTTTTTTACTTATCATTTATTTATATTTTTTCTCCCAAATACACTCACCTCTTGGTCTCCCTATTAGTGTACACCTTATTTCCCCTAGTCATCCCTTCTTCCTCAAGAGGTCCGCTGAACCGGTACCTGTGCTACTAAAGTCTCAAAACTCAAAAATGACTCATGCTCGAAAGCCCAATTCTCCGACCTTCCCAGAAGAAATTCATTTAAGCGGCACAATCACCCGCACGAATGTTCAGTTTCTTCCAAGCCAGATTGAGATTATGGATAAGCAAAAATATGAGATAATCTATTTCCCAAATTACCTACTGTAGCAGTGCCATGACGAATCCACGAATGATGCCTACAGTGAAATAAGCGTACACAAAGATGCGTATGGGATCAAGTTTTGACAGATAGTGAGGGTAACCTAGACGTCGAACTTTTTTTTTTCAGCTTGTTTTACATCAACCCTAAAGGGTAGTAATTAAGGGCTGAAATATTGTAAAATCGATATCTCAAAAACGTTCAAGGTAACAGTAAGGTTTTGTTGGGTCACATAGAACATAAAAAGTCTTGATGAAACACAGATTTATTTCGTGGCAGAACTTGATTTTGTGCTCACTGATGGGATAACTTCGTTGAAATGAGTTTCAAAAACATCAACAGGCGAAACATCAACTCTGCGCTTCACGGACAAGGAAACAGGACCATGACATCAACAATTTTGACATCAATCAGCCTAAGCTCTCGACGCACAGTGGGGCAGAACACCCGAATTCCTGGACATGACCCATACTGCACAAAATGGAGGTCGAACAGACTTGAAATTCGGAAGGTTTACTCGTTGAGGTCTCAGGTTTATGTTTGAGTCAACATTCAAGCAGCATGAGCGAATTTTCAAAGAACCATTTTCAACCGATTTTTTAGTGATTTTTGAACTGACAATTTTTAATATTTGATGGACTATCCTTATAGGAAAGTTTGTGCTGAAACCGAATATACCATATGTTCCTATACTTAAAAGTGTAATTTCCACCAAAAAAAGGCGTTTTGAGCGATTTTTTAGCCTTAATTTTCAGAATTTGACCCCTTGGAGTACTCATAAAATTCTGGCCAACGAACTTAGCCTTTCTTTTGACATTATTGACATTCTGGCACCATTTTGGTTTTTAGGTCGTTCATAGGGGCAGGTATTATCGTATGGAGTGACTCATAAAATGCCCATATATACATATATAAAAAAAAAAGATTCAACTTGAGGATTCGTTTTAGAATGCTTCAAAACGGATTTCCTTGGAAAAACGCGACGTCCGGAATATCAAATCGAGCATTTTAGGTCATTGAATCATACGTTTGTGAAGGAAATAATAACTTTTTCTCTTGTGTAGAGCCGAATGACTGATGAGATTATGGCAATCCGCCTTCTGGTAAATCATAAGTGGATGAATATTAGGAGCAGATGAGTAGAGATTGAAAGGGACTACAGTTGAAGAAGAGGCAGAATTTGACTCTGTTATCCTCTGGTATCTAATTGATATCTTTTCTGTTTGTTGAAAACAGGATGGCCAACATGAGCCAGGTTGGCCTACTTTTTCTCTGTCTTCTTTTTCATTGTCCCTGGATTTCAACATGAGCTCCAAACGATTATAGAGGTTGTTTATCAATGGAGAAAGAATGTCAGACAAATTTTGGAAGTTTTACATAAATCAGCTCTCCTGAAAAATAACGTTCCTATACCTACTTGCTCCTGTTTTTCGGTAATGGTTGTCGTGCTACCCTTCCCCGATGTTTCTCTAACATTTCGATAATTCATCATCTCTTTAGTCGAGCGAAGTTTTACGGTTTCTATGCCGATTTCTTTAAGTGAAATGATTCAGTAGAAAAAAACTTAATTTTGGAGAAACCTTTTCATTTTTTTTATTTTTTATTATTTTATTTATTTATTTATTTATTTTTTTTTTTTCAAAGCAAAAAATCATCATTTTCAAAATCCATCCAACCAAAACGTAGGTTATGTACCTACCTCCATTGAAATGAATGAAAAACTTTTATATCAATAGAGCAAAAGGTGTTGGAAAACCAACGGCACAAAATAGCACTGCCATATTATAGTATTTCCAGACCAAATTAAACCTTTTCCAAACAAAATTAAACTTTTTCCAAACCTAATTTGATTTGAAAAAAGTTTAATTTGGTTTGTTAAAGGTTTAATTTGGTTTGGAAAAAATTTGATTTGATCTGGAAATGCTATACTACAGACGGCCAGATAGTAATATGGCTGCAAATAATTACGCAAAGGTTTATTATATCTGTATTAAATAACTCTTCTGTGCAGATCACTGGTCTCTGGCTAATTATTAGATGAAGCCTTTGTCCTAGGTTGACTTGTTTAAAAATATCAGGGCTCTAGTAAAAGAGTGAACGGTTAATAATGTGCTCACTTTTCTTTGTGAACAGGACATTGACCGTCAAACGAAATGCAGAATCCACATAACGCCGCATATGTTGAAAGGTTGACCGTATCTTTTTGAGTGATGGCAGCATTTGATGCCAATGCTTTCTTGTAGTTTCTAATCAACTTTCTTTTAAAAAGCATCTGCTGATCCGTGGAATGTTCCTTATGGAGAATTGAGTCTGTCATATGAAATTTGCTGAAATACCTGTCAAACAATTACTGCCGATTAGTCGATTACTTGGAAGGAGCTAATCATTACTTGAAATAATTAATCATTTGTTAGGTACCTATGAAGAATATTTTAGAAGAAACTAGTTTGCCGTAAATTTGAGCGTTAACAGCTGCATGCAAAGAAAGTTTATTCAGAAAAAAAAAAAAAAAACGAAAAAGCTGGGACCTATAGGTATGTAGACTTCATAACACTAGTGAGGAAACTAAATAATAAACCATAGTATGTAACTACAATCCGAGTCTCGAGCATGGGATAAATTCATTTACCAACAGCTCTCACATCACACATTGAAAGAAAATCACCTAATTTTTCGGTTTGTAATATGTCGAATGAGACGGTCAGTGAAATAGTGGTCGTTGTACATCGGTATGAACTCGACGGGGTTTCCTTCGATAAAAAACCTGGCAGACACCCGTTGGTCAGGATCTGCTCCCACGTACTTGCTGATGATGATGAACACAAGGTTGAAAGTTGCCTGACCTATGGGATAGCCATATCTCATGTTGCATCCGACGATCGAGTAAATATGGTTCATCGAAGAATCATCTGCTTCGTAATGGTCGTAACTTATACCGAAATTCGTGTGTTTCATCCAATTGAGTCTCACCTGAAGCATTCCAACGTTGTATATTAAACCTTGTACCTAACACCTCAAAAAAGGAATGCAAATAAGTTATTCGCTAAGTAGCTAAGCTCAAAGACGAATTTGAGGTGGACATTTTTGTGGGAATCCTTAATATAAGCTTTAATGTCCCCTATTCTATAATGTATTCTTCGATGTAGAGGGTCGGCTATTTCGAGACCAACAACCAGCAAGTAACCTTCAAACTACAGTAAGTAGAAAGCTAATTTTAGTGGAAACAATTCAAAATAATCTTCGATTATTAATGCATGATTTCAAAGTTCCAGTCATACATCATGATCGTATGAGGAAATTATAGTAAGCCGAGGGAAGCAGAAGAGTCTTACCGTCCCATCTCTTTAACTTCATGTGTCCTCAAGACCTGTGCAAGGATGATCATCTCGCGACTAGAATGGTGGGTGGAACGAAATATCAAGCTTCGGGATAGTCAATTTGGGTTTCGCAGAGGTAAATCCTTCATGCAAGCACAGGCCGCACTCATTATGGACGGTCTGCTAGCTCATACCTCATAAACAACGAATCCTTAAAGGCATTATTTGTTGACATAGCGGGAGCGTACGATAATGTTAACGTGGAAGTATTAGCAAACAAGATGTTGTACCTTGGTCTTCCCAAAATGTTTATAAAAAATATAATGGCAATAACTATGAACAGGATGCTGTATGGTAGAGTGGGTGGAAAGCTTACCCTCCTCCTTCCTCAACCGGGCTGGGAAACCAACAGTTCCTTTAAAAAAAAATTGAAAATACCTTCTGGTGGGGGATAACATTAAAAAAAAAAAAAAAATTTCAAAACAACGTAACGTATTATAAAACGATAATTTACGAAAAGTCGCTCATACGTTCATGCGGGATGACTCTTTTTCATAATGATAAATTTGGAAGTTATTAGAGTTCACGGAGAACAACAGTACGGGTGAAATCTGACAGAAATAAATTTAAAAAACAATTTTGAGTAATAATTCGCAATATTTTTGTAATTGCTGCACACTATTAATTAATGATAATGACGGACAGGAACCGTAAACAGATTCTTCAAAGAACACGTTGTAAGTCTGGACTTTCCATGGGGGTGATGACTGATGATTAACTTAAACCTACTTACCAAACAACTGTTTTATGATGAAGTGCTTACTCGAATATATTCATCAATAGCTTTCAAGCCCACAAATATGTTGAAGTCCTTTTCATAAGGCCAGACAAATAAAGGATTAGAGAATTTGTAATCATAAAACATGGAGTTTTCCATCGGTATGTACGGTAGAGGCATGGGCTGATTTTTTTCACATTCACAGTCTCTTCTGTCTTTGTATTTGGGGTTTCCGCTAGTGATATGCTGGGTGACAACTTTGCAAGTATATAATCTCAAAGCTCGCATTTCATCTTTTTTGGTCTCCAGATGATTCAAAATTAACAGAGCAGTTTCGATGGTCGACCAGGCAGTCAGCGCTGCGGCTTCTTTCACTGTTGTTATACCATTTATGCGCATTAACTGAAGAACGAAAAGTTAAATTTTATTACCATACAGTACATAGATTTAAAAAAAAAAAGTTTATGTAAGATCTGTTGAACAGCTGTGGCTCATCATTTTCCACGAATTCTTGAGTGGTTATTGAAATGAAAGATAAATAATGCTAGACTGTCAATTGAAGTACATAGATGTTAATAGAATATGAATTACCCGTTAGTTTCGTTGTAAAAGAGAGGTGGAGTGTGGGAGCCCTTCCATTATACTCGTAGTGCGAATTCATAGCCGACCAAGTCGGTGCCTACTACGAAACCACAAACTATAATTTATTTATTGGTTCCGGGTCCACCAAGGCAGTGGAAGCAATTTTTTCACTTTTGGGATGTGAAAATCAAAGTCGCCATTCTCATTTTACGTTTGAGACTATTGGGAACGACTTTGATTTCGTGTCTGTGTGTGTGTACATGTCTGTCGGGGTATCCGAAATGCCTTGTAATAAGCTCATTTTAGAAAGTTTCCATCACTTATTTTTTTTTTAAAGGCGGTCCTTTAAGAGTTTCAAATCAATACTTCACTTTGAGCATGTGCGAACGTAAATCATCAAGCATGTTTTTTCAATTCGGAGGAGAATCGGAGTCAGGAAAAGGCAACCATCACATATCAATTTATTCAGGACGGAAAACCATCTGTGTACCTACGCGAATGTTGAAATCCTTGTAACAAGCATTACTTTTACAGTATTCATCCGATTTCGATGAAATTTTCTGGGAATATGCGGACTCGGATGAGAATGGTTGCCTATAGATTCCATATCTCAAAAATGTGTGGTTTTCTCAGCTCATTCGGAAAGGTAAAAACTATGAAGCATAATTTTCTCATGCTCAATTCGTCCGATCTCACTTAAATTCGGAAAGTAGTTTGGAAATGAAGATTTGAATGTCCTGCAAACATACACGAACCTCAGATCTCCGTAACAAGCATGATTTTTACAGTTTTCATACGATTTTGATGAAATTCATAGAATGGGGAAAAACTGAAGATTAAATAGAATATATCGCAAATCAAAAGTTCTCCATGTGTCAGTGTGGGATGTTGACGTTTACCTTATGGGAGCCGAGTTAGAGGGAGTAACGTTATGTACCTACTGAATTGTTTGGGAGTTCACTTTGATTGTAAAATATCGTGGACCACCCATTTTGACCAATCACGCATGGTTTGATACACATAACACAGAAAATGGTAGAAGCGGCATTCACCTTGTAGCGGGTGGCTCCGATTAGGGGCGTCGCTATAGGAGGGGGAGGGGGGAGCCTCCCCCCTCAGTTTTCACTGACCTCGGAGAAGTTGGAAATATATTGTAGGTGACAATTACCCTTAGGTAATTCAAAGAGACCTGTTTGGAAGTTTAATCCTCATCAAATATTGATTTTCCCAACTGTAAGGTACTAGGTATTTTTAAAAGATGGGTTATTTCCATTGTGTGCATGAAACTCTCGTTTTTCGTTCAAATTTTCCCTAATTTCCACAGCGTTTCCCAATTATGTTATGCTTTACTCCGCGGTGGTTTACTCCATTTTCGGTCTACTCGCTGTTCCACCCAAAAACATTTTTCACACTCATGCGAATCCATCCTGTAGTTTAAGGAGAACATACAGTAGTTTGAAACACATGAAAAATAGTGTTAAGGCTACAATGACTGATGAGTCTATTGCTCCAAATACAATGCGAAAAAGAACTTGTTGAGAATCTTGACATTGGAGATGTGGTGTAGTCTAGCATAGGCTAACTTGAAAAATCGGCATATTCGCTTCCAATAAAAACTCAACTTTTTAGTCAATAATCGTGTAAAGATGAAAAGTTTAATAATTGTATTTTTTCCTATCATTATTTCTTCATTGCTTCAATTCAAAAAATACAAGTATGTAAATATGATTTACTAATGAGCTAATCGTTGTGGGCTTTCCATATCCGAAAGATTTATAAAGGTCATTTACACATTCTCCAAGTTCCGAATAATGACAATAATTATTGTCTTAATCCAAAACTAATATTGCTGTTTTACTACGAATGATATGTTACCAAATTTTCGTATGACAACTCACATGAAATGTGTTTGAAATAGGTCCTTCTAGGCAATGGTTATGTAGTTATCATTTATAAGTATAATTGCCTTCTTTTTATTCCCCTTTTTTGGGGTTGGGAAAACTTTTGGTTCAGTTGGGAATTTCATGATAGGTACTTCCCTCCTCATATTTTTGTCTAGCGACGCGACGCCCCTGGCTCCAATTACCCCCACTCCTAGTCACCTCGGTCCGCCTACCTTGAAATCACGCACCATTAATGGATTTCTCCTGGCAATTCCTTCTTTATTGCCATACGGTTTTGCTCAGAGGAGCAATCAGCGATAATTTTGTGTTCTCTGAACTACCTGTGTGTCTAGCGCGGTAATAGTTTTATAAAATGGCCTGCTGTGCTACTTTTGGATGTGGCACGAGCAAAACAATCACCTATTCAAAATTTTGCAACTCATTGAAGCCAAACATAACATGATATAGCTTAGCCTGCTTTATAGGTCTACATAATAGGTAGGTATATAATATAGGTAGCATCGTTTTGTCGCTTCTTTCACAATCCGTTTAATGGAATCTAATAGCAGCTGAACCAGTGGCTCCACATTTTTAGAACCAATTTCAAATTCAATTTTCATTTAGATATCATATGATTACTTATATGATAGACTTTCGTCAATCGTCGAGCCGTTCGAAGTGTCGATACCTGTCCACATCTGCCTAGATCCACACGATGCAATCGCCATGTTAACTGACTACCTTCGAGTCGGGTGGTTCTTACGCTCGCATCAGGCATGTGTGTTACAAATTTAACCAACCGCGTATGCCTAGCCCTGAGGCAAACGTCGAGAGGTATGCGAGGCAAGCTGTCTCACACTGACGATACTAGGCTCTACGCTTCAAGCCGAGCAAAGCAAAGCCATGTTGCAACATGATTGCAACCGCTGGTTAATTTCTGATGATTTCATTGAGCTGGTGTTTCGATGATTTGATTCATAGCAGGTGATCCGAATATTGCTTGAACAGTTTGATTTGTGAAGCGACGGTTAAATAATTTTAATAGGTAATTTCTATACATTACACTCTAGGAAGCTGTAATTTCGAATGTAGCCTCTTTAGGACATTTACTTGACGATGCCCAGGGTCCGGATCAGATGAGTGGCTCTTAAAGCTAATTTCTATGCTTTACATACACTCTAGGAAGCTGTAATTTTGTATGTAGCCTCTTTAGGACATTTACTTGACGATGCCTAGGGCCCGGATCAGCTGAGTGGCTCTTAGAGCTTACATACGAGCCTGCAACTAAAGACATAAAATGTCCCAATGTGTTGCAGACTCGTATGCAAGCGTTTTTCGTAACGGGATTCAATCTCTCCTCACCTGTAACTTTTTTGTAGTATATATCTCATTTGGTGTCAGGAACAGCTATTCGTTATCTGATTCTCTCGTAGGTACGTTTTGGAGATACAAGTTCTTTATTAGTTACCTATAAGATTGATGATATTTTCTAAGTATTAATCTTAGTTCTAAGTTCTTATGCCTTACACTTAGCTGGTAAGTTGTACATATTCATTTTCGCGCAACTGTTCCTACCATATCGTTACTAAAGTCCTAATTCCTTGCACGCCTGTATGTATGTTCGATTCGTTCTCTAATAAACCGTTTCGTATCTTATCTCAAACAGGATTCGTTATTCTTTTTCACCCAGAGTGCCCTCATCACAACAGTAAGCCTTCACAGTCTTGTTTTTTCCTTTACTTCTATTAGTGGGAACCTTCTGCGACCTCTTGTTACCAAGTACCATGGGAACTCTCAGTGACCTTATTCTTATAACAGGTAGGATCGAGGATTACAAGGAATGAACTGGGACTAGTTTGTAGATGAACATAGGTTTGTAGCAAAAGTCCTGACCTCTAAGTTGTACGGAAGTGGGCGGAAGAGCAATGGAAAGGTCCCGATAGTTGGTTTTTGGTTCATAGCTCGAAAACGTCCCACTTCATCCATGGGTGTTTCCCTTCATTTTTCTATCTCTAAAGCAGGGTCCACACTATGCCGGGGTAGGCCGGGCGGGCTGACCCGTGCGGCCTAAGCCGCGTTGATGTAGGCGCCCCGGGCGGCTTTGCCGGGTTAGAAAATGCCGGCCCGGGCCGTGCCGATCCCAACCCGCATAAAGTAGCTACAGATCAAAGGAAGCCGAGCCGAGCCGAACAAAAATATAGAGTGGGGACGTGCCGAGCGGCCCCGAGAGGCTTCAGTTACAATTAAACCTCCGACCGATTTAGACGAATTATTTTATTTTCGACTCAGTTTGCTGAAGTAGGGTTTTTTATTGTTCATTTTAAGTAATGGAGTGGAATGACGAACAAGTTTTAGTGTTAATAGACTTATATTAACACTTCATTCTATTTCTTCATCCAAAATTAAATCTTCCATTAATTTGCTAGCCCTGTACAGCTGCCGTCCTCTCCTAAGGCTCGGGCGAATCCATAATCTTCTTTGACGTCTTTTTGGGGGCTGATTTAAAGCGAGTATCACCACAGCCATGGCTGACATAGCGACATCATAATCGGTAATCATTTTGAAAACACTAACACTGAAGGACACTTTAAAAAAACTTCTAAAAAGTACTCTTCAACGAAGTCACCAGTCTTGGTGTTGAAACTAAATAATGTAGGTAGAAATAACCCGGTCGGCTTCGTTTTCGGTGTGGACGTCGTGCCGGCCCGAACGTACCCGCCCGGCTTAGCCCACCCGGGTCAACCCGCCCGGCCTACCGCGGCATAGTGTGGACCCTGCTTAACAAGTCCAAAGTTACAACTATTTGAAATTTTCCGAGTATGTATCACCCTGTGAACTCTTGAATAGCGTTCAGTTTCTATGTATGCCGTTTCATTTTTTTTGTGTGTGTATTTGAATGTAAATTTTAACTTCTGTTGAAGAAACCTGCATCCAAAACCGTAGTCGGATTTGAAAAGATGGGATTCTCACCAACATTTGAGAAATCAAATCCCCTGGGAATCTCCTGGAAATCAGGATTTTCTTCTCGGGTTAAAGTTGTGGAGGTCTGCAATAGGTATATATATATATGTATATAGTCATTTATTATATTAAGTTCTTATAGAAGCTCTTATATAGAAATCCGTTTGAAGGAGATATCTCCCCACCATATTTTGAGAACAGCAATGATGTTTATTGTGTAATATTGGCGAAAATTGGCCAACCGTTAAAGAAGCGTCTCACTACCATACGCAGTTCAAAAGAGTGAGAGAATGAATGCACTGTACTAGGAGACGGCGATCCGACTATTGGATTGGCTCAAATTGAATGGTAGGTATCATGCATTTTTCGTAACGTCTTTTTCAGGGGATATCACATTTTTAGTGGTCTAGGAGCACTGCATGGATTCAGTCAATTCATTTTACTTTTGCTGTCCAAGAGACGCTCCCTGGAAAATTTAAATTTCCCAGGGTGAATAGGAGAGAATTTAATTCACTAGCTGGTCAGAAAAGAGGCCCTTAGTTCGTTCGACTCTTGATGCCCCATAGGTTTCTCCTATCAAATTTCACATTCCTAGAGCGAAAGGGAGAGAACTTTGGTAACACAGCTGACCTAGATAGAGCTCGTCATTCCATTCGTCTCTTAATGTCCCTATCAAATTTCAACTTTCTAGAGTGAATAGGAGAAGATTTAGTTCACTCAGCTGATCAGGAAAGAGCCCCCGAGGTTATTCGTATCTTGATGTCCCAAGGAAACTTTGCTATCAAATTTCAATTTCCTAGGGTGAACGGCAGAGATTTTCATATTCACCCCCTCACTTAAAACCTCTCATCACTTGCTTAATAGCGGCTCCAAGACCCCAAAAGGCACTGGGTCTATGTTTCAAATTTCTACAAATTGGCTGAGGAGAATTGGTAGAAGTGTGTCGGCAGAAAAGACGAGAAAAAATGAAGAAAGCTCGAAGACGTGCATTCTGACGCCTCGTTGTAGCTTACATAGGTACTTATATAGAATCGATATACTGACACATATTTAGCATTAGGCGAATGACGGGGGCTGAATTAACGTGGAAACGATGGATACAAATCATGCATACTATGACATACCTACTATGACAAACTTACTTGACTTATGAAGGGGTTTTTTCTCAGGAAGGGAACAAATAAAATGTCTTTGAGAGGAAACCTTTTTGAAGTAGACTTTCTCCCTTTTCTCTTCAGTGGAGGTTTGACACGGGGAACTTTGTAGGCCCTTTGATATCTGAATCTATTAGGTCGCTCTTTAGGTTTGGGAGCAGGTGGCGGCAATAAATCCCAAGGCAAACCAGGATCGGAGTCAACCGATATCTCACTATCACTTCCCGATGATATGTTCTCTGTTGCATCTTCTCCTCTCGCTTCCTCTTCCCCAAATTCTTCAGGAAAACCAGTGATATTCCTCTCAGAATCATCCATAATAATCTAAAATGATAATATAAATACTCTTGGAACTGCTAGTTCAGTAATATAAGTACACAATCCGGCTCGTAGTAGATTGTGTGTGCGCTTTTGTCCACCTAGACATTTTCCAAGGTGAATTGTCATAGCAATAATTAGATCAATTCTTGGGTGAAGACCTCATACCATTGTTTTGTAGCCACCATCTTAAAATTAGGTAGGTAGGAAGGTACCTATTATCACTTCATACCACCTAAAGGTATACAATAAAACATGGGGAGTAGGTACTGAATCATTTGGAAATTTTCTGAACGTGTATGCATACTTGCTCTGGGATACACCTGTACCTGAAGAACTTGTTGAGCACTGAAGTAGGTTGGTAAGTAGGGACCTACCTTTCTCTGAAAACCTATGTTTACTGCGAGTCTTGGCAGTTCCTTAAACCTTTTGAACCTTGAGAACCTAAGTAATTCTGGTTGACCATATTTAAAAAAAAACCCCCAAATGTACCAGAATATGAGGAGCAAGTCTTTCTCACGCAAGCTAAACAAAAATTTGAGAGTCAACTAGTGAACTGTTAAATAATGACACAACACACTAAACTTTGTAAATTAGATTTCACTCATTTTATTGAAACTGTAAAATGAGAATTTCATTTTTCAACAACATAAACAAAAGTAACTTGGAGACAGGAGGTTAGGCTATTGTTGTTGAATCCAAATATCTAACACCCCTTCTCAACAATAAAGCCGATGCGCTATTCAGAATTGGATACGTGAAGACCGTCTCTGTGTTTTCCGAAAGAAGGCAAGGGAAGTGCTTTTGTTAATACGTCGGCAGTCTGATTGGCAGATGCAACATACTCAAACTTAATAACATTTTGTTGAACATTGTCTCTGACAAACATATACTTGATCATGATGTGCTTCGAGCGCTTGTTTACTTGTGGAGAGTTTACCATCTTAATCACACTCTGGTTGTCTTCATAAATTGGAATGGCTTCCTCTAACTTAATGTCGAGATCTTGAATGAGAGCTTTCAACCAAATAGCTTCGCTGGCAGCAATGTATTCAGCGTCAAACGAAGAGGTTGCGACTACTGTTTGTTTTCTGGTGGTCCAAGTTACTGGATTTCCAAGAACAAATGCTACGTATCCAGTTGTTGACTTTCTGTCGATTACATCCTCTCCATAGTCCGCATCTGAGTAAATTTGAAGCGGTAGGACATCGCATTTGGCATAAAAATGTAGACATAAATTGATAGTCGACTTTAAGTGTTTCACGATACGCAGGGCGTGTTTGTAGTGGGTATGGTAATGATTGCTGCCGAATCTACTCACATAATTAGTTGCGAAGTTGGTGTTAGGTCTTGTACCGGCTGATATGTAGATCAATGATCTAGCTTGTTGCCTGTATGGAATGGCATCATTGGTAATCCCGGCTTTATCAAGTTGTAGTTTTGGTTCCATAGGAATTAAGGTATTCTTGGCTTCGTTTTGACAGAAACGATTGGGTAATTTCAAAATCATTGCCTTTTGAGATATCAGCATCTTTATCTTTTCAGGAAGTATTGTTATTTGAAGACCAAGATAGTTGAATGATTCCTTGATGGCCAAGTCTGTGACTTCAAATCTTCCCATCAGAGATGTTTTGAAAGATTCTAATTCATGTGGATTTCTCGAGCATGCTAGTATATCATCAACAAATACGATAACGTAGATTTTTGATGAAGTAGACTTTTTTATGTACAAACATGTATCACACTTAGAACGCTCAAACCCATTGTTTACCATAAAGTCATCGAAACAATAATTCCAATTTTTGGGTGACTCCTTCAAGCCATAAATGGATTTTTTTAATTTGCAAATTTTGTTCCCTACTTCGAAATTGGGTGGCTGAGAAATGTAAACTTCAGTTTCGATAGGACTGTTCAAAAAAGCAGTTTGGATATCTAGCTGCATAACGTTCAGCTGTTTGGCTGCTATGACAGACATCATTGGTTTCACTGTTGCCATTTTTGCCACTGGGGCATATACATCTTCTACTACATTTGACTGTTGGAATCCTCTCGCTACAAGCCTTGCCTTATATGTACCATTTGGCTTGATGCGAAGGACCCATTTGGTGTCAACCACCGAACAGCTATCGGGTCGATCCACCAACTCCCAAACTTCATATTTCTCCATTGAGTTGAGTTCTTTTTTCATGGCTTCGTACCATTTTTCTTTTTCTTCGTCGGGAAGGAGGTCAACTTTTTCAATGGTGAATTCACTTTGAGAGCAGAGATTAATTTCGTAATCCCGTAGCCATCCTGGCTTGGTAGACGTTCGAGATGGTCTTGAGCTTTGTTCGAGATTTTCTTCATGATGACTTGTTCCAGCATAACTATCAATAACTCGTTCTTCCAAGGACTATTGGTTGGTAAGTGGGCAACACCCCTTCTCAAGTCCAATCTGATGGAAATCTGAATAATTCTTCGATTCGTCAAATATTACATTACGGCCAGTGATGATTTCCCCATTATAGAGCAGGCGATACCCATTGGTGACGTAACCGACCATAAAACATTCCAAAGTCTTCGGATCAAATTTCGACCTTTTTTCTTTGGGCACGTGAACAAAGGCCCTGCATCCAAATATTTTCATATTGCTGATGTCGATAGGCTTATTAAACCACAACTGAGCGGGAATTTTATTTCCAACTGTGACACTGCGATTTATTATATATACAGCACACATCACTGCTTCTGGCCACATAGATTTTTGCATTCCGCTGTCACGAATCATTGCTCTGGCTCTTTCAGCAATGAGGCGGTTCATCCTTTCAGCTTTCCCATTGAGTTCTGGCGTGAAAGGGATAGTATATTCAATCTGAATCCCCTTCTGAATACAAAAATTCTGAAATTTGAGGGATTTGTATTCCGATCCATTATCACATTTAAGTCGGCTGATTTGTGAATTAAATTTTGAGGAGGCGGTGTTGAAATACTGGACAAATTTTTCGAAAGCTTCTGATTTGTTTTTCATCAGGTATATTATTGTGAAATGTGTGAAGTCATCCAAGAACGATATGAAATATTTTGTGCCATCAGGTGCCATCTCATCCGTTATTGGACCAAAAATGTCGCTATGTATGATTTCAAGTGGTCTAGTTGCAGAATTTGTTTGATTTTTCCATGGCAACTTGGTCATTTTCCCTTCAGCACATTCTTTGCACACTTCTATAGAGATATTCTGGTCGTTTGAATTAATATTCTTCAACACACCAGCATCTATCAACTTCTTCAGGCCGCCCATACTCATATGCCCCATTCGTCGATGCCACAGTTTCAAATCATTTCTGACTTCACAATAGAGAGCACTTTCAGGGGTGACTTGATAAGTGAAGTTCAAAAAGTATAGATTGTCCTTCATGATACCATGAGCAACCGTTCTACCATTTTTCAGAATTGAAACCTCTGACTTCCGGAATAAGACGTCATAGCCCTTTGCTGTGATAGCTCTTACAGACAGCAAATTATGTCGAAGGCCGGGAACATAGTAGACGTTATTGAACGAGCATAAATTCCCTGAAGTTTTACAGATACCCTTGAATTTGCCAATTTTTGTACCTTGAAGAATGTCGGAATTAGCTATTTTTATTGTGACGGGCTTGTCGAGTGAAATCTGCTCAGTAAAATATCTGTCTGAATTCACGTAATGATTGGAGTCGCCTGAGTCAAGGTACCAACTTACATTTGAATTTTCATTCTCACCAGCAGGTTACTGCGTCATGAAGGCAAATTCAGCACCTTCATTTGTTCTCTCACCTTTCTCAACAACATTAGCATGTTTTCCTGAGTACTTTTTGTGAAAATAACAGTCCTTAATTTCGTGATTATTACGCCCACAAAATTCGCATTTTAAGCTCTGATCAGAAAATTTTTTATCTCGATTATATTTGAAAAGCTGTTTTTTTGCCGAAAAAGCATGCTGCTCCCCAGATTTAACACCCGTGTCCTTTAATTTCTCGCCGTTATCTTTGAGTTTATTTCCTTGATCTAACAAACGGCGTTTTATCGTTTCCATCTTCATGTATTTGTCTTGATAGCACGTCTCCAATGAAGTGACTACGGTTTCAAACTGTATAGGCAGGCTGTTCAATAACATGCAACAGTAGTCAGATTCGTCAAGTTTCGATCCAACATCCTTCAATTGGCGCATGATTTTGTCGAATGTGGCGAAATGTGTCTCAAGGGGTTGTTTAGTGTCAAACTGGAGTTCACTAATTCGTTTCAACAAAAGGCGCTTACTGGCTAGGCCTTTTTTCTCATATGTTGAGCATAGAGACTCCCAAACTTGACACGCACTTTCATGGTCCCTAACGTGTTCAAGAAAAGGATCTTCAAGATGTTGAGCAATGAGCGACTTACATTTCTTGTCCTTTTTTTCCATCTAGCATTGTCTGGGTTGGGGTCATCATTCACACACCCCAGCAGTTCTTTTTCGTCCAAAAGTAATTCAACTCTTAACTTCCAGTCAGCGAAATTGTGTCCATCAAAACGCTTCACACCAGTTGGTGTTGAGGTCGATTCGGCTCCCAGTGAAGTCATGTTTTGTGAAGTCTCAAGCAACACTTACTTGACTTATCACACCTATCCAAAACCGATCTAACACAATACTCGCGAATTTTACGTGTCTGGGCCCATAACCTGTTAAATAATGACACAACACACTAAACTTTGTAAATTAGATTTCACTAATTTTATTGAAACTGTAAAATGAGAATGACATTTTTCAACAACATAAACAAAAGTAACTTGGAGACAGGAGGTTAGGCTATTGTTGTTGAATCCAAATATCTAACATGAACAACAGACGTATACCTACACCTAACAGACAGCAATAGCCACTAACTATACAACTATTATTTATTGCCAGGGAATTCTAAAGGAGATCCACCGAGCTAATTTGATATACCTACCTACCATTCTTAAATGCGAATCTGCATTGATCGATTTCTTCAAATAAAATCATAAGATTCAACGATTCAAAATGGATAGTAACCTAGTTATATAATTACCTCATTGAAATAAGGCATCGTCTATATATCTAGAACAGGAGAACAGATTCGGAGAAACAAATGATATGTAGGATGAATAGTAATCCACTGGATAACAATTTACTGTTTTCTATCATCATAAATCTTGTTTTTTTATAATTCTGTTGTTATTTTGTCTGGGGAGATCCCCCTTCCCGCTCCTTATTCGGGATAATAAAACATTAAATTTTACCTCAATGGAAAGTCAATTCAGTGCTTGACAGTTAGTCACAAGAAGCAAAACAATAAGGAATTACTTTGCTTTTTTTGTGTGCTGAATACTGTGCTGAAAAATCGCCCTCCCACATTTGAGAGGTATCTCTTAATATTCCATGAATTGTACTAAATTTGTTAAATAATTGTTCATGAAATTGTAGCTTCTAAATAAAAATACAAAAATATACTCAAGGTCAAGAAGCAGGTATTTTTTGAGGGATTGGGAAGCGATCACGCAAAATGTAGAGACCCTAAATTCTTTTGGCCCGCTGTTAGTAAGTTGAGAAACAGTAAAGCAATGGAGGGCTTACCTCACGGTTAAAGTGGTGTAAGCTGTTAGACCATGTATACCGTAGAATCACCTCTGGCCTCTGTGATGACCCCACTAACGGGAACTGGAATAATTTTCTTATAGATCCGCTTCTGGACAGTCCTCTATATTCTAAGGATGAACTACAGCGAGCAATTAAGTCATAGGGCCCGTTGCACCTGGGCTGTTGCGTTTTGGTCCATTATATCGTTTGTTTTCAATCTGATCGAAAAAAAAGCTAAGGGATTGTCTTTTCCATGAGTCAAACTTACAAGTTGAGATGAGGACAAATTTTCAAATTTCCCAAAAATTTGAACACAACTTTTTTTTTAGAAGGGGTTTAGAGAAAAAACTCTTCATCTCAATGCAAAAAGATTAAAACTAGAGTTATTCCCGTTTGGTGACGGAGGGCAGCATGGCTCCCCTTAGAATCGTGTCACTTGCAGTGTCCCTTATTACACCTTGTTCAGTGCTGCTAATTTTTGAAGAAAATTAAGCTATTGCTCTCGCCTCAAAATTTGTAGAATGTGAATTTTTGAAAACATTTTGTGCAGAAATCCGTTTCAGGCTATTCTGAATCATATTCTGAAGTTTAACGCATTTTTTTATGTATGTATGTATATATGTATATATGTATGTGTCATTCCAGACGATAACTGTCCGTAGAATTGTGCTAGAAACTTCAAACAAATTTTAAAATGTTAAGGACACAAAACGAAAGTTCAAGTTCGTTGGCCAGCATGATCGGATTACATCTTCGGGTTGAAATTTTCAAAAATGTAGTCAACAATTTCAAAATAGCCCGTTTTTTGCGATTTGTTGTGCGAAATAATTTTTTCAGCATACTAACATATTCGGAATCAGCGTAAAATTTCCTATAAGAATATGTATCAAGTTTTCAAAAATTTCAAAGTTGAAAAATCAGTCAAAAATCGAAATAATGCCGTTCGCTAGTTGTAAAAATCGGTAATATTTGCATGAAAAATTGTCCAAATTCAGATTGAACTACTCTTATGGAAGTATCCCTGTACAACCAATCCTAGAACCATGCTGTTTAAAACGTAAGTAGTAGGTGCTTGTTAAAAAAAAATGTAATCACAACTGATGAGTTTACTCTGTGAAATATTCCGTCCTCCGATTCTCTCGGTCGCTCTCTTTAATGTTTTACGCTCTACAAGATTAGTTTAATAATGATAAAGTATGAGAACCTCCTAATTATTTTTAATAATTTGATTCCATGTTCGTCTATCAAAATCATAAACTAAAATTTCTCTACACGATCAATAGCGACTGAAATGTCGAAGATTTCTTCAAAAATTCGCTCATGGGGTCATGCTGCATGACTGGACTTTCTTTTAACACGCACTAGGTAGTCCAAAATCACAAAACTAGTCCTATATCACGAGAGCACTCAAATGGAATAGAAGATGCGTAGCGACTAGCGAGAACTGCTGAAATCGGTCGGTAAACAATAGTTAGTGTGCAAGCGTGTATTGTCATGTTCGCCACTGTGGGGTCGGGTCTTCCCGGTACCGGCGGTCTGCGGTGGCAGTGGCCGGCTGCTCCCCGATATTTTAGCGGTATTATTTTACGGTCGACGTGTGTGCCAAGTCCCGTTCCATCCAATGGTTCACTATTGGGATTTGGACGGCCAGAATAAAACCGACCGTCCAAAATCGGTGTGTGTGCAATAACACTATCTATGCCGAAAGAGCACCCCGTTGGGTCGGTAAGGATCCGCTTCGCGTCCAGACTATAAGGCCGTGTCCTACGTGGACGACCAAAGAGCAGCTGATTTCAAACAAGGTAAACCGAACCGTGAACCGAACGAAGAGTCCTACGTGCCACCGCCCGACGCACAGTACTTTGATTGTAAGGGTCAGCTGTTCAAAAATCTGTTTATGGTGGATTCTGGTAGGGAATGTTATGCTGACCACGAATATATACGGATGTGGGGGTCGTAAATAAGCCCTTAATAGGTAAAACTGAAAAAAAGTCAACCAAACGCGCTATTCACCTTTTTCTCGAAATAATTCTACAAATTTCATCTAATCTAGTGATCATAAATTTTTTTAATCACCATCTCAACTACCTGTCTACTAAAAGATCACCAAGAACAACTAAAAGAAGAAGAAGACTTTTCTTTCACCAAGCATTCTGCTTTGAGGTATACTAATCCGTAATATACCTACGAGAGAGGGGAAAAAATGCACGATTAGGAAACCTTCATAGAAGATGTATTGAATAAATTATTTCAACCAATCTGTAATTTATATAAATATAAATTTACAAGTACCAATACACAAAAGGTAAATCCGTTAATAATACAGGCACCATACCATAGCGCACACAAACAGAAATTCGTCGTTGGCGTTTTGCACTTCAACAAATTTCTGTTTGTGAGCACTATGGCCTGCACTTCCATCAAACCCCCATTTGCAAGTTAGCTTGAGCTTGTAGTCAACCAAAATATCAGCACATTCGATAATACTCTCAGCAGTCTTGTTGAGAAGTTGTTGCGGATCAACTTCAGCTGATATTTCTGTTGCTGATATTTCGCCTGGCACAAACTGTTTTTTGTACAACTGTATTTGATATATACTCGGTAAAAAATTCTTGATATAACGATTAACAAAAGCTTGTAAACGTTCATATTTTTTCCCGTCGTATCCACATCCAAATACAAAGCGAAAATCTCAATTGAAGGTACCTGAGGCACTGGAGGCGGTACCGATGTGCGCTTGCGTGCTCTTTGAGCAGCGAATTGCAGTTCTTCAGTGGTTCTCTCCGTGACCAAATTTTGTACACGCCTCTTTTTCGTCAATAACTGCATTCGTGAAAGGGCTTCATGGGTCTTCCAAAACTCGATCCTGAACGGGTTTTTGTCGCACCCGAAGAGAAAAATGGTTCAAAAAACGAGCTCGGCAGATTCAGCCACTTGATGTGACGTTTTTCAAAAACTGCATTTTTCCTGCCGCACTTTTTCCACAATTTTCCAACGTAGGCGTGGAAGAAATGAATTTTTGTTTTTACTTCGTCAATATCCGATTGAAGACCCAAATCAGACAGCAAGAATAAGAGGATGTTGCCTTTTTTTGCTTTTCATGCTCTTCCCGGACTTCCATTTTCCGAACAGTGTCCGATTTGTAGGAACTCTGGCTGAAAAGATTGAAAAAATCATAGAAAAAAAGTCGCGGCTAGTCGCAGGAAATTCCAACGGGATTGAGTGAAGGAATAGTGTCAAAAAACATATATCAAATGATCTAACTCCTCTTTTTTCCTCTTTTTGAAAAATACAGTTCCTAAGGTAGAGGTTTAGTCGAAAATGTTTGGGATTATTATGGTAAAGATTTTACGGCGTAATTGAGGGAAATTCATAGGTACTTGAAAAATTATTGAACCACATAAATATAGCCCATACCTGTGTCGTAACTCGTCATGAAGAGCAGAGCGATCTCAGAAGTAGCTCGTACGATTTCTGCACTCGTAATGAACAGGTAGTTCATCGTCAGTGTTTTGGGTGAAATGAGTTGTTGACAGTTGGACCGCGGAACTTGCCCTCTAGTGTTCTGTGCGAAGCTTGTGGAGACAGGAAACCTTTTGAATCGTGCCCACGGACTATCCAAGGATAGAGTATTGCACTCGGGTTCAAGAATTTTGACCGATCGTTTTTTCGATTTTTGATACATATACTCAAAGTACTGTGCGACGCCGCGATTCGGGCTGAGGTCGCGAGCTCGGGTTTGATTTTCAAACCAGTTTGATTTTGGTCGCGCGATCGCTCTGCCGGGAGGTTACATTTGTGTTCCCGTAATCCTATGATTTTTTCCCTGGAAATGGCTGGAATTGACTGCGATCTTCTTATAGTGAAATACAAAGAAGAGTAAGCGTTGTGGAACAAGCGCAGTAAATGGTATAAAAACAGATTTTTGGTAGAAGCGTAGTGGGAAGAGGCCGCGAATCGCGAATCTAATGAAGTTGCCAATTAAGTCGTATTATTTACTTCTTTTTATGAACCTTTATTATTAAAATAAGCCGGTAAGTGGGTAAAAACATTGCCTGTGTTGCTAGCATCAATTAAGTAGAATAATTAGATAGGAATAATTTATTTAGGTAGGTATTAGGTTAGGTGTAATAGAAGAAAATATAATTTATTTAATTGATTTATTCAACAAATCTAATTACAGTGCTAGGTATAGTTTTAATCTCTTTGCATAAAATATTCACTAAACATTTTCCTGATTTGATTTGCAGAAGCTGAGCACCTATCATTATTGCGGGAAGGTTGGAAATTCTGTAAATTTTGGCTAGTCCGGGAAAAAGGGTCTAAATTCGTCTGCTTCCTTGGCCGGTACACCTTCTCTGTCTATTATAATGTTGTGTAAAATCGCTTTAACAATGCGCACAGCATTTTCAACGCTGGTCTCTATAGGCTAAAATAAAACTCGGAATCTGGATGTCAAAATGCCGAATGTACATTCCACGCTCATTCTCTAACTGGAAAGATTAAAATTAAATATCCTTTTCTCCAAGTTCACATTTGCTTAGCATGATATGGCCGCTAAAATGTTTATAATTGTAAAACATGCTCCCAAAGTTGGGGCACATTCGATGCCAATTCTTTTTCGCCAAGTAATAAAGCATTGCTGCATTATTAGAAAGAAATAAGTTGTTCATAATATCGCAAAAACAGAAACAAATTTTACACTGGTAACCTCGCTAGGATTCTAGACGCGTGCTGTGGACACTATTATTCAGCGTTCTGCGATCTGTGTATTATTGTAAATTAATATTATCGTGAGTGTTGAGTGATGAAGAGGACTGTAGACAATAGGAGTAGTAGGAGTGGACAAGAGGATTGTAGCAGCTGCTTCAGCAATTGTGTGTGGAGTTGCTGTAGGAGAAGCACGGCCCATCCGCCCTCGAAGGTTTTGGGTTCGTCCGAGTAGGTATTCGGAATGGAAGAAAAAAATACAGGGCCACAAATTTGTGGAAGACTGGGTACGTGATGGGGTTGATTCACTAAATTCTGAATATAGAAATGACGTTCATTGAATGAGTTTAATTGAAGAAGAACATTAGGTAAATAAAAAAGAACTTGAACGTTGGGCAGTTGCGTGCCGAGGTGCCGACTAGGGATGGCAAAAAGTATCAATTCTGCAAACAATCGATTTTTAAAAATAAAAAGTATCGATACTTTTAGATCCCCCCCCCCCCCATGTATCGGAAAATCGATCCAAAATTTTGTGAATCGGCCCGGTTTTTTTTTTTTTTTTTTTTTTTTGAAGGAACTATACCTAGGTAGTTAATCATTAGAAAGAAACTTCACGATTTAATTAGGTAAGTACCTGCATTTTTGTTTTCATTAGTCATTAGAAGTTTCTCACAAGTAAATAATGCACTGACTCGTTTTGAAATTCGGATTGATTCTTAAAAAGATTGATACTTTCATGAAAAATCTATGCAAGTTTCTCATTCTACGATGACTCATTACAAACTTCAAAAAGTATCGATTCTTGAAAAAATCTATACTTTTATTAAAAATTGATACGATTTTTTTAGATTCTTTCCAAAAAGATCAATACGATTTAAATCGATTCTTTTTGAAGGATCTGACATCCCTAGTGCGGACTGAGGGTGAATGGGGGTGATCCGCACGTTTCATGACTCAAACACTAAAAACAACTTTAGTTCGCATTTCACCTAAAGTTGATTTTCTACTACTCTTCTACTCACGAAATGGCGACAACGGACGATATCATGACACGGACACAAAACCAGCGATGATGATTTTTCCCTCAAGCGCTTCTGGAAATTTCTGAGTTTACCCATGAACCCATCGGTTTATCCCATCGGTCATCTAGGTATATTGTTTGTAGGCCTACCAAAACACAAACGCATAGATTAGTAAATGGGCTGCGACAGATTAGTAATTTTTTTGATCTGCGCCATTTTTTTAACTAAAACATAAGGAAAATATATCTTGGTGCTGGAGAAGTGTGCAGGGGCTAGTTGCAACGGATTCAGCACCCTAAAAAACATATTCCATGAAACCCCACATACCTATTTAACTGCAACCCTCAAACTACCCCATTTGTGTACCCATGCCATGCCATGTTGGGTGTCGTTTTCGATGTTATTTTGGACGTAGAATCGATTTAGGTGGGTCCTAAGTCGACCACTCCACACCCATGGGTACATATATGGGTGGATATACAAAGACTGTAAGCTTGTTAACTGTAGGTAGGCTGTTTTGAACGTTCAGAGGGCATCAGACTAAATCTCAAACAGCCGAGAATTTTTTGTTGCTTGGTGCCGGAGCTTAGCGGATCTTTAAAAAAAACTGCCAAATAAGTGAAAAAATCGATAAAAAGTGAAAAATACAGCGCGGAAATGATGTCAAGTGAATGTCAATGTTAAGGGCACCGGAACCAAGTAAAAAAAGGTGAAGGGGGGAAAAAATACCTAGAGAGTTAGTACGAGCATGTACATTAAATATAAAGTGAATTTTGTACGCAGAGCCCACTCTTTTCGAGTTTTGCATCTATGTTGGTGTACATTACGATGATTTTTTCCGATTACTGAATTCTAAATCCTTTTCACAAACTAGAAATATGACCATTTGATTTAAACCTCACCTTGGATTTGGAGAATTTTTGCCGCGTCTGGACCATAGTGAGTCGTCTTGATGATTTCGAATGCTGTGATGTATCTTCCGTGTATTTACCATGGAGATTCGTCTAATTCTCGCGAAGAGACCACACAATGAAGTTATAGTAAGTATAGTAACTAATGTACTGGCAGATGGTATGGGAATAATTTTCCACAATTTGAAAAGACACAGGAAACGCAACATCTGGTAACTCTGGGAAATGCAAAAATGGATTCCTCGAAAAGGGACTTCGATTATTGTTCTCTCACGGGCTCCCCCCCCCCCCCCCTACTCCTCTCACAAATAATAGAACGAATCATTCGGTGAGAATACTCGAGTGAACTGCAGGGAATTTGTCTAACCCTATATTGATATAATGATAGCTTCATATGGGATGCAGGATATCTGGAATAACAACTCCGTGAAGTCTTGGCCCTTTTGTAGGTGCTGGCCTGGGTTAGTCAGGGTTGCAAATTAACAATAATAATACACATTTATTGTGCAAAGACAAGATAATGTCCATTGAGCACACCAGAATTACATAAATTTACTCACGAAATTATCGCAGTGAAAAGGAAAATGACTATCTTCAGGGTGGTTAGTACTTCAGGGGTCGATTTTAGAGTTCATTTCTAATCAAAAGTTCCTCCTGCGCATGGGCCGAAGTGAAATCCTTATAACGACCTTAATTTCCAAAGTTTTCATCGATTTTGATGAAATTTTCAGGGAATACGCGGATTAGATCGTAGATGGTCCCCATCAGTTTCATTGTTGCCAAATCAATGCTTCACTCTGCGCAAACTTAAATTCTATTATGCTCCATTTATGCACACCCTAGTCGTTCGATTTCGCTTAAATTTGGATGATAGTTGGGAGAAGACGGCTTGATTACCCCATATCCAACATGGTTCTATCATTAATAGCTTCTGCGCCAATGTGAAATACTGTAACGACCCTAATTTCCAGTTTTCATTCGATTTTGAAAAAATTGTCAGTGAATGCGTGGGTTAGGTTGTAGATGGTCCCGTACTTGTTTCAGTTTTCTCAACTCATAAGTTCATTCTGTGCACGCATAAACGTAAATTACATCTAGTATACTTTTTTCGTTCATTAATTGACCAATTAGGTGAAATACAGACAAAATAAGAACAAATATCTAATCCAATTTCACCAGCTATTAAATATAATATATTACGAGGGGGATAAAATAAAACGGAGGAAGGGATTGGTAGATTAAATTAGACAACAGTATATAGAATTCCGCTTTGTTGCACTATAAAATGAGAGCAATATAGTGTAAAATTTCTATGTACAACGAGTAACTAAATAGATACCTAGTTATAAAGTAAAACATATCCACTTGGTCTCAATTTTACATAATTAACGTCAATTATGAATACTTAAGAACGAGATAACCATTATCGCTACTTTCGTAAGGCACATTTTCAAATACAACTGGACAATAATATTTCAACAAAGGGCCACGAAAGTGGTAGGTACCAACTAAAAAGAACTAAATTTAAATTCAATGCAAAAAACAGAAAATCAAATAAAAGTTTACCAATACATCTCGAAAAGTTTTAAAGTAAGTATATATATTTTTTAAATAAAATCTAAGATATCACATTCACAAGAGTTACCAAAAAAATGAAAAAATAAAATAAATAATACAAATACAAAATTGAAAAACAAAAAAATAAAATAAATGAAATAAAATGATAAGGAACCGTAAAAGAAACAATCCTAAGAGTTATTATACATCAAAACGGGATATTCTTTCTAAAGCCTCTTCCGATTTGGTTCCATCAACACTGTAGATTTTCTTGCCATTCCCAACGGTGACATGAGCGACACCCCATTTGTCGAGAAGTTTAAGGCAGTTCCTAACGTGTTCTGTCGACAACGTTTCACCTGAAACCAGAAATCATAGGGTTAAGAATATAATATATAAATAAATACGTCCGCCAATCAACTGGTTGCTATGTTTATTTAGTAATCGATGAGGGAAAATAACAAAACTACACTACATGCAGATACATCGGTATGTCTTATTTTTCCCTTTGTGAAACATGTGTTGAAAAGTCCCAATCAATTCAATCGTTTCTTAGAGTCCCGGAGAGTCTCCCTATCAAATCTCAACTTCCTAGGATGAACAGGAGACAATTTAGCTCACTCAGCTGATTAGGAATGAGCCAATCATTTCAATCGTCTCTTTGCGACCCTGGGAGTCTCTCTATCCAATCCCAACTTCCTAGGATGAATAGGAGGGATTTTAGCTCACTCAGCTGACTATGAAAGAGCCAACAATTCCAATCGTATCTTTGTGTCTCAGAGAGTCTCCCTATCAAAGCTCAACTTTCTAGGATGAACAGGAGAGAATTTAGCTCCTTCAGCTGATTGGGAAAGAGCCAACAACTTCAATCGTCTCTTAATGTCCCAGAGAGTCTCCCTATCAAATCTCAACTTCCTAGGATGGACAGGAGACAATTTAGATCACTCAACTGATTAGGAATGAGCCAATCATTTCAATCATCTCTTAATTTCAGCTTCAGAGATTAAATACGATAGAAATCATCAGCTTTTGGAGCCCATCAGCTGATCAGAGGTGTATGCATCGTCTGGTACCTACTGCTTACAAGTACCTACCATGTACATAGGGCCTTCTTTTTACATTATTAGTTCATTATGGTTACTTTGCAATATTAGTTTATAACTTAGCGCAATAGATCAGCTTTCCTTGACACTACGATGGCATAGGGATCGTGAGATGCTGTGATAAAATGAGAGCATTCTAAAAAGTGGCGAACGATTTTCCTGCTATGAAAACTAAGGGAATTACACTTCGCAAGTAACACATAGGTAGTACGTCAAAATCAATAGAAATCGAAAATTCGGTCGTATTGGAAATCGTTTATCGAAACCTATGCATTCATGTTTCTGCCATACGAAAATTTTGTTTATAGTCTGATAAATTAGTTTAGGAATGTAGCCAGGTGCGTAAAGATGGGGAAATTGGTAGCTTGAGATGTTTATATTTTTCACATAAATCAAGATCATTACAACGAATGGGAACGATATCTGTGCGATGAAAAATGCGGAAATTACATTTCCCTACCAACGGGTTGGTTGTACGTAAAAATCGACTGAAATAGAAACGTTGCATTGTTTTCGTGTAACGTTTTCACAGACAGACCTAATTATTCATGTCAAAATACGATTTGTCAACTTTGTTATTTCTCACTCGATCATAACGAAACTACCACTGGTCCTGCGTAAATTTTCAAGACAATAGAGAGTTTTTGGCGACTTCAACTTAACGTCACCCCTTACCGTAGTCTTGAGGGAGCAAACGAAGATGCTAACCCAAATGGAACCGGGAAAACGGTTGCCTTAATTGTGATGTCACGTTAACGGTGGTTGGGCAACGCGATACCCCCCCCCAGCTGTCTTGTTGTCTTCTGGTTGACTAATCAATTTCTTCATTTCGATATGAAACGCCGATTTTCAATCCTGAATTCGAATTTCATGTTAGTTTCAATACAAATACGGGCTAATTTCATATTTTTAGTTTTCAATTGATTTAACGCAAAGATAGTGTGCCTTAAGTGTGGAACACCGTGGTTTAGTTGAAGTTATAGGTCATTAGTCGTTACGAACGTCATGTTTTTGGGTTTTCCGTTGGGTATGAACAACAAGTATGAAAAAGTATTTATCTCTATGAGAATGAACCAGGATTTTACCTGACAAAATCATCAGTGGAGGCAGCACTTCACGCAATTTTCACGAGAAAATAGCTGAGAGATCAGGGAAACTACGAGCAATACTGCGAAGAAGTAGTGTCTTAACACTCAGTTTTCTCATTTAAAATATGTGAAATAATCACGGTGGTCCGCTGACTGATTCAAGGCCGTCTGAAATGCCGACGAAAACTGACTACAAGGCGGTGTTCCGTAACCTTGTACGAGTAGAAATTGACCCCCCGGGAAATCGCAGCTGATCGTTTACTCGTACACGACGCAAATCAAACATTCAGTTTTCGGGTGTTGTAACAACCTAACTTATGGGCTCCGTAAAAAATATTGGGTGAAACTAGACCCCAAATGGGGTAGAATGCCACCAACCGTAATTTTTTATCTCAACCCGTTGCCGAGATATGATTTTTTTAAGTTTTTTTCGACAAAAACACGTTTTAGACCATAAAACCCTCATTTTCTCCACTATTGATACACTTTTTTAAATTGTTGACCACATATCTGAAATTAGCGTTAAATTTCATATAAGAATATTGTTCTCTGGATCTTCACAAGTTCAATCCTTAAACCATAATCCTTGTTCGAACGTGAGAAAATTATAAAAACCAAGTTTCCCGAAAATCTTCGAAGCTGTACTGTCTCCCAATAAATAATTTTGAGACTTATCAAACCTCACAAATTTTTTCTTCATTTAAAGAGCTTTCAAACGA
Organism: Adelphocoris suturalis; assembly: GCA_030762985.1. Taxonomy (NCBI): domain Eukaryota; kingdom Metazoa; phylum Arthropoda; class Insecta; order Hemiptera; family Miridae; genus Adelphocoris; species Adelphocoris suturalis. The sequence goes on from CM061040.1 coordinate 30,793,996, forward strand.
TGGAGTCGCTTTTGAAATTTCCTTTCAAATTGGTACAGTTATTTAACCTGGAAGATGAAAAAAAGTGTTACCTTTTGGTTGTTTTTTTCTTGATGGACGGGCTGGGATGAGAAAACAGATAAAAACATAGCAACGGAAAAAACGCAATTTCAAATTAAAATAACTCCTGGATAAAGAGAAAACAAATTCACTTTTACATTTACATTATTGCTTCAAATGCAACTCAGAATTTTGTGTTTTCGAAGTGGCTCCCTCGCCTGCGGATGCACGCTCTTGCCCTTTTTCGAAACGACCCCACCGTCACAGAGTGAATGGACGAACTGACTCATTTTCTTCAGTCAAAACAAATTCCAACGCGTTATAAGCAAAGTGATGAGAGACAGAGTTCAGCTATTCAATGAGATTAGGAAGTCTTCGTCGTTTTTTACAGCCGGCGTGTTTTTATCTGTTTTCTCATCCCAGCCCGTCCATCAAGAAAAAATCAACCAAAAGGTAACACGTTTTTTCATCTTCCAGGTTAAATAACTGCACCAATTTGAAAGTAAATTTCAAAAGCGACTCCATCGTTTGAAAGCTCTTTAAATGAAGAAAACATTGGTGAGGTTTGATAAGTCTCAGACTATTTATTGGGAGACAGTACAGCATCGAAGATTTTCGGGAAACTTGGTTTTTATAATTTTCTCACGTTCGAACACGGATTATGGTTCAAGGATTGAACTTCTGAAGATCCAGAGAACAATATTCTTATATGAAATTTAACGCTAATTTCAGATATGTGGTCAACAATTTAAAAAAGTGTATCAATAGTGGAGAAAATGAGGTTTTTATGGTCTAAAACGTGTTTTTGTCGAAAAAAACTTTGAAAAATCATATCTCGGCAATGGGTTGAGATAAAAAATTACGGTTGGTGGCATTCTACCCCATTTGGGGTCTAGTTTCACCCAATATTTTTTACGGAGCCCATAAGTTAGGTTGTTACAACACCCGAAAACTGAATGTTTGATTTGCGTCGTGTACGAGTAAACGATCAGCTGCGATTTCCCAGGGGGTCAATTTCTACTCGTACAAGGTTCCGGAACACCGCCTCGTAGTCAGTTTTCGTCGGCATTTCAGACGGCCTTGAATCAGTCAGCGAACCACCGTGTAATAATAGAAACAAGGCTCTAATCGACCAAATAGAGCCTGTGCGCAAAAGAGCGGATTTTTTCGATCGAGTTGAAGGCTAGTAAAGCTAGACAGCGGAGGCGGACTTCAGATGGCACATTCGGTTTCTACGCGACTTGAAACGTAAAATAACCAAGTTTGAGGGGTGTTCTAAACCTACCTTCTACATCAACATAATAAGTTGATAATGAAGCATTTGAAAAGAAAAACTATTATTATTTACTTCACCAGTATTCGAGTAATTTTGAGGTGAGCAGTGGGGTTAAATTTACAGGAAGGTAAGGCTGGTGTCGTGTGTCTTTAGGTCCCCAAACGGGTGACGTAGAATGAGCCATTCTAACGTGCGACGTTGTTAACGCCCCCTCACATACTCTTGTGTACATTAGGGTGATGTTAAGGGTACGTTAGTGGTCACCAAAAACTCTCTAATTCCAACGAGTATAAAATGATTTTCGTACGTTAAGCCGTCCAAAAGTTGTTGAAACATAATTTGTAACTACGTCAGGGAATTTTCCCTGAAACGGGATAGGTACTAAGTAATTCGTTTCAACGAAATGAAAGTTGTTTCAGAAAATCCCAACTGCGATCAAGAGATTTTTGTTAACGATCATATGGCGGGAAATGATTTGTTGACAGTCAGTGATCACTTGGTATAATCGAGTCGTCAGTTGCTACAGGACCTGGAATTAATTTTGTGGTAATCTCTACGCAATAATATTCGTTGGTTAAATCGTGTTAGGTAGGTGTCAGTGGCTATCGTGGGTCCCAAACAAAGTTTATCATGGGGAACGGGAACCCCGAGTACCTGGCTTTTACTTTTGTAGAGCCTTGGAGGCTTGGTAAGTTCGAAAATCTGGCTTCTACTTTTGTAGAGCCTTGGAGGCTTAGTAAGTTCGAAAAAATTGAATAACTATTGGAATACTTATTAATGTGCCATCGGATAGACATTAAGGCAGTGCAACGCACAGGTATCCTGCTGGTAGTGAACAAAAAATAAACCAGACCAGTAAACCTGACCGGTTGAATTTTATAATTATTGATTAATTATCAGCTTAAATTTTATAATTTTTACGAAGTAAGTACCTTTAGTTATGATTCCTTCTTTTATCAGGGTGGATGTCTTGTTGAGAATTTCTTTCACCAGAGTGTTTTCTTCTATTTCCCGATCCCCAAGAGATCTCACGTAAGAGGTTGAGATGACGTAGGAATCAATAATTGACCGCATAATCTTAGAGTAGATGATTAACTGAGGTTCTTTTACAGCAACCTGATAAAAAAAAAAAAAAATTAAAAAAAATCAGATATGTACATATATATGAAGTCAAAATGGAAAATGAAAGATAGTTTGGCTTGCTACCATCATTTTCTGAAACCTTTTATAAATAAATATAGTGAATTCCGAAAGAGGGATAGGGGCTTTCTTATTGTTTTGATATAACAATAAACGTGTATTGTTAGAAGAAAAAAAAATCATTTGGTTTCTTCGTTATTATTCTCAAATAATATAAATCTTCTACCGCTTGTTTTTCTCTCCTTCTTGTTCTTCCTTCATTCTACATTTCATCTTCCCGACATTTCATAAGTCTTAATACGAAAGTCAAGTTGAGCTCCATGTTCCTTGACCTAGCACTATGCCAATGACCAGAAACCTTAATGCCCTCTGATGAAATTAAGAGGAAATATTTCTTCATGGCCCACACCAACGAGTGCTCACAACCAGCTGGTGCCTGGGCAGTACAACTACGACAACGGATAAGTCGATCACTCTGATATCAAGGTTTGTTTGGACAGTCTCGGACTGTTCAACTTAAGCCACGTCCCCCATTTTTGTGCATTGGGACAGCGTCAGAACTGGTCCTGGACAAGCAGTTCGCTGTTCGGTGAGACAGTCCAGGACTTAGTCCTAATAGTTCTAGATTTTCTCCGAGACTGTTGATCCAGCACATACGCACTCGATGTGACTGGCTCCTCTCTTCCTGCTTCTCCATTATCTTTTCTTATCTGTTCTTTCACGCTTCCGACAATTTTTTCTTGTATTTTACAAAGAAAACTAATACTATAGTTGCATTTGCAGCATCGTTTGACTTCTAAGTTTTGGAGTTACCGGTAATATGAAAATTTTTGGCGTTTTACTTGCATACATCTTAAAATACATCAGAAGTCGCTCAGATGGAATGCTAGAGACTAGAGGGTTCTATCAAGGCCATGTAAAAGTTACAGAAAATGCAACAAAATAAACTTCACAAAATCGAGTTTATTATAACTTTTGTTGCCTACCTGTAGGTGAAGTGAGTTCTTTTACCTCAATATTTTCAGTTGGCAGCTCAGCTCTTAGTAAATATAAAAGGGCTACTGTTATATACAATTTAATTAACTTCTCTTTGGTTCGTATCTATGCCTGTTACGCCTACGTTAGTATTATTCTATGATAGATTCTATGATGTTCTTATGTAGTGTTCTGTGTAGAAGGATTATCGAATACTGAGATAATAAATCAATGTGTAATAATTTGCAGAGTTTTCACACTGAAAAGTGTGACTCCATTTTCATGTACCAACAACCGCTCTGTTGCTAGGGAATTGAACTCCGTTAGTTTTATTCACACAAAAATCGTTCACCGCTCCTTGGAAAGCTCACTCACGTGCCAAATTTCCCCTCCCCTTACTCCCTATTCCATCTCTATTATTAATAAGAATGAAACTCCGTCCGTTTGTCTCTGTCCGTGCTATGCACGGCCAAACGGCTGAGTGGGGGGCGTATACGAGTGGGGGGATCTTCTTGGGATTTTCCAAAAGTGGGAGCGAGCGAATTTAAAATTGTTTAATCCCACCCGAACCATGGGCCGTAGGGCGGGAGGGGGGTCGAAGTTCCGGTTAATGTGCGCTTTTTCCACTTCCCCGCTTCCCCTACCCCTCTAAACGGCCGTTGACAATTCCGGAAAAATACGGGTTTCGTAGGTTTTCCTACGAGGAAGACGACGGCGCGATCGGATCGCGAAAAAAGTATCGGGAAATGCATCGAAAAAATGCGAGAGTACGGACCCGTTTTCTCGAAAAGTCCGCCGAAAAACTTGGTTTTTTCCGATTAAAATATACCCCATAAAGGTACGTTTTTCGGAACGGTTTTCGCGGGCGAAATACAGCTTTGGGTCCGCCGAATCTGAATCCGAAATCGGATATCGAAAAAAGTGACGGGCAGTCGGTCAAATTGCGAGCGGAAGCGAGCAAAGCGATTAAAATGATTGTGCCGTGGACGAGAGAAGGCTCAAGAATTGACGTGAAGGGTTCGATGTCACAATGTTGCGAGGCGAGCAGGTATACATAGGTACCTACCTTGCGAGCGAAGCGAGAGCCATTTCAAATAATAAATACGGACTTTGTCCTACACATATACAGGTATACCTTGCGAGCGAAGCGAGCAACATCCCCGAATAAACTTTTCGTGGTTCCACGTAGTTTTATAAGATTTAATTTGTTTGTAAGAATTCCCAACTGAAAAAAACGTCTGCCAAGTTGGGTGGGCAGTATAACTTCCTCAAGCGAGCGAAGCGAGCAGCATCCCCTATAGAAGTAAAACCTACCCTTAGAGATCTACCGTTTGCGAGCGAAGCGAGCAACATCCCCTACACACGTTAAACCTACCCTTAGGGATCTACCGTTTGCGAGCAAAGCGAGCAACATTCCCTACATGCCACACTTTGGGAGCGAAGCGAGCAAAATTCCCTACATGCCACATTTTGCGAGCGAAGCGAGCAATTTAATGGGGGGGTCCGGGGGGCTTGCCCCCCGGCTGGACGTGGAGGCAAGCGTAGCGAGCCGGAGCGGCTAGTAATACATAAAACCAACAATCATAAGTTTTAATACATGATGAGAAGACGTCAATGGGATTGAGAGGTTCCTCGGACTTTGATGTAGTTCACTAGGTAGGTGGGTGCCTACTATTTTCTTTCACAAGTAATCAGGAGTACCTACGTATTTTGGTTGCTGTCCTTTTTTACAGGACTCGCTACCCTATTTGATCGTTAAAGTACCTATTCAGGTTCAATCAACCATTAAAAATCCACATGCATACAAGTTTGCAACACATTGAGACATTTTAATGCCTCCATGGTAATGACGTTCAGGAATGAAAGTTGTTGCCCTCTGTCAGTGCGCCTTTGTATCTTGTAATCTTTTGTGCTTCAAATAAGGAGGATGGTGCTTCGGATTCCTAATAGGTAGGTAACTAAGCCTGAACAACACATCAAACAAGTTTTGACATCATCATTCATGTACGGAGGAGGAAATTTGCAGCGTGAAATGTGCTGATGTTTCAGATAATTCAAGAGCTTTCCAACGACTGGCGAATGATTTTTATTCGTGCAAAATTTGAAGGAAAATGAAAACTATAAGTGGCAAGGGAACTTCATTTTTTTTTTTGGAACGACTGTCAAGAGAAGGGTCTAAACGAGCAGTGCCATTGTTCTTATAAACCTATTTATCCCTGAATAATGCGCTAAAGATAGATTTTTGAAATCAAAGATAGAAATGAGTGGACTAGCCTACAGGCTCCTATTGTTACCACAGATACCATTAATTGATACATTGATGGCTCTAAACTCGATAGAGAATCTGAAAAATCCTCTGTAGCTGGAATGTTCATACCCAGTCCAGAAGTTGAAGACTCTTATAGCCTCGACAAACACTCAACTGCATTTCAAACTGAAATATATGCCAAAATAAGTAACCAGCACAGAGTGTTTGTTGGTTAATATCAATAAGTGTGTAGTCAACTACAAAACAACAACATTATCAACAAAACTCTGCGCTCCCCGCCTCGCCAGGGGGCAAGGCCCCTGACCCCCGGTTACCCCTATGTACATACTTCGGATGAAATTATTGAAACGCAGAATGTGTTGTCACATTAACCCGTGAAACCCGCATATAAGAATGACTCAGATTTTGCGTTGTATCTTATTATCACTAGATGTCAATTTATTTATGACCAGCGCCATATTTGAAACTTCCTTGTCATAAGCTTTCATTTGAGCCCTCACACAAAAAATGCATATTTCACAGCCCCCCCCCCCCCCTCCTTGGCATAAGCTTTTATTTATTCATATAACGTGAATTATCAGAAATTAACAAGCAGTTGCAATCATGTTCACAGTATCAATTATTGAGAATGGTCACCTGTGTGTAAAACAATTATTCATATAACCATGCCCATAACTCAGATTGTTGGCTACACACTACGCAGTAGTAATATAATATGGCTGGATAAATCGAGAGCTTTCGAATTTTCAACGAATTTTGTGGGATGAAAAATGATGAAGTACCATTTCTCTAGCAACGACTTGGTTGTAAGCGGAAATCATCAGTAAATTGTTGCAACACATTTCTGTTACACAAAAAGGCAACACATAAATGCAAAAAATTTTCGTTAATACAAAACGTTTAGTTTTCAGTTGGAGATGCCAAGGTTAAAACACATTGTGTGTTAAAAATTCAAATTTTTACTTACAGACAGGCTACCATTGAAACACTCCTTAATTACATAACAATCCCAAACTGGTTTGGGAATCAAAAGAGATACAGAACAATACATTTCTTAATAACAACAAAATTACTGTAAAATGGATTCCAGATTGTGATAATCACGAAAACATTAATGCAGACCGTTTGGCACGGGCAGTCTCAGGAGAACACATTTCAGGACCTTCCTCTACCACCATTTCCGAAAATGTCTACAAATCAAAATATCTAAACCTTGATCTCTCAATATCTAAACCTTCTTTGGAATAAAGACTGCTGTCAAGTAGACTAGAATGCTCGTCATATCTTTTGACACCAAACAGGCATAAAAAGCAGAAATTCAACAAGAACTATGATAGGGATTCTCACTCATCATTATGATATCCGTAGGGAGCTGAATATAGATAATAACATTTCACCAATTTGTCCTTATGGGCTTGAAGAAGATTCTGCTGAGCACTTTCTTTGTAGATGCGTCCATTACCGAAGATCCAGAGCTGAGGCATTTGGATATGACAATATTGAACGTACTTCTCTTAGAGACATTAAGCAGAAAAGAATTAAAAAATTTGCTGATCTAAGCAGAACATTAACATGTGATGACTCTAACTCAGGGTAACTGGAGGAATCCTCTTTTAAATAAAAGAGGCCTCAATATGAGGAAGAATAGAGCAGAGTGAAGTGAAGCGAGCCCTACCACCCAACAATCTTCTGTGACCATCCTACCAGAGGGAAAAGGCTTTTATTATGGCGAATTCAGTATCCACTTTAACCCATTCGGTTACCGTACTTACACAAGAGACCTTCACTTCTCTTCTGCTGGAAGAGAAGCACGAAAACTGTGTTTTGATTCGACACAGGAATTAATCAAACTCATAATGGAGGATGCCTTCTGTCAAAACGATTAGTGGTGTCAACGATCCACAGGCTCAGATATCTTCTGCTGCTCTATCATACTTGAAGTGAGCGTACCAACATCAAAGTTTTCCCCTTTTTTCAGGGGCAGGTCGGCTGGGGACTGGGGTTCGGAGGAAGGAATCACCAAGATCAGCTGGGTGAGTGCTGTTGCTTACTCATTTCATAATTCACCTACGACGTTGACCTAAAAAAATTGGTAACTGAACTTTTGCTTATTATCAGTTCTAGAGATTTATTCATCTCGAATTTATTCAATCAACTACCCTTGTCCAAACAACTGACCACAATTTGTTTTTCAAATAATTAGGTTCTCATATAAATATAATAAACACACACACACACTTACCTCCATTGTAATCTATTTTCCTAGTCAATGAGCTACAGCTAAGTCTTATGGTAGGACATGAGGGTCCGAAGTTCAATCCCAGCAAATTTTGCTTCATCAACGTAAACTGAAAACCCTAGATAGACAGTGGACTAGATAACGAATCTTAATCGCAGTAAACGATTCATAATAATCTTGCCACTATGAATATTATGTCTATTTGGAGCTTTGCACAAATCACAGATTCCTCTGCAGTCCTTTTTCATCTGAAAAATATGAAAGTATAGTAGCTCTGACACTAAACTGAGAAAATCGAGACCCACCAATCGAAAATTGCAAGACATGCCAATGATAGTGTAAAGAGTCCCTTCTTCCATTTTAATGAAACCAAAAACCTACTTCTTCCATCAATCGACAAGCCAAAACCTCCTCCTACATGTGCACGAGATGACCAACTAAAAGGTCAAGCAAGTTTTGCCAAAACAAGATGCACCTGGTACCTCCATGCAGGCCACGAGGAAAGAATCAGGATGAAGTTGAAGAAGATAATCGCATGTTAAGGTTTCCACTTAGAGAGAAGGGGAACGGCAAGATGGGTTTCCCACAGATTGAGAAGTCATCGACCCAGCGGGAAAATGTATCATTAAAGATGGAGGAGGGAAGTGCCTGAGGACAGGAATTATTGTAAATCGCGATGTGGAGACATTCTTCTTACTTTTCTACCGCTGGTGTTAAAGTGAATTAATAGATCGCATGATTTTATCCCATCGAAACTTGTAGTTGGCCTAATGCGAACCTGTTCCAAATTCCAAAGACTTAGTCTATGCTGTTTAGCCAGCATAGCAAATCACACATCCTACTGGCTGCTGGAATTGAACAGATTCCTTTGCCCGTATGCTCTGATTTGTTTTGTAAGTTGAGATTTTCCGTACACCAACAAAAATAAAGATGAGGAATCATAGTAGAATGGAAAATACCAATAAATTCTAAGTAATAAATTATTCAACTTACTGAAAATCTCTGAGGAGGAATGTAAGCTTCTCCTTCATCTTCATCATCTCCCATGACATCGCAACCGGTCAAACCTTTGTTTGACATGTTACCTGGCGTCTGAGGGGGAAAAAAAAATCATTAGTACGCCACATTACATTTAATAGACAGTTCCTAAACGATATGTCAATTGGGATAAGGTGCTTGGGGATTTTATCATCTGGGGCGAGCCACAGCGTACACTAACCTGATAAAATCAAGAGGGTCGAATTAGTGTTATATCTGAAAGTGACGCTACTTATCTTCAAGTAATGCTGAACCACCAAGGGGATTTTCTCACCTATCCCGTTTGTTCAGTTTACCGCATTTCTAAGTTTCCTAGTTCTTTTCTTATTCACAAAAAGGTTTTGCAATGGCAGATTTTGAAAATTTATGAACAAGAAAATGAATATGACTTTCATGAATCATGAATACCAACAATAAATGAATAGCACTGTTATGGGTGTTCAAGGTTACTTCGCAATAGGGAGGAAAATATGATATAGGTTGGTTCGGGACACATGCGCAGTAGTGTTTTCCGTTCATGATAAGGCGTCTCACCTCTGTCTCCCTATCGCTTTAGGAACTCTCTAATATTGAGCTATTCTGTTTGATCAGGGCGATTGTGTTTTGGGCAAATGCAGTGTAGAGTAGTTTCAACATAATAAGAATATAAATACATTAAATGTGATTTTTATTACATTAAAGTTATTTCCAATGTAGCAAAATTGGAGTGGAGTAATAGTTTCGACTTATTGGAAATTGAGAAAAGATGATTCTGCTAAAAGCAGGTATTATACACAGGAACCTAAATCATATTCACATTTTCTTTTTCGACAAAGTTTCAAAGATCCTGTAATTAACAGAACAAAACAATACAACTATTTATAAGAGAACCCATATTTACCTAATGTGTTAGGAGTTAACGCAACAAGAACAAGTCTTTTTTTATTTTTCAAATTACATGTTCTTTTTTTCTCTGTATATACCTACAGTTGTTTATTGAGGAAAAGTGGTTTAATCACATAGAATGCAAATTTCCTTTTGAGCGCTTTAGGGTAAAATGCATACCCTTCATCATGATCGACTTAAATATAAATAATTTTTTCAAGATCTTTCAATTAAAGGGGTTACAAATCGATAGATTTCATTTCTAGTCTAGTCAAATGTTGGTTATACGAAAACAAACGTATACACTTTTTTTTAAACCAAGGTATTCAATTCAATATTCTCACTTCCAGTTCAACCCCAGTGAAGAAAGATAAACAGGTCCTCAGAGATACGACTCTTCTAAAAATTGGCTTAGTTTTTTTTTATTTTGATGATCTATGTGTTAATGGGGTGTTGAATCTGAATTCTGGTACCACCAAATTAAATTATTTAATGTTTGCTTTAATTTAAACCTGATTGGGGGTCTGTAGCTTTAATAGCATCTTTTTTTTTTTTTTTTTTTTTTTTTTTTTTTTTTTTTTTTTTTTTAACCCAAAAAACGATATATCAGGTAACCGGAGTTTGCCAGTTTGTCAGTTTTGTTTTTGCCGGGTTTCGTGCCTCTGCTTCAAATCATCTCACCGCCTCACGGCTTCAACCCTCATTACTTTAGCATTGTTCTCCCACCTTATTAGCGCAGACCTCCCACTATGCCCCAAGGACAGCTATGAAATCACCGTTCTACCTCTTAATCAATCACACGTGTGCCAAGACTTCAAACAATCATACCTGTCAGAGCATACTTCAGGGACTTTGAGGACACCGATCCACCTGATGCTTACCTCAAACTTCTCACCTGATACCTAGCTCTCTGGCTGCCTGTAACAAAGCCTTCCAGGAAGATGGTCAGCCCCGGCAATTGCATCTCTCTGTAGATTTCCGCCAGACACCTCGCTTTCTTGTCACCTGCTAGAAATCCTTCCAGGAGGATGGTCAACTAAGGTGATCGGACTTGGATTTCTTCATTTATCCTTGCCGGACATCTCTCACCCTCCTTGCCAAAAAAATCGAGATTCAACCAAATCTTTGAGTCGCTCGACTGTCTGTCGCCCCAGGCAGTAACTGCCTTCCTACTGAGGATTAACCAAATACAATTCAGTTACAAGGCTGACTGGAAAAAAAAGTGGCCCTTTTTTCTCTTTAGTTACAGGTCAACATTAGGGCAATGAAAAAGAAGAGAAGTAATGCTCAGACAAAGACCCAGATTCAGCAGAATTAATTGCCACCTTACAACCCCTCGTCAACCTAAAACTGGATGAAGCAGTTAGAACTTGCCTGTGCATCAGAGGGTATCAAGTCTGAGGCCACCATGTTGTGGAGAGTTGTGGATGTTCTTGCACTAGACTCAGCAGAGCTTTCTGTTGACATACTTCATACGTCCACCAGTCCTTTTACCATGCTGTGTCTGTCTCAAAGCCGCCCATGAGCCATCAGACTGAAGTAATTTGGCCACTCTTCTTGCTTGACTCTAACGTGACCTACTACTTACTTCAGACAACTCTGCGAATTCTACCTTTTTCACAGCCGCAACCATGTCAGACTCCCCATCACAGATGATGATATGTAATCAGAGGATCAGAAAAACTTACACTCCCTTCTTTTCAATGTCTAAAACTCCGTTCACTACTATATTTCCAACACTGATGCTGGGGTGAAATCACTCGAAATTGCAATTCTCATTGCTCTTCAGAATGTCAAATCAAAGAGAAAAGGGGGTTTTCTGCTGTACACACTTCAAACTGATACCAGCTCTTCACTAGCTGCAAACGCTTCAACACAGCATTCCTAGTTAACACAGGCAGAGGTATCTCTAATCTGCCCAATACCCTACTCCACCGCACAAGTCCTACAACATACACACACTACACAGCCAAAGGAGGAATCTGTACCTTTGGGTTCCAACTCGCCAAGGTCTACTTGCCCAGACTGTCCATCTACAAATGACATACCAGTCACCAATGACACTTTGCCTACCATCGGAACCAACTTCCAACGACACTTTGGCTTACTCGAAGACATTAGGAACAAGCGCATGCTCGAAATCTCATTCCACAATTTCCCACCATCGAAATCCTGATGGGGGGGGGGGGGGGACAAAATGTCACCCTGCAAAATCCCAAAGCAATATTGTATGATTTGGACGATTCAGTGCTGAGCTTCAAAGAGAACATTCTCACTGCACTCAAACCCATTCTGTGCAGCTTATTCCACAGTAACTCATGTGATAAGCTAAGGGAAGCCCTTTTGCAAAACAGTTATCCCCTTTTCAAGCTTGTAGAAATCGGAATAACAGCTACAGTGAAGATAGTATCCTCTCCCTTTTCTAAAAGCATTCTGATTCTAAACCAGGAGGTTTATATTTTCAGCAAACATCAGAAGTCTTTTAAGTACTTTTAAGTAGAACTTGCGAGAATATCTTCGACAATGTATTAATAGCTGAAAAATGTGATCTTACGAGAACTCAGTTTATTGAAATGTGAAAGAAGAAAGGTTCTAATATAAGACAATGACAGACGTTTTTAGGATGATGAAAAGGGGAGTAGACGTCCCTGGCGGTTGAACAAATGGTCGAAAAATTAAAAGATTCAGAAGTGGTTGCTTTTTTGATAAGCGAAAGAAAAAAGTTTGTAATATACGGAAATAACAATGGCAGACTTTTTCAATCTTTTAGTTTAGAAGTGTGAAAAATGGATAGTTTGTGAGAAGGAGCGATGTAATGTACTTTTTACACTATTCTAAACAGAATACTGTAATATTTTTTAAATTGTTACATTACTATTTTGCTCATACTGTGAAATCATTCTCAACAGATTCAAATTTACCATTATAAGGATAGGGAGGATATTGTTAATTTGCTGATCAATTTTCCAAGTTTAAAAATTCTGAGGTACTGGGAAATTTCAGGCCAACTTAGAAACCAAATGAAGAGCTGATTAAATGAAGCAATGAATGTGTGGTGGTGGCCATCACACATAAGATACTTTGTTTCTATTGCATTTCCTTTCCAAAGACTTGGCGACGTAAATCACTTGTACAGCCTTCTCATGTGGGTCATAATCTAAAAATATACTACATAAATATATCAAACTAACATGATGCCTGACTAGTAAATACAGATTGGTGAAGTGGTCAATGGCGTCATAAAGAGCGTCACTCAGAGTTTGGCACGTTTTCGTGAAGATGAATTCAAACTGAAGAATTTCACAGAGTTCGTTGCATGAGTCGATCAGCTTGTCAGCGGGAACGGAAGGAATGGCGTCGGAAGAGTTTTTCGTCAAGGTCATGAGTGTAAGAGCTGAAAAATATTTCATGATATAAAAATATAATCAAATGAATTAATAACAGCACATTTTATTCTAAAATGAAATACGATAATGCAAAAAGTCTACAGTTCATAATGTAATAATAACATTACTGAACGTCAACTAACATTTTATTACATTATTAAAACAAAGACAACTGGTTTTTCCTAACTGTGTCAACAACGAAAACCTGAATCGTGACTAACCAACACCCTAATTATAACTAGGTACAGTCGATTAGTGTACAATCGCTGCACCGATGTAGAGTCACCACACTATCCCCTTCTTCATCAACATGCCTGTACTAAAGTCGTCTCTCGATTTTCACATGGAAGCTTACTGTAGTGAGCCCGGGAAATGACCAACATCACTTCCAAAACCTAGCTGAGCAAGAGGGAAACCAGTTGTATGTGGGGCTTAAATGTAAGTCTCAGTGATTTTCATGGCAAAAATTGATTAGAATTTCATGAGCAACGCATTCATCCGTATCCTTCTTCCCTCTTTCAAGGGTACCAATCACTCATAATGTTAATAAATAAAATGATTATAAAATACCCAACACGCTGTCGAGGGCAAAATGAGGTAGGAGGGCGTTGGCATAGTACGACAGCTCAATAACATTAGGCAGAATTGTGACGGGTTTGACAAATATGCTTCCGTCTGCAGTCTTTTCTTTCAAAATCAGTCCAGGTCCTAAAAGGTCGATCTGAAACAAATATAACAATGATTATAACATTAGATGCTTACAAGTCCTAGGAATAAGTATCGATATGCATTGTTTTGAAAATTGAGTCTTCTTAATTAAAATATTAATTTTTAATTTGTTTCAACCATGATTTACTAATGAGGTTATGTAAATGACCATGTGAGTGATACTTGTGCTCGAGTTTCAATAAAATGTGCAAAACACGTCGCTAAAAAGAGCAACAAAAAAACCTTCACGCAAAAACATAAATCTAGTAGAATATAGCTAAGTAGCATTTTCCTAGCCAATGACTTTGAACGACATAAATTATTGTACACAAAAGTACTGAAATTCCAGATCAAGTAGTATAAAATTGTTGAAACAATAAAAAAATCCACTCAATGACATTCAGCCAGACTGGTTATTTCTTACATTACTTGCATATAGCCGACTTGAAAATTGAACAAAATATAATTCTATCAAGAAATTAAAATAGTTATCTGGAAATGATGAACAAGGAAGAAACCATTCACGGGTAGTAAAATGCACCATTAACACAGCCTAGGGCTCGAGGACAGGGCTCTAATGCCTTCATAGAGCAAGCCCAGAGCGGACCCCAAAATAAACTCTGAATAATCCTCTAGTCTACTATACCTACATAATAGAGAGAAATAAAGGAAAATTAAAAAAGTTTAAATACTTACAGCGTATTCTATTACGTCCTTAGATTCTCCAGTGAATCCCAAATCTTTCCCAGCGCAGTTCAGTTCGCGTCGAAGCTCATCAAGAGAGTGTGTGAGATCGGCTAGATTAACTCCATTCCTATAGACGTGTAAGAGCAGGAAAGCAAGAGCATTTGTTGACATAACAGCCGTAGATTGAGCACAATCTGTAAAATAAGTTTTAAGATGAACTTGATATTATTATGGGTGATGATGTAGATATTATATTATGTTTCTACATAGAAAACATGAAGACAAGTTCTGTGCTTGTTATGAACATAGAATAATACTATTATTTGTCCATTAAGTAAAAAATTTTAACGTTTTAAAATCTGATTTCAGGGATGTTGGCGAATTCATCCATGTTCCGTCCTCAACTATTCATCTATGAGCTCTTTGAAAGGTTCTACATCAATCCAGAACCATATATTCGTCAAAAAGCAGGTTCCTCTCCCTACGCTTATAACTTTTGAGTCGTGGTTCGAAGTCCTCCCAATATCATTTGGCAGGAGAAATCCCTACTGTATCTCCATAAATAATGCTGTGCAAACCGGATTTTATGTTGCTTCATTTTCTCTCACTTGCTAGTACTTCACTTCATACACCCTAGTATTCCTTTGCAACTTCTTTTGTCATGCTCCACGCTATAGTCATACTAGATAAACTTTTACTTTTATCTAGTCATTTTGTAAGGTGGGGCACCATGCCAAACTCCCAACCTTAGTATTTCGTTTGTGTTACAATGAGCGTTACCCATGGGCCTGAATTTATCAAATTTTTTTCCATAATCTTTTTTTGTGTTCATAACTGATGGGAAAATTGAAATGGTTCAGCTGGAATCCCGAGTATTTACTTAGTTTCTAGTATTCTACTGCACACTGGTGACGTCACATTTTGAGCTTCTTCCTCCACAGATCAACTCAAAAGTTGACAAACTTGAATGGATACTATAGTATCCATAACTAATTCCCCATTGCACTCTCACGAGCAATCTTCTAACTAACTGATTTTCTGCCTGGTGGCTAACTTTCATCCCCCTGTGATAACTGTGCCCGACTTTTTGTATTGAGCGTTTTTTCTCTAGTTGATTAGTTTATTTCTGTTCTCTCGCCAATCAATTATGTGTGGACAACAATGTTTTATGTGGGAATGATATAATGCTAGATATAAAGACGGGAAGAAACATTTCTTTTGTGTTCCCCCCTGATCTCAGAGAAGAAAACTTTGGTTTGACGCAGCTGAGGTACCATTCACTACGGCCGATAGAAGTTGTTGATAGAGTAGAAGTTGAGTTGCACTTGTGCACTGAAAGAAACTATTTTCAACTTGACTCATTTTAATGCGAAAAAGAACGGACTTGAATAGAAAATATAATAGAACTCGGTTGCTTGCAGTTGTAATGTTGTAAACAGAATGGTCGCTTATAGAGCAGAAATGTTTCTTTATACAGTCTCCTGCTCCTGCCGCACAGCGATGGTGGCGCACCTTGCAGCAGATCGTTTCTCACCAATGTCATCAAGATCACTTGTTGGGTTGTCTCAATGGACTCATGGATCTTACACTTCGTGTATCCAGCCAAGTGCAGTAGTGACGTCATCAAAACTTCGGAATTTAATTAAAAATCAAGGTCAAGTGTCTCGCAAAAACACTAAATAGGTATCATCTCAAATCAATCTCATCTTTCAAATTAAAAAAATACGTGGGTAAGGCTCATTCTCCAATCCCATAAATACATGTAGTTGCCACCCAAGGTCTAGTTGACATTCTGACTAGTAGTGGCATGTTACATTCATGTGACAGCAAATACTCACAACACACAGTCACACCATTCCATCGAGTATTGAGATACTTCATAGAGGTCACCCTTCAACTATGGGAGCCTGAAACGGTTGGGAAGACCAATGAGCAATGACATAGGTTGCAGCCTAATAAGGCCCATATACTAATGGGTCACCATAATCCCAAACCTTTTCACTTTGGCTGGTTTTTTCATTCCATTTTGTATAATGGCAAATTCTCTATATCTTCTACAAAGCAGGAATGGCGCCACCAAGAGCTTGCTTGTGCCACAATACTATGAAAACCGTAATGCCAGCTAGCTCAGTGATTGGGCCCTCCACCATACTTCATTTTTATTCCGATTGGAGGTTACAAGGGACTACTGCTACCATTATATGTTGCTGAGACATCCAGATCAGCTGAGAGGGCTCTGAGGCAATTTCTTTCATATTCAACCAACAAAACAAAAGTTGAAATGGACACTAGGTGTTACTGATTTACAATGACTAGATGCCATATTGCCATAACTGAATAACTGGATATGGTATATCTACTAATAGAACATTTCTGTGATATGCTAATAAATACCCTTTGTTACTTCCCACGCCCAAATGTAAACACTTCACAGCCCTTTGGAACGAGGAGCGAGACGGTATACTTCTTGCAGCTGATCATGATTTTATTAGGCAGCAGATGGCTTGGTATAATCATGCAACGTCCCCCCCCCCCCCCCCCATTTCACAAAACTAGCATGCGCTCATTCATGGTGGTAGTCATTCTTATTTAGAGGGGTAGTATGAGGTGAAGGTGGAAGATGGGTTGGCTCTCTCCCAAAAAGATTGTTCATTTGCCAATCTTCGACATTTTTAACAACTAGTTTCGACACGATGGGCCTCAACAAGTTCAATAGGACGGTTCACCAATTCAGCACCAATTCAGAATCCTTGGATCATGGCCACTTCAGGTTCTTTATCATTGAGAAGCATAAGGTGGTTGGTGGTGGTTGAGCCTGCAGCAACGTTAAAAGGCTAAATCTGACACAAATCTGAAATTTTTAAAATGCCTTTTTGTGATTTGAAAGAAGGATGCGGAGCTATATAAATAATTATTCATTGTTTCAGTTTTGAGTCGATGAATGGGTGGACGGACGTCAGGGGGCAAGGGTTAAAGAAGTTAAGACCTCATCATGTCATTAAAGGTATCGCACTTAGGAAAGGTGTTTGAAAATCCAGATCATGCCAAACACTCCAAAATGACACAATCTCTCTGCAGGTCACCTGATGATTCATAAGTATACAGTTGAATATACCAACATGGGTTTATCTTGGAAAACTACTCCTACCACTCCACAGGTAGGTAACATGAATAACCTTGATTTAAACCCTTCTGTGTAACAACATATTTGGGATAGAAGCAAAAATATTAATTATAATTCAGTTTATTTCAGTTCATTCAAAATTTAAATTTTGTTTCTTTGAGTTAACCCATTATAGGGTATCCCAATTGTAACTACTAAACCATAAACTAAATCTTGCGCTTAATAACGCATAGACCCCAGACCTGGTAAATTTCGTTACCAGCCTGGGAATTGAACCCAGGAAACCCTGCTTTCGAGTAGCTTCAGATTGCGTCTTAGACCACTCAGCAACGGAGGACGCCAAATAATAGTTCTTCAGGCCATCAAATCATAGTAACATTAAAAAGAGTAGATGGTACCATGGTTATTTACACTCAATCCGGACTGACATCTACACCTCCTTGAAAGACTGAGTGTTCCTTGGGAAGAAATGGAATGGGAATCGTACTACTTTCATATCACAGTATCATAGGATGGTACTGAAATGATTGAGAACATCTTCTCTTGCTATCAAAGCTGTGATCCCCTAGCCAAGGCGTCAGTCCAAATTGACTGTCACAATGTAATTTAAAGTATCCTTACCGTAAATAATATGTCGGGCTATACTATCAACTAGATGCCTCTGTTCCTCAGCAACGTGATCAGTTCCATACAGCGACGCACTGGAAGGAACCACGTGAAGGCCTCCACCTCCTCCTTGCAAAAGAACTTTACCACCCTGGAAACTTCTCACCAGTTCCTATAACAGATATTTTGAAGATTCAAGATTCCCACTTGAGAACAGGGGAAGATTCAGGAATGACTTACAATCATATGAATGGGAAGAAGAGGGTTCAAATCTGAGTTCAAGCCACTTCAACTAGTCAGAAAACTTGTTAAGGAACTATTGGTATCGAGTCAACATGAATATAACAGTGCATCCCCATGTGATGGGAAGAGCAAGATTCGGACAACCAGTCCGTCCTAAAAGTAGACAAATGTACACAAATGGAGATAACGGAAGTTGATGATTTATATACAACTTATACAAAAACACTAGTTACCAACATAACCCTAGGGAAAACAGTCATGTATGAAATAGATAAAGAAATGAGCATGGTACAACCCATTAATATTTTGGTGGTTGGTAGGTAATTAAATTTAAAGGTATGTAAACTTTTTATTTCTTTATGTTACTTCGTTGTCATTTGAGTCTTGTTGTTATTTTCATTTTATGACTTTTATTAAATTAAAATGAGTTAAGAACTTGGAAATTACGGAATTGTAAGGTTCGTTCAAGAATGAGGATCAACTGGAAATATTGATCAATATGTCCGGCAATCGCTCTATATTTGAAATTGAAACAATGAAAAAAATTACAAAGAGGTTTGTTTTTTCTGTATTGCATAACCCTTCTGTGCAGACCATCGGGATACGGATAAATTATTAAACGAAGTCTAGGGCAAATTTATCTAAATAAAACTACATAGACGTTGGCCAACCATGAAAAAAAAGTCTGCCCTTTGCGCCTCGCTAAGGGGTAAAGCCCCTCTGGACCCCTCAGATCTTTCGGTTTAGAGCCTACTGTTCAAATTTAAAAAAAACATGGAACATACTTATAACAAGGCTTATAAAAAATGATTATGTAATTCAGGCGACCGCTACTTAGGGGTCGCATTTTATCAGTTAGGTCATTGCTAAAGCATTTACCATACTGAACAGCCAGGCACTAGGATATCCAACAACCAACAACACACCCAGACTCATGATTCGTAATAAAATCTACTATATCTTAGAAAAAGTCAACTTTATAGCTAAATACAGCAAAAAAATCATAGGGTTTCAAAATTGTGCGGGTCTTCTTATAATTTCAATTCTGTGATTTATGATCAAAACGTGGGTACCTAACTACCTAATTAAACAAACTAGCTCAAAATCGTAAGTTAGAGTAAATTTAAGTTCTATTGATTCGTTAAAAAAGGCACATTCATGAGGATGAGGATTTTTCATTGAAATAGACAACGTTTTTTCACTAACTTCCATTTTGAAATGGGTTTCCACAACTTCGTCACAAGTGATTTAGTTTGAGTAGTTTAGTTTAGTTCGTTCAACCAACGTGCTATTCCTCGGGCTGCCCATGCTCTCATACAACTACAAAGTCTTATACCTTCCGGCACTCAAAAAACGGGACAAACTTCCTCTAAAATGGACTCTTCAGTACGATCAACACTTCCGTGATGCAAAAACCTTCCTCTCCAATGCAGTCTCGCTCTCATCCGGATCCTACAAAGCCTATAGAACTTCACATAGACCCCTCTGACACTGCTGTTGGTGCAGCTCTTCATTACTGAGAAGGCAACACCTTATATCCTTTAGAATTCTTCTCTAAAGCTTTCAACATGGCTCAGTCCAAATACTCCGCCTTTGACAAGGAACTTCTTGCCATCAATCTTGGCACTAATTCATTTCTGACAACTCATCGAGGGCCGCGCACTTGTCGTCTTCACTGATTACAAGCCACTGACCACCTCAGTCACTTCACTCTCCAATGCACAGCAACCTGGGTGGTATCAATCAATTAATTGAAATAGCAAAATAAAATCAGCAACGAAATCATCTTTTTATTTATTCTAAAAGTTTTGACATACTCACTGATTTTAATTTCATTTTTTAATTCCAATGGAACTGATTGAAAATGATGCCGAGATGAATGATTCGTTAGCCAAATTTCGTAAACTTTGGTCCAGTGGTTTCGGAGAAAACCTTCAGATGGGCCAAACCCGATTCTTGCTGGACAAAATTATTTGTTGACCCTATCTTATATGAAATTTCATGCTGTGGTAGATTTGATATAAAAAGTATTATGTAAGGAGAACTAAAGGTTGTAGTATTTAAATATGGTGTACTTATATTAATTATGGTTAGAAATTAGGGGGAAGGGGAAGTTATATGTAGAAAACGAAAAATGTCGGATACCTACTATATGTACAAGACAAAGAAATAAAATATTTTACCAAATCAGATTCCAGTTGGACCCCCCCTGACGACCATGTTGCTGGACTAATACCACTAATATAACCAAATTTTTACCACACGAGAAACTAGCAAAATGGTTTCAACAAAAGGTATTCTTTCGACAATCACGTAAATCTAAATGAAGGAGTAAAGTATTTACAATATTCTTACATGAAGTGAGAAGGGTTGATTGAAATCCACCCTAACCATTCCATATCGGTCGGTTAGAGCTTTATATATCCCGCTGACTGCTCCGAAGAATGTTTCTGGTTTCTTGGGCTCGCCAGTCAGCTCCCTCACAAATGAGCCTTCCACGATTTTCTCGTAGTTGATCGACACTGGAACCAATAGAGCGTCCTCCAAGACACCAGACAGATAAGCGTCAACAAATACCGAAAGAAGCCCTCCTATCAACAAAAAAGAATGAAAATGAGCGTGAGTATAGTAAAACTAATCCTATTTTGTTATAAAGGTTTGCTAAGGACATAGAAACCCGAAATGAAATGTGGACGTCATATTGGCCAAGACAACGCAGCCCTCCTTCCTTCCTGATACTCAGTAGGGGCTAGGTCTATTTCTTGTGACCATTATAAGGTGAGTAGTTCGGCCGCATTCCAAGATAGTTAGGATGGAGGGAAGAATAGGTAAACTTTCACTTGTAAGAAGAAATAAAACACTTCTCTGCCATGCAATAAGGGTTTCCTACGACACTGGGTCACAAAAACACTCGTACCTCGATACGAAAAATGCATATGTACATTTAAGTGGTCATTGTATTGGAAAATGTAAAACGATTTTGATTTTTCTATAAAGAAAAAATCTTCCCCTGTCTTTTCTAGTTTTACTCCACCTTATAATTATATAATAATACAACCAGAATTAAGGCTGCGCTAAAATATAGAAAGTTCAAACCCACTTTAAAAGGAAATTCAAGAAAAAAATGAGAGAATTTCCGTGTTCTTTAGTGGGTACTCGTGGTGTTAATGACCACGTTCAGTTTGGGCAGCAACTACCTAGCTCATACCTTTCAGTTTAGAAGAGATTTGTTCTTCCATTTTTGCTGATTTGTGCATCATCCATTGCTCACAAGGATACACGATTGCGGACAAGCAGTCTCTCCACAGAGAGATGCGACACGAGTGCCTGTGTGACGGCCTAAAAATATTTAATACCTTTTCACAGTTCGAACTCATGCTCTTAAATTTTCCAGGAGAAATTCATGTTTAGAAACAGTGCTCCAACAGGTTGAGCTATGAGGCTACTGTAATCAAACCTCTTAGAAGGCGGGAGATTTACTTGAAAGTAACACCTAGTTTAAAGGCAACAGGCAGAACAATTTTCCCATAGAGGAAAATGTACTAAATGCACAATCCCCAACAAATGGGCAGCAGACTAACATCACAATTGTGGGTCTACAAACTTCCAACGTGGTATTAGTTGTGGGGCCAAAATCCTGAAATTAGAGGAGTTTCCAAAATCGAAAATTTAACTGAACTTCAGCCGATTTTAACGCAAATGGATTTAACGCAATGAATCTGCTTCAGAATGCAATGGCTTCCATTCAGATGAACATGAGTTCCAGACAATTAACGAGCTATTTGGGGCTGAGGCTTTGAACTGATGGAGGGAGGTACTTTCCAAATGGTGGAGGGTAGTGGGAAGTGAGTCCTACCTGATTCTTTCAACAAGTTAAAAATACAACAACAAAATAAAATTGTATTAATTTACCCCAAGTTAATTGACACATGGTCAACACAGATGCATTTGATTTTTGATCTTTAATTTCTTCAAGTGGATAGACAAGCAATTCAACACTATCAATTAATTCCTGATCTTGGTTCCACCTTACCTAGGTGACCTAGTATACTTCCAAGGCGCTGATGACTCCCATATATCATACTATACTGGGGGAACAGATTTGTATGACCCCCCTGAGTGCGTGAAAAGGTCAAAGACCTATGGGGTCCTTCAGCACTATGCGTCAGTTTTACTACTCATCACAAGCATGTCAGGCCTATGTTTCCTCAGTATGTAAATTATTGCGAAAATTGAGAAGTTTCAGCATATTGGAGCTATTTTCCGTATTGATAATACTCTGTATTTTAGTTCTCCAATGCTTATTTGTGGTTCCCTGTTTGGTAGCAGTTTTCTTGATGGGTTTCGTGAAATAACTTCAGAGCAGAATTTTGGAATTGGGGAGCAAGATGGAACGAATTTGTCATTAGAAGTGCTAAAACTAATGGATGTTGCTAAACTTACCCTTAGGCATGCACGGCTTTCCTGTTCTCGTTCGTCCCCCTTCAATGAAAAACTCGAAATGATGGCCGGCTTCGATGCAGTGTGTCATGTAAGTATGAAGGAGAGCTCGGTAAATTTTATCCTTTTTACCAGAGACTGGGTCAATTCTCCTCTTAATAAAAAATGCTCCAAGGCCTTGAAGAACTCTCCTTAAAGTCAAAGAGGTATATATATAGTTAGGTTGGCATAATAGTTTAGCTACTTACTACAACCAGACTTTGAACTAAAAATTCATTTCAAACTATTATCATTGATTTTGGTATATTATTTGCAATTTTTCGGTACATATATCATTTTCAAGTTTGGAAGCCAATTGAATAGTTCACTATTTTTATCATTCGCAACAACGAAAAAACCTAGTTACGATACCAAGGTACAACACCACAATTTTTTAATTCACCCACACCAAATAACAAAGAAGAATTCTTTCCTTCTTCCAAGACAAAGCATGAAGTTCAAAATTATCATGAATTACAAACTACGAAAATGACAAAACTGGCTTTCTTACAGGAGTTTCTAGAACCTGAATGGAATGTAGCGCATACCAAGCGCTCCTGACAGAAACTGGTGCAATCAATGTCCACTGCTAAAATATAGATTAGTTGGACAAATATATCAGAATGATTTGGGTAGTTCGGTGGTCTGGATGCTCGCAAGCTCGCATCTCAAAAATACATAACATCAAGTAGTCAATCCCTTAGTAAAAATTCAGATTAGTTGGACAAATAGACCAGAACGTTTTATATAGTTTGGTGGTCATCCCGCATGGAAGTGCTAGTGTCACGTTACATTCCATTCAGGTTCTAGACACTTATCTTTCTTACCCAAAAAACGGTATGTTCAGGTTTGCGCCAGCAGCAACTAGAGGAGATCTGAGTCCATTGTTGCATAATGTGAAAGTTACTG
Source organism: Adelphocoris suturalis (assembly GCA_030762985.1). Taxonomy (NCBI): domain Eukaryota; kingdom Metazoa; phylum Arthropoda; class Insecta; order Hemiptera; family Miridae; genus Adelphocoris; species Adelphocoris suturalis. Next base: position 30,817,978 of record CM061040.1, read on the forward strand.
CAATATAATCAACGTGGGATCTGAAATGAAGTGTCAATATATTAGAATAGAATAATAGCATTTTTTAGTTTTCTGCCACAGAAGGATTTAGTTGACCGCTATTTAGATTAAAATATGACCCGAATTTATTGTTAATATTAATGGTGTTATTAGTATTTGATTCAAAGAACTACTTATTTAAATTTTCTTTTGTTTGTTTCACCCTGCACCATTTCTAGTTTTAATTAAAAAATTCAATACCTGTGAAATTCAGCTCCTATATGAACACATATAAAATATCATGAATTACGAATTCCATTGGGCTGTAACCTTCAATGATTCAGCAAAATCAAGCCAACATTTAAGGATAAGATTTATGAAAAACAGAGATGTACGATGCCCATCAACCAAAACCTCTCATTTGTTGTGACCAATTTAAAGCAAAAAGAGTTATGCATGATTCTGCAGTATAAAAACTAGTTTTGCCCCAAAAAAAAGTCCTGACCATGAGGAATTTTTCAAACCTATAAGTGCTAAGGTTACACAATTACCTGTACACACGATCGTTCAAGTTTTAAATTATGCACCCAGTGGCTCTCTATTATGAACATACTACCACCAAAACAGTAGCAAAAACTATATTATGAGAGTTAAATACGAGCATTCGAAATACACCTACAATCTCTGCACATCTAAACCTGCACAAATCTGCGGAATTAGTTTTTTATATATCTTCTGGATGGACTACCAACAAAAGCGGCTCAAAAGCATGATCTAAATATCAGAACTTCGTATGGTTGGGAAAAAACGAGAAATAATTATTTTTGAAATGTTTCCACAGATATTTAGATCTTTGCAGAACCTATACAAAATAAAATCATCAAAATCAGACGAACAAGTGCTGAGAAATTGGGCCACCAATATCACTGTTTTTCTTGGGGTACCAAGTACCCTTAAAATATGGAGGAAAATGCTTTTTGGTCTGTGATCAGAACAAACCGGAGATTTGAGAGAAAATGCTTCTCTTTTAGAAAGACTTTCAACGATTGCAGTGGCCACCATCTTCATTGCGGGATATCACCATATATTGTGGGGTATTATTAAGTATTTTGGAGAAAAACGCTATTGACTGTCCAATTTGCTGAGGGTCGTTGCAACTGCAATACCTGAAGCATCAATCTCTACTACTTGCAGAATGAAAGGATCGGCATCGACAATCACCAGCTTTAGGCCATCAAAGGCTTCGAGTGGAAATGAGGTGATACTAATGAGTAGGCAAATCTTTTCAGAATATCGAGGGATCCATTTAGATTGCTATGCAAATGTACTCATTATCCGCATTAGCGAAGCTTTGCCATGATAAGCGCGTAGATCAAGTAGTGGCTGCATCTTTATCGTTCAGCTTAAGGTTGTAACTAATGGAAATTTCAAGAACTTTCTCCACATTTTCATCGATGGTTTTTTCTTTTGTTAGCCCTTCAACAGTGATGTAATTTATGCAGCATCTCACTCCTTCAAGTTTGTCACTATTTCAAATCTTTCCAGGTGAATTTCCAGAAGGCAGGTATGCTATTAGTTACCCCAAACGGGAGCCTCCTGAATTGGTAAAAAGGTAAAAGGCTCTTTGGCTGAAAAGCTGTGAAACAAAGTTCATCAGGACAAACTGTACTGAGACGACTGTATTAAGTAATATCCACCAACGCTTCTATGTTCGGAATGGGATAAAAATCCAGTAAAATTATTGCGTTTGAATAATCAATCGCCTTACGCTTTTTGGTCACAAGAACTGTGGAGGGGGAGGGGGGGCTTTCTTCAACGATTCCCGCTTTCGATATGTCAGAATCACAGAAAGTCAAATGATTGTTTGCCCATAACTTTTGGTCCCAAGGTCAGTGCCAGATGATCCTTCATAAGACGTCTTCAGTCGAGCTCATTTGTAGAAATCAACTGCACTTGGTTCTCACATTGCACACAGATTTTTAAAAACCCTTTCACTGCCAGTGGTGGGATACTTACAGGTTGTAGGCGCTTTGGTGTTTCCACCTGCCTCCTATACTACGAATTCTTAGCAGTTCTCATGATACCATAGAGCTGCAACCCTGTCCAGCGTATATGATGTAAAATTAATAGTAAAAGATGTATAAAATTGTTACCCACGTATTCATTTTATATTTTTAAATGAAAATATATTTCATTCCAAGAAATTGCACTCTGTCCTAGGATGAGCAGATATCTTTCTATGATTTTCTCAGTTTCCTGCACTGGTGACCTCACGCTGGACGGGTGGTTCCTGGCCAAGTGGGAGGGGTGCTTTGACGTCACCAATGTACAAAACTCTGATAAATCCAAGAAAGAAAAGTAAGAGAGTGCAGTTGATGCCAAACTTTTTACGATGGAACCTTCTTCCATTTAAAAATAGTTGAGGTATGATGATATAATGAGATCTACCGCTCATTATGTCTATGGCACATACATTTGGCAAAATAAAGAGTTTTACATCTTTAAGGAATACTCCTGTAACTCAATGTCAGTATTCAAATATACTTTCAGTACGGAATACAGAGTCAGCTAAAATCTTTGTTAGACTGGTGAGATTTTCCAGACCAACGTGGAGACCAAAAATCTTAAATAGATAGTCTGGTGAAAATTTTTCGCTAGTATAATTCTATCAATATCACTCATATCAATCAATGTTTCCAGTAGCAAGGTTTCCATTAATTATGACTGAAACCAAATCCTAAAAATGTGAAGAGGCTGAGCTGGTGTCCCCCCCCCCCCCCCCCCCCCCCCCACACACACACACAATGAGCGGTAGATAGACTAAGCAAGACACGAGTCTATTAGAACAAATAATGAGTGATTTACATTAGTAACGTTCCACCATAAATTCAAGAGTATCAGGGATATCCTGCACTACATACCATTTTGTGAACCATAGAATTACTTCTAGGGCGCTCGAGCTAACCATTTTTGTGAAATCGGTAAATCAAGGATTTCTCTGACTTCTGACGATTTTTATAGAATCGTAAACGTGCATACGGGATGCACTACCCCGAAAACTGTTCAACCACAAAACTCAAATGCCGACCATCGAGTAGCGCCATGGTTGGTAACTCTAGATATATAATATCAATAAAGAAGAATTGCCACAGAGCGACGGACAGACAGACATAGAACCGTAGTTAAGTAGAAGTAAAACGGAAAAAAAATAAAGAAAAAACTTAACGCTAACTAAATTCTTACCTGTGCAAAGGAAGGTAAATAATAGGAAGACCTTTCTTGGAAGCTTCCCTAAGCATTTCGATCTGATGAGTGGGTATCGTCATTGACTTAAATAGAACAGGAAGGCTTTTGTGTAGCACCCAAGCGACCATCCTGGAGCAAATCAAAAACTTCCAAGTTTACATTTGATACCAAATTCTTATTTAACTTTTCTGAAAGGCAAACTTTTGAATATTGAGTAATCACACGGAACAAACATACAAGAACCACTCCACTTCACACTTTTCACGCCCCAAAAGCCATTGAGAAGAACATAAACAAGTGCGAAGCATCAGTAAGGCCTCCTCCATACTCTCACAGAGTATCCTCGCCGAAATGGGACAAGGCAAAGCACGCACACCCACATCCACACTCTCGTGGAGTATCCTCACGGACCACGTCCTTCGAAGTTGGACAAGATGGAAGCACATGCATCCACAATCTCACGAAGTTTTCTCAGAAGCTGTTATTTTTCTACAATACCCACGATATGATGCCATCAAAAAGTCTCTTTTTAGTTCCTTGATTGGCTTCCCAATCATGGCCTCGATCCCCCCCATGCATCATCGACTTTTTTCCAATCTTTATGTTGACCATGTTTAGGATCCCATATCATGGGCTCAAACTAGTAAACCTCTAGACAATCCAGCTGGAGCAGTTGGGACCAACTATTGTTATCATCCATTACAAATAAACACACAAACCCACAACAACTGAACTGATAATACACAGCCCCAAACAAATGGAACACTTACAACTGAATGATGGGGTTCCTCGTGTTCCTTTGACTCGGGGTACAAAAACCGCTCATGAAGTGAAGTCAGGCTAGGCGAGGAGAGGAGGAACGAGGAAGGCCGAGGAAACCAAGGAAATCAAACAGAGTGAGGCGGGGAGGGAGAGGGAGGGACGAGGAACATCTCCACATTCTCGCTCCTTGGGCTACTCCCCGAGAGTCAGGAGGAGCCGTTTTTGAAGATATAATAAAGAAGAAACATTGAAGAACTTCTCCTAGATTGCAACCATAAACTACTTTACATCACACTAAAACTTTTTTCTTCAATGAAGTATATAATATATTTAAGGAAGAGAATGTGCTCTCTTGATCAGAGTCTTAGATATGCCAAGGCTAAAACATTCTGAGTTAAAAAGAAATTATCAAGGTTGCAGATTGTTATTTAAACAAACTTCAAGTAGGTAACATATATTAGAAGCTAAAAAGGTATGTGCACAAACCACCTCAGGGAGGGGGGGGGGGAGGCTCGTGGGTCAAATTTTTGAAAAATTAAGATTAAGAAGTTTAAATTTTAAATGAAACTAGAGTCTGCTGTACAAAATGACAAATATAAAACACTAATGTTATTGCTTTTTTCAAACAATGTAAAGAAAACTTTAAAGTCATAAAAACGTTGTCAATTATCCGAATAACTTGAAGTACACAGAGAAGTTAATAATAAAAAACTGAACTAGAAAGCGTTACCCAATTATTTTTTTATTATTATTTTTATTTATTAATTTATTTATTTCATTATTTTTTTAAAGATGTGATTGAGTTGAGATGATACCTATTTAGTTTTTTCACAAGACATGTGTCATTGATTTTTAATTAAATTCCGAAGTTTTGATGACGTCATCAGTGCAATCGGCTGGATACACTAAGTGTAAGATCCATGAGTCCATTGAGACAACCTAGCAAGCGACCTTGATGACAATGGAGAGAAACACTCCGCCACTAAGTGCGCCAGCACCGCCGCGTGGCAGGAGCAGACCAAAGGAGGTGGAGGAGGAGGAGTTGATTGTACGAAGAAACATTACTGCTCTACAAGCGACCATTCTGTTTACAACATTACAACTGCTAGCAACCGAGTTTTATTATATTTTCTAATCAATTCCGTTATTATTTGTACTAAAATGAGTCAAGCTGAAAGTAGTTTCTTTCAGTGCAGAGTGCAACTCAACTTCCAATCCATCAACAATCAAGATTCAGGAAAAAAATTTGATAAATTCAGACTTATAGGTAACACTCATTGGTTGGTTCATCTACTTCTGACCATGAAGCTTTCCTCTCAAATTGAAGAAAGAAAGTCTACAAAACGTGGCCCAACAATCGATAGTGGTTGGAGATGTAGCAAAACGGCAGACGCTAGCGATGGTCCCTTAAAAACTCTACCTTACAACTAAAGTCACCAATAATTCTAGCACCGATTAATTTGTCTAGAGCATACATAGAAGCAAACCTGCAAAACAAACCTAATAACTAAATTGGAGAGCTTGGAATGCATTCGGGTGAGAATCTTGAAAGCTCTCTTCTTGTGGGTAGCGAGAAGGAGCTGAAGTCCGCGCTGGTCCGTGATGCCAAGGTCAGTGGCCAACTCCTCCGCAGTCTGTTTGACGGCATCCAAGACAGTCTCATCTTGAAGAACCTGATCAATAAACAAGGAATTGTAAGAATTAACTGAGATGATTCAAGACTGACTCAAAAATACCTTCATAACAGTAAATTGAATTGCAGACCCCGTTTGCAGATAGTAACATTTTAATTTCCCATTGACTCAAAGGTTGGAATGAAAACTTCTTTTTTTCTCAATAAGTACAGAGGTTGGAACAAAACTGATCGAGTTAATAATTGAGGATGTGCAAGATTCTTACACAATTTTTACAAGAAATATTCACAGTTGGTTGTACACGATTCCAGTTAAAAATTCCCATTAGCAATGAACCGCTATGAACTGTCAATTCCTCCCCACAGACAGTTTAGATGATTAGAAGATAGGCCAATACCCCAAGCAAGGTATGCTGAAGAGGCTTAGGACAAGTTAAGCCAAGTAATCTGAAGGGATGATAAGGCAACAGTAACATGAGTGAAATATGGGTATTTCCCACAAGGAGGAAAATCTTACATTGTGATACACCCAAAGCACATAAGTGCTGTTAATGAATAACTGTTTCCAGGAGAAAAACATGAAGAATTCGTTTCTTCTCTAATTTAATATGTTTTGAATCTAGTTTGGGTGTTGCTCTTCGATTAGTATAAGTTTCACTAAATTAGTAATTCTGATCATAACAGGAAGCATCCTGAAGTAAAGTAGATATTGAATGGTTTTCGAATAAAGTACAAGATGTAAGGTACCTGTTCTGGACATATATTTGATACTTACAGAATTGAAAATGTAAGGGAAATTGTGGCTGGGGAATGTGGCACAGTGGCGAACTGTTGCGAAAGCTCCAGCAATGAAGCCTTTAGGTCGGTTACTGAAGGCTTCCAAACTAAGGATGTTGATGCTAGGGAGTGCTCTGTCAGACTCTGATCCACTCTTCTGCAAAATGGAATTGGTTATAATGATCAGTGTGAATGAACGGATTATTCAGTATCTTGTATAATTTCAAATTAAAACAATAAAAAGAAAAACACTAAAACACACGCAGCATACATATGTATATACTTATATATATATACTTGCCCCCCCCCCCCCCCCCCCCCCCCGACTCATTTTAGTTAATCTTACTAAACCAAACGCTTTATGACGAAGTCATCAGCTAATCGTAATTGTATTGTGGGTATACGAAAGGCGCTCCATTTTGGTAGCACTGTAGGTCGAATAGATCCTTCAGCTAATCATTTCACCTCCGTAAATTAATCGTATCCTAGGTGTCACGAAGGAGCTCCATTCCCATATTTTATATATACATATATTTCCTCTTTTCAACACCATACTTCGAATAGGAAACATTTAGCACACTCGTAACATTTTAGTAACCGATTTTCAAGACTAATTTTGAGGTGGTCGGGCGAAAGGATGATTTTGTCATTAATAATAAAGATGATATCGGTTTGTGCCTTATATTTGTGAACTATTTATAACAAGCTAACAATATTAAATATTGTTAACTTGATATAAATAGTTCACAAAATATAAGGCACGGACCGACATCATCTTTATTATTAATTGGGTAACAAATTTTGTTACCCAACAAAAAACATCCACTAGACTCTGAATGCGAGAAACTAACTTGATTTTATTGGAAACCCAACTTTTCAGGTAAACAACTCAACAGGTATAAATAAGAATTGAATTACGAGTTAAAAAAAAAACTACATGAAGAAGCCGCTAGGAATGTGTGCTGCTGTAGTGAGTACAGACGGATGAGTTGCCATTTTAACAGGTCTTGATAACTTCTTCAACCCAAGTAATTCGTAAATAATTATGGATCATGGTGTTGCTTAGAAACCATGGAGCACCACCTACAATGGTCCTTAGTAGAACTTTTGTTTTTTCTGGATTTGTTGTCATAATTCATGAGGCGATTTCTACTATGGTCAAACCAATTCTTATTCACTTCCATGTTGATGTTATTTTTTCCCGTCAAAATTTTAGCGCTTAGGGAGTGTAAACGGATGGGTGGCTGCATTCGATTTATTGCGATGATATCTATCAATCGCACCTGGCACTAGGGACACAACTACTACCGCTGTGCGCGCGCCTACTTAAGCGATTCGAATTATGTTCTCCCTTAGTCTTTTCGCGCTTTTTCAAATCTCTTCCTCTCCTTCTCAACGTCAAAATAATATTTAGTTTGTTGAATTAATTACTTGATCCTTGTTTTCTATAGAATATATAAACCTCATACTCAGGAATATTATAATTACATAACTTTTGATCATGCTGTAAGCATCCTTCACTATATATAATAACATCTCTGGTTTCCGACAACTTATTTTTAAAAAGCTCCCGTCACGCGGCAAGACATATTACAAGACATTTACGTGAAGATTCTTTCAAAATTTCAGTACGTTACGGGTTCCAGAATCGTTAACTATAAAAAATAACGACAAACTTAGTAGGTAAACGATATTTTGCTAAAGAAACTAATTTCAGGACTTTTAAAAAATTCAAAGTTAATCAAATTTTAATGAAATAAGTAGGTAAGTTTTTTAGCACAATTTTTTGAACAAATTTTTTAATGTTCTTACCTATTTCATAGTTGATACACTTATTCTAAGTAATAGTCTGCTACAAAAATATTAATATAAAATTTTAAAAGCCATTCTAGAGACTTTTTGAATGAAAAGCTTTCGCACTGGCTCTCACTTCTTGAAATCGAGTTTATAATAACTCTTGTCACCAAGTGAACCTAGGACTAGTGAAACGTAGTTACGTGTTTTATTATATTTCAATAATTTTCAGTTGTACTCAGTTGTACACAGTAGGTTTCTAACATTTTATTTCACTAATTTCTTCTTGGTATGTGTCTACGTCTATGCAGCTATATTGGGGTAATGCATCTACATTGCAGAGGCGACGTTTAATAATTTTATTATAGACAAGTGGTCAGCGGAGAAGGGCTTTCAGAAATAATAAACTTTCATGTGATGATTGGCAGCGTTTTATGGATAATTGTTTTCAATATTGAACTATTGTAATCAACAACAAAATCACTATGAAATAAATAAATTAAATAAAATTACTAAATAAATAACTACTAACTACCCCCAACCTTAATAGTACATCTCACATTTTCAATGTTTTACCCTAAAATTTCACCCCTTGGTGTTGATTGAAAGTATTGCCGAGATTTTAAACACATCCCCGCCCGATTTATATTTTAGCCAAATTTCGTGAACTTTGGTTCTGCAGTTTTTTCGGAGAAAAACTTCGGATAGCACAGCGCACAGTGTTGCGGACGTGGAAAACACGAACATTTTTTGCCAACCCTGAAACTCTGATCATTCATTCTTGAAGCATTGTAGATCAGTGATTTAACTCGTTTATATATAAGCAATATAATTTTTCGAGTCATTTCCGGGATGAAAAAGTAATTTTTTCCTCGTATGTCGGTTATAAAATTTCTAATTGGATTTTTGAGTTTTCTCCTCAATTAATTTTTAATTTGGAAATTATATGAACTATAGAATGCGTTTAAGAAGAATAAACATCGACACTTTCTAGGATTTTTCTCATCATAAAAAAATAATGCTTTGGGAGCGAGTAGTACCTCATTAATGAAGCTGTTGGCGTGGAAATCGCATGTTTTTCATATTGGAGTGTCAATCGAAAGCTCCCCTCCGGTTTTAGACTAATTTTCCTTTGCAACCGACCCTTCGAACAAGCCATTATAAAAGTTTGGTTCCCCCGTTTACCTCCTTTGAGGTTTTGGGGTACTTAGGGTACCAATGTTTGAGGTATCGAAGTGAAACTTGAAGAGCGTATTTAGGGTACCTGGGATACCTTGGGTACTTGGAGAGCGTATTCGGGGAACTGGTACTAAGTTTTGATAAAATAAATTCAAAAGTGTATGGTCTACCCAAAGGAGTAGACACTTTTTTGCCATTTTTTGCCGATTGACATTTCAAAGACTTTTTAGTGCTGAACAAAATGGTGAAGCGAGAATTGCTACAAATATCTTATTCCGTTCTCGGACTGGATTGACGAATTTACAATTTTATTAAATTGTGTCATTTTGGTCTATTTTAACGTTGAATTTAATAGTAAATCCTACAATTAACTTTATGTCCATAAAATGGAAGTCACCATCCAACTCAGTGCGAAAAAAATACGATAAAAAAACTCTCCAGAAAAACCTGAGGAAAAGCAAAAAACTTCTCATGAGTCCATAAAACATTGGCTTCTAGCTTTCAACTAATAGGTCACTCCTTTTGGCCTCGGCTCCAGGTCTATTGTAATCTAGAATACAGTTCACGTTCAAAATGACGCGACCCTCGAAATTAACATTTAGGAGGTGTACGGCCGACGGTTTCTCTTTTGTGGCTTTAATCGGGTACGAGACACTTAGACGAAACAACAGTATACCCTACCTACCAATGCACACTAGTTTTCCAGTTATGATATAATCAATGATAATGAAGTATAATCATTAAGTCATGAAGATAATATGTACGTGATATAACGCGAACCTATTATCTTTTTGAATGGTGTAAATTATCTAGTAAGGCCTCGCTAAGTCCTCTTTCCTGTTTTCTCAGTTTTATCGAAAATGAAGGTTACCTCAGAGCGAATTGGAATTAACATAAGAAAAATAAATCGGATGTTCAAATTACTCAACTCAAGTTGAAGTAAGTGCCATGAATTTTATTCGCAAGTGAAAAAGTTTTTATGGGTTAATCAGATTGCAACACATTTACATAAATACCAATTAATTACACCACAAGTCCAATAGCCAAGGAATTTCGGTTTGTACTCGCAACTTGTACTGATTCCGAATACACCTTATACAGGGTTTCCGGAAAGATATTTCGAAAATTCTTCAACTAATTATTTTACTACAACAAAAAGTGTCTCTTGACCTTTAATGTCCCAAAAGAAAGTTTTTCCATTTCACATTTTTTCCCTTGTTGTCGACCATTCCTCATTAAAATGGCAAAACCTCTAATTGATATCTAGTTAGGTACATAGTAAAATTAAAATTATAATTTATTTTAATTAATTGTATATATATATATATATTTTTTTTTTTGTAATTTTTATAGTTGATGAATCTGACACTAAAATGTAAGTTAGGGTTGTTTTCTTCGCTAAAAATTCAAATTTTCTTAATTTATATTTTTTGGAAAATTTTGAAGATATATACAATTAAAAACGGTTCTATTAAGTGGTGCTGGAAAGCTACATATCCACTTTAACAATAATATAGTCACTTTTACTTTTATATTGCTAATTAAGGGTGGAAATTACGTTTCAATGTTCAAAAGCTTCAAATTATCACTCAAAGGATTATATATATATAATAACATACAGGGAATAACATAATAACAGGGAAACCGATTAAGATCTAGCCGAATTACTAGAAATTCAGCGCACTCCTTCATGCAGGCTTAAGCGGTGTTGACGATTTATTATCCCGGTACAACACTTAGAAACCCTTCTGAATGGCGAACTGTTGACCGTACAGTGCTCCGAGTGGTCTCATTCGATTCACTAAACCGTGTTATATCTAAATCAAAGGGGGGGAAACCGCTTTTATGCATAATTTATGATATGTTGATGTTGTAATATTTCAAACCTCAAATTTTACCGCTTGGGGTTGATTGAATGTGAATCCGAGATTGAAGGCACATCCTCAGCTAATGAATCTCTTCTTTTGAGCCAATTTTTGTAGATTTAAAGGTGGTATTTTTTGTTGATTTTTAAATCTAGGTATCTTGGAACGTAAACCATCAAATGTTGAGAAGGAGTTAATCCCTCTACCCCACAAAGAAATTTAGGGATATAAAATTAGTTGGTGACAAAGTGCGAAGAAATTATTGAAAGTATGAAGTTCCTTATAAATAGCATAGCCATTAAACTATTAGTACAGTACTTTCGATAATTTCACCACACTTCGACGCCAACTAATCGTAGTATCATATTTAAATACGTCCATGTTGTAATAAGCGAGGATGGTATAACATTGGTATCCATCCAACTTGGCAACTTATTGTTATTATCATTTATTTTATTTTATTTTTATGAAGCAGCAAGATTCAGTAAGTGGCAAAGAAGTGATTAGAAAATCAGAGGCATATTCTTGATCAAAATGCGTTGCCTGTATGATACCAACATATTCCTTCTTTTTGACCCACTTTGTGCAGTATGTTAGTGATATTCTACATTATGAAATATAATAATATACTTTTGTTGGAGTACAAAACAACGAATGGTATAGATACCACATAGTTATAGTTACCTACCTGTTGATGAATCTGACACTCAAATGTAATTTAACACCACAAAATGCAAATCTTAATACGAATTCAAGACAGAAAATTAGGCATGGACAAAGGCCACTTTTCTAACAAAAGCTCACAGCGAGTTACGAGAAAAACATCTAGATTCGAGTTAGTACATGAGTAGAGTAATCTCAAGATATTATTTCTTCGCAGCTACTTCAAATTATATAATGTCAGAGTGAGATCAACGAGAGTTTGGTCTACAAAATAAATATCACAAGTACTCACTTCACAGAGGCACCATCCTCTGAGGGGCAATCCCATAAAGAACTTTATGTTGAAAACACAAAACAATATAGAATATAAAACGATTCATTCAACGCTCGAAAAGACAAACTTCCCACCTAAATATAAATAGACGACGGGTCCGGTCTTAGAATCCCCAACGATTCTGTAAATAACTTCTTATCACTCGAGATTTTTACCGCGGAGGCCCAGTGTGCAACTAGCGCTTAAATTTTGAATGATAGGGGTTCATTAAGGGGTACCTACTTACCGATGAAGATACTCGATGCATTACCAATTACCTATGTTCAAATGTTCATATTTACACGTTGTCGTGTTTATTGTTCTGTAAAAACCTTTATAGTTCACTAGCTGCGCTCATTCGCTCGCTCAGGACCTATACGTAGATAACAATGTAATATAATTATATTTTCAGTCAATTGTGAGATTACTGCAAGAAAGGTGGTACCTACAGTAATTCTTTACTTCCAGAGGCTCCGTTCCAATGTTCATTATTCTAAGTTGAATTAGAAACAAACTTGGCTACAGAGAAACTCTGCTGATTTGAGTGGTTCCTCAGATTGTAATTATTATTATCTGCATACACCCAGAGACACCCCTGTTCTAGACACAGATTACTCATTCTCTAGTATAGTGGACTCTTGTCTCATTATTTCCTACTTAATTGATGGTATTTACGTGATTATGTCAAGCAGCGCAGTCAGAAATCTGATGACCACGTTTGTAGATAGTAATACTCATGTCTTATGTTGGCAATGGAGGAACGAATACCTATTTAATGCGGTATATTGTGAATAGCCTCAAACAATAAACTCTTTTCAAGAAAGAAAGAAAAAAAAGTTATTCCCTACAACCTCAACGGATGAGGGTACCCTCATTCCCTACCCAAGTTAAGTCGATATTTTACTCAAAAATGGGATAAACTTAAATTAACTTTTTTAGTAGAATAGCCTAATTTCGTATTTCTCTGCAGTAGGGCTTAAATTATCGCAAATTAAATGTTCTTTAGTGGAGTATTCGGGTATGATTTAAAAGTCTAATTAGTTTCGAAGATATAATCAAAAAGTGTGTCACGATTTCGAGATTTATTTGTCCCAATTTCGTATGTAAAGCTGAACTATTTTGAGGGGGCGAAGTTCAGATACAGATCAAGTATATATATATTTAAAAAAAAAACCACACATATAGATACCCAAATACTATTTCACTGGACTCATGAGTTATCTAGGTACGTGTATTGTGAAAAACCGATGTTTCGATAAATTTACTTTTGCATGCGCAAATGCCAATAGAAATAACAAATTTTACAAGAAGTATAAGTGCAAGCCAGCATAATCCTTCGTAATTCCATTCAAATCTAATTGAAATTTGGTATAGTTAAGAGTACGATAATCCACCAAAGGTAAACAGTCAAACACCAAGCGAAAATTGCTCAATGAGAACAGAGACATAAACTGATGGTCCGGCATAATAAATGAGTCAAAACCTCTAAGAAGCACTTGCATTGAAGTAATTATAAAAACTAAATTGTTAACACACAAAGGTAGAATCATCAAAATGGAATACTCACTCTGGACCTGGGAGTGCATTTCGAACAAGACATTCCAGTAACAGGTCGTTTCTCGGGCGCCACAAGAGATTTGGTGCTCCAAAGGGAATTTTTAGTATCATACATTGCATTGTCAATAGCATTCAAATGCGTCTCTTTGGTGATTGCCAGCTGCTCCCGTTTTTTCAACTGAATTTGGGTTAATTGGTGATGAAGAGAGGAAGCTCCCTGCTTCACCGACCCGCTGTCATAGGCTTCGTAGATTTTGGTCGACATGATGTTTACCATCGCGCGAACTCTGCAACAAAGAATTGAGAACTTTAAAATTAAGCTATTGCAATGGATTCAACATCAAAAACAAAATTACGAGTACATTTCCAAAATGTTTGTAATCGAAATCCGTTTTAAAAGAATTCTGAGAGGATTCTAGGATTTAAAAATTTTTCTTGTATGTACATCAATCACTGAAAATAGTGGTAACCGGTTAAAGTCCATACATCCAGCTTATAGAAAAATTTCACAACCTTTCGCATCATATTTATGCCAACTTTCTGTGAGATTTGAGCCTTTTGTAGGCAAACATTGTCTCGAAATTATATTTTGCTTTAAAATTTAATGTATGAATGCTTAAAAATGTTTTGCAGTTTTTATAGATTTTGTTTGCACATTTTGATGAAATTTAAGTAAATTTATCAGCACAATGTAAATGTTCTGGTTCATAGTTGATGAACTTTTTCCACGTCATATTCTGGTATTTTAATCAAAGGTAGCGGAAGCATTGTTTTCACTTTCGGGGGTAGACGGTCCTCAGTCAGTTTCATTGTTGCCAAATCAATACTTCAATCTGCGCATGCGCAAACGTAAATCCCATTGTGTTTTATTTTTTCACGCCCTAGTCGTTCGATCTCGCTCAAACTTGAATGATAGTTGGGGAATTACGATTTGATCATCCCATATCAATTTCAATATGATTGTATCATTAATAGCTACTGCGCATGCGCCTTTGTGAAATCCTTGTAACGACCTTAATTTCCACTGTTTTCATCCGATTTCCGTTATGCTCCATTTTTTCACACTCTAGTCGTTCGACTTCGCTTAAATTTGGATGATACTGGGAAGAAGATGACTTGATTGCCTCATATCAATTTCAACATAATGGTATTATTAATAGCTACTGTGCATGCGCCAATGTTAAATACTTGTAATGACCTTAATTTCCACAGTTTTCATCCAAATTTTATGAAATTGTCCGCGAATGCGCGGTTTAGGTTGTAGATTGTCCCGTACCTATTTCATTGTTTTCAACTCATCAATAAATTCATTCTGCGTTTGCACAAACGTAAATTGCATTGAGTAAGTATCATTTTTTCGTTTTTTAATATTGACCAATTATGACATTTCACGCTATCTCTTTTCCGCTATGGAATTTTTCAAGATCATTTAAAACTTTTCAATGATCTATGCATTCATGATAGGTAAACGAGGAAGCTATGTGCCACACCCAACTTGGCAGACGTTTTTGTTATTTTTTAAGCGCATTTAATGAAATTTGGGTACTTTATTGCGTGCAGTGAAACCCTCGCAGAAGTAGTCAAATAGTTAATACAGCAGCTTCTTCCCCCCCCCCCCCCCCCCCACTCACTCTCTCCCTCCTCTCTCTCTCTCCTCTCTCTCTCGCTTTTCATCCAAAAATCATTGGATTTACAGTGTGAGGATATTCATTAATTGATTAACTTTGTAGAACAAGTGCATATACTCGTATGTTGAGCATCCTCTACTTTTTCTAAGAAACCCACACAGTATTATATGCTGAGCATTTTATCCTTAGGTGAAATTACGAGAATCGGTTATGTATTTTGCGTAAATTACAATCAAATCTAATTTAATCATTTCTATGAAAATCTAAAATAAAAAATTACTTAAATACTTTTAATAGCAACATAAAAACCTACGACTACTGTAACAGATAAACTCAATTAGTAACCTTCCAAACTTCTTATTCCATTTCCAGTACCTAGTTTTGTTGTCTAGCACACAAGCATGACCGTCATAAATGGTGTTTTCGGTTGTTGTTCAATATTTTTTAGTAAATATTCAGTGAAGGAATGGTAATTTGCCTTCTATGAGTTGAGTCGGGTCAGGATCTATCCCACCATTATGGATACGACGGTGGCGCAAACTACCATTTTAAAAACGCGAATATGTAAGTACACATACATATGTACGTACCATTTTTTCAAGGCGTGTACGCTGAGTACATTTAGGTTTATCAAGGTAGGTATTCATTCATTCACTTCGACACGGCAAAAATTTGGAACTCTCAAACTTTCTTTTTGTTGTATAATAACCTTCAATCAAGTTTTACCAAAATAAAATTTCTCTATTTGTAAACTTGAAATTTCTCTATTTGTTCTGTTTTTGTGGGAAAGTGCTGTAGTTTTGAAGAATAACAACCTTCATGCCAACAGTTTTCAGTTTTTTTTATTTATTTTTTTTAACCATTTATCTGAATATTGTTGTGCAGTGAGTTCCTGAAAAAAGTTACGAACGTCTAAGGGCGTTCAAAGCTGATACTTTCCGAAGAGAAATTGAAAGTGATCCTAGCCAACGAGATCCAACCATACAGCTATCATTATTTGACATGATAAACCGAATAGATGCTGTAGTAGAAAAGTCAAAGAAACATGGTGGAACTGCCAGTACTGCTCAATGTACCCGAAAACCTAGTTGGAACCAAAATATCAAAACATTTAATGAATAAACAGTTATGCAGCATTATCGTATGAGCGAATTTTCGTAAAGTATCGTATATTATAATGTTAAATTATTTTGAAATTAGACTTTTTTAGTTAAGGGATTTTGTTAACTATTAGTTTTATGGGGAAAAACGCATTATAAATAATAATCTCCAATTCATATAGCGGTCTTGAATGTTTAGCTTTTTTTGCAGTTTTCATCGATTTTTTAAAGTCAATTTTAATGACTAAAATGTACATTATTCAGCATAATTTTATATATACATTTTTGAATGTTCTATTCTACGGTTAATAAACTTTATTTGAAAAATATTCTACCAAAAAATATAAATTTAACAAATTTTAGCCGTTTTAAGCCATTTTTGGTGATTTTTTTTAGAACATTTTTTGAAATTAGACCAATATATATGTGCTCAAAAAGTGCTGGCCAATGAACTTATACTTTCGTTTGGAAAGCTTGAATTTTTGGCGCAAGAACGGAATTTTTATCTCAATCCTAAGGATAGTTCCTGGAATTAGACCTATAGACCAGTGATCTACGTAGAAGGGCTATCTAAATTAGAAAGTATTCAAATCTACTAGCTGTACGCTGCCTCGCTTCGCTGTGGCACATTGTGATTGTATGGATGAGATATGAGAATCAAAACAGAGATAGTTGGGTACTTATATTTCTGATGCTTGCTTTAAACGTGCTTTAATATTGGTTTTTATACATATATGTTTGAATACATTTGAAGTTATTTATGATAATTTCAATCTTGAAATATTTGTCCTCCATTTGGATGTTTTGTCCTCCCTCAAGTCCTCCAATCGTGTTTTTCATCGGGTAACTCTATACTACACCCAACAGAGTCCCATTCCAATGTTCAGCATCTCAAGTTGAGTAAGAACAAAATTAGTTATATATTAAATAACAAAAGAAAAACAGTTTTGTCGTGGTTGCGGGTATGTTACTGAATTGAGCTTACTCAGATGATCAGGATAGATTGTGTCATTTCAACCGACTCTTGTTGTTCCAGAGAGGCTACCTGACAAATTGGAATGTCGTAGGGTGAACAGGAGAGCATTTATCTCACTCAGCTGATCACGAAAGAGCTCATCATTTTATTAATTTCTTCTCAAGGCTTCTTGTCAAATTTCAAATTCCTAGGGCGAATAGGATAGACTATACCTAAGTCAGCTGATCTGGTAGGAGCCCGTCATTGCATTCGTCTCTTAATATTGTAGAGAGGCTCCCTGTAATATTTCATATTCCTAGGGTGAAAAGGGGAGAATTTAGTTCACTCAGCTGATCAGGAAATATCCTACCATCTTCTTCGTTTCTCGAGGTTCTTGAGAGGCTCCCTATCAAATTTTATATCCCTAGGGTGAATAGGAGAAGATTAGCTACGTCATCAGATCTAGTTACAACCCATCATTGCATTCACCGCTCAATATCTTAGAGAGGCTCCCTGTCAAATTTCACGTTTCTATGTTGAAAAGGAGATAATTTGGCTCACTCAGCTGATCAGGAAAGAGCCCATCATTTTATTCGTTTGCCGATGTCCCAGAGAGGTTCCCTATCAATTTTAAATTTTCCAATTACCAGGGTGAATAGGAGAGAATTTAGCTAAGTCATCTGATCTGGTTGGGACTCGTCATTGCATTCGTGTCTTAATGTCCTAGAGAGGCTCTCTGTCAAATTTCACATTCCTGGGGTGAAAAGGAGAGAATTTGGCTCACTAAGCTGATTAGGAAAGAGCCCATCATTTTATTCGTTTTTCGATGCCCCAGAGAGGCTCCCTCTCAAATTTCAAACTTCCAGGGTGAATAGGAGAGAATTTAGCTATATCAGCTGATCTGGTTGGAACCCGTCATTACATTCGTCTCATAATGTCCTGGAGAGGCTCCCTGTTAATTTTCACATTCCAAGAGTGGAAAGGAAAGAGCCCATCATTTTATTCGTCTCTTGATGTCCCAGTGGGTCACCCTATCGAATTCAACTCCCTTGGGTGAACAGGAGAAAATATTTAGCTCTCCCTTTTTGACATTTCATGTCTTTGCTATGGCACACAACCAAATTTTCGTTATGTTACGTTACGTAACGAAATATGCTCAATTTCTGATGATTTCCGCTTACAACCGAGACGTTGCTAGGGAAATGGTACTTCGTCGTTTTTCATCCCACAAAATTCGTTCACCATTCGTTCGAAAGCTCTCGATTTATCCAATCATATTATGTTAACTACTGCGAAGTGCGTGGCCAACAATCACAGTTATGAGCATGGTTATTTGAATTATTGTTTACACACAGGTGATCATTCTCAATAATTGATATTGTGAACATGATTGCAACCGCTTGTTAATTTCTGATTGCATACGAGTCTGCTACACATACCTACGCGTCTGCAACTGAAGACATGAAATGTTCCAATGTGTTGCAGACTCGTATGCAAGCGTTTCGTCTTTACATTATTTCTTAGTCGATTACAAAGGGTTAAATAAATGATGTCAATTAGTTTGATGTAGCTGTTTGAATAAAAGTACATTTTATATACTTTCTGTTTCCTTTCTTTTTTTTAGAAATTAGTATTTTTTCCAACAATAGGTACTGCTAAAAGCGTTGCGGTTTCTTCAATCCCAATATAACCGTAGCTAAGTTAAAACTTTCCCAACCGACAGTGCTACAGTTAATAAGACGATTTTAATATCAATTTTTGATGATCTATCTTTAAGAATAGAAACTGCTCGGCTCAACTCACCAAAATTGTTTTGGTATCGTTGAATTTGTTATCGAAGGTTCTTTACGCCTGAACCCACCCCATCAACATTTGACCGGAAAGGGTCGACGCGTGTTCAGTTTTTCTGTAATTATGAAGTTGTTTACCCGGGCGACGTCGGTAGGGAAGACCAAGTTTACAACGAAGGAGTAAATCTAGAGGATTGTGAAATCGCCTAAAACCATCCCTGAAACTTTCTCGTCAATTTGTGCCCACCCGAATGGAAATCGGTGAGTTTGGAACTTTTGAGAATTTGAAGTTCCGAATAGAACTTTTTGAGTTTTTGAAGCATACACAAATCAACATAACATTTTTATAGATATAGATGAGTATTGATTAACAGTTTTTCATTATTTTGGTTCATTATTTTCAATAACGAAGCTTTGCAATCGACCAAGAAAAGAACTTTGGTCACCTCAAAAATTTTTGGTATTTGTTTACATAGAAACATCGAATAGAGAAAAAAACCGTCCATCCGCCGTACGCCCACCCCACAGTGGGCACAATGGCCGATTAAGATGTTCAAAAGGCGAGATAAAGAATCGCGGTTTTTCGCGAGGTTGACATTTATTAGTTAAGAAGACAATATCTCAGCACATTCATCGCCCAGATCTTTCGGCGATCTTTCGGTTCTTGGGTGATAAACAAAACAACGAAACTTCATGTTTGGACAAGTGTAACGCAGAATGCATCCCAACGAAGCGCTAAGTTTATAATACATATATATATATATATATATATATATATATATATATATATATATATATATATATCCATAAAACGTATTAACCCACATAACGTGATTCCAACGGATCATGTGAAGATGAGCGATCTCCGTACAGGTAAAAACAATTTTTGATGAAAACAGGAGAGAATTTAGCCCATAATTTCATTCGCCTCTTGATGTTCTAGAGGTACTATTAATAGGTAGTTTTTAATAGGTTTAAATTTTTAATTTTTAAATAGGTACTATTAATAGGTAGTTTTTAATTTAGCCCATAATTAATAGGTAGTGTACTAGACTTGTAGACAGGTCTACTTCCTAGAGTGAACATGACAAAATCTAGTACACTCAGCTGATTAGCCTGGAGCCTGCCAGTGATGTTCCAGAATTTGCCAGACAGATGTGCCAGACTCCCTATTCAATTTATTCTTAATCTGGTAATTAAAAACTCTAGAAAATTTGACGTTGATTTTTGAAGTTGTCTTTCAACAGCTTAAACACGTATATTTTGCAACACATGCACATAATTTCAACTGCGAGTAATGATCTAATATTCCAAGCGATTAAGAATGTTTTGTGAAAAGTTTCATGGCTCATTCAAGTAAACCGTGATGCATTAAGAGTCCCAACTATGACGTTAATAACGCAAGTAGGTGTTCAGTTAGCTTGTTAAATCCATATGTCTGGGTTTAAACTTTCTAAAAATCTAGTTCTTTTCAATTTTTGAAAACAGTTTTCATCCTAAATTTTCCCATAAGACTGGAATGTCAATTTCGGTCTAGAGGACAGATTGCAGCGTTTTCTGAATGGAAATGACTAACTCACAGAATCCACCATATCAGTACCCACCAAAACATGAAAAGTAAACCCCAAACCCTCAGCTGTCTCAGTTACCTAACGTGTAAATAAAATCGGCAAAAACATTGTCCCAATGTCGACTTACTATGATGTTTACGAGAAGCTCAGTTTTGGATTGTTTATTTGATTTTATTTACACATTTGGTTTTAAGCTTAAGGAAAAGACTAACACATGATGTCCACTTTATCAAACCATTTGCAATCGATTTTTAGATATTTCCTCATCTTCAAGGAAGAACATATAAATCATGAATATGTTTCACGGTGTATGAGATCATTTATGATTTTATCGTACCTATCAAGGAGCACTCAAATCGCAACTTCCTATGGTGACTAGGAGTCAATCGTCTCGTGATGTCCCGAAGAAGCTCTCTATCAAATTTCGACTTCCTAGATTGAACAGGAGAGAATTTAGTTGAATCAGCTGATCAGGAAAGATCCCATATTTTCGATCGTCTCGTATCATCCACAGAGTATACCCATCAAATTTAAACTCCCTTGGGTAAACAGGAGAGAATTTGGGTCACTCAGCTGATCGGGGAAGAGCCCTACATTTCAATCGTCTCATAACGTCCCAAAGAGTATCCCCGTAAATTTTCAACTTTCGCGGTGAACACGAGAAATTTAGCTCACTCAGCAGATCAGGAAAGAGCCTTATCATTAACTCAGAGAGTCTCCCTATCAATTTTCAACTTGCTAGGAAGAATAGGAGAGAATTTAGCTCACTCAGTTGATCAGGAAAGAGCCCATCATTTCAATCTCTGTCATTAACTCAGAGAGTTTCCCTATTAAATCTCGATTTCCTAGGATGAACAGGAGAGAATTTAGCTCACTCAGCTCGTGGTTTGCGAAAAAGAACCGTGTCGAAATAATGTAACGCGAAAAAAGTGGGACAGCCTTGAAAACAGGTCCATGCCATATAACATACTAGCCGCGTTACCCACCCGATGGGCGGAAAAATCATCGGTGTATCGATGATCAGAGTCGTACAATGACGCAGTAGGTACAGTCAGATTAACTCTTCGTTTCTTCGTGCAGACAGGTGCTAAAAGATCGCGTCTTTTCCTTCTGCCAATATCAGGTTTATTAACGATAGGCGCATTGTTACTACTTTAGCACAAACCCCCGTTCAAATTCACAACTAATTTTGGGTTGAGCTGCACCAGATTACCAATAATCAACAAAGCAATCGGTTTCATGTTGAACAGTCGCCGTCATGTTGCTCTACAGTCCTTAGAAACCAAACAATCAGGTTGCGACGCCGGTTACCAGTGCGTTTCATGGACCCACATGTACGGGTCATTTTCACCTATGTCCTAGGGTGAACAGGTGAGCATTTAGCTCACTCAGCTGATCAGGAAAAAGCCCATTATTTTTTTTTCGATTCTCGATGTTCCCAGAGAGGCTCCTCATCAAATTTCAAATTCTTAGGATGAATAGGAGAGAATTTAGCTATGCCAGCTGATCTGGTTGGAACCCGTCATACCATTCGTCTATTAATGTCCTAGAGAGGCTCCCTAACAAATTTCACATTCCTAGGGTGAAAAGGAGCGAATTTAGAGAGCTCAGCTGATCTGGTGGGACGGTTTTTAACAGGTTTTTTTTTTTTTTTTTTTTTTTTTTTTTTTTTTTTTTTTTTTTTTTACACAAACCTTCCCCGTGTCATCCCGATCATTTTTCAAAAATCCCTTTCAAATCTGTCCATGAGTTTGAGCGTGAAGGTGCTGACATTACTCATTTATAGAATAGATAGATAGATTCTGAGACAGTTTAGTTTCTGTATACCAGAACTTTAGTTTCAAAGATGTAATGTAACAGTACTATGTAGAACATCTGTGAATAATAACGGTTTTGCAGCATAAAGCAAAATAGAAAGCTTCTCTGTTAAAAATTAGGCCAAAAGCTGAAAAGCTTTACGTTTTGATTTGTGCACCAAACCGTGGTAATTTAAAGGTGTTTTGAATAGAAGGTGACATTCATTATGGAAGATTATCACAAAAAGACTTCAGCATCTCTTCTCTAATTATGTCATGCTAAGTTTTTTCGATGCCTATTGATATTTTCAATAACGGCTAGATATTGAAGAACTATTTCAGTAAGTGTAGAACAAGGTCTTTATTGCCACGGTTGAAAACTTTCCCAACATTGTAAAATAAATTATTCATCACTATCTTGTGTGATCGGGAAACACACAATTCGTGTTTCATGTTCAGAGGGGTTTAAGGAGGAAAAATAAAACCAAAGTATAATTAGAAATCATACGAAAAAATGTGTAAGTCAGCTTCTACAGAGCTTCAAGTGTTCACTAATTGGTGGAACTATCCAAGTCATTTATCTACAAGTACGAAACGTCATTCTGAGGAAAGAGGAACGCTTCATAATGGAAACCACATGGGAGAAGTGACGAATATATATGTCGGTATGTAGGGAGTGTAAAGAAGATGTGAAAGGAAAATGCGCCGTGAACCAGTTTTCACCATGACACACCATCACGGTTCTACGAAAGCTATACTGACCAATTCAGCTCTGCACTTCTTTTCATTTCTTACCTATTTTTTAAGATGTCCAAAAAAGGAGCGAGTAAGGCACTTTATTTGAACCAATGTACAACAACTTCTGCTTTCAAGATCTACTTATAAAAATACACAATTAGGAAAAAAGGAAAAAACGCAGCAAATTATACACAAAGGTTTCATATTTTTTATTTCTCTGTTAAAAATATACATGTAATTTTTCTAAGGAGATCTCTGATCTTAAATCAATAAACGTAGTTGATATTATTTATAGTAATTTATTATTATTATACTATTCAACGTAACTAATAGACGTACAGTATACATCTGCCGAGAAGATTTTAATGAAGTTAAACAAAACACCTACATTTTACTGGACCTTTAGTAAGTAACAAAAGCTAATATAAACTATACTACCACCACATTCTAAGTAGGTGAATCGATATTAAAGTAGGCTCCAAGATACCAACTGAAAATTAATGAGATGAAATAAACACCTACTACGCTTCACCACCTCTATGTGAAACTCGATTTCGTGAAGTGAGGATTCCCTTGGAATAATATATCAGTAATGCGACCTTCAGAGTTTGCATGGCGATTTTTACTACGTTCACACCAGCCATGGTTCACTCCAGTTCTGAATGGATTCTCATTGGACCCGTTCTCATTGGATTCAGTAACAAACAGAATAACTATAAGTATTTACCTATTCGAAATTTTAGTCGATCCCTCTTATGATCGATCGAAAGTGATGCCGTTGTTTCAGGACGAATTAGACCCCAGAAATGTGTTAATACCCACGTTTCAAAAACTTTGGTCCATCAGATAAATTCCTGATCAACTGTGTCAGAAGGTACAGACAGGAAAATGCTATAATCTACAGTTGAATTATACATTAGAGTGATTTCTCAAATTGTACGAGTAATATACCCTCCGAAACCTAGAGCTCCATTCCAAATTACAGCATTCAAGTTGTATTGGAACAAAATTATGTAAAGAGCTAACTCTGCTGATTAGAGTGGTTCCTCAAGTTGTAATTGCACTCTACCACACCCAGTTAGATCCCGTTCAAAAATTCAGCATCTTAAGTTGAATAGAGCCAAAATCAGTTACGTATTTATATGAGTGTAGCGGATAGCTATGCCCGTCATTTCTCTTGCTCGCCCTTATCACGTACCATAAATTATCTGTTTGAAATAAGTTTTTTCAAAGCTGCCAGAAAATACACCTGAAGAGGTATTATATTATTTTAATTATTTCCGATGTAATCAAGCAGCACACAGTTGCATCCAACGGGAGGGATGTAAATACTAAGCTCACGACTGGATTTGAATGTTACCCGAGAAGAAACCTTCCAACCTTCCTGTTTGGCTTAAACGTAAGAACTCGTTGATTTCCATAGTTACAGAGTTTTTTACCCGGAAGACCAAAGATGTTAGGTTTTTGATATAGATCATGCTCAGGCCAGGAACTCGCCGAACATTTTGGACAAAACCAAATCGAAATCGGTCCATATGTTTCAGAGTTCAGTCTGCTGCCAAGATATGATTTATTACCCCCCCCCCCCCCCCCCCCCCCGAGAGATCGTCAAATTCCACAAAAACTTATTCATTTAATACTCTTTTTAACGATACAATCAAGATTAATTTTACTCTGCTAAATAGGGGAGAAAATAAGTTTTAAGTTTCAGTGGAGTTGAGAGTTTTCTTGAAAAATTACCCTTTATGAAACTAAGAGTTTGGGGTCGATTTCAACGTATTTTTTCAGGCCAAATCGATTGGAAACACTAGCAGATCTCTCCAACTCAGTTATAATCGAGTTACACACAAACTCACAAATTTTTAGTGTAATTACTATGCTCAATTTTGTACGTGTCTTAAAGGGTAAAACTAGTTGACTAGGTATAGCGGAGTGAGATCTGCAAGTGTTCGGTTCAGCATAAAAAAATAATTGGATAAAATACCCGCCAAACTCATAGGTTCATGGAGGGTCATTTTTTAAGAAAACCCTCAATAAGCGTTACCCATGGGCGCGAAAAAGGTACCTATTTCCACTATTTTTATTTTAACTAGGTCAGGCAGCTATATTACGACAGGTTACAGTTTTAACTAGTCAAAAACTATCAGATTACACGCTTTTGAATTGACACTTTACTTTAGTAAAAAGTTGAGCGGGATTATGCAGTGAAAAGTATTGAATAAGTTCCAGTCATACAGCATGATCTTATGAGCGAATTTTCGGGAATTATAATATTTTGTTACATAGTTTTGAAATTTGAGCACTTTGAAATAGTTTATAACAAATTTCATGGCAACAAAATTCGTTCTAAATAATACTTTGTGACTCAAAAAAGATTTAGAAATTTTAGCTTTTCAGGGAGTTTTTATTGATTTTCAGCAAATAATAATGAAATTTAAGTAAATTTGTCAGCATAACTTTTTGCATAAATTTTGTAATGTTCTAGTTTGCCGTTGATGAACAAATTTTGACTAAAATTTGGCGAAAAAATATAAATTTAACTATTTTTAGCCGTTTTTAGCTATTTGCAGTGATTTTTTAGTACATTTTTGAAATTTGACCAATTTAATGTGCTCAAAAAGTGATGGCCAACAAACTCATCTTTTCTTTTGGAAAAATTGATTTTTTTGGTGCAAGAACGGAATTTTTATCTCAATCCTAAAGAGAGTTATCGTTTGGAATGACATATATATATGAAAAAACGTTAAACTCTAGGATTAGTTTCAGAATGCCTCAAAACGGATTTCAATGAAGAAAGTTTTCGAAAATTTTGATTTTAAAATTTTTGGACCCATTGCAATAGCTTCATTTTCTACTAAAATTCGCTAAAAGGGGTAACACGCATTAAGGAAACAGAAGTTTTCGGAGCGTTGCGTCAGCAAATTGTTAAATTACATTTGCAACGTTTGAATTCACACAGCACAAAGGGATTATTCAAAATTGCATACCTACCTAATTGTAGAATTGTTTAACTAAAAAGATTGCGGACTTGCCCACTCAGCTGATTATGTTGGTATTACATTTTTAAGACTCCTACACAAATTTCAAAATTGTGATTGAATATGGCATAGATTAGCCTTCGACTTCGTTTTATTCCAGAATTTGACGAAACTTTGGGCGGCACTACATGATTCAACTTCATCTGATGTACATATAGGTTGAAAACGGATCGGTAGCCCTATGGAGGAGTAGTGTGGATATGATTTTAGCATGAAGCATGGTTTAGCCATAACACCCCAGCCCAAAAACAATACTAAACAGCCCGAAAAAAAGCGTAACAAAACGTTGCAATTTATTACAAATTTAGTTAACTACCCATTAAATTTAGTAACAATAACCGCTGACCGCAGTTCAATGACCGCTCCACGCGCCAGCTCTTCGAGGCACAATCCCGTGCGTACGTAGGTCTGTGTTGTAACGTTTATAATCGAATAAAGTCTTTTCAAAACTGATCAACGGCTACAACTCGTTTTATAAACGCACGCACACACAGACACACACACACACACACACACACACACACACACACACACACACACTCATATATATATGGACGGTCACAAACCAGGAATCAATTCTAGGGCTCATTTCTGAACTGAAGTTCTTCCTAGAAAATTTTTCCTGAACGTTGTTTTCGAGTTACATAATTTTTTTAAAATGTTTTCCAACCTATGACATCAAAACAGCCATGACTCCTTCAATTTACATGTTAATTGAAATTGATTACACCGTTAAAAAATTGCCTGCCTTTCTGACAGACACCCTCATCTTTGAATTGGCAAAACAGGTGGAAAATCAACTTGGAAACAAAAAATTTGTGAAATCTTGGAAATCTCCACTTTTTTCAAACTATCATAGGTTCCTGTAATCCCGCACGTGCTTTTTTTCCCAGCAAGCCTAAAAGTTACGCCAAAACCTCAGCTTGCCAACGGTATAGTCAATTTTATTTTTACTTTGCTCATTACGGGAGAAAACTATGTTGTAATGTGGAAAAACATGAGTTTTTCATCGAAATCAAGTGTTTTTAACATGTATCATGTTTTACCGCTGAGTTTTGTGCTCAAAAATAAAGCAAAATTAAACGCGAGCCGTCATGTTTTCTATTGATTTTCACGTACAACCAATGCGTTGCTAGAGGAGTGTAACTCCCACAGTTTTCATTGCAGGAAAATCGTTTGCCACTTTTTGGAATGCTCTCACTTTATCACAACATCTCTTGATACCTAAGCCACTGTAGTGTCAAGGAAAGCTGATTTATAACGCTACGTTACTAATTAATATCGCTTCGTAAACATAATGAACTAATAATGCGAAAAGAAGGCAACGCATGGTAGGTACTTTTGAATGTAGGTACTTGCAAGCAGAAAGTACTAAACAGTGCACAGGCCTCTGTGATCAGATGATTGGATCCAAAAGCTGATTTCTATGGTATTTAACTCTGAAGCTGAAATTTGAAACACGGCCTTTGTAATACAGGTAGAATAGAATTTCAACGTACGGAACCACCATAATCTGCTGATTGAGCTTTTCAGCTAATTTTTATGGAATTTAATCTAAGAAGCTGACATTTGAAACAGAGCCTCTATGAGACAGGTAGAATAGAATTTCATCGTGCGGGACCACCTCAATCTGCTGAGTAAGGTCTAAAAACTAATTATATTATGATGTTCA
This sequence comes from Adelphocoris suturalis, assembly GCA_030762985.1. Taxonomy (NCBI): domain Eukaryota; kingdom Metazoa; phylum Arthropoda; class Insecta; order Hemiptera; family Miridae; genus Adelphocoris; species Adelphocoris suturalis. The sequence goes on from CM061040.1 coordinate 30,846,034, forward strand.
TCCTATGAAGCTAAAATGTTTCTCAACAAACACATACGCACTCAGTTCATAATTGAATCGTTTATTTCAGAAACCACCTAAGTGCGCTTTTTTCAACTTTTGGAAAACTAAAAAAGACTGTTTTGCAGCTTAAGCTTAAGTATAGGTAGTAGAGGGTAGGAGGCTTAGGGTAGGTAGGGGCTTATAGTATCCTTCAAATATTTTTTTACCAAATCAAGAACATGCTATTGGAATAATCTATTTTGTTAATTTTTTTTTCTTCGAGTTTTTGAGTTATAAATTTTTGAAAATTTTGCACTTAGGTGGTTTCTGCAATACATGAATAAATCCAAAGTGATTTTTTAAAAAATTATTATTGAAATTAAGTCAAACGATTAATTTTTATCTGTTTTGGTATCAAAAGTATGTAAGAGAAACACTCAAGTATAAACAAGAGTGGTTTTTACTAGGCATTAAACGGAAAATACTTGTTCAAGTAGACTACACGCTTCAGTGTGCTTGGGCTACAGCGACGGCGTTTGGGTTCTTTCTGAAATAAATGGATTCTATTCAAGGCTGTCAAATAGCATTGGTGATATGGAACATTGGTTATTTCGGCACTAAACGATGTATTCACCTCTGAAAAGAACAGTACCACCAAAACAAAATTTTTTAATTTTTGTCGCTTAGGTGGTTTCTGAAATAAACGATTCAATTATTTTCGCAGTCTTGAGTCATAAGGATCTGACAAAATTATCAGATCAGACAGTTATATCTTGATAACTGATAATGGGGAACTGTTGTTGTTGTTGGTAACCGGTAACTATACTGAGTGACTAGAAATGGTTGGTGACACTAATCTAGCAAATTTTACTTCATGCTTTCATTTTTTGGGGTAAAAGGGGGACCTTTCAATAAAAAGGGGGAAATATTGAGGTACCCCGGAGGCCTTCAGGGATCGGGGTAACGGCAGACTGAAAAGGGGACAATTCCCCTTTTGGGGTACCATTGGCAACACTGATCTGTGGGATAGTCGGAATAGAATTTCAACATGCGGAACCACCCTAACAGCTGTGTCAAGCTAAAATATACAACTGAGCACCTATGGGATAGTCAGAATAGAATTTCAACATGCGGAACCACCCTAACAGCTGTGTGAAGCTAAAATATTCAACTGAGCATCTATGGGATATTCAGAATAGAATGTCAACACGTGGAACCACTCCAACAGCTGTGTGAGGTCTTATACTTAATTTCTATGCTATTGGCCCTTTGAAGCTAAAACTTTAAGCTGAGCCAACTGACCATCACCTATTTGGAGTTTAATAAAGAAGAAATGACAGTGAAGCGTATTTATATAGCACATGATGGTGTTGGAGATATTTGGGCAATTGAACCACCGCTGGTAAACAAACTCTCCATGTATTTTTCTATGTCACACTGGGTACTAATCTATTGATTTTTCACCCTCCTAATAGTATGGAGCCACTATAGCCCTGCGGTGTACGATTAACAAAGTGAGTACCCACTCTGATCAACTAAATGAGCTCAGGAACTCATTTCTCTCCTAATACACGAAGGAAGCTGAAATTTGGTATTGAGCAACTTTACGACGTGAGAAAACATGATTCATGATTTTCATTTAAAGGTTGCAACAGAAAATCGACAACCGGTCTTGTGATTTGCACGATATGGTATAGGTGAGTATGAAAACACGAGTTAGGGGTTATTTGTTACGTATTGTATTACGCTGAACCGAATGGTAACTTGAAAAAAAAAAAAAAGCTTCTTCATTGCTCGTCAGCTCCAATCCTAGAACGGAATAAGATATCGCAATAAATTCTGGCGTCACCATCGTTATCAGCACTAAAAAACCACTCGGCGAAAAATGGGAAACATTTTTTCCATGTACCTACTCAATGCCAAACATTTTTATACAGAAACTGTAGATTTTTCAGTCGGACTTTCATTTATCTACAACTTGGTATCAGGCACCCCAGAAACGCTCTCTAAGTTACAACTCGATAACTCGAATTTTGGGACACACACACACACACACACTATATATATATATATATATATATATATATATATATATATATATATATATATATATATATATATATATATATTTATTTATTTATTTATTTATGCAGATTCCAGACGATGATGAGTTGTAAGGAACAGACAGCACTCTTTGTTGACACCGAAATACTGAACGATTAAACGAAAGTCTATAAAAAATCACTTCCGACATCGAGAATTGACTACAAATCGAAGATTTCATTATTATAGATGAGTATTATTTAAAATAAAATTAAATAGATACATCACCATTGTATGACGAATTTCAGGTGGTTGAAACGGAGATGTGTATGTAATCGTGAGACGGAAATTCGGAGTTCACTGTCAGAATAACAAGGTAAGTACCTCTTATAAAATGAAGATAAAAATATTTTATTCGTAATAGCCAAGTAATAGCTGTGGTGACGAGTACAGTTACCTACGTCAGATTACCAAGTCAATTCAAACTCAACTGATTGTAACGCATGTTAACAGCCATTATTCAGATTGAAAAGTAGGATCCTGGAAGTCACGAATGGAAAAAACCTAAATAAATGGAAACTCAAGGATGACATCAGCGTTACATAAAATGTAATTTGATGACTCTGCATTTGCAGTATTGATTATAATTACACTGCCAGTTATTTATGATTAATCAACTTTACGAGGGGTTTCAACCATTATCTCAACGTTAACATTAGTTTGAAGTTACACTACAATACAATCTACCAAGAAATCTGTTCATTCTTCACACGGACGGATGAAGTTAAATGAGATTTCATAAGAAGTTTTAACGTAGGTACTAATGTTCGCTAATAGGAGTTGCATTACCATGGAACATGTTTTAGCTTACACCTAATTCCATATAGCGATACGAATCCACGATACAAACAAGCATTGCTAAATATTATTCAACATTCTCACAGATTAGAAGAGCGCATCGCATAATTACTTAGGTTCCGAAGATTGCTAACATTGTTGACCCACTAACTGTTGTAACTAAAGGCTATATCCTGGGGTTCCGGGGTAGGGACGTTCAATACCTATCGATACCAGTAAAGTATCGATTACTCCTTTTCGATACCAAGTATTTTTGGTATCGATACATAGTATGATTCAAGTATGAGTACTCATATGGATATTTTGGCCCGTATCGAAAGAAATATTTGAATGCCGTATTAAAAAAATTAAATAAAACAAAATGACCTATATGAAACAAAAAATTCAAATTCAACAAAGTCGATTTTAGGGCTGTGGTGGGACGCGGTTTTTTACACTCCAATGCGACGATAGGGGCACTATGATTTGACAAGTAAACAGCGTTGAAATCCGAGCTCTCCATATTATTCATACCTACTCAAGTAAAGAGCGGCAACCACTCACATCCAAACTTTAAAACCCTTTCATCATGGATCATGGAAGAGATAGCTTCTTCCATGCTCTTTTATTGGATCCTTATCAAAGAAGCGTTCGCCGAAAATCTTGAGCGTCTGACATTCCAAAGCGGAATGGAAATAGCTGATTGGAGGCTGTAGTGTAGGAGGAGAAATGCAAGTATGTATTACCATTGCATCATTATACCATTGAACTTCTTGATAAGTACTAAAGTGTTTTAAGATCTTTTTTTATGAGTATTTTTTCATGTTATGATTTTTTCATACCTTTTTTTAAAAAATTTTCTTATGAGTATTTTTTGCAAGTACTCATGAATATCGATACTTTCCATATTTGAATAGTATCGAATATTTTCATTCAAGTACTTTAATGAGTACTGGTATCGATACCTCGGAAGTATCGAACGTCCCTATTCCGGGGAAGCTGAATAAGAATAATTTGTATACAGATAAATATCAAAGATTCCCGTAATATATATAAATCAGCAGCAATTATTTTTAAAACATTCAAGTAGGACAGTTTAAGTAGGATAAACCGTATATCAAAGCTCCAACAGGGATGGGTTGTATTTACGTGCTTCCAGTAATCATTTCCAAGATTGGACACTATTGTTGCGAGCAGAAACAACAGCCAACATGCTAAACAAAGCTGCTCCGAACCTCCTGTTGTCTGAATAAACACGAACTAAAAAAAAAAATCCCAAGATAATTATATCTGTCAAAGATGACCTACGTGTCCTTCAAACAAAACTCCAACGACAAATAAATAGGTTAATTTAAAAAAAAGTTCAATTAGACAAATTAAAACAATAAAAAATAAAACCACTAAAACACTGAAAATAGTTACACCTTTGTAATTTAGTAATACACCTGTCAATTCTTACACTTCCTCAACTCTGCACTAAACTTCCTGGAACGCCCCACAAAAATCGTTCACCACTCTGCTCACCTCTCGGTTTATCTCCCAATCTTCAGCCAAAAAAAAAAAAAAAAAAAAAAAAAAAAAAAAAAAAAAAAAAAAAAAAAAAAAAAAAAAAAAAAAAAAAAAAAAAAAAAAAAAAAAAAACTTTTTTCTTTTTTCCCATTTCTATATTTGTTAACTCTAGAGTGATTAGTGGTATTTCACCCATATTTTTAACCCTCGACGTTAAATTTGAACATCCCTTAAATTGGTAACTTCCGTTCAAATCTGCTAGTCAGAAAAGGGTTTTTCTTGTCCGGGGGATGGATGTCTTCGATTCTAGATCTTATTCCCAAGATGAGGTACGAAAAGCTATGTGGGCCCCCCGACTATTAACACTGTTGCTGGCAGCTGTATTTTCCACTTCTATTGAAATCCTGTATGTATTACCATGTCTATTGAGTTTGTCCTACAAGACCTTTTCCAAGTAATTCTAAACAACTATACCATATACTTGCCAGACTTGAGCCTGACTTATTTTTTCTTAATAGCTTATTCTTCTTGAACTTAGTACTAGCTTACGTGCTTTATATTCTTACGTGCCTTCCTTACATGCTCAACGCCCACTTGCTCAACTCTAACTTAAGTTCTTATGTAAATGTACTAAAGCCATGATCGTGATGTATTATCGTTATGTATTCCCAATCTTTTATTCCCAATTGTTGATTTGTTGCCTGATATGGGGTCTGGGGCGGTCTCAGAGTTCCTACCATCTAGTGATAAATTATTCAAACTATTTTTCGCTTAATAGTTCTCCTATGCTGTATACATATACTGCCGCTGATTTTCTTTTCAATTTTGCAATAGGCAATTTCGCGTAAAGAAATAGTCAATATGTCGTACATCTTACGAGATTTGTTCAGATATATTTAAATCTATTTTTTAAATTAATTAGTTAATTTTTTGTTACTAATTTATTTTTGCGATTTTAGATCACGTTTTTACTTACACAAATTTTAAGGGATCGAATTAAGGGAATATGAAATATTCAGCAGAGATTTATTGCAGTATTCAGCTTTTATCCCAGTTTTTGCTTTCTCACTACCGAAGATGCAAGCTATGTGTTTGTGATTGAAGTTGACAAAATTTTTGTCCTCCAAAATCAAAATTTCCACTTGCTTTTTGCGTTTCAGACCTTGCTGATCAATTTTGGTTCCGTTTCTGTCTGTTGTAAATCCTTGTCACGCCCAAAACTATACCAAGTTTCAGTCCGATTCCGATGAAATGTTCAGGGATTGCGCGGACTAGCTCCTAGACGGTCCCCTATAATTTTCAATACCGTCGAATTAACAGTAGTCTGTGCGCATGTACCAACGTGAATTTCTCATCACGTCGATTTCTCATCATCTGTTGATCCGATTTCGTTCAAACTAGGCAGGTAATTTGGTATATGTTCTAGAAGAATGCCCCATAAATTATATCGCGACTGGTAGACCATTGCGCATGCGCGAAACTTCGAATCTTATGGAACGCTTTTGATTAAATTTTCAGGAATTATGGGGATAGCCTCTGCACGATCCCCTATAACTTTCATTGCAGTTTGTTTATTATAACGTCGATTTCTTATCATCCATTGGTCCGATTTCGTTCAAACTTGGGGATTGGATGGGTATATGTTCCAGAAATATTTCCTATGAATTATATAGCTATTGGTAGAGTAATAGCTATAGCGCGTGCGCAAAATTAAAATTAATCGACATTGACAGAACTCCCGAGACTAATGGACCGATTTTTATGAAATTTTCAAGGATTATGCGGTTTAGCTCCTAGACGTTCCCCTATAAATTGCATTGCCGTTGGATTAATAGCAGTCTTTGCGAATGCGCAAACATTAATTTCTTATAACGTCATCTTGTACTTTGTTTTTCAACAAATTCTATACGTCCATGTCACAATATGTGAGGAAGTTATACAACCCACCCAACTTGGCAGACGATGAAATCCGTGTCAAACAATTCGATAATGTTCTGCTTTACAATTAAACTGAAAGAATGTATATGGATAATTGCGAATGAATAAATTATTTATTCCCTTACAACGTCAGATGTTATAGCCAATACAGGGTTGTGATAACCAAAATAACCCAAGTACCTAATTTTAGACAAAGTGTTTGGACATGGCGTCCGAAGATAAAATCGATGGAAGAACCTCCACGCGTTGATAAAATAACGGGATGTGTTATAAGATGTAATCCAAACGTTCACAGATTACGGAACTTTACTCGAACAGCTGGTTAGGTTGGAGCCCGTCATTTAATTTGTCTTTTGATGTTCCTGAGGGACTCCCTATTAAATTTCAACTTTCTATGGTGAACAGGAGGGAATTTAGCTCATTCAGCTGATCTGGACGGAGTCCGTCATGTCATTCATCTCTAAATGTTCCAAAGAGACCCCCAACTTTCAAATTTCAACTTTCTAGGGCGAGGAAGATAGAATTTAGCTCAATCAGCTGATTACGATAGGCCGGTTGTGTCATTCGTCTCTTGATGTTCCAGTAGAGAGACTCCGTATTAAATTTAACGGTGAACTGGAGGGAATTCAGGACGAATTCTCTGATATTTCAGTGAGAATTCAGCTGATCAGAACGAAGCCCATCATTTAATTCGCAGATTCGGCAACAATATTCGGCAATTTCTCTCACTTTTTGACCTTTGAAACGAAAGGAAAGTTCTGGAGGAAGGAACTCTGCATCGAATGAGACTGCTGCCAGCTGTATAACTCATTTTCCCCGATTTTTCTCGAGTTTTCAAAGTTTTCATGACTTATTAATATCCATGGAAAAAAAGCAGGGGCGTTACTAGACAAAAAGCAAGAGAGAGAGAGAGAGAGAGAGAGAGAGAGAGAGAGAGAGAGAGGGGGGGGGGTATAATGAAATTCCCAACTAAACTAAAAGTTTTCCCAACTCAAAAAAAGGGAAATAAAAAGAAGAAAATGTATAGTATCACTTATAAATGACACCTGCTACCTACAGTTGATATTTATTACCTATAAGTACCTATTAAGTAGTAACACTACTACACTAGGTACTAACACTACTAATAAGTAACGTAACACTTATGTAAAATGACCATTTTCATGTGAGTTGTTAAAAATTTGATAACATATCTTTAGTAGGAGGATCGCAATATTAGTTATAGATTAAGACAATTAAGATTATTACTGTCATCATTCGAAACCTAAAGAAAAGTGTAAATGACCTGGGTAAATCTTCCGCATATTAACTACAGCAAAAAGCGATTTGCTCATTAGTAAATCAGATATATATTTACTTTTTTTTTAAATTGAAACAATAATTATAATTGGCAAATAATGATGAGAAAATATACAATTATTAAAACTTTTATCTCTACACGATTAGTGTTTAAAAGGTTGAGTTTTTATTGGAAGTGTATATGCCGCTTTTTCATTTAGCCTAAGCTTGTACCATACCACATTTTCTATTTCAAGATTGTCAACAAGATCTTTTTCGCGTTGTTAATTGGAGCAATGGACGTAGGCAATCATCAGCCATTGTAGCCTGTAATGTATTTATCATTTGTTTCAACTACTGAATGTTCTCCATTGAACTACAGGGTATGAATTCGCTTGAGAGTGAAAAATATTTCGGGTAAGTAGAACGAAAATAAAGTAAAACGCCGTCAAGCACAATTTTCTGTCCTAATCCATTTTCGAAATATAACATAATTGGGAAATGCTGAGGAAATTTGGGGAAATTTGAACGAAGAATTCCAGTTTCATGCAAAAAATGAAAATAACTCGAGTAACTGGTACTTACAGTCGGTAAAATCAGGATTTGATTAGAATTAGACTTTCAAATAGGTGGGTCTCTTCGGATTAAGAATTTTATCGCCACCTCACAAATTTGCCCAACTTCTCCCAAGTCCGTAAAAACTGAGGGGGGAGCCCCCACCCCCCACAGCGCCGCCCCTGGTTGATTGATAGGAAGTTCGCGCCTTCTCGTAATGTTTGAAACAGTGCTGAGAGCCGGTGCAGGCCGGAAGTGAAATATACAGGACAATGTTTTTGCAGCAAGCATTTGCCTAGATCAGTTGCTAACTAGCAAAAGCATAAGGTGTCAAGCAAGAGATCCAGGCTCTATCAAATGCTCATTTTCAAATGACCTTTTGCAAATACTTGGAAGCAAATACCTACTCAAGTGAGGTTAGCATGTAAGTAATTTCTTGAAGTAATTTCCGAAACTCCGAAACTGATATCTATGTTACGCTGATCCAAATACACTTTCCTCTGACGGGATTGGACAAATTCGGCCATACCTAACTCTTACAAGGATAACTTAGTTTCACAGGGGGTAAAACTCTTCTAAAACCGCAAAAACTTCTACTAACAAGCTGCTTCTGAGTAGAACGAAAAAAAGACCAGCAAATGTTTGAAAAAGTAAGCAAAAGGTGTGTTTTATTCACCTGATTTCTAGCATTACCCAGGTTGATTCTAGCAAAAGGTATTTTGCTTTTTCTTTTGAGCTATTGCTTGTACAGGTTAGATTAGCATAAACGTTTGCTATTTTTATTCACTCAATTTCTAGCATTTACTTGAAATCCTCCAAGTGTTAGCATTTGCTTGGTTTTATTCACATGATCCAATATTAGATTAATATGTTAACTTTCGAGGAAAAAAAGTTTCTGATCGGCGGAATAAGAAAAGGGGGGGCTCTGTTTTTTGTTATCTAGTAAGAATGTGTAAACAGCTTAACAGGTCCCAAAGTTTTAGCTTCATTGCAAAGGCATACGGAACAAATTATTTTGTAGTTATTAATGATGTTTGAAAAAGTAATAATGTTTGAAGTTATTAATGATTTGAAAAACTGAACTTTCAGAAGCACCCCTACTTTGGGGGGAAAAAATCTGGTGAAGAAGCAACTCTTCCCAATTTTTATCAACTAATCTACAACTAACAAGTAGAAAACCCAAGGAAACAACAGCGAAATCAAAACTTTAAGGGGGGGGGGGGGGTATTCTAGCACTGCCCCACTGTGCACCGTTTCCTCCGAAACTACTGGACCAGTTTATGAACTTGGTCTAGAACTTAAGCGTCAATTGCAATCAACACCAAAGGATATAATTTAAGGTCTAAAACATTTGAAAAATCAAGATATCGAAAACTTTCAAGGTAAGTTCTTTTATTTATGTCACTGTTAGGTATCAACCCGAGGAATCGAATGAAACCACCCGGATAGATGTACGTTCATCCATTCGCTATAGAACTTTGACATACAAAAATAAAAGCAACACAAGAGCAAATCAAAACTGGTAGAATATCGTAAAAATAGTGTAATAAACTACGACGACCGTATCAGATGAATTCCAATGGAATTCTCACAACTTGGAATCGAGTTAAATAATAATAATAACAACCTTTACTTGGCGACCTGCCATATCTGGGTTGCCCATGGGACACAGATTAGATAGGACAAGTGTACCGTAGTTGGAGATTTATTTAATCTCATTAATTCTCAGTTGGTAAGGCCCGAAGTCAATATTCGATTTAATATTCTTCCTACTTAGATAGCATCTCGCTTTACAAATAAAGGGACAAGAAATGTGTAGGTGTTTATTTAATTTCTCCGTATTAGGCGTTATGTCTATATATGCAGTTATATATATATACATTATACTGATTCGGTATTGCATAATAGTCTTCGTTCAATAATTGTATAAAAGCGTTCTGGGTATAAAGGACATTTAATTCAGAAATAATAAACAGTTGTGTAATAATTTGCAGTGTTTTATTAGTGGGATATTTTTATCCTCTGTAGAGGTTACAGAGTTGTCATCGCGGTATCCCTTGTAGCAGGGACCGTCGATGCCTTTGCTCTGGGGATACCTTGTACGATGTCTCTCAAGACCTTCCAGTTCAGATGCGGCTTAAATTCTTAGAAAAAAAATAATAACAATAATAATAAATAAAATAAATGAAATAAAAATCAACTGGACAGGAAACTCTACATGCAAAAAAGGGGAACAACGCAATGAAGAAAACCAAGTTTTTGGAAGTATTACGTCAGACAATTTTTAACTGCATTTACATTTCAATTCGCGCAGCCCGAAGAGACTAATTTTAAAAGTTTAAAATATAGAATTCGTGAACTAGAAACATTGTGGCCTTGAGCTCACTCAGCTGATTATGTTGGTCACACAATTTGAAGAGGCTCCTTTACGAATTTCAGAATTGTAGATTGAATATCATATGACAATAACTCTCCTTAGGATTGAGATTTTAAAAAAATCCGTTCTTGCGCGCAAAAAAAAAAAAAAAAAAAAAAAAAAAAAAAAAAAAAAAAAAAAATCAAACTTTCCCAATGAAAGGATGTTTTGTGGCCAGCACATTCTGATCACGTTACATTGCTCAAATTCCAAAAAATTTACTTAACAAAGTCGTTAAAAACGGCTAAAAGTTATAAATTTTTATTCTTTACCAGAAACTCAGTAAAAAGTTCCAGTCATGCAGTATGATCGTATGAGCGAATTATCGTAAATTACCGTACTGCATAAATACTGTTAAATTGTTTTGAAATAAGAGCTATTTTCGTGCGAGGAAATTGTTAACTATTAATTTTATGGCAAAAAAGTTCTAAATAATAATCTCCAATTCGAGAAGAGGTTTTGAATTTTTAGCCATTTTTGCAGTTTTTAAGCAAATTTAACGAATTTCAATAACATTTTTCAGCATAATTTCGTAAATGAATTTTCGAAGGTTCTGTTTTACAGATAATAAACTTTATTTGAGCAATATTCTACCAAGAAATATACATTTAACAATTTTTAGCCATTTTAAGCCATTTTTGGTGATTTTTCAAGAACATTTTGTGAAATTTGACCAATTTAATGCGCTCACAAAGTTCTGGCCAACGAACTCATAGTTTCGTTTGGAAAGCTTGATTTTTTGGCGCAACAACGGAATTTTTATCTCAATCCTAAGGAGAGTTCTCGTCTGGAATGACACATAAAATATATGAAAATAAAATAAAATATAAATAAATATAAAATATATATATGAAAAAACTTCAAGATTCGTTTCAGAATGCCTCAAAACGGATTTCAATGAAGAAATTTTTCAAAAATGTTGATTTAAAAATTTTCCGAGCCATTGCAATAGCTTCATTTTCTATGAAACTTCGCCAAAAGAAGTCATTAACAACGAACTAGAACATTAAAAATCGATGCAAAAATTTATTCTGAAAGCCGCCACTGCAATGAACTTGATGCGTTGAGGTAAATAAAAAAGTAGAACTTCGGCCTAACATTGGCCCACTCCCGACCTCACCCTGTCGGCTCAAACTTATATAACTTATATCCTGAGAGGCGCAAGCCCCCTGAGTCGCCTGATGCCAAATATGTAACGGTAGATCGATTCTATATAAGCTAAAACGAGGCGTCAAAATTCATGTTTTTGGACTTTTTCCCCCTCTCGTCTCACCTGATTTTTCGCCCACCCACATCTATCAGTTCTCCTCAGGCAATTTGCTGAGATTTGAAACATTGCTTAACATTTACTCATTGCTGAACATTTGACTTGACGAAGTGCCTTTTGGGGTTTTGGACCAAGTAGTTGGTGGGTGGCTGTATGGGAAGGGGTAATTTCACCCGTTCACCCTAGGTAGTTGTGATATTGATAGCGGACTTTCTGGGACAACGAGAGACGAATAAACTCAGGGGCTCTTTCCTGATCATCATAGTTAAATTCTCCCCTTTTCACCCTAGAAACGTAAAACTTGATAGTGAGCTTCTCTAAGGCATTAAGAAATGAAAAAAATTACGGTTTCCATCCTGATCAACTATGTGAACTAAATTCTTTGCTGTTCATCCAGGGAATCTGAAATTTGGTAGGTCTGGGACATCAAAAGACGAACAAACAGAGGGGCTCTTTCCTGATCAGGTGATTACATTAAATTCTACCCTGTTCACTTTTGGATATTTAAATTTGACAGGAAGAGTCTCTCGGACAACAAGAGTCGAATAAGGTGACTGACTTCATCCTAAGCAGTCAGTACTTTCCAACATTTTCCTCCTAGATCACCAAAAATGTGTGATATCTCCCTAAAAGACTCTCCGCAAAACCAAAAGATGCCAAGCAACAAAATGCATGTAATACCATCGGATTCGGGCCGCTTTTTCAACTTTTACAAACAATATTGCTGTTTTCCAAATGTGGTGGGGGAATATCTCCTTCAAACGGACTTCATTTAATTTCTATATGAGGACCAGAACGCACGACCTCTGCGTTGCCTACTATTACAGAGCTCTACAAGTTTAACACGAGATCAGTATGAAGTATGTAACAGATGTAACACTGTTTCATCCCTTTCTAATCCCATTTTGTGAAACTACTTCTATTCCATTAAGTGTCATTCTCTTGAAATTTTATCAATGTCAAGTATATTATCATTCATGACAAATTATAGATAGTAAAATTATATCATATCATTTCCAGTTTTCATCTCGTTTTGATGAACTTTGGTAGATGGTCCCCAATCCGTTTTGTTGCTCAAAAATCAAAACCTCACTCTACGCATGCGTAAATGTAAAATCCTTCAAGCCTCCTTTTCTCACGCTTAAACCAACTGATCTCGCTCAAGATAGGAGGGTAGAAATGACGATTTGATAACTCTATATGAGTTTCATCACAATCTAATCATTTGCAGTTGCTGCGAAAGCGCGAACCAGAAATTCTTTCAGCAACCCTGACTTTGGCAGTTTTCATTAAATTTCGATGACATTTTCAGGGATTGTAATAATGTCTTTCTTTTGAGATAATTTGAAATACTTCAATATAGTATTTTATAAGAATGAAACTCCGTCTGTCTGCTTGTCTATCTGTCGTCACTATGTACGGCCTTACGGATGAGTGGGAGGAGTCTACGAGTGGGAGATCTTCTTGGATTTTTCCCGTAAGGGGGCATAAGGGATTTTAAAATTTTCTAATCCCACTCGAACCGTGAGCTAGAGGGCGGGAGGGGGGTGGGAGCCCCTTTTAATGCGAGTTTTTTCTCGAGCGCTTCATCTTATATCCGCTGCGACACTAAAATTTGATCGAGACCACTTCCTCAGCGACAATGCTACGTTTCAGGACCCGTAGAACACGATGGTGCCGTCAAAATTGCCGAAAGATCCTTCCTTCCCGGAGAAATCAGCGAAAATATGCGGGAAATGACGAAAAAAATGCGTTCCCCGCTATGGTTTTTCTACCATAGACCCAGTAAATTTCGACGGTTTTTGTTCGGATCGGTCTAAAAATGTTCGTTGTAGTTCCAATTAGATCCCATGCGAGTTTCGAGACATGAAATTTTTTTTCCGATTGTAGTGAACGTGTAGTGTAGACGAAAACGTTGGTTTTCTAGCTACCGCTCTTCCTTATTCCGTCGAAACGTAGGTGTCAGAAGGTCTCCTGTTCGCCCTTCTACACACATAAAAAAATGGCCAATCTTTATTAAACCTAATAAACATTTCGTGGTTCCACATAGTTTTATGAGATTTAATTTGTTTGTAAGTAATTTCTAACAGAAAAAAAAACGTCTGCCAATTGAGTGGGCCCTATAACTTCCTCACATATTGTAACATGGACGTATAAAATTAGTTGAAGAATTGAAATGTTCTTAAAACTAAACATTTCGTGGTTCTTATAGTTTTATAAGATATATTTTTTTATTTTTCATTTATTTATGTTTATTTTATTTATTTATTTTATTTTATTTATTTATTTATTTTTTTCCGTTCTCTTGTGATTGAAATTGAAAGGGTTTGCAAGCAATTTTCAAACTTTCCCCGAACCATGAGCTGTAGGTAATCTTTACTTTATCTTTTTTTGCCATTCCCTTGGGATTGTCAATAGAAAGGGATTTTAATTAATTTTCAAATTGTCCACCCCCACCCGAACCATGGGCTGTAGGTCTCGGTGGTATGGGGACTATATTCCATCGCATCTATACATCGCACACCGAGCGAACGGGAAAACCAGCCCTAGAGAGTGAAGCGAGCTACATCCCCAACACATTTCAAATCACCCTCAGTGATCAACCGTTTCTAATCATTCTACATGTCCCACTCAACAGTAAAGACCATCGCATCTATACAGCCATACCGAGCAAGCGAATCGTGCGAGAAAACTAGGCTACTGGGTCTATGTATTCATGTCACGGAAACGAGGGAGCTATGTGCCACATCCAACTTAGCAGACGTGTTTTGGAATTTCGTGCATCTTGAAACGTGAAACATTATTGGAGTCAAAGTAATTTTCTCAATCTATTTCAAAGGATTATTGTTCAGAACAATAAATCATAATGAATAAATAATACAATCAAAATTGTACCCAATACAAATTCATTACACGTACAACCAATCGTTACTAGGGAGTTATAACATGTTCACACACCCCCCCCCCCCCCCCCCCATCATCATCACCAAGTAACCATTCAGTGCTTATCGGACAGCGCTGAATTTATAATAAATCATACCACATCTCATGCCCCAACCCCCCTTCCTTTCTTGCTCCTCAACTCTCCTGAGACGGAGAGAGAATCGCAGTAAAAGTATAGAGAGAATCGTAGTACTAACAATAACACTAGTTGTTAAGAATTCGCATTGATTGAAATGAGGAAAGGTAGGTACACCTAAGAAGCTACTAAAAACTAATTAGGTCTTCGCCTATTTTCGAATGTGTCTCTCCGATTTCATATAGAAAACAAGTGTCTCCACTCAACTCATTTCGTTGCCTGACTATTCACGCTGGTGTACCGACTGTGTGGTCTACTTCATCTGCCTTTCGTTCGGTGAGATCATTTGTACCAGAGTTCTCGATGAATATATATTAAGGATATTACTTGCAAGTTTCCAATATCTGAGACTGCTTGTAAGTAATGCGTCATTGATTTTCTAACAAATTTGTGACACTAAATCACGTTTCGAGAGCTTATTTTTTTCGTGGTTAATTTTACCAGGTATCAATTTTCCTCCTTCATTCATAATACGGGGCATGGTACTGATTAAAGCTGGAATTAAATTAATGATCAAAATTGCAGCTCCTATTTGGAAAAATACACGACTATCATGATGGGTGTGGCACATAGCTTCCTGGTTTCCGTACACATACTTATGCAGATCATTGAAATGTTTTGAATATCTACTCTTAAAGTTAATTCATTCAAAATCGGATGAAGTCACACTTGTTACAAGGGTTTGAAGCTCGCGTATTTGCAGCAGCATCTCATGTTACGATCGTGATAAATATCATTTGAGGTGATCAAATCGACTTTTACAACTACCATCCGAAACGAGTGGGTAGGAGGGATGATACGAAGTTGTACGACCCTGCATATATGCGTAATGGGAGTGCCACCGTACGTTAGTGTCACAATTGACAGTACGAAGACACCTAGCTACATTTATGATGCATAAGACGCTGATCATGATTAAAGGACGCCGCAAATGTGGCATAAGTTTCCTATGATCCTAAGTATGTTGAAATCAGTGTGGAACTCGTGAAACATCGTCACCAAAAGATGCTTGAGATGACCGATTCGATAACTTGTTTATGCTGTAGGTACGGTTTACTAGAAACTAAATGCGCCTTGAGCAAGACATAGATTTAACGTTTGAACATCTAGTTGATCAGCTTGATCTTTGGATCTTTTCGGTTGTGTGTCAATGTCAACCAATTTATTAAAATCAACATTGAGCGGAGGCCAAAAGGTTTCACAATGTCAATGACGACCGCATTGACAGTTGGTGGGTCAGCTCGTGATAAATACAAGGAAGTTTAGGTGTGTTATTTAATTTAAATAATTTCTATTCGGTAAGCGCCGACAACTACGAAGATATATTTAAATACGTAAAGTATAGACTTCGTTTAATTATTATAGACAGGTGTTCTGCGTAGAGCGGCTATCAAATAAAGAAATAATAAACCTTTGTGTAATAATTTGCAACGTTTCACTTTTTTAGTCCTAACCAAGATTGCACGGTGAATACAGAGTTACCGGAAAGCGATAATTAACCAAAACTGCCAAATTGGTTACTTGTATACATAATATGTAAACGAAAACCCCGGTCTCTGAAGATGGACTGATACGATTGATACATCACATGGCCTTGCAAGGTAACAACTTTTCAAGAATGGCGCAGAAGGCAGAGAACCAAGATGTAGGGCCGACACACGCGAGCTCCCACAGTCAACGCCCGATGTCACGGTTCCGTTTTCTTTGCCCATTGGATCTCCTGGCGTTCCAACCGCGACGAAGAAGCGAAATTTATTCCAGCTAGGTATTTATTTATAACTCATCAGGAACATTATTCCAGCTATGTACATATTTATAACTTCTCAGGAACATTCTCACAGTAATGCCGTATCAAAACCGGAAATTAGGGAACTTGATTAAAATGAAAAAAAAATTTAATGAAATGAAAATGGATTTAATTAATTAATAAAATGAAAAGAAAATGAATTAAAAAAAAAAAAAAAAATACTAAACTTGAAAAAGAAAAAACTGTAAACACTCCATCCAATGACCAACAAAAATGTAAAGGAGAACCCAAGAATCTCACAATAAGCGGGCAACAGTTATAAACCAAAACACAAAATTACGTTTTATTACGCTGATCCCGTTGCATTATCCGACTCTTGAGTTGCTTCGATTTATGGGGATTTCAACGAAAAACAAGGTTATTTCAACTGAAAATAATCATACATACACAAATATATTTGTCATTCCAGACGATAGAATTGAGATAAAAATTCCATTCTTACGCCGAAAAACCAACCTTTCCCAATGAAACGTTGGCCAGAACTTTTTGAGCACTATAAATGGGTCAAATTAAAAAAAAAAAGTGCTTAAAAAAATCACTAAAAATGGCTAAAACGGCAAAAAAATCATTGAATTCATATTTCTTAGCAGAACTTTAGTCAAATAAAGTTTACTGACATCGAACTAGAACATTAAAAGATTCATGAAAAAATTATGTTTTAAAAAAAATGTACTCAAATTTCATTCATATTTGCTGAACAATCAATAAAAACTGGAAAAAGCAAAAAATCCAAATAGATTTTTTTTTTTTTTAATTGCAGATTATTATATATTTAGGACGAGTTTCTTTGCTATAAAATTGGTAATTAACAATTTATTTGCACACAAAGTACTTAAGTTTCAAACCAATGTAACATACTACTTACAATAATTTACGAAAATTCGCTCAAACAAACATGCTGCACGGCTGGAACTTCTTGATCCAAGAATAAAATTTTCACCCCGAAATTCCAAATGGATTAGACAAAAGTCATAGAAAGAAACTGCATAGACGTCATAGGTTGAGGTCGCCGAGGTTCCCCCCAAGAGGAAGCGGGGATGAGGAGGTTCCCCTATGACATCTGTTTTATAAACAGATAATAAACATTTATGAACACAAGATCGTGTTACTGCGTAACTGGGGCTTTTTCGCATTACCCACTTACTTGATTTCTTTATAAATTTTTCAGATAGAAAATGTACTTCTCTGCTTGTTCGTATTATGTTCTTCCGATATTGCGTGCTTTGTAATGTTTATAAAGATATTTTAAGTGACGTTGATAAGAAAAAAAAAACCAGCAGTGTGTAGTCGTTGTAGAAGGAATAGCAGTGCAAACATTCTAACGAATAGTTTGAATTTGTCGTGTTTCAAGAACCGATCCAGATTTTTGATCACTGATTGTGGTTTCAGACAAAGTATGATTGGCCTACCTATTAATTCAATCAAGTCAATCAACTTTGATTTCAATTCCTAATATTTTCAAAATGGATGCTCTACAACTCACTGCACTCCTAGGTGTATTCACAGAACAAAAAAAAGAACTCATAGCTAATGTTACGGCACAGTTCCAGCCTAAAGTTCAAGCGACCGTATAATCAGGTGATGTCAAAGGAACCGGTGTTTTATTACCTAATATAAAAATGTCGAATCAAGCATCACTCGAAAGTGATGAAGCCAGAAAAGAAAAATGTAATTATTTAGAATGTTTCGAAATTTATTTTACAATGAAAGGCTTGGTTGACAAAACGAAGATAAAGATAGCTCAACTTCTCTGTGCGTCTATTGGCAGGGATCATTGTAATAGCCGTTCTGCGTACTTAGGTCCAGATCGAATCATTATAGCATTTTCAAATTGAATTCGCCCGTTTTCAAAATGAATTCGTCCTTTTACAAAATGAATTCGTCGTTTTACAAAATGAATTCGTCCTCCAAGAAGAGGGGGAAATCTTGAAGGCAACCAGAAAGTGATATGCAGATACCTTTTCTTGAAGAATAATAATTTATTACTTTGGTTTGCATAGTTAATAAAGACGTAATAGAATAAATTTACAAGGAATCGATACAAGAAATTTGCAAAAAGTTTGCAAGAAATTCTTACAAAGCCATGAATTTTAGAAGAATTTTGGTTTATTATTTATTAATAATGAACCTTTGTAATCAACCAAGGGAGAAAAAATGTTAACCCCTTAACATTTTTTGGTTTACGTTTCAAGATGCATAGAACCTTTTTAAAAAAATCCGTCCGTCTACCGTACGCTGTCCAGAGCGTTTCTCCAAAACTAATGGACCAAAATTTATGAAATTTGGCTGAAAAATCATACATTGTCAGGGGAACAAGCTAAAAAGGTGTTTTGATCCCGATTCCCCGCAGCTCGGGGTAATGGGAATCAGGGCCAAGAACTGGGAACCAGAATATCTGAACTAATGGTTTCATAGTTTCAAACAACCTAGACAAGCAAATACGTGCAAACGCAATCAAAAATTTAATATTTTGCATTATGAACTCAACGGTTCAAATAAGATTTAAAGAATAAAAACATATAAAGCTCAATATATAGCTAACATAGACCCCAAAATAACTGGGCTTAAATCAAATCCATCATATCATCATCATATCAGCCATATTGAGCTTTTTGAAATTCTCTTTCTGTTAAAAATTGAAACTCACAATGGCAAACGAATAAAATACTTGGGAAAAAATTAAAAACCCTACTGAGAAGGATTGGAACGTTTACCTATGACAGGTCTCATTTTCTTGGACTCCCATTGAACGAAAATGTCCTCGTCAAATGACACGACAAATTAAATTAAATTAAACGCATACTAATTCCAAATCATCATCAGTGTCATCACACAAATCTGAGCCCATGTCAAGATCACTGGATCAGTCTTAGGCTCTTCATATCAATTCTTTCAAACTTTTTTCGCTCTCCCGCTGCCATTGAAGTTGAAGGTTGTGAAAAGGATGAGGAATTTTCAGATCCTTTGTAAAGTCATGAGCCATAAGGACGTGACAAGAATGTTACAAGCCTGAACTGCTTTGCCTTTGCTTGTTCCTAAGGTGGTGGCTGCAAGGCCTGGTCGAGCTGCCCTGAATCCCAGCGCGCTTTAGGAATTGTTCTAGGACTTTTTCGTACCATCAGAAACATCAAGTCTTCAGTCTATCAATAAAAACTGATAAAAACAAACCAGAGACCAAGAATAGTGTTTGCGGAGAATCATGGTGGTAAGGATCACTTTGCCTGTGATTTCCATTACCCCTTATTGTGATTGCCATTACCCCACCCGTGTGATTCTCATATACCCCACGTGAACATTTTTCAACAAACGTACTGTTGCCACCGTTTTTGGTCAATATTCCAAAACTTAATACGGTATCTGAAAATTGAATATTTGCTGCGACTACTGTTATGGCTGAAAATATCACAAATAAAATAAAAGTGAAGTGGCCTCTCGTTGAAGATCAACCAAAATAAGAACAAAAATGCGCGTCAACAACTTCAGTCGACCATACTGAATCTGATTGAGCTGGAAACATGGCATTTGGACAAATTAGATTGCAGGAACTTCAAGAGGTCACAGAAGTAGTTGTAACCCTCTTTCCGGCCACCCTTTCCTGAACACAATATCATCATAGAGCAACCGTTATTTTCCACTCCCTGAAAGTTTTCAATTCGGGGAACTATCCTAGTATCACATGAACATTCTGTTGCCTACGCCTAGAGATAATGAACTCAGTGTTAAAGCAATTTTTGAATCAGCGTAACCGTCCGATTGAAAAAGGAGTTAATTTCAATAAATTCAATCAATTTCATTCTATAACCTACCAAAACCAGTCAAGTAGACGCGCGTACATACTATTTATGTTCCTCCGGTTAAATTACAGAGTAACTTTCTCAAATTTGACACAAAGTCAGTAATCCGCCACTATAATCCAGGCAAACGCAATTATATCAAATGTAATTTTATGTTTAATTTAAAAATATTAGGTTATTAATGTTCAGCATGAATAACCCTTCATGGTGAGCCTAGTCTGTCGACTACGTTCCCCCGTGGTTAAATCATAGCGTAATTTTCTGAAATTTGATAAATTTCAGTTCAGCAACCCATCACTACCAGACAGACGCCTTGTTCTGAACTTTCTGGATCCGTGTACAGTCATAATTTATATACTGGGTGTCTACACCAAGTTTGGGCAAAAATCAAGGGGTCGATTTTAGAGCTCACTATTGATCGAATAATCCTCCTAGAGATTTTTTTAATGCTTTTTTCGAGTTATTAAATTTCTAAGATTTTCTCGTGTACAGTATGAAATTAAAACGCCCACAACTCCTCTTAGAATCACTGTAAGCTCAAAACTAAGAAAACCGTTGGAAGGAGCGTAAAATTTCCTACAACTCTGATATAAAATAAAGTTCTTTAGTTAGTTTTAATAGGTAAAAAAAAGCCAAAGTACAAAATTAGAAAAAACATTTATTTAAAATCCAAGTTAAATGGTGTTTTTTCGTTGGGCCTTTAACTGTCAGCTTTTGATCGGTCTAGTCAATTATTCTTTTGCTTTGCTAATTGGGGGAGAAATGTATGTTTGAATGTTGAAAAACATGTTTTATTAGTCTATGAAATCAAGGGTTTTTGTGAAAAATGACCCTCTAAGAAAATTCGAACTTGGGGGCCAGTTTCACGCTGAATTGCAGATCTCCTCGACTCCGTTATAACAGAGTATTAAACTCTAACTAACTAGTTTTACCCTTAAAAACACATAAAATTGAGCATAACAAATTGACTAAAATTCGTGAGTTAAAGTGTAACCCCAATTTTTTTTTTTTTTTTTTTTTTGTACTCTAAAAACTACGGTAGTTACGGCCATTTTAGGAAATTGAGGCCAAAAACACCCTGTATAGCCAATCAAGTAAGGCACCAGCAGAGTATTTTCAAAATACAAGTACTAGGTACGGCAACAAAATTATTTATGATAATTTTTAACAGAAGAAACAAACATGCTAAGTGACATAAAACTAATTCCACCTGCTATCAAGTAATATTCCCAGAAAGCAATGAAAGGCTGGAGTTTGAATCGTTACGAAATCAACAATTATCTGGGATCTGAGTATTGTAACGACTTGAAAACCACGAAGACAATGAATACCTAACTCAAAACATTCGATGTGCAAATAGCACATACAATGTTAGATGTCGTTAGATTGTAATTAACGATAATATTCATGAAAGTAATAGGACTCCAGCGACAATATTGAGAAACCTGAATAGTAAAATACGGGCAGTTGTTCATCCATTATCCGTAAAGGCGAGTTTACAATGTTAGCCAGGGCAAATTGATACTCAAAAGGGTTAAGTACGAAAGAAATACACGAAAGTTGGAGAAGACCTTCTCCTACTCTAATTGAGATGTATATGAGTTTGCGACGTTTTCTGTCAGAAAAGCCAAAAAACCGCGAAAATTCCCCTTTTTCAGCTTCGCTTATAGGTAACTCTAAAGGTAAGCGACCTTAGAAAGATTTTACTTTTAGCTTTTTTTCAAGAACATTACACTTTGCAACAAATGTTTTCTAGATCACTAAATTCCTCAAGTCGCAATTTCTTGTTAAACATTGGCAATTTTTACTAATTTCGCTAAAAAAAAAATATACAACCATCAAAATCTAACGCCTATAAAAATAATACCCCAACAAACAATTTCAAACGTAGTAGCAGTGGAAAATTCAATTCTGGACCAGATGCGTTTTGAAAGTTGACATTTTGCAACTCAAGTACAAGGATATGAAATTAAAACTAAGAAAGACCATAGTGCCAAATTTCTTCTAAAAGGACCAATCAACGAATCAATTCAATTGAAACTCAAAACAATGTTTACACCTGACACTCATCAGTCAAAAATACAGTGCGACGTAACAAAAAACCGGACGGTTTCAGAAAAAATGTAAATCTATTGCACAATATTAAGAAACGTGAATTAGTGGGGACGATGCCTAGAGGTTTACCCAACGGTGACCCCAAGGCCTAAAACCTTTAAAATGTTACTCATCACTTAGGTTGCCGAGAATATTCTGGAGAGCAGGATGAAATTTGTGACAGAAGTTTCGAATCGAGGAAAGAATCAGTACCATCCCAAATTAAATCTCTCCTTAATCTGAGCTTGAATGTATGTTTTGGTAATATTCGTGAATGGGCAAAACATTACAACCAAATACAAAAAAGGTAACAAAACACAAAACCAAAACGCCGAGTACACAACAAAACTTCGTAGACAAACTATATAACTTGAATCGCTGCGCGCAATCAGATCCGAAAACTTGAGGGTTTTGGTTAAAAGGTTAAATAAACCCATAGGCTTATGTCTTTTTCTCCGTTTTGAAATTTGGCTTTGACAAGATGAAGAACATCAAAAGGAGCGAATAGTAACATTCTGACAAGAACGTCCACGAGTAATTCACATTGTTCAGGGCTTACTGATATAGATGGATTCATATTTGCGATATTATCATATACCTAGATAGTAGAGTACTTCCAGAAGTTGCGGCAGTTTGAACCCATTGTGGTGGCGGAGTGCAGAGGGGAACTTCTAAATGTTAAATTGGAGGTTCGACACCGGGTGTACCTACCTCTGCTCTGTGCAATCTGCGGGTAAACGAGACAAGTCCTCCCGGAGTGTTCAATACTTGGATATGCCCGACTGAAAAACTTTGCACAGGATAAACTGACAAGTCCGGACTGGTCACCCCTGAGCGCATATTCCACATGGCGATATCGAGGATTCCTCACCGACCGCCGCATTCAACTATGGGAACAATAGCTAAAGCAACTAACAACCCCTCCAACTACTTGTTCATTTATACTTTTTCTTTATTAAAAGATATATAATTTATTTATAATACATATATAATATATTTTATAATATATAATATTTTTTCTTTATACTAAGGTCTTTTAGGGTATTTAAACTAAATTATTGTCTACTCAAAATTCTCGCTTCATAAATCCACACAAAAATTCTGTCTTCCGAGTTCCATGATCCTTCCACGACCAAAGCGTACCTATCACGTTTAGAATGATATTGTCAATTATATACCTAGCAACATCATGCTACAGTAAATTATCATTTATCTAAGTTAAAATCTATTTTCTAATTATTAGTATTCAAGTATTCATTGAGTGAGATTTTTGTAATTTTGATGTATAATAAACATGTGATGTATAAATAGTAGATAGGCGGATATATTTGATATCTCAGAATTTTTATTTTCAATACCTAGAATTATTATTACCTAGTTATTATTTTTCAATAATTTCTAAAAATTCCTAAAATAATTCCTGATGTACAGATATATTTGTACACGCACCGAAGTTGTAGAGCACAAAAAACAAATTCGGTAGACTCAAGAATAATTATAAATTATGTCACGAAATAAAGGAGTAACATACAATTGAAATTCGGACAAGTTTCTGGTAAGTCCCCCACCCCCCACCCGTGTCACTAGACTTTAACCCTTCAAAGTCATCAAGTGACCATAATATTGGTCCGATTGAAATTCGCCAAAGCACATTCAACTTCGAATGGAATGCTTCCCAAGGTTTGCATTGACCGCGTTTCAGTTCAGAACTTCTCTCATTGATTTACAGCACAAAACGATTACTGAAGGCAAAACACCCAATTTGGCTGGGCAAAAACGATAACCCCTTCGAAAATCGCATAAGTGTTTCATATGGTATTTGAGATGGCACACTACGAATGTGGAGGAGCGAATTGAGGAGAAAACCCAGTCACGAGGTAATCGGAAAATGTACAATAAACCATGTCAGCGATTTTCAAAGCTACGATAATTTGTTGTATTCATCTACCACTATCATAGAAAATTTTAAACTTATTCGGAATACATCTATGATTTCCATTTACTAACCATAACATCATAAACAACATATTGTGTCAATGTTATGAACTATTCGTAACCACAGTTAGTATGTTTACATTTCAAGTTACAAATCGCAATTATATAATCTGGAAATATCACTCCGTCTACTTGTCATTCGACCCTCCATTTTATTGCGTGTTAAATTCTCGATTACAAGGCCACCTTAGTTGGCAACGGAGAAGAAGCACAGGCCATCAACTCCAACCGTCAATATTTTAATTCAATTCATTCATTGGTTGTTGAAGTAAGACTTCTTGGTCCGATTAGTTCGCATTATTCTTCTATAGCATTCTTATTTATTATAAGAATATTCTTTTATATTTATTTATTTATTTGAGGACAATATTTTGTGCTCACTACTCCTCCGAAACCGCTGGTCCAATTACCAAATTTTGATATGACGTATTATCATGTCGGAACTTGGGCCTCGCTGACCTTGGTGAGGATCAGCTGACCGCGAGCCGTAATATCAATTATGATGATGACAAAATCTTGCTCAAATCTCTCTTATTCACCGTAGGACGACAAAATTTGATATAGAGCCTCTCTGGGACAACAAGAGACGAGCAAAGAGAGGAGCGCCATCCTGATTAGGTGAGTGAGCTAAGATCTCTCCTGTTCACAGTAGGACGTTGAAAATTGATAGGGAGCCTCTCTGGGATAACAAAAGACGAATGATTTTACGGGATCCATCCTGATCAGCTGAGTGTGCTAAAAGTTATGTCATCTGTCTGATTACAACTATTCGAAAAAGTTAGTTCTGCTAACGCAAACGGGGTTTTTTTTTTTTTTTTTTTTTTTTCTAGCATAATTATGTATATAAATTTTTGAATGTTTCTATCTTTGAATGTTGAAAAACGTTACTTGAGGATTATTGTGCCAAAAAATATAAATTTAACGATTTTTAGCCGTTTTAGCCATTATTAGTGATTTTTTTAGTAAATTTTTTGAAATGTGACCATCATTTGTTGGGTGGCAATGCCCTCGTCCTTTCAACAGAAATGGCAATCACTGATACTGGGGCATCCCAAACCCCAGCATCGAAGGATTACTGCAGCAATGCTAGTAGCACCCTGGAAGGGCTGATACCAGAGGAGAAATTCCGCTAGGCTAAGAGCCATCAAACGAGGGGAACCCATTAGACACAGTGAGAGGAAAAGGTCGAAGGATGAAAACTCAAAACTTTTTGCTGAAATACCTTAGGCTCCAGGTGGATCCACCAGTTCTTGAGGGGCAAATACACATACTTGTGCTGAAAAACCCCTCGATGAACATGGCCCCACCAAACCTCGGCCCGGCAACTCTCTAGCTACTGGATAGGTTGGAGCCAGAGTGGAAATATGGCTTCTTACTCACGCAACCCTGCCCTTGGCTATGAAGCAGCAACCAAAAAAACCAAGGGTGCTATCCTTGCTTAACCTGGAATCTTTTGCTTTGGTTTTGGTAGTATGATGACCACTGCGATGGTCGTAGTACACGGTTACCACCCCAAAAGGCTTAGTCGCGCACTCACCACCACTAAGATGGTCGTTGTACACGGTTACCACCCCATAGAAAGGCTATCTGACATGGAGGTTCCTATACAGCACAATAAGGTGGCTATAGCAGACTAATCCTAGACATGGGAGCATCTGGCAAATATGAAATCAACCTCATCCAGGAACCCAGGGTTTTCTGCGGTAGAGTTCCAGGCCTCAACAATGCAGATGGTCAGCTGGTACACAATGCTGATGACAACACACTCAAAAAACACTAGGCACTTAGGTGCCATCTTTCTTATGTCAAAAATCATATCTATTCACTAACTAACATAACTAACTGTAAATAAAAGTAATTATTAATAATATTTAAATATTGGTAATAATATTGCATCTATTGGTTTGTTAAACATTTGTTGGTTGTTTAATATTAAACTAGCAAAAATGTCAAATAAATTAAAAGTAATCCAGTAGCGCGTTAGGAATTAATCTATTCTTATTGCTTTTAACGTCCCTGTAGATAGAAAAGAAATATTTAATCGTATTTGAAGATACTCGCATCAAATTAAAAAGTGAACTGAAGGCCTCAGATTACAAAATATACTGAAGGCCTCATTGGGTATGTATAAGTGATTAATTGACTAAAGATGGAACAGCGAACTTTGGTCAGTAGCAATAAACTGATAAATAAAAAAGCCCGATAAGAAGAAAGTGTTATCTTTGAAGATTACCCTGAGTTCAACAATTCCATGACACAAAGGTACTTCAGAAATAAAAGGCGATAAGGCCTTATGTACCTTAAATTCTGAAGAGGACAGTGAGCCAATTTGTGAGGAATGCATGTTCCTTATATAAGCTTAACGCGGCCAAATATTTAGGAACTACCAGATTACCCGGGTCAAACCCCAATCGAAGTGTATTTAGATAACAGTGATAGACGATCACCTGTACATATCATGGTCCTAATGCATTACAACTGAATTCTGGAACGATTCCTTGAGTTTAGGAAATTTAACTCATTTTCGTAAAGCATGAAGCAACTGCAATGGCTCCAAAAGTGTTGAAATCAAAATTTTCAAAACTTGTCTTCAGTGTAATCTTTTTTGAGGCATTCAGAAACGAATCCTAGAGTACAACACTTATTCATATTTAAATATAAACAGGGTGTCCCATAATTAAATCCCCCCCCCCCCCCTAACCCACCCAATAATTTGATGCCCTAATTTTGAAGAGACATCGAAGTTCAACTTAGAGAGCGCTTTTGGAGTGAGAATAAAAAAAAAAATTCAAAAGTTTTTGGACTACCCAAAGGGAAGGAGGGGGGGGCTACATTCCCATTTTTTGCCAAGTGACATCTCATTTTGAAAATTGTTTGATATCTTGTTCCATTCTTGGATTGGAGGTGATGAACGGAACAAGATATCACAATTCTGGATTCACCAACGTGTTCAACATTAAAAAATCTTTAAAATGAGGTAACACTCAGCAAAAAATGGAAAGAAAAAATTCCATGTTGTGTTGTATGTGTGTCCGTTCCTGGGCCAAGAAATCAAACATTCCAAGTGGAAGGACGAGTTTTGGTCAGCATTTTTTGAGCACATTAAATTGCTATTATTTCAAAATATGTGCTAAAAAAAACCATTAAAAATTGCTAACAATTTTTTAATTTTTACTCGTTAGCGACTTCTAATGAAAAGAAGTTTATCAAAAGAACATTAAGAAATATGTGCACAAAATTATGCTGAAAATGTATTTAAATGTCATTATTATTTACAAAAAAATCGTTGAAAACTGCAAAAAAAAAACTAAAAATCCAAAATATATTTTTTATTGTAGAATATTATTTACAACGAGTTTTTAGCCATAAAATTGGGAGTTAACAATTATTTCTTTGTACTCAACGAACTCAAATTTCAAAACAATGTAACATATAATCCTATATTTTACGAAACTTCACACATGAGATTATGCTGCATGAATGTTTCTTATGTACCTACGTGTAAGCGTATGTGAGCGTGTACGTACGTATATGTGTCATTCCAGACGATAACCCTCCTTAAGATCGTATCACACTTGCATTTTTTCAGCTTTTTCCTCGCATTTTTAATGCTCGAACGTGAAAAATGCAAACTGCTTTCTTCCAAGGTCAGCTGTGAATGTTGAAGAGGAATAAGTGCAAAAACAGCGCATTCTGGCCGAATGCAGTTTTATCAAGTCTATCAGGTTAGGGCTCCTAGGGGTTTTCCATTTAATTGTCCAAGGGTTACGTTTAGCATTTTTCGCGTTGAGGTAAAAATTAGAACATGTTCTAGTTCTCCCAAGTGCGTTTAAAAATGTTCCGCCAGGATGCGCAATGGTCGAAAAAGCTGACCTTGGAAAAAAGCACTTTGCCTTCTTCACGTTCGAGCATTAAAAATGAGAGAAAAAAGCTGAAAAAATGCAAGTGTGATACGGCCTTTAGGATTGAGATAAAAATCCGCATCCTCGCCAAAAAATCAAGTATATCAAAAGAAAGGTCGAGTACGTTTCGACCATTAATGCCATCATAAGTCTCAAAAACAAACTAAATTTCGACAATGTCTAAACTAGTATAACATAGAAACATGAGGGTTACATAATATATGTATCTGACTAAGTTGAAAATTCAAAAAAATACAATTTTTAATATTATTTAGTCGAATACACAGATGACGTAATCCTTATGTTTATCAATGTAAAACAAATTTTCTATTATATTTATTAGCCATTAAGACAACATTTTGTGTATTTTCGAGGTGCACTCCGTACCCCGGTGGTGAAATACTTCCCCAGTTCTCTTCTTACCGATCTGTTATCTTATCTCTTGTCCATGATGGCTATCTAGTTATCAAAGCACACATCTCTCCTGTTCTCCGCTGTCTAATCGTCAAAAATAACTTCTCTCCTCCAAATTCTTAAAGTAAAATGTAGACTAGTTGGTAAAATAGATCAGAATACTGTGTATAGTTTGGTGGTCTGGATGCCCGAAAGCTCGCATCTCAAAAATACATAACATCAAGTATGTGGTAAATCCCTTAGTTAAAATACGGATTTTGGAAATTTTTGTGTGGTAATATTGGTAGTTAACTATTTAATACCACTTTTGTTATACACAACCGCTAAATTCTGTCCTGGCTTCAGAGCTGGAGAGTTAGGGTTGGTCTTATTATTTCATTCAAAATTTAATTTTCCACAGCTTTTTTGTTAGAAAAAAAAATTTTTTTTGAGCTGTGCTAGATAAATAGGTGCTAAATTTATAACTGTTTATTTCTAAATAGGTTGAAAAACGTGTTTCGCCAGAAAATATATGTGGCGAGTATTTTTTTATATATATATAGGTGGATGTATTCGAAATCATCGGAAAATTCCCTTCAAGAATCGCTTGTAACGTTGTCTTGTCCAGAAAAAACGTATTTCGCAGACAAGAAACACAAATTTCAAAACAAGATAAATATAATACTCAATAATTCACCAAAATTCGCTCATTTGATCATGCTGCATGACAGCATAATATTAGCTTCACATGTGCAGTGTGAACTATGTAACGGGTGTGGAGCAGTGGAACAACTGAGAGAAAGTAAACAACTTCCATGATAATTACAGAGCAGTTTATTCGATCGGCGGTTTTTCCCGGTATACGATATCATGGTCGTTAGTGAGGATTTTGATACCTACAACTAAAAACCATCTCAAGAACCTGCTGACCATTTGCAAACAACTGCAATCAAGTCGGTCCAGCCGTTTGAATGAGACCGCGTCATCCATACACACACATACCATCGGTTCCACCTCATCGAGGATTCGTCGCGCCTTAGGTTTTATTTTCGATAATGAAAAAACAAGAAAAAAGAGCCCTCATAATGGTTTGGTCTACGTTAATTCCGCCGTACGCCGCACATTGGGGCGAAATACGTTTTTTCTGGACAAGACAACGTTACAAGCGATTCTTAAAGGAAATTTTCCGATGATTTCGAATACATCCACCTATATACATAAAAAATACTCGCCACATATATTTTCTGGCGAAACACGTTTTTCAACCTATTTAGAAATAAACAGTTATAAATTTAGCACCTATTTATTTAGCACCGCTCAATTTTTTTTTTTTTTTTTTTCCTAACAAAAAAGTTGTGGAAAATTAAATTTTGAATCAAATAATGAGATCAACCCCAGCTCCCAGCTCTGAAGCCAGGCCAGAATTCAGCGGTTGTGTATAACAAAAGTGGTATTAAAAAAGTGGTATTAAATCTAAAGGCTTTTAATATTACTAGTAGTAATAGTAAAATTATCATTCACTTACCTTTCGGAAGAATCCACCGTTACTAGCAAGTCGAGTACCGGTGGCGAGCGCTGTCGATGCAAAAACAAGATGATGATGATGATGTCTTTACATCGAAAGCGCTAGCCCCCGGTACCCGACTTGCTAGTGACGACGGATTCCTCCGAAAGGTACGTAAATGATAATATGGCAAAAAAGGACCAAATAATGCACTAAGATATTGATGAGACAAAAAAAAAAAAAACCTTTCATCAGCAATGAGCGTAACCCACGTATTCTTTTTATATTTTTAAATGGAAATAGATTCCATTCTAAGAAATTTGATACCATCCGCAATCTCCTACATTAAGCAGTTTTCTTTGTAAGATTTTTCAAAGTTTGCACTGTGGACGTCACACTGATACGAGGTAGGATCCGCCCAGGCGGGAGGGGTGCTTTAACTTCACCAGTGTGCGAAACTTTGAAAAATCATAGAAAGAAAACTACTCACCGTAAGAGAGTTCGGTTGCTGCCAAACTTCATAGGATGGAATCTTCTTCCATTTAAAAATAGTTAAAAATCCTTTTTCTCACACATGGGCAACGCTCATTCTTATACGAAATTTCATGCTGATCGTAATTATTTTGATCAAGATGAATCCTAGGGTAATAAATAGAGGCATCAAATGCAAACTTTTGACGTTTTCAAATTTTTCAGAAATATTTTTCGACTTCTCACTTTTTTTTTTTTTTTTGAGTTGAGAATAATTTCAATGGTCCAACTGCTTCACTTTTTAATAGTTCCGGAATGGACAAGTCTGGGCAAGATCGGACAACGGGATTTATGGTTCAAAACCTGTGTGAAGCCATGGGTCTTAGTTTTTTGTTGAGCGATTTTAAGCGACCTACGAAATTGAACCTCAAATGTTAACAATTTCTGTATTTTTAGAACAAATAATCGAGCCAACATTTTCAATTTCAAGTCATTTGGATCTCAAAATTGTCCCGTTCACATTCAGTCATGATGATGAAGAACAAATGGTTTCCGAATTCTAAAAATAAAATTATGTTCGTGATATGACCTCGAAATACAAGGTCTTATTCAATATTCGGTTAGGGCCTTATGAATCGTACGAACTACGAGTAAAATTATGCAAAGAGAAAAATAATGGGGGACGACCAGAAGAATGCATGAAGGTCACAATATACAGGATCATTTATTCCAACTTTTTTCCCCTAATGTCCAACTCTGCCTAACACTACCCCCGTGCGCCGTCCGGAGCTTTTCTCCCGAAACTACGTTTATCCATTTGCTTTGACCATCGGTTACAACTTGAACAGAATAAATTATCGTCAACACGTGAGCCAATCAAAACTGATGAAACATAATAGAAATCGCCTTATAAAAACTACGACGATCATAAATATATGTCAGGTGTCATAATTCCAATGGAACATTTACTTCAAGAAATCGAGTTTATTATAACTTTTATCGCCTATAGGTGAACTCGTGAAGAAGAGGTATTCGTATTTTATTTTATCTCATTAATTTACAGGTAGTGGGTGCCTGGAGGTCAATGACACGTTTTCTCTAAACTTTGAAAAATCATAAAAAGCAAATCGCTCATCGTAGGAGCGTGTCAAAGTTCTCCAAATAGATCTCTAATTTCTAATAAAAATATTAAAATCAAAATTTCCACACTAATGGCTAATCCCCGTAGTAGGATGTGATGGTAACTCCAGCCGAACCAAGGTGGTTGTTATGATATATATCCAAGTGATTTTGTCCTTGAGATCATACCCCGCTTTCAATATCGTGATAACATCTACGTCCTAATATCATTTCAGCTTTAGTGCTGCGTTCTACAGAAATAGCATTCGTGTAACTTGTTTTGGAAGTCGGTTGGTACATCGTTTCCAATAGAGGTCATATACTGGTACTTCGTTTATTAAGCTACAAATGGTTGAAGGCACGTTAACACCGTCATAAAATCTCTGTTACGCTCACGTAACAAAAATAGTTGATCCTGATGAGGATAAGATATCACGATGCAGTTAGGGCTTGGATTTACAAATCAAGAATACTCGAAGTTATAGTATTCAAGAGTACTCGAAGGTATAGTGAAAAAAGCTACAAATTATTTCACGTAGGTTTATCATTCCAGTGTACACCGCTTCTACGCATACTACTGGTCCATAAACATGAGATAATGTCAATCACAACCGTCTTTCATTTTTGATTCATTTATTTAATTTTTTTTAGAATAAAGCAGCGTCACAACCGGAAGGGTGATTAGCGGCAATCAAAATGGGGTGTCAAAGAGACACTGCAACGGGCACGATTCTAAGGGAAGCCATGCTGACCATAAACGGACTGCCATGCCCGTCACCAAACGGACTGCCATCACGGACTCCACTGGCAGATCGGAGTGGGAGAAATAATAAGAAATAATAATAATAACCCGCAAAGCGAGGCATCGCCGCACTCAGCCTCAAGGCATACAGCGATGACCACTTTGTAACCCCTACAGCCCGTAATAAAAACTAAACTACGACTAGATGCTCCTTACAAATTCATAAATACTATTGATAAATATATAATGATAAATACTAACTTCAGGTATGACTAGATGCACATAAATAAATAAATATATCACATATGAGAATATCACAGTTCGTTGTAAAGCTCAGTGGCTTTCAGGTACACCAACAGGGACTGAACCTTGTCTGGTCCGGACAGAACACCCACCTACTGAGGGGGTGAATGCTGGACCCTGAGGTCCATAAGGGCTGGGCAGTCCTCCAAAAAGTGGCGGATAGACAAATCACCCCTACATCTCCCACACACAACATCACGAGCGACTGGATCCAGCAGGAGTCTATGAGTAAGACGGGTATGGCCAGTGCCTACCTGATTGTCCACTATTCCGTCCCTCCTTGGAAGGTGGGTCACGAAGGATCAACCGGCAAAGGTCTTGAAGGACTCCACGCAGACCAGTGACCTCGCCCTGCCATTTCTCGAGCCAGATGGAATTGGCTTTATGCTGCATGTAGGAGATTTGATCCTCAATGCGCATAGGCAATATTTCGATGGAGTCATCACCATTGGCTCTCCTTACTAGAGCATCAGCACAATCATTGCCGTGAATGCCCACATGGCTTGGCACCCACATAAAAGTTATGTTGTGGCTCGTTGTAGTGACACACGCAGGCTTTGTATTAGGGGATCATATGCATATGTGTCCCTAATCGTCTCGATGGTACTTAGTGAGTCACTACATATCACATAATTTCCAACTAACAATAGCTGACAATATCGAACAGCCAACGTCACTGCCCACAGCTCTGCTATGAACAAAGACGCAACAGGTGGTAGGCGTCTAGTGACATGGAATTTGGGGCTCCATAGTGCAAGGCCAGCATCATCGGTGTCTTTGAGCCATCAGTGAGTATGACAGTGTCTCCAGCATATCGCTGGATTGCCTCTGAGTAACGACATCTAAGGATATGTGGGGTACTGCTGGGGGGGGGGGGGGGGGTTAGCACTTTTTTGAGCACATTAAATTGCTCACATTTCAAAATATGTGCTCAATAAATCACTAAAAACGGCTGAAAATCTTTAAATGTATATTTTTTAGCAGACGTTTATTCAAAAGAAGTTTATCAACGATGAACTAGACGTTACAAAACTTATGCGCATAATTATGCTGAAAAATGCACATAAATTTCAAATATTTGCTGAAAAATCGGTAAAAAACGTAAAAAAGGTTGAAATCCAAAGTCAAATTTGAATAGCAGAATATAATTTGGAATGAGTTTTTCTGCTATAAAAATGGTTGTTAACATACGGTATTTTACGAAAATTCGCTCATACGATCGTGATGCACGACTGGAACTTTTTTCCTAAATTTAAACCCAACTAACTTTCACCCATTTTTCCACCAAAGATGATAAGCTTGATTGAGCTCAAACTGAATTTAGCCTGGTTGGCTTGAAGCTAACGAATACCTTCCTAACAACTTGGTCGAGGGCATCGGTGACGGCTCGCAAGAGGCACTTGTGTTCTGGTCGTACGTGCACGATACGTGATGAGATACTCTACGGTCTTGACCCAAGCACGTCAGCCGGCTGAGGTCGAGTGGAGCCAATCAACATTTTGGCTCAAGTGCACTTCAAACCAGTCAAAGGTCCGGAAAACAAAATGTTTGATCATGCTATATTGATTAAGCCATTTGATCTATAGCTGACGTGACATCATAAACGTCATCAATATTTCTTGAAAGTTCATGTATATGTTACCGTAAATACCTGGAATTCGTCAAAGCTACTTTTAACTAAACAAAACTAGCGTAAGCTTGTCTATAACCACTTCTTGGAAAGATTTTGCAAAAAGTTTTTTTTGCTAAGATCAGTATTCAATCAAGATAACTAACATCAAGTAGTCAATCCCTCGGTAAGAATCAAGACATAAGTATACATTAGTACCCTGTTGTGACTAGTTAAAACTAGTTTTGACGAATTCGGGTTTTCATGGTAGCATACAAAACTAGCATAAAATGGGTAAACGGTTTAAATTAATGTAAAAGTCCAGTAAGAATCAAGACATAAGTATACATTAGTATCCTGTTGTGACTAGTTAAAACTAGTTTTGACGAATTCGGGTTTTCATGGTAGCATACAAAACTAGCATAAAATGGGTAAACGGTTTAAATTAATGTAAAAGTCCAGTTGAATTATTCAACATAGATCACTCACCTAACGAAAGGTGTTGTCTTTTTCTTGATTCTTAGGGCATAAGGATCCCGTAAAAAAGTGACTTTTGGTGAGGTTGAAAAATGATTCGGTAGCCCCAAAATCGCGACTTTATAATTTCATCAGATTTTTCAAAATATCTCGAAAACGGTACAGAACAGCCGGCCAACTCTAACGAGCATCATACGCGCAGAATTTCCTTCAAAAATAACTACCTATACCCGAGTGGGGTTGCTAAGCTGCCTTTCAAAGATAAGGGGGGGGGGGGGGGGTTTCAAACTCCCGAAAAATCGTGAAACCTCCTGTTTTGACCAAACCTTGATTGGTAAACTCGCTTAAATAGATTTCTTGTTCACTTTCTTGGCACCCCCACCTCCCTCCTCATCATTATTCTCTGTTACCACGCAACGCGCTGAAAATCGTTCGTTTAGTTTAAGAAGGGGCATGAAAAACGGCAAACTTCAAAGAAACGTGGAATAATAATGTATTATAATAAATTTTATGATGAAATCACTGACGATTCTGGCACTTCTTGTTCGCTTTAATTAGACGCAGTTTATATAAGGTCGAAAAAACGTCTACCTAGATGGGCGGGCAGTGGAGGAGCGATCGGGCAGGTCAATAATATGACGTTAAAATCTAGGATTGTGTTCTTTGATGTATGAACGGTCCCCGCCCCCTTCCCCACACATTCAACATTTTGAAGCCATCTAAATAGCTCATTTTTTCATTGAAAATTCACTAACACAAAGAAAAGAGTAACCTTTCAGAACTGTTATCGACCAGTGAGGAATGCGAGAGGGAATTTTCCCGTCCCATTACCCTCAAACCAGGGAAACATCCCCTACAACATGCTGTCAGAGCTGCCAACTCAAGTTGAAAAAGCGATGAGTGTCCCCTGTGTTCACTGTCGAACTCGCGTGATCTGAGAGTGCCCCTGAACCACCCCACTCAACTATGAATTCGTACCGGTGAGTGGAGAGTGACCCTCCATTTAGGTGAGTGTAGTGTACACACTCACTCGGGCTTTGTCAATGAATTCTGCCGTTAGTTTCGGAGTTTTGCCTGAGTCAATCAACTATGGTTCTGCAAATGCGTAATAGTTATGACTCAACCAATCGCAATACAATCAATTGGGCATCTTTCTGGAACATACCTATACCCAACAACCCCCGAATATGAACTCGGACCAATAGATAATAAGACATCAACTTTATAAGAAATTCACGTTCGCGCATGCGCACAGGCATCCGATGGTGATGAAAGTTATAGGAGACCGTTTACGAGTTAACCCGCATGATGGGTGACAGGGATTTATCACAGATACAGGACACGGAACCTACATTGATCAGCAAGCTCTAAAACTCAAAAAGCATGTGAAAATTCCGATTTTGGAAGACAAAAATTAGTCGGATTTTTCGCACAAACACAAACTTTTCCTACCTTTGGTAGTGAGGATGCAAAATACTTGAAAAATGTACAACACCTTTTGTAGGGCAAATTAAATTTCAACTACTGGACTAATATAATTATTGAAGTTCCCGATATGAGCCACCAAAAGTGCATTTTCTGACGTAACCTGAGCGAGTTAAATCCAGCAAATAATATATTTTCCTAACGGAACTCCCCTGCTTGGTTAGGAGCACGTGCATAACCACCAACATACCAAGCCACCAAACCAAGTTTTCTACCAACGTTTTTGGCATAAACGGCAGGTTGGCAATGATTCTGAAATTCCACGTGTCACAAAATTATCAATAATAATGATCATTTGCTGGGTTCGCTCCTACAACCTACAAAGCTGAAATTTGAAATGAATTCTCCCAGGGCCAACTGGGTCAAAATGATTTTGTCTTACTTGATATATCAAGACTAACGTCTCGGGTGGTAGTATGTTAATGGTTTTGAGGAGACAAACATCACCATAATCAACTTGGACAATTTTTTGAAAATTGATACAAAGATCGAGAAAAAGGTTATTAATCGAGGAATTACGAAATGTCAATTGATGGGATGTATAACATTTCTGTAATAAGCGATAGAATAGACCTCGTGATCTGGAGGCCCTGTTACACTCATCACTAAATGAACGCCTGATATCCTACATTGACGCAACGGAGAGGAAAAAAATTTCGAGATCTAAAAAAACAGAAGAGTGAAATCACGCCATGATATCTGACAAGAAAGACAACGATAGGGCAGGACCTGAGATACGGCGTGTTTGGTGATAGTGATAGTAATCGGAGCAGGCGAGGACGCAATGACAATCAAAATTAATAATAATGATCAGAAAAGGCTTTGTGTGGTATTCCGTTATCATGTTGTTGGACATATTATCCGGAAGAGACCCAGGGTTATGGAAATCAATATTTACTCTATTGTTTACACGATAATTCACAGACGTTTCGAGAATGTCCCGTTGATATCATTAAGGTTGTACAGGTTCACTTTCTTGAGTTTTTTCAATTTTAGCGAATTTCGGTAGAAAATGAAACAATAGCAATGGCACCAACAATTTTAAAATCGACATATTCAAAATAAACTTCGAAAATATCCGTTCTTGAAAGGATGAGTTTGTTGGCCAGTACTTTTTGAGCACATTAAATTGCTCAAATCACAAAAAATTACTAAAAAGGGATAAAAATTTATAAATTCATTTTGTTAAAGATAATTTCAGTCTAAAAAAGTTCATCAATGACAAACTGGAACATCGAAGAAAAACAAATTGCACAAAATTGTGCTGAAAAATGTATTAAAATTTCATTAGAACTATTTGCTTTAAAATCTATAAAAACTGTAATAAAGATAAAAATACTTTTTTTTTAATTATTATTTTAAAAATTATAATACTATTCAAAAGTGGCTAGTTTTTTGCCATAAAACTGCTAATTACCCATTTCTTTGCACTCAGAGTGCCCAAATTACAAAACAAAGTAACATAATATAATACGAAAAGCTACTCCTACCGATTATTTCAATCTTCGAACCTACCATACCAAACTTTCAGAAACGCGTTCTTTTGCTTCTCGTGAAACCAAAAATGAACCACCCAGAAAACATTCCAGGAAAAAACACTTCTGACAATGATGAGGTGAGGTGATGCCCTCGCCGCATCATGGACGGATATGGCGATCACTAACATACACGAAATCAATGGATTGCAGC
Source organism: Adelphocoris suturalis (assembly GCA_030762985.1). Lineage (NCBI taxonomy): Eukaryota > Metazoa > Arthropoda > Insecta > Hemiptera > Miridae > Adelphocoris > Adelphocoris suturalis. The sequence continues at coordinate 30,884,322 of CM061040.1, forward strand.
AGTCCAGTGCAAACCACTAGCACCAGGCAACCTGGCCGTCCCAGATGAGGAAAGCGGCTAAGCTATGAGCTATCGAACGGGGGAACACATAAGAACCCTATATATATATATATATATATATATATATATATATATATATATATATATATATATATATATATATATATATATATATATAATGGATGTATAGATCAGTGAAATGTTTTAAATGATCTTTAAAAAATCCATAGCGGGTTTAGTAAATCAAGATGTAGTGTAAAACGTCAAAAGCGGTCATTTTTAGGAAACGAGGAAATGATACTTGAAATAAGATACTTGAAATATGTTCATGATCTGGAACTTGAGTTTTTGCAAGCGCATAGTGGTATTGATTTGGGAACAATGCATCTCCTACGGGAAATCTACAGCCTAGCCCGCATATTCCTCAAGAATGCCGTCACAATCGGATGAAAACGAGATTAGGTAGGCTTGTGACAAAGATCTCACATTCGTCTATATGCATCAGCTAACGATAGAATAATTTTGAAATTAATATGGAATGATCAAAATCGTGACACGTAGACTCGGAAGTTAAATTGTCAACACGACTTTGGCTTGGGGGAATGGGCTGAACTTCGGCTAATTCGGCTCGATCTTACTCGGTATTCGGTCTTATGAGGCCTGACTACAAAGGGTGTTCGGGTTAAAAAGAACGAAATTTCAGGGATCAATTCCAGAGTTCATTTCTGATCGAAAGTTCCTCCTAGAGATCTTTTAAACGCTTAGTGTTCGAGTAATACAACTTTTAAGAATATTTTCATGTTTTGTACCTTATATGACATTAAGACGGCCATAACTCCTCTTGGAATCACAGTTAACTCAAAAATAAGGACATCGTTGGAAAGAGCGTTAAATTTTCTATCAACCTTATGCCAAACCAATATTTTTTGAGCTGAGTTAATTTGTAAAAGAGACACTAAAAAATAAAATTTGGAAAATTGGTCAAAATTTGACTTTTTCCGTTTGTCTTTCTATTTTGAAAGGACACTCTAAGGGGAAAAATTCCTTAAAATCTCAGTTTTCCAACGGTATAGTCAATTTTACATATACTTTGAAAATTGGGGAAGAAAATAATGCTTTAATGTTGAAAAACATGGTTTTTTCAATGATACCCTCTATGAAAATTCTAGTTTGGAACCGGATTCTACGTATTTTTTCACGCTGAATCGAATGGTAACACATGCACTCTCTCCTAAACCCCGTTATAACCGAATTTGACACTTCAGCCAACTAGTATCACTCGTAGAAACATGAAATTGAGCATAAATAAACTGAAAATTCGTGATAGCCCCAAACTCCTCAAAGGCTAACTAAATAGGGGGGAGGATAGCCAGGATTACACAACGCCAAAAAGTAAGTGCCCCAATAAAATGAAGATACTATGGGGGTTGGGTGATACTATGCATTTTTCCAACACCACGCCTCGTGCCATGACATGGTCGCGGCTATGGCGTTGATGTAAATAATAAATTGTTGTCACCCCTTTTAGCGTGGATACCACTTGGTACAAGTCATTCCTACCCTACGACTTTATCTAATTAGGCCATCCGATCTTCTAAATAATGCTCACTGACGACTTGGAGACCCAGGATTATGGCAGAATCGTAGGGCTTGTTGGAAATGAAATCCGACTTATTGCCGTGGTCACTCGACATACATTGCTCCACAATAGACCAGAAATAGTTCTAATTTCACTGAGTCTTCTTTTCATGAGTTAGGAGGCAGAATCGGTAGAAAAGTACATAACTGATTAATAACTACAGGCTTTGTAGCATAAAACTGGTTGTATGTAGCAACGTCTAGAGTTAGGTCCACTTTATAACGGCCCCCATTGAGAGCTCGTTGAAGCGAATCATATTAGTATATAAAGAAGTAGCCGGTCACCTCATACGCGTCTCTGTTCTCAAATCGTTAACTTCCTACGACGCCTTTCTAGTGATGTGGAGGATTGAATTATCTAGTTAAGAACCCGGAGTTTCCGTGATCCTAAGAAACCTTACAGTAGAATAGTTCTGCACGCAAGACACAAGTCACAAAGACATTAAACTTGAATGAATGCCAGAGCGACATGTATGGAATCCTTGCACAAACATAACTCATTCAATCTCACACCAGATGTTTATATTGCATTTTCAGATATAGGCAGGGTTGGCAGGAAACGTGTTTTTATGGAAAAAAACAAAAACAACAGTTTTTTGTTTTTTAGCATTTTTAAACATAGGTAGGTAATTTGTTAGTGTATTTATTTTTATTTTTATTTATTTTTTTTTTTTCAATGTTTGTTTTAAACAGTTTAAAACAGAAATATTTGAACTGAGATTTGACTCTCAACATGTTTTGGCCGTGGCGTCAAATCGGATCGCCAAAACCTACACAGTAAATTTCGGTGATAAGGAATAAACACTCCTAATTCCCCCAAAAATGAGGTCTTTATCGCATCACAGACAGGAGGTACAGACAAGTATCGGGCGATTCATCACAGGAGACTCAATGCTTTTGTAAATAAGTAATAAATCATCATATGAATTTGAATTAGTCGCAAAGAATACGGTTATATCAGTAATTCTACTTCTACTCAGAACACCTGTGTATAATTATTAACCTGTCAATAAATAACGAAGTCATACATCATGAAATTATATCTGCGTAGGTAGAGGCGCCTACACAAGACAAATTAATTATAATAAATAACAAACCTACACTTTCCTTAACAGTATTTAACACGATCTTACCCACCAACTGAAAATGAATTATATTAAATATATCACCTACCGCTACACTTCAGAAGTCCATTGGGTGACAAAAGTTATAATGAACCCGATTCGTGAACTGAAAATTCCATTTGAATTGAATCAGCTGATACGAACGTCGTAGTTACAACGTGATGTCAAGTATGTTCCACCAGTTATGGCGATGCAGTTTTTCCTATTTGTTGACTTTTTAGCGAATTTTCATAGAAACTGAAGCTGCAATGGTTCGGAAAGTTTCAAAATCAAAATTTTTGAAAAATTTCTTCATTGAAATACGTTTTGAGGCATTCTGAAACGATTCCTGAAGTTTGCACTTTTTCATGTATACGTGTTCATGTATATGTATGTGTCATTCCAGACGATAACTCTCCTTAGGATTGAGATAAAAATCCTGTTCTTGCGCCAAAAAAATCAAGTGTTCCGAACGAAAGGATGAGTTCATTGGCCAACAATTTTTGAGCACATTAAATTGGTCAAATTTCAAAATCGTACTCAACAAATCACTAAAAACGGCCAAAAATCGAGAAATTTAAAAATCTAGCTGTGTTTTCGTCAAAACAAAATTATCAACGATTAACTTGGACATCAAAAAATTTTTGCACAAATTATGCCGAAAAACGTACTTAAATTTCATGAATATTTGCTGAAAAATCTGTAAAAACTGCAAAAAAAACTAAAAATCCAAAATCTTTTTTGAATCACCGAATTTTATTTAGTACAAGTTTTTTGCCATAAAATTGGTTTTTAACAATTACTTCCTACTGAAATTACTAAAATTTTAATACAATTTACATATTATAATACGATAGATAATTTAGGAAAATTCGCTCAAACGATCATGCTGCATGACTAGAACTTTTTAAATGCTCTACAACTTTGCTACGTATAAAAATGTCTGTAGGATGTACGGTTTAGGAATTATAAGAGAAAAACTTTTAAATGGGCAAATTAATTCATTCTCTTCAATTTCGCCTACATTTAAACGTTTTGCATCTTGTGATGTGAAAAGAGATACTGATGAGCCGTTACGATTCGAAAATTCTACTGTGGTGTCAATTTTAATATGGCATTGAGTCCTAAAACGTACTGCTTAGCTGTGATAGCACCATGACAACGTCTGATCTTAGACTTGAAATTCGGGTTCATTCAAATGAAAATCATTTATTGATCATAAAAAAGTATCAACAATAGCAGTTTTTGTGGTGTGTCGGAAATGGTGGTGAGATTGCCAGGGGGTATTGATGGTGGTGGTGGTATAATCATAGAAATTACTACCAGACGTATCCAGCAGACTTCAAAATATGCTTGTGGCGTTTCAACTTTGTATTGCCAATGCTTGGCATTGGACCAAATGCCTCTAAGCCCTCCTCCTTCAGACAAAAAACTCTAACAGCAAATGAGACGGAAATTGTAGATCTCTTGATAGCAGCATGTTTAGCATGCTTTTTCTTAGTCAAAAGCTCTGCTGAATGTCCGTTTATGGCTCAAGGAGTCTTGAAACTTGGAGCAACAATGTCGACGCATGTGATATCTTTAACGAGATTCCAATCTATTGTCTCTTGTCAGTGTGACTCCGTCGGGACTGTTGCCATCCACACGAAGGAGGCCTGAGCTAAAGAACCTGCTGCACAAACTCATTCATCTCAGCATGACGCGAAACCAAACGAATCTTCAGGGACAGAACGAGAGTAAAAGTCTGGGTGCAAAGCTCTGAGCTGGAGTTCTATGCTTTCTCAAAGCCACTTGTTATTTATGAACATCCAGATTTTGGACAAGGAACAACCTTTAACCAAGCATTTAAGAGATCATTAGGGAATCAGTTTGGGTTTCATAGGTCTTATTTTCCATTCTTTGTAAAAGTCTTAGTGCATCCCATTTAACTTGGACTGAGGTTACAGAGTTGAAAATACTTTCTTCAACCTGTTGTCTAGATGTGACCATTGCTCCAAAAAAATAAGGCAGTACAAATTTATCATCTGAACTATTGTGCATCAAAGATGCGAGCTGCATGTGTCACAGATAAATGCTGACAGAACTGTGTGCTGCAACCCGTAGATTTCAATTACACCTCTTTCGTGCCGGAAGCGGGTTATCATCCCAAGCTGACGTTAAGAATGTTTATCGGAGCCTGTAAGAGAGGTAAATTCTCAGTCACTAGAATTGTTGAGTACTTCCGAAGAGGTGCAGTGCGAAGTAACTGCGGGAATAAATACCTAATGGTTATGTTCGGCGCAACTGCTATCTGTGGGTGGTGTCATTTGTTTCGTTTGTAGGGAAATGGATTAATTTTGGGTGTCATTGTCAAGGTTTTTGCACGTTGAATCGAATGAAATAGCTTTTGGAATGCTGTTCACATGCGTCGCCAAGTTAGCCACCCATTTGATTTGACGATAATTCCTATAAATAAGTTACAGTTGTTGTGGACTCCCCCTCCCAATGTTTTGATGTTGGTAAGCGAGAAGGTATACCTATACCCACCCTAAGCACTTTGGTTATCTAGGCACTTTAGACGTTACGTAATACGATTACTGAAGTAAAATCGAACGATTTTGTCGCACCTATCTGAAAACTGGACGACACTGACAACACACCACGAAAAGTAAGACATGTTTTAAACTCACCGAGCGTTTAACAGCCAATAGAAGAAGGCAAAGACGATGGTGATTTGTAGATAGGAAGCAGAAGAAATGGTTGAAGCCACCAAAGGCAGCTCCAGATGAAGAGGCCACATGTCCATCGTATCCTGAGAATCCATTCAATCTCTGTTTATTATGATTAATTTTTCGGTAACAATAACGAAACTACGGCTCTTTCTCGATTAGATACCAGAATAATTCACCTCCTTATCAATTGTTTTTCTCATCTGTGATACAAGAGAGACCACGTGAGAGACACGAAACCGCTATTCTCTACTAAAACAAGGGCAATAATTCGATTCTCACTAATTCGACTTATCTGTTCGTAAACCAAATGGTCCCAATAGGAGAGATAATGAATGATACAAAATAATGATGGGGTAATGATATAAAAGTTGGGGATATTTATAAATCAAATGCCAAGGTTATATTTAGAATGGATTCATATCAAAAAGCTTTACTATTATTGTATAGCAAATGTGTTACAGAATAATTTTAACAAATCTTTCAATCTGATCGGGAAGCTAGAAGAAAACGTTTATTCGACACCCTTTTTGTAGTAATTATTGTTAAAATCAATTTTGATGATAATTGGAACTTCAAAGGAAAAGACTGCAAAATTACATGAAGGTTACTATTATGTCTTTAGTAAATTGCCCTTCCGCGCATATCACTATACCTAAATTAATTCCTATATGTAAAAATTTAGCCAGGGAATGGCACACGCATAGACAGTTTAAACGAAGAAACAGTATAGGAGCGATCCAAAACGGTTGAAGTTCAGCCTACGTCGGCAGTTGAATGTCGCATTGCGATTGAAATGTTATCTTTTGGGGTTGTTAGAAGGTCCAAGAGTTCAGGCACATCTCCAGCCATTATATGATTTTTGAGCCAAATTTCTTAAACTTTTGTCCAGTAATTTTGAAAAAGCTTCGGATAGCGCACGTCGAAAAGAACCTAACAATGGAAAAAAAACATTCCATCTTCCGAATAAAGGCGATTTTCATTGATTTTTGACTTGCTGGATCGATCTAAGCTATCCCCAAGCTTCAAGGATCTTTCATTTCCCTTACAGCCTTAAAATGGCACCAGTGTAGTCACTATTGGAAAGCTGAGACATTTAGGGGGAGCCAGAAAATCCGATCGATATGATAAGAGTAGTACATGAGTCGTTTACCAGCAAAGTTACCCACATGAGATCGTGGGAAACTGACCTGTCCTCTCCTATTCAGGTTTCTACTGGTGTAAGGCAAAGCTGTATTCTCTCGCATCTCTCTTTCTCATCGTTATTAATGAAGTTCTGTATGCAGCCATAGTCAATAATCCCAGGTATAATGATATGCGCCACCAATACAGAGCACCTCAATGATATGGAATACGCAGACGACATTGTTCTTCTTTCTCAAAGGCAGATGAATATGGACTGCAAACTTGTTGGCCTTGTTCAGTGAACTAGTAGGTCTCAAGACGAAAAAAAAGCAATCAATGTTTCCCTACCCACACTTCACCAGAAGTTTGAAATCAGCAGATGTGTGTGGATGCGTTTCCAAACCTGAATAGTCTGATAGCAGTATATACCGGAGCATCTATGGACGTTTCCTCTAGAATAAATAATGCGAGAGAAGCCTTTGCTCTTCAATTTTACCTTCAATTGGTTTGGAGAGCTTTACCAACATTTGCCTGCATGCGATAAACCGAATATGGTGGCCAGGAAACTGAGTTTCAAATCAGGTACTGCACTGAAAATGTTTAGAATCCCATTTCAGAAACAATCTATGAAAGAAAGTGGAGAAGGGTAGGAAACATTCCTTTAAAAGAAGCAAATGAAATTCCAAGAGAAACACTTGACTGGAACCCTCAAGAACTTGACTCCCCGACCGGCCTTGATGTACGTGGCCATGGATCCCAGTAACAGAAGCCTCCAATGCAAACCACTCAATCCTCTGGAAGCAGATCAGTACAGAATGCTACAAACCGGAACTAATGGGAAACCCTCAAACTGACACTGTACCTCTAACTCCGTGCGATAGCAGCATTGACAAACTACCATATAACGTAAAGGCTAAAAGGCGTAAACTGCGAAAACCCCGATCAAAATTATTTCATACTTTTGAAGCGTTTGTTCGACATTGTATATGAGTAATATATATAAGAAAAAAGTTTTTGGCAGAGATAGGGAAGTGCATAACTTAATTAAATGGCTTGAGAGCAATAGAAATCTTGATTTAGCTCGGCAGTTCGAAGTTAATTCCAAAAATCTATTGGAAATCAGTCTGATAGAAGAATGACAAAAATTTGGTAATGAAAACCTCGAAAATACCAGAACAATATTTTTGGATGGCAATAATAATAATTTGTTTTCTCCTCCAAATTGAGCTTTTTTTAATTTTTTTTTTTTTTTTTTTTTTTTTTATTAACAAATTATGATGGCGAAAATTAGGATAATCTAGGGGGGGGGGGGGGGGGGGGCAGAATGGAGCAGGGTTTAATTTTTTCTCCACATCAAATACCTACCTCAACTTTGGCCAAATCTGTTCGGATTCACAAACTTTTTTAATTTGTATCTAACATTTAAGCGATAAAATTTGTTTCAAGCGCCACCTCTGTTGTGGATCTCGAAAAATCATCTAAGTTTGAAAATTATCCATAATTAATACCACAAAAAGCGATTTTTTGCTACCGAGTTGCAAGGCAGCGGAAGCTTTGTTTCCACTTTCGAAATGAAAAAAAAATTGTGTGCTCCAAATTCAAAATTTTCACTTGTATTTTGCGTTTCATGGCCAGCTGAAAAAATTTGGTTTCGTGTCTGTCTGTACGTCTGTCTGTCCACATTTCCTTGCAACAGCCATCGCTTCCACAATTTCGATTGGATTTTAATGACATTTTCAGTAATAGTGTGGGTTTAGTCCTAAATAGTCCTACATTGGTTTCATCATGATTGAATCAGCGGTACGCTCTGCGCGTGCGTGAACGTAATTTTCTTGTGATAACCATAAGTCCGTCAATATTGAACAGATTTTAGTTAGGTTTTTAGGGATGATGCGGGGAAGGTCCCTTGAAGTCCCTAGAAGAAATTGGTGAAATTGGGAGGTTCAAGCGCTGTGAAAGAGCAAACCCTATTTAGAGGCGTAAAATAATATGATTTACTATAGACTGGGTATGATAATTTATTATAGACCACTGAACTGCTAGAAGTGCTATCTAATACAGAAATAATAAACCTGTGTGTAATAATTTGGAGCGTTTTTCGAATAAGATCCCCCATAACATGGAAATAGTTTTGGGCTGGGGGTCAGTCGGAAACTCGCGACACCGTCACCGCGAACTTTTGTGAAGTTGGCGGTAGATTTCCAGAGGTAGATCCAAGCGCACTAAATAAAGGCCGACGGCCTACCCAACTGGAGTCCCGAATGCCTTCGCACGCCGTCGCGCTCCGACTGATCTATTTCTCTGGACAGGATGGTTCACTGCGCGACTACCGCTGGTATGTACCATCATTGAAGACCTTATAGAGAAGTAGTATAACGAGTTTTAAAAAATTAGCAAAATCGGTTTTTGAGAAAATGTCCATTATGTGGAAAAAAGAGGTGATTTTGTCTACTACTAATACGCCCTGAATGGTGCACTACGCGTCTACTGATGATACGTACCACTATTAGAGACATCATAGAGAAGTAGTATACTGAATATTAAAAAATTGGAAAAATCCGTTTTTGAGAAATCATCTATTATGTGGGAAAAGGGGGTTATTTGTATCTATTACTTCACGTATGGCTATGAATACCGCCTGAATCGTGCACTGCGCGTCTACCGCTGGTATGTACCATTATAGGAGACCTTATAGAGAAGTAGTATACTAAGTTTTGAAATATTAGAAAAATCCTTTTTTGAGAAAATGTCCATTATGTGGGGAAACGCTGCAAATTATTACACAATGGTTTATTATTTCTGTGTTAGATAGCCCTTCTACGCAGATCATTGGTCTATAATTATTAAAACCCGTATGTAATATTATGATCAGAACATGGCGCATCTCTCTGAGAAGGGTTCACACTTTTACAGTACCAAGACCCCGCAATTTTACGCTTCACAGTAAAGATGTTTAAAGAAACGGGAAGATGATGCTTGAAGTAATTTGCGTTAGCGCATGCGCAGAATGGAGTAATGATTTGAGAAAAATGGAATTGATTGGTACAATCTACAACCTAACCCACAAATTCCCAGAAAACGTAATCAAAATCTGATGAAAACTAAACCTTGTTCTCGGAGTACATTTTCGCCCATGCGCAGGAGTTAATAATGATGCAATCATGCTGAAATCAACATGGAACAATTAAACCATTGTCCCCCAACATTGCCAAATTTGAGCGGGATTGTACGACTAGGGCGTAAAAAATTATGCTTGAAGGAATTTACGTTTGCGTATGCGCAAAATGGAGTAATGATTTCAGAAGTATGGAATTAATAGTGGATCATTTAACCCCTAACCCGCACATTCTCTGAAAATTTCATCAAAATGAGATGAAAACTGTTGAAATTAGGCTCGTTAAAAAGGAATACATATTCGCAATTGCAATCTGATAGCAAGACTCACAGGGAAATCAAAATACTGGGACATAAACTCAAGAGCTCTTTCCTGATCAGCTGAATGAGCTATGTTCTCTCCTGTTCACTCTAGGAAGTTGAAATTTGATAGTGAGACTGTATGGGATATTAAGAGAAGAACAAAATTACGGGTTCCATCTTGATCAGCTGTGTGAGTTGAATTCTCTCTTGTTCCGGATCCATCTGGACATGGTAGAGTACAACTTGAGGAATCACTCTAATCAGTAGAATGATCACTGTAATTTTATTCCTATCTAACTTGTGGTGCTGATGGATCGGGGCTTGTCTGGATGTAGTGAGACTCTGAACTTTTGGAAGGGGTCTCTTTGTGTATGGAAGAGCACCAAGAGAACAGCACAAAGAGCACCATAAAACCATAAGTTACTCTTGATGGTTCTACAGGAAGTTGTACATTTGTAAACTTTTTCTTCAAAATTTAAACCTTATTAAACCTTCAAAATGAAAACCTTACTAAACCTTCAATCTTGAATGTATCAACACCTTTTATACTTGTGTTCAATGGGTGCACTTGTTGCTCGCAAGCTAAATACAAACCATCATCGTAATCATTGTAATGGGCAGGAACACCATCCTTGTGGTTCATAAGTTCCTTCCAACGACTTTCTGATACTGCTTAAAAGGCATTCCATTTGGCAATCTTCACTTCCAATACGTAGCTCTTAATAAGGGATTCAATTCAATTCAATCGTGAGAGCCCGATCGAGTCTGGAGGACCAATGACTACGCCTTTAATACGGGATATCTCTTCAATCAACGCACCAATGTCAATTTTCGATGATAGGGCAAAGACATTATAAAAGCATCACATGATACGAGCACGTCATTCCAAGAAAATGCTTTCTTGAGGTGAACCTATGAAAAGTACCTACCCAGGAGTACCATTTCAAAAATATACCTTATCTTCCTTTCATGAGATACAAAATAGGGAAGGATCCTAACTCGAAAAGTAGAACCTGTACTCCCTGATGAAGTACCTAGGTCACCGTCAGGGCCGCCGCACCAACAAAAGGTTGTGGGAAGGGGTGTGTGTGAAGCTAAAAATTTCCCAAACCCCTCCCTGATTTTGATGAATCTCTCAGGGATGGGGCGGGGTAGGCGGTAGATGGTCTCCTTCTAGTTTCATTGCGCAAAAATCAATTCGCTCTGCACTTGCACAAACGTAAAATCCGTCAAGCATTGTTTTCTCATGTTCTAAACGTCCAATCACGCTCAAATTTGGAGAATAGTCGGGGAAATACGATTTAATCATTCCATATAATTTACGTCCCTTTCGGAGGAATCCGTCATCACTAGCAAGTGTAGTGTCGGGGGCGAGCGCTTTCAATGCAAAGACATCATCATCAGGCCGTCGAAACAGTACTCAACTTGCTAGTGACGACGGATTCCTCCGAAAGGTACGTAAATGATAATTTCACTATCACTACTAGTGGAAATAACCCTTTAGATTTAATACCATTCCATGTCAGTTTCAAGATAATCGTATTATTATTAGCTGCTGCGCATGCGTAAATTTGAAATCCTTGTAACGAGCATTACCGTTAGTTTTCATTCGAGTTAGATGAAATTTCCTGGGAATGTGCGGGAGAGGATGAGGATGGTCTCCAACAAATTTCATCTCTAAAAATTTAGTAATTAGCTAATTAGTTGCCACTAACCATGCGTAAACGTAAATCCATCAAGCATCATTTTCTTGCGACCTATTCATCGGATCTCGCCCCAATTCGGAGGGTAGTTGGGGAATGAAAATTTAATTACACCATATGAGTTTCATCGCAATCGTATCATTAGCAAGGGCTGCACATGCGCGAACCTTAAATTCTTGATTCATTATTTCTCCCAATAATAGACACTAGCTGTGGAATCTTTCAATGATCATACACTCATCATTAATGTTACGGATACAAGGAAACTGGTGTGCCGTACCAAACCTGTTTTTTTTTCTTTCTTTCTTACCGATTTTTCCAACTGGCCGAAGAAGTTCGATGGCCCATGGTGCGAAGGCCTTGGTCACCGCGGTGTACCGTACCTATGGAGCGTTGGTAGGTGTTTTATTATTTTATCTCAATCATTTCCAGTTAGTGGGTGTCTATATTAATACCGCTATACTTAGACCAGAGAGACTAGTAAAGAGTAGATGTTTTATTTAATTATGTTGAATTTCTCTCAGTATACACTTATTGATTACAAAGTCATTCTTTCGCCCGACCACCACGAAACTGCGTTATGGAAATCGGTTACAAATTCGCGTTAGACTAAAGAACTGGCGAGGCTGATTGTGTGAAACGTTGGTAAGTGTTTTCTTATTTGTCCTTATTAATTTCCAGTTAGTGGGTGTCTCCGTTAATGTCGGTACATTTAGGTCAGAGGTACTAGTAAAGAGCAGATAACCCTAACTTATCTACGGTTCTGACATTTGAAACAGAGTTCCTTTGGGGCATCTAGAATACAATAATTACAATGTACGGAGGAGCACTGATCTGCTGCGGGAACTCAGCCTCATATGTTTCTAATCGACATATATTGCTGATATCAGCAGAAACGGAGATCCTGAGACACATTGGGGCATCTAGAAAACAGATTTTCAATTGAAAGGCCTGTCTGCCCTTAATTCAGTTTTTTTTTTCTCCAACGTTTCTTCCCAGGAACTGGGGCTTCTTCAGGGAGATGCCAAAACAACAAATATCAAATTTTAAAACCTCAAACAATATTTTCTTTATATGGTTGATGAAGAACAATTCAAAGGTGTGAGTTTGTGAAAATCAAATTTGAAGTTGTTTGTTTATCTTTATGTAGGAAATAATGTTTATCCGTATTTTCTAACTGGTGACAGTAATTATAAATTTGGAGTTCCTCAATCAAGTTGGAGTAAATTTTGCTTATATTTTGAGTGTCTTTTCAGAAAATAATTGAATTTTAAGCCCCAGTTCCTGACGAGAAACGTTGGAGAAAAATTGAAAAACTAAATTAAGGACTGACAGACCTTTTCATTAAAATTTTCTAATAATTTCAACTTACCAAATAGAGAAACGTTGTCTACAAAGTATGGAGAGGCTCTGACCAGTTGAGGGACATCTGAGGCTAATTTCTTTTCTAATCGACCTACAGTGATGAAATTTATAATGAAGCTCTTTGAGATACCTAGAAAACAATTACGTGAGAGGTACAGAGGACCAGAAGTCTGATCAGTTGAGGGACGTCTGAGGCTAATTTCTTTTCTAATCGACCTACAGTGATGAAATTTATAATGAAGCTCTTTGAGATACCTAGAAAACAATTACGTGGGAGGTACAGAGGACCAATAGTCAGCTGAGGGGCCTCTGAGGCTAATTTCTTTCCCAATCGACCTATATACGGTGATGAATGATGATGTTTTTTTGTTTTTTATTTTTTTCTTCTTCTTGGTCGATTACAAAGATTTATTTGGTATTGGAAACAAAAAACAAAAGTGTTAGATATCGTTTCAGAATGTCCCGAATCGGATTTCTATCAATATATTAAAGAAAATTCTAAAACTTTGACATAAATTTGATCGACGATAACTTTTGAGTAGAAGATTATGCTCAAATTTCGGATAAACGTAATAATCCCAAAAATTTGGAATTGATAGATATGCTTATTTAGAAAGAAATGGTTCGCTATTAATTTTTTGTGCACAAAATTGTGCTCAGTATTCGCTAAAAATGTCATAACACTTGACGTGAAAATTTGTTATTAGTGTAACATAATTATTTAGAATAAGTTTGTTTGCCATAAATTTGGACGAATTACATTTTTAGGACACAAAAATAATGCTCAAATCCCTTCTAAAACGTGTAATAAAATCTTATTTGGTAGAGTGGGTGGGAAAGAGAGAATTTGTTCATAAAGTCAAAAGGAACAAAAAATCTACATGTGAAATGTAGGGGCTTATCTAAAATGGTAATTACCAGGAAACGCGTGCATTACAATCGTATCAATTGAATCGTATTGAAAACTGAAATTTCATTTCCAAAATCATGAAACGATTGTAATAACTAATATTATGGGCAAAAGAAAAAATCGTTCATGTTTATTCATGTGAACCGATTAGTAATTTATTATGTTTTTGTGTCTTCCAATGAAGTACCTAACGTTACTTCCTAAATTTATATATATAGGTGGGGAATTTAAATCCCTAACGTTATTTAGGTAGTGTAATTACTATAAGAATGGTGGCTTAGAAGAAGAAATTAAATTGGGTGTAGAAACTTATTTTTTATAACGGACGTAGGCTAGGTATTTTGGTTGCATAGTTATTAATTTGTATAGCTGCAATTAGAGAAAGAGCCGTTAAGGCAGTGAAAATAAAACTAATAAAATAGGAAAGTCAGGTTTCAACAGACTCTCCTCTCACTTACCATCTATATAGTAGCGATGGGTGAGTGAACGAACATTCCACTAAGAACTAACACTGACACCGCGAAGAGGTTGGAAATGTAACTGAAGAGGAGAGAATGGTGGAGCAGCGACTAGTAGCGTGAAGTGGATAGGCGGGGGTTTATTCGTATATAGCGGAGAGGGAACGCTGTTACCAGGAGACCGGCTACAAGTGTGAGACTCAACTGTGGCACGAGTGTAGCGGATGATGAACCAGGTACATAAGCCCATCAGAATAAAATATGAAGAATGCATATATATGCGCAATATACACAGTTTATTAATATGAGTTTTGTTAACAAGTTATACACATGTAAATCTGTCAACTATCCAGCATTGTCTTAAGCACTCACAAATCATAGCGCCGCTTTGTTCATTTATGATGAAAATTTGTAAGATTGAGAAGGAATACTCCCATTTCCAAGGGAAGAACAAATCTACATCATAAATATTGCCAAATAGTTTTGGATCAACGAAAACTACCAAGAGAGTGGTTTCCTCTTGACCCCCTTTTTTTATTGCTTTTTCCGATTCTAGGTTGAATTTGGAACAGAAAAGGCCTCTTTGAAATTTTCTTTTTGGGGCTTCGTTTCTGAGTTATTCCACTTTTTGCGAAATACAGAAAATCGCCGATTTCTTTTAGACATTACCAACACTTTCTTACTACTTTTATCTTCAATTTTTGAGATGTTCACCACACTTTTGAAATCAGCAATTAACTATCTATCATCAGACCCCAGCGTCCATAATCAACAATCACCATTAGGGGGATGACATTACACTTGAACCGCTTACGATTTAAAAGTTTTCCAAATCGTCGTTTGAAAAAAAAAAAAACCCCTCAAACTGTTCAGTATTATTACTCAGTTATTAGAAGAACGTATGAGACGCCGTATTCTGGACTAAAGTAAGGTTCTTTAAATAATAAAGATCATAGTGTAGACTGAACAATAAGTATCAGGAAGCTGTTGTTTTCTTGACCCTTGAATACAGTTTGCAGGAGAAGGAGCAGAGGCTGCAGAAGGAGCAGGTGGCATTTTCGATTTATCACAACACAACTGACTGACTGGAAGTCTCCTTGTGGTACATTTTTTAAACTGTATTCTGAACAGTGATTCTGTGTGTACTGAACAGTTTGACGGTTTTTTTTTTTTTTTTTTTTTTTTTTTTTCAAACGACGATTTGGAAAACTTTTTTTAAATCGTAAGCGGTTCAAGTGTAATGTCATCCCCCTGATGGTGACTATTGATTATGGACGCTGGGGTCTGATGATAGATAGTTTAATGCTGATTTCAAAAGTGTGGTGAACATCTCAAAAATTGAAGATAAAAATAGTAAGAAAGTGTTGGTAACGTCTGAAAGAAATCGGCGATTTTCTGTATTTCGCAAAAAGTGGAATAACTCAGAAACGAAGCCCCAAAAAGAAAATTTCACGGAGGCCTTTTCTGTTCCAAATTCAACCTAGAATCGGGAAAAGCAATAAAAGAAAGGGGGTCAAGAGGAAACCGTAAGTTTCAATCAATGATTTGAGACATGGAAAAATAAAAATCGGACTTCCGCAAAAAGTGGAATAACTCAGAAACGAAGCCCCAAAAAGAAAATTTCAACGAGGCACTTTCTGTTCCAAATTCAACTTAAAATCGAAAAAAGCAATAAAAAAGGGGGGTCAAGAGGAAACCGTCAGTTTCAATCAATGATTTGAGACCCTAAAACATGGAAAAATAAAAATCGGACTTCCGCATCGTGAAGCTGAGTTGAAATACTATAAAAAAGGTCCAGTTCAATTTTTCGATAGCTCGCACCGTAAGGCTGTAATTTCCCGATGGGCCCGTTTAGATGGGACACCCTGTATAAGCACAACTGTCGAAACGCCATGTTGCGTCGATGTTCGTACCAAAATGTTGCTAGTGGTGAATTTTCGAAGCAACATAACAGCGAAACCCCGGTACCCCAGCATACCTTGGCGGTTGCTGTTGACTGAGATTAATCTCGTCGATTCCCTACCAACTCGTTGGTATCGACAACTCAATGTTGGTTTCTTCCCCTACTAGGCTCCCTACACCCTGCACATTAAGTTCTCAGGTAAAAGAGGCAAACATGGAAACCCAGTATGTACCTAGGACTAGAGTTGTCCAAAAAAGGGGTTTTATTTTATTTAATTTTATTATTATTTTTTATTTTATTTTATTCTATTTTTTATTTATTTTTATTTATTTTTATTTTTTTTTATTTTTTTTTTTTTTTGTGACACCCCTTACATTTTTTACGTTTGACATCAATAGTAATTTCTGTATAGTAGTTTAAATAAATCATGAGCCCATGATAATGCAGTGATTATGTGAACGCAGAACCACTACCACTATGTTTGCAGTACAAATCAAACCCTAAAGAGAAACACTGGCACGAAATAAATCACTCGCGACGAAGTTGTGGAAACCCATTTCAAAACGGAAGTTAGTGAAAAAACGTTGTCTATTTCCACGAAAAATAAATAGTTACAATGTTATCGAGTTATAACATTGTAACTCTTTATTTTTCGTGGAAATAGACTTTTTTCACTAAATCCCGTTTTGAAACTCTGGCAGTTGAATAAAAGAAGGGAAAAAAGTATTTAAAACCAGGATATATTTGAGAACCTAACTCAATTAAGTATCAATGTACACCCCTACAATTACAACCAACAATGCAAGAGGAAATACCATTCCGATAATGCGTATGTAAAGGGAACGCCATCCTTTCCACGACTTAACTACCCCAAATTAGTATAATTTTGATTGAACGTTACGTTGGTCGTCCACCTTTGAAACGGAAAGGGAGAGTACAGAATAGATCGTCATTTCTTAACCCTCCAATTTCCATAGCTCCTGCGGGATTTTAGTTTTGAAATTTTCTGCTTATTTGTACCCTAAAAATACTAATTGTGGGCAGAAGTCACCATTTTTCATAGCGCCAAAATTTCAACGTATGGTCCCCTACAGAGTTGGGCGTAATCATAATCATAATTAGATTACAGTCATAGGGTTTTAGAGTTGTGATTACAATTGTCATCCTAACTTTTTTTTGCGATTACGATTGTAATCACAAGTTTTCAATCTGATTTTGGTCGTAACAACTGATGTTCCCTATAAATAACCCCGTTACCGCAGATTTTTCCCTGTAATAAGAGTCATAATCATAACCGTGATAACAGCAGTAATAATCTTACTTTTTTCTGTGATTACAGCTGTAATCTTAGTTTTTCCTATGAATACAATCGTAATCATATGACAACTGTAATCACAGGAAAAACTAAGATTACAGCTGTGATCACAGAAAAAAAACTAAGATTACGGTTGTAATCAATGGAAAAATAATGATTATGACAGTAATTACAGAGGAAAATCTGCGGTAACGGGCTTTTTTATAGGGAATATAGGTTGTTATGGCCAAAATCATTAAAAAATTGTGTGATTACAATCGTAATCGCAAAAAAATTGTGATTACGGATATGTTACAGAAAAACTGTGATTACAAAAATGTTATCATAATCGTGTCATAATCATGAGTGTAGGTAATCGTAATAATATCTTCAGGTTCTGCGATTATAATCGTAATTGTAATCACAACTCTAAAACCCGATGATTCTAATCGTAATTATGATTACGCCCACCCAACTCTGGACCCCTTCAGAGGACCTTGGGATACCATAGTGCGAATTCATTTTCTGTAAAAACCTTTCGAACACTATTAGGTTTAATTGAAATTCGTAGTAACATTGATTGATACTCCACCTAACATATTGCTTATAGCTTGTTCATTTCGTGGAAACCATAAAATCAATGCTTGTGAAGACCCCCCTCACTGTCAGGCATGTATGGATACTTGGATCTAGTTTGTTTTACCTTTCAATGTTTGCCCCCTTTCTGATCACAATTCAGAAGTTTTTGTATAGTGAGTAAACTTCTGAAGAGGATCTTTTCGAAACCTGTGTAACATTATTTTCATCATAATTCTGGTTCCACAGGTTGCACAATAACTCTGGGCAACCGAGTAACGAAACTAAAAAGAGGTCAGAAGCCAGGCGCTTTGACAAGCATCATAAAAAGTGGCATGACCACCATTCTATTCCTTTTTATGAAATTCTGAGGGAACCCACATTCTCGTCGAATCAATCGACTCTATCCATGTTCTTCAGCGTGCTCTTACGAGGAAAGCTTTTGGTGAACACTCCATTGAGATATCGCATATGTATATTGAGCATCAGATCTCCTAAATGCAACGTAGAGTCAATTATATGTGGCATGAGCAAAGACAGTGTGAGATCACTGGTCTGTGTGGTGTCCTTCTATAGCTGTGCCCTGTGGACATCGCATGACCAAAATTCCATGTGCCATGACACCCTATGTACTCGTGATGTTGTGTGGGAAACAGCGGGATAATCTGGGTTTCGAAATTTACGGCTAATCCTGAGTTGGACAATCTAAAAATAGACGCTATATTATATCTTACTACACTTAGAAACTACCAAAATTCCAATAATAATTCGACAGAGTGACAACCGACCAATTGCTTAAGAGAACTCATTTTCGGAAAATTTATGGAATGGTCCACTCTGGCTATCAACGCCGCAACTCTTAATAGGCAAATATAAGTCATCTTCATTCACCACAAGTTTCCATTGTGAGCTGTATTTAATCTCGTACTCATCAATTTAGTGAGATCATATTCCCCCCTTTGGAATCTTTTGGGATTCGTTTTAAACAAAAATTATCCAAAACTATGTACCTACCTAGGAAGGTATTATTATTCGAAAGAAAACACCAACGAGGAAGTAAGTTTTTTTCATTTTGTACCGCAGGCAAACCAAGGCAACGCTACATTTTGATAGTTGTGTAATAGTCCAGGAAAAGTAGGGTTGATCAGAGGAACAAATTCATAACTTTCTGAAAATTGGCACAGCTGTAATATTTATCAATGTAGGGAGATCATATCCCCCCTCCCCCCTTTGGGATATAAGAGATGTCGAGACACGTCAAGACATACAAAGAAAACGGTAGGTAACCGTTGATGAAGGAATGGAATCAAATGAGAGGTTGAAATCATTTATGAATACATTTTCAAAAATGAACCTTTGTAATCGACCAAGAAAAAAAATTGCTAACCCCCCTCGTTAGGAGTGAATCGTAACCAGTAAAACATATCAAAAATCGCCTTGAAAACTATGACATTCTGGCTTCCCGAAATCGAGTTTATTATTATAACTTCTGTATCCTATTGGGCTAGTAAAACGTAATGAAGTAATCACCTACTTCAATTATATTAATTTTTAAATTATTGATTAGTAAATACTTAGGAATTACTCTTAATTAAATTATTACTTCTATTCCAACATCAGAAGGTTGATTACTTCCGAGTTACCAAGGTCGGAACGTTATAGCCAATTTTCTAAGAAAATGAAGTTGTTAATGAAGATGTTATTCTGATCAGCTTCGGAACCTCCGAGGCTAATTCCTTTCCTAATCGACTCACGTTGCAGAAATTTAAAACAATTACGAGGTTCGGAGTATCAATGGAATAGCTAATATCTTTCCTTTTCGGCCTGTCGTTTTACTGTTTTTGTTTTGTTGTTTTGACATTTTTGGAAAATTTTTCAACGTTCACCTATTATGAACACTAAAATTGTGGGGTCCTGAGCTGTAAAGGAACCCTTTTGGGAGGCACAATGCGCCAAGTTTTGATCATTTACTTTACATATATATATGGGGCTTAATAATTGTAGACCAATGATCTGCGTAAAGGGTTATCTAATTCAGAAATAATACAACTTTGTATAATAATTTGCAGCGTTCTATATTTTAGCGTGGAACACGCTTTAATCGGAAACTAAAAGTGACAAACGTTACAAAATATTGTCACGAAATATTGCCAAGAAAAAACGACCCTTTCTTTACTATTCAACCAATCAAGTTGAAATTCAAAATGGTGAACTCTTGGGACGTCTACAAATGTTTTTGTCAAAGAAAGTAAATTATATTAGTTTCTGAGGTCATTGAGGTCATTGATTCAGGCTTGGATATTTCCGCTTACAACCGAGTCGTTGCTAGGGAAATGGTACTTCGTCGTTTTTCATTTTTGACCATTCGTTCGAAAGCTCTCGATTTATCCAACCATATTATGTTAACTACTGCGAAGTGCGTGGCCAACAAGCTGAGTTATGAGCATGGTTATTTGAATAATTGTGTACACTCAGGTGATCATTCTCAATAATTGATATTGTGAACATGATTGCAACCGCTTGTTAATTTCTGATGATTTCATTGAGTTGGAGTTTCGATGGTTTGATTCATAGCTGAAGCGGTGGTTACATCATTTTAATAGGTAATTTCTATACTTTACACTCGTGGAAGCTGTAATTTCGTATGTAGCATCTTCAGGACATTTACTTGACGACGCCCAGGATCCGGATCAGATGAGTGGCTCTTAAAGCTATTTTTTATGAGACCAATGATTTTATATTAAAATATCAACAAAAAAATTAATTATACTAAGTACAAAACACGTTTGGAAGTTTGAGATAGAGAGTAAATTTTGTTTTGCCAGAATTTACTAGTGAATTTACCAAAATAGAAAAAGAATCTCTCTTCAGAAATATCACAAGGAGGACTTGCCACTTTATGCAGATTACTTTTTCAATAATATGAAAAGTGCTCAAGATAAGAAAAAGATCACAGGCATCAGACAATAGTCAATTAAATTGCTGTATAATTTCTCTTCTTCCATAGCTTATTCTTGATATCGACCACTAATGAACCCTCGAAAAAAATCAAGAAGACACAAATACAGGTATGGATAGAGCTTGGAGCCCTCACCCATGTTTGATTTCACCTTTCTCAAGTCCCAACACCTGATGTACCAACCTCATTTTATCCAAGCGTGTAGTTCAACGAGTGAAAAAGGTTGGGAAAATGTGTGGGGTTATGGAAAGTGGGGACTAAAAAGGACTTCAAACCAAAAAAAGACATTTTTCAGTCCCCCCAAGGCCTTGGGTGTTGGGGGTATTAGTGAATTTTGAAAAGGGGGATATGTACCCCCAAAAATCCAATACTCCATGTTGCCTGTTTCAAGCTGAAATGCAGTGGAATAAAAGGCTTGTGTGCCAATAAGCCTATAACCTTCATATAACCGTCCATCCTCTTGTTTTGGACGCAAAACAGGGAACACAACAACACAGACTTGAAAGATGACGAAGGCGATAAAGAGAACGTCGCCCACTTACAAGGATGGGGGGGGGGGGGGGGGGGGGCTGTGATAGAAAATATAAGGATTGTGCTCGTGGCATTCCAGTTTTAAAGTTTTTTTAATAGAGTGTCTTTCACATTTATAACCTACTTGGGCGATATCTTTCTCAGAGTTTCCACTACGTATTCCCTTTTCTTCTGTTTACTGTTTCATCATCGTGTCGTGTTAGCCTGGAATAAGAACTACCTAATATTTGTTTCAAGTCTATCTTGAAGAAGAGATTGTGAAATTAAACAAATAAAGATTCGAAGAAATAGGTTGAAAATATCATTATTTATTGGTATCCCCGCCCCCTCCACCATCACTGAGAAATTTTAAATCACTAACAATGGTTTCACACTGAGACCAATTACTTCAACCAAATTATTACATCCCATGTACCTACCTACTGGAAATTCATCAATCAACTACTTCTAGTTTTCAATGCAAGTAACCAAGTAACCATTCTTGCCCAGAACTTCGAGTAGAAAACATAATATAACTTCATTAATTTACTACCTGTTACTAATTAATTGTATTAACATGGAATCATGTTTTAGCGATGGATCCCCCGCCGAAAAGTGAGATGAAAGTAGCGCCAATAATTGTGATGATTTCCGCTTACAACCGAGTCGTTGCTAGGGATATGATACTTCGTCGTTTTTCATCCCACAAAATTCGTTGACCATTCGTTCGAAAGCTCTCGCTTTATCCAACCATACTATATTAACTACTGCGAAGTGCGTGGCCAACAAGCTGAGTTATGAGCATGGTTATATGAATAATTGTTTACACACAGGTGATCATTCTCAATTATTGATAATGTGAACATGTTTGCAACCGCTTGTTAATTTCTGATGATTTCATTCAGCTGGTGTTTCGACTATGTGATTCATAGCAGGTGATCCGAATATTGCGAGAACGGTTTGATTTGTGAAGCGGTGGTTAAATCGTTTTAATAGGTAATTTCTATACTTTACACTATAGGAAGCTGTAATTTCGTATGTAGCCTCTTTAGCCTCTTTCTATAATAAAGTGAATGTTTACTCGCGAGTTTCTATTAGGAGATCATCTCACAAGAGCTCAATCGTCGTGATCATTTCTATAATAAAGTGAATGTTTACTCGCGAGTTTCTATTAGGAGATCATAATCTCACAAGAGCTCAATCGTCGTGATCATTTCTATAATAAAGTGAGAGCGAGGAGCTAAAACATGATTCCATGTTTTTTACATTTTAGCAGTCAGGCTCAAAGTAATAACATCAGGGGTCAAGGGGCGGAGCCCCTTGCGAGGCCCGAAGGGCCGAGTTTTATGCAGTGTTCACTCGTTCAATAAATATATATTCCGAATTGTGATATCTAATATCGAAAAACTAGGTACGTTATCAATAACAGATAAAACATATTGGCGACGGCGTAAACTTCGAATTTCATCAATCTGTGCGCTCATCCATCCGCATTTTCATCGACCCTATACACATCAATTCGTGCGTACCTAACATACAATTCGTTTTACGATTCAACCATTACAATAGCAAGTATTTATAGTTGTTAGATTTATCTAAGCACATCAAATGGATCCGGACCAATTTGCCGAATTTATGCGTGTCCAACAAGCGTTGGTGGAGACACTGGTCACTCATATCGTCCATGGTAAGCTCGAAGAACCTTCTACCAGTACATCTGAAGTATCAAATCAACCAGTGAATTTGAATTCTACTATCGTTCCGAATATGATTCATTTGATTCAAAGAAAGAGACTTTCAAAAATTATAAGCAACGATTTTAAAATTATATAGCAATGAAGAAAGTTGCGTCGGACAAGCAGTCTTGAGCTAGGCTTGTGCATCGGCCCATCAAACTTCGACATGATAGGTGCTCTTGCAGCCAACAGGAAACCAGACGATTTATCTTACGACGATCTGATTGGTTAATTAGAACTCCACCTATCCCCTCAGAAAAATGTCTTTGTAGCTCAGCACCAGTTCTTGTCAATTTATCAATCCATTTCGGAATTTGTGGCTAATGTGAGACGCAATATCAATGACTGCGAATTTATTTCCTCTTGTAGGTGCAAAGCATCAATCTACTATATCTATTGTTATATTGGATATTTTCCTTTGAGCGCAGAAATATAATATTAGAGAAATAATAATATTAGAGAGCAAATATTACAATCCGACATCGCAAATTTTCCCGACATTTTGGCTAAAGCAATTGCCTTGGAAGTTGGAAGCATCAAAAATCGACTCTCGAGTTTTGGGTCAGAAAAAATTAATACCCGCTGCTTCATCTTCCGAAATCGATATTAAAGAAATCCATTCCCCATAAAGAGCTCGTTCAACATCAAAATTTTCCAATCGCCCTGATCATCCCCGTTCTAAAGCAGGAGTACATTCCAAATCTAAAATTGACTTTCGTTCACTAGGTATTGCTGGTATTTGCCTAAAATGTAGCACAGATAGTCATTTGTTAACTGATCGTCGTGTCAAAAAGTCAACTCTGAAGTGTTGGGAATGTAGAAAAACCAGACATGTGAGGAAGGTCTGTGTCACTTCTCATTTGAAGAAATCGCCAAAATCAAATTGGTCTTTAACAAATCAAATCGATTATCTTCCAGATTCTTGCGATTATGGTATCCAGCACATTGTTGACATTTACAACAATCAACCAATCGACGAGTGTGACGCGCGTTATCATGTTGATATAAACATTGGAAAGAAACCAGTTAGGGTCGAGGTAGACTCAGGTTCTGCCAACACATTTCTTCCAAGAAGTCAATATACGAGCCTAGAATTATCCACACTACTTTTGCCAACATCAATTGGATTTAGGTCATATACCAAAAATGTTTTCATACCGGATGGAACTCTCTCGATCTTTATAAAGCCTACCTGCACGTACCTGTTAACCATCAATCAAGTGTGATTCAAACAATTACAATTCACAGAAGGACTTATCAAATGAATCGTTTATCCTTTTGGATGAAAACAGCCCCATCAGAATTCAACCGGATAATCAATCAAATCCTGAGAGATGTGCCCAAGGCAGAATTCTATTTCGACGATATCATCGTTCACGGATCTGCCCAAGAAGAATGCTCATTCAACCTCATCGCATGCCTCGATCAATTGAAGAAATACAATCTTCATGTCAACAGTTCAAAATATACGCTATTCAAGGAAAGCATCGAATTTCTAGGCCAAGTAATAGAACATGATAGGATAAAGAAATTTCCATAAAAAATCAAGGCAATCAATCGTCAACCTTCCTATACTATTTCTACCATTATCAATTTGCCAGGCCATTCAAACTCAAAATGACAATCGACCACTTCATCGCATTTTCCACCAAACTTCCCAAATTCCAAAAATGACTTCTGCTCGACACCAGCAGCTATGCAGCTTTCCTCTCTGGTTTCAATTATGAGATCGCTTTTAAACCAGGACTAGAGAATGGCAATGCAGACTGCCTCTCCCGGGCAACAATAAAGACAAGCTCTTGTACTGATTCAGCTATCAATGATGAAGTCCATCAATTTTGTGTCTCCACTGTATCACAAATTTCGATGCCTCAACTTTCTTATCGATCTACGAGTATTTGCAATGAAACAGCAACAGATAAAGAACCTTTGCAAGTCATCAATCAACTTCGAAATAACGATACCATCAATTCAGAGTTCACCATCGATTATGACCTACTTTTTGGAGGTCTACAGGAGGTCATACCTTCCAATCAACGCAATCAATGCCAAATGGTACTCAAGGAGTTACATTATACACACATGGGCGTGAAAAAAACGAAACAACTCGCCAGGAAGCACGTATATTGGAAGTCAATTGATAGTGACATAGAACATTATGTTCGGTCATGTCCTGAATGCGTGACCGTCAAAACCAGCCCTTCAAAAGCACCTTTCCACCCATGGGATGACCCAGATTGGAATTTGCAGCGCGTCCATATTGGTTACATGGGTCCTTTCCAGGAATGTCATTTCTTAGACATCATCGATGCTAAATCAAAATGGGCTGAAAAAGCTGTTCGCTCCTCAACTCCTACATTCAAATCAACCATCAAAGATCTCGAAGAAGTATTTGCCAGCTATGGATTCCCAGATGTTCAGGTGTCTGACAACGCTACCATTTTCACTTGTGAGCATTTCAAACACTTCTGTGAAGAAGCAGGTATCTACCAGAAATTTACAGCTCCAGGTCACCCATCAACAAATGGCCTAGCAGAACGGAATATACAGACACTAAAACATCGACTTAATGCCATGATCAACGAACCACTATCAATTTGACAGAAGGTGAGAGAGATCCTATTTCGACCTATTTCGATATCGTGTTACACATCTCCTGAATGGTGAATTACCTGCCGAACGGTTCCTAAATCACCAACTAAAAATCAAACTTGACGCATTGAAGCCCATCAAATTTGAGAAAACGGCGCCATCATCAAAACCAGCAAGACAACTTAGCGTGGGAGACCTTGTGCAAGCCCGATATTTTGCCATCAATAAGCAGCAATGGAGGCTTGGTACTATAATCAAGAAATTCGGACAATTCCACTATCAAGTCAAACTTGATAACGAGTTTATGTTCAAACGTCATATTAGAGAGTTTTAGTTCTTCCCGTGAATGTCTACCAATTTACGCAAAAAGGCGGAAACACCAACTGCGAATGCACGATTTTTTGCGTTAACGGGTAGAACTATGTGAGTACGGGAAAGAGGTCTATCTATAATGTAGGCGGGAAAAATTCTTCCGTTGGAATCCCGTCCAACGCGTAGTCATCATTACCTGACACAAAGGTGACCACAATTTTAAGAGTATTGGTTCTCCCTCTGACTGCCGTCTAATAACTTTTCCCATTTAAAGTTAAACCTATGACAAATATAATTGTACTATTAAATCAAATTCCATTGATTAAGTGAACAAAGTACCTACATCATCCAAAAGTCAGCTATCCTGTTTACCTTCTTGGGAGTGAATGAGGTTGTTGATAGTTTTCCAATTTTAAAGTAGGTACCCTACCTGTTCTTTGAAGGCATCTGCATGTACATTTTGTACAACAAAGTTGTATCTTTCACCATAAGGATTCTGACAACGAGCAGGTTTGTGTTTAAATAATACGATTTTATACGAAAGCTGTAGTCAATAACAAATTGAGTAGGTTGGTACTGAGTCGAATTTGAGCTAGTTACCCACTTAGATCATGGATATGATTTGATAAAGCAGGGGAGGCACTCAAAATGAACTATTCCACGAGGCCTGATCAAGTAAACATGATGTAGATAGATGGAAAATTGAATGATGAGACAAAAAATAAAAAAGATGCCGAAATTGCGGCACTCCCGGACGGTCACCCATCCAAGTACTAACCAAGCCCGACGTTGTTCAACTTCGGTGAATCAGACGAGAACCGATGTATTCACCGACAAAAGGGCGTTGGTGAATACAATTTTTTTCTTAGGTCGTAGGTCTATATTCGAACCTAGCTATTCGATATCTGTGAAGATAGCTGATAAAGCAGCGTGTAAATGTAAAATGAATTCAATCTTCTTCTACTCGATCTCGAATTCAAGAGAATCGTTGACATTGAAATACTAAAGAGACTTTAGTGTGACGATAGCGTTTGGTTATTCGTGTAAAAATACGTGTAGAAATACACCTGCAGTTGCTTGCTCTAGACACTGCCCTACGCATAAACGGGGAAAAATCGTACGGGAAGAACAAAAACTCTCTATTGACCAACTTCGACGAACGGATACCCACCCCAAGAAGACTGTCAGCTTTGCAACTAATGAGCCAGATTTCCCTGAAGATTGAATCTAACCCTCCAGACCAAGAACTCCAGGAAGATGTAGCGGTTGCACTCCCAGGTCAACTCCCAGGGTCAACCCTTTTGTCAACCCAATGGCAGTTCCCCATCGATGGACACACTTCCTCCACGAGATCTAGAGTCTACAAAAGAAGTTCAACCACCACAAAGATCAGAACACGTACGTTGCTGTCCTCAGTACCTGAACGACTTCATCCTCGATTGAGATAGTGTGCAGACAAATTTAAGCGTGGGAGAATTATTACATCCCAAGTACCTACCTACTGGAAATTCATCAATCAACTACCTGTGGTTTTCAATACTAGAAACCAAGTTACCATTCTTGCCCGGAACTTCGAGTAGAAAACATGTAACTTCATTAATTTACTACTTGTTACTACTCATTTATTGTATTTTATGCAGTGTTCACTCGTTCAATAAATATATATTCCAAAGTATGATCACATCTAATATCGAACAACTAGGTATGTTATTAATAACAGATACAACAATAATCGAACAAAAAAACTCACGAAATTTAGTTGAGAGTAGTGTAAACAGTGCAGTACCTTTCTCTAACCATCACTACATTTCATGAATAATCAGCCATTATATTGAGGTCCCCGTTTTTTCGCATATCTAAACTAAACGATAATAAAATGGGAAAATATAATATCACTCCGGTGAGTGGTTTTATAGGGGGAAAACAACTCCTTGGGTTGAGCACTCCAATTTATAACTACTAGGTAGGTCATAATCACCAACTATTAAAATCTCTAGGCCCACTTTGACCAAAAAGTTACTTTTTTAACGGAGTTGCACGAAATTGGGAATTGGGTATGCCATTCATCATCCTATCATAATGTACCATCATCATTATCACAACCTTTTAAACTTAATTTTTCTCATCCTTGTGCTTGGCTGCTAAAAGGTGAGAGGGTGTGTATGAGTTGATGCCATTTCTACTTCAATCTAGAGCTTGTTGTATTATTCCATTATAGAACGAGGTTCGTTCCTCATTATGTTAAGTGATAAAACGCCAGGGAACACATTATGAGGAACTGAAATGTTGAATATTTGCCACCTTTCTGGAGAGATACCTGCCTCATATCCCAGGAGCTAATAAAACAAAATGGGAATGAATAGGAGAAGGGAGTTAGTTGGCAAGGTAGCTAAAAAAAAACCCTCCTTACGTGCCAACGACATCGCCAAAAAAATAAGCCTGCTTGACGCTCTTCACTAATATAGTAGAAATCGTATATCCTACAGGAAATACTTCCGGTTGATGGGTTCATAGAGAGTTTCTAAAGCGATAAGGAGATAGAGATGAGGCGCCTTATCGTGAACGGAAAACACTACTGCCCATGTGCGGGGAGATGAGGCGCCTCAACTCCAATAAGACTAATAGAGAGTTCCTAAACGATAAGTTGATTGGGATAAGGTGCATTGTGATTTTATCATCTGGGGCGAGCCACAGCGTATACTAACCTGATAAAATCAAGAGGGTCGAATTAGCATTTCATCTTAGAGTGACGCTACTTAACTTCAAGTAACGCTGAACCATCACGGGGATTTTCCCGCCTATCCCGTGTGGTCAGTTTCCAGCATTTCTAAGTTTCCTAGTTCTTTTCTTATTCACGAATAGGGTTTGCAATGGTAGATTTTGAAAATGTATGATCAAGAAAATGAATATTACTTTCATGAATCAGGAATACCAACAAGAAATGAATATCACTGTTACCGGTGTATAAGGTTACTTAGCGATAGGAAGGAAGAGATGAGATAGGTTGGTTCGGGATAAAGCGTCCTATGTTTAGGTGAAATAACTTTGTCTTATTGGAGGTGAGGCGCCTCATCTCCCCACACATGCGCAGCAGTGTTTTCCATCCCTATCGCTTTAGGAACTCTCTAATTTATTTCACCAAAACATAAGAGGCTTTATCCCAAACCAACCTATATCATCTTTTCCTCCCTATCGCAAAGTAACCTTACAACCTGATAAAAGTTATATTAATTTCTTGTTGGTATTCATGATTCATGAGAATTATATTCATTTTCTTGTTCATGAATTTTCAAAATCTGCCATTGCAAAACCTTTTAGTGAATAAGAAAAGAACCAGGCAACCTAGAAATGCTGGAAACTCTGGAAACTAAGCACACGGGAGAGGCGAGAAAATCCCCTTGGTGGTTCAGCGTTACTTGAAATAAGTAGCGTCACTTTGAGGTAGGGCAGTAGAGAGTTTTTGGTGACCACTAACGTACCCTTAACGTCACCCTAACGTACCCAAGAGTACGTGACCTTGAGGGGACGTTAGCAGCGTCGTACGTTAGAATGGCTCATTTAACGTCATCCGTTTGGGGACCTAAAGGCGCACGACACCAGCCTAACCTTCCTGTAAATGTAACACTGCTGGTCACCTCAAAATTACTCGAATACTGGAGAAGTAAATAATGATAGTTTTTCTTCAAATTTCCCGTCAGTAGGTACCTACTAATTATGTTGATGTAGCGGGTAGGTTTCTTGAACACCCCTCAAACTTGGTTATTTTTCGTTTCAAGTCGCGTAGAAACCGAATGTGCCATCTGAAGTCCGCCTCTGCTGTCTCGCTTTACTAGCCTTCAGCTCGATCGAAAAAAATCCGTTCTTTTGCACACAGGCTCTATTTGGTCGATTAGAGCCTTGTTTTTATTATTATTTCACATATTTTAAATGAGAAATCTGAGTTTCAAGACACTACTTCTTTGCAGTATTGTTCTTAGTTTGCCTGATCCTTCAGCTGTTTTCTCGTGAACATTGCGTGAAGTGCTGCCTTCACTGATGATTGTGTCAGGTAAAATCCTGGTTTATTGTCATAGAGATAAAAACTTGTTCATACTTGTTGATAATTTACCCAACGGAAAACCCAAAAACATGAAGTTCTAATGACCTATAAGTGCAACTAAACCGCGATGTTCCACACTTGAGGCTTACTATCTTTGCGTTAGATCCATGCATTCATGCCCTGTTTACGAATTGAAAACTGAAAATGAGAAATTAGCCTGTATTTGTACTGAAACTAACATGGAATTTGAATTCAGGATTGAAAATTGGCGTTTCATATAGAAACGAAGAAGTTGATTAGTCGACCAGTAGATAACAAGACAGCTAGGGGGAAAATATCGCATTGCCCTACCACCGTTAACGTGACATCAAAATTAAGGCAACCGTTCTCCGGTTCCATTTGGGTTAGCATCTTCATTTGCTCCCTCAAGACTACGGTAACGAGTGACGTTAAGATGAAGTCGCCAAAAACTCTCTAGTAATTCGACCCTCCTGACTTTATCAAGTTAGCATCCGCAATGGCTCGTCCCAGATGATAAAATCCCCAAGCACCTTATACCAATTGACTGATTGTTTAGGAACTCTCTATTATCCAATAAGACCAAATTTACAACACAACTGTAAAGATCCATTTGCGCCTAGGATGATTCTATCAAATGCCTAGAAGATATTGGAAGATATGAATTTTCAAACCTCTGGGACAAGGGCGAATATAAGGGAGGGGGCAGGGGGGCCGGGCCCCCTCCGAAATGAGGAGAAAATGTAAGACAAATTCAACTAATTTGAGTTTATTTTTTAGAGTTTTTGGCATGTTCATATTCACAATAAAAATAATACAACTTGTTTTAAGGAATTTTAAACTCCATTATAGTTCAGATATAGTTCAAAATTCCTTGTAACAAGTTGTTTTATTTTTATTGAGAAGATGAGCATGCTACAAAATCTAAAGAATAAGTTTACCCTCTTCATCATTTAGGGCCCGTTTATCAATCACAGCGGTAACTTCTAGACAAACCTCAGGTAGTTACCTAGAGGTTACCGCAACCTCTCGAACAAATTTCGTAGGGCGTTTATCAATCAACTTTATCCCCTCAGGTAGCTACCTATAGATAGCTAACTGCTCAGATAACTTCGTCTGAGGGAAAAAGGGGTACCACTACTACAACAATGATTTCCCCACAAAACAGCCTTACAACACTGGTATTTTTAGTTCTACGCAACGTCTATCGGTAAAAAGTAGATAGGTATAGTACAACACAACTACACTCCTGTCCTCTCGGTTTCATCTCCCATGTGATCTCCTATGTGATGAATTAGGATTTCGAATTATTTTTAAGAAAATTATGTTAGGAAATAAAAATTTAATTGTGGAAGGGGTGAACGGAGCGGGTAATAGAGATAAATATACCATAATGTTTCCATATTCTGATTTGATTTCCGTGACTGGTTTTTGTTCGATCCCGATTTCAGTCTAGTTATGCAATAAACCTTGGATGTTTCAAATTTACTATTGATGGAGGTGTAAGGAGGGGGTAATCCCGATAAATCATGCTTTTTTCGTTTGGATGTGCTACAAATCGGAGATTTAATTTTGTGGACGGATTTTTGAGAGGAGGCATGATGGAGGGGGGAATGAACTGTAGTATTTACGCTATTTTCAACCGATTGTTTCTAAATGTATTTTATTCTCCCCCCCCCCCCCCCCCCCCCCCCTTTGTTTTATATAATATTTTGCTCGATATAATTTGGTCTCTGTAGAAATCATTCTCAGTAAACAAAAATTTCATCACGGTGGGTTAGGGAGCGGGTAATATAAATATATTTTAGACCAATTTGTAAAAACAGTTCATTTATATTTTATTAGGGTTGTGAGGATGGTGGAGGATGGTTTTGTGATAGGCGATATAGAGTTGTTCCTATCACTGTGGGATTCTATTTCCCTTCTATCAACCGCAGCACAAACATAGTAGTTTCTTTCGACAACTGGAAACGTGTGTGAAAATCTACATCATCAAGTTCATTAAAATAATCCGGGCGTGGCCGGACCGTGCACGGTCTCCGTTCATATTCCAAAAATTGAATGATCTCATCCGAAAAGTCCGAATCAATCAATTCAACTTCGTTATTATACATCATGACTATCTTATACGACTTTATTTTATTGTTATATAGATTATATTATTATTCGTACAAGCTATATAACCTCTCCACATAACTTTACCCACAAGATAAATCGCTAACTGAGGGAGGTGAGTATCAGGTAAGGATACCAAGCAGATAGCGGTACCTTGCGGATAAATGTGAGTTGATAAACAGCCAACGAGATGTTATCTGAGGCTGCTAGTTACCTAGAGTTTGCCTGGGCTTTATTTGTGATTGATAAACGGCCCCTTAGGCCAATATCAATAGGAATTGTTGTAATGCACAATTTGCCACATTTAATAGAAGTTAAGGTCAACAGTTGGTAGTACTCAATGTCTCGGGCCTCTGACCGCAGCAAGAATTTGATGCTAGAGGCGATCTACAAATGCGCGGATAAACTGCAGCCAGTTGCCTAAACCTCGTTAAGTCAATATAGCAAGTCAAGCTCATATTTAAATATGTATCCACAGTACTGTAACCTTAATTTTCTTATTTTTATAACATACCATTTTTTTTGTTGTCAATCACTTCGTTTACACCCTTTTTAAAACAATATTCAAATAATCTAGTTGTGATTTACCCTCTAAAATCGGCCTGTAAAACTAGCGTGGAACATTGAGTACCTATAACTTCTATATTACCCAAATTACCTAACATTGCATGTTGACGGCGTCAACACCCAGATTGGTTTTATTTATTTTTATGTATATAAAATTTACTCAATTTGGTTGTTTCTTACTTGTCGATCGTATGTACAGTTGAAGAGGTGATGCTGTAGTCTACTCACAAGGAACCGAGAATTTATCAACACGACCGCAAAAATACTTTGTAATGAAGTTATCAAAGTTTAGAACAAGTACATGAAGTTAAAAATCTGTGAAAGTGTGATCTAAATGAATTCTCACTCATTTCTTAGGTGCCAACCTTAAAGGTTCTGACAGTAACAATTTTAAAATTTCAATATAAAATTATAAACCAAGAACGAGCAAGATAAGTAATCTACGTCACTTCGTTTTCTCATGGAAGAAGAAGTTTTCTTCTCACTGAGGTTTTGACCGTCGTGACATCCTGCAGGTAGCCAATGGTATGTTCATAGAAAACTAACGTATGTTGTGGAGCTCAAGTCCTTATTCGCTATTTCAAAAAAGGATGCGAGCACTAGCGGCAGAAAAATGAACTTTAGTAAGTGGGATCACCAGAAACAGCAGCTTGACAGGCTTTGAGAATGGACAGTAAAGTGCCAAACCATAGGTTTGTTCGCTGTGACCATCATACCGGTAAGAAACGGTTGGAAACGCGTTTGGGGCGTTCGCAGTGTCCATTTTGGGAAATCTCTGAAACTATAGTATCCATAGTGGTCCTTTCGCTGTGACCACTATGAGGTGGGACTTATGTCCTATGCACAATAAATGCATTTACATTTACCACCTGTGAAAGAATTGATACGATTTACCTTAATTAGGCTTTAATTCACTTAAAGAACTCTACACGAATAATATAATAAGTAATTGAATTGAGAAATTTAGGCTTGATTTATCCTTTACGATCAACCAGTAGTAACAACAATTATAATACGTACACTGAATCACCACATTCTCCAACCTCAAAAAGCGGTGAGATAATCTTATAAGTGAGTAGGAGGACGACGTTCTCTGTGGGGTCTTGAAGAAGTTTTGGGTTCAGTATTTGCAGTGCTTGGTGGCGATTTTATCACTGGATCACTGGGTGACAGAGGAGAGGCTTGCACATTATGCTGACTGGTTGACTGGGCTGTGGGTGAGTCGTCTTGGCAAGATGGTTGATCCAAATCCCTCTCTCTCTCCCTCACCACATGGGGGAGAGATACTGATGTTTCTCGGCCATCAGGCAGCCGAACGAAGGCGTATTCCGAATTTTCCTTGACTAACTCGACTTGTTGCACCACAGGCTCATATTTTGATTGTCATTCAAATCTTTTCAT
This sequence comes from Adelphocoris suturalis, assembly GCA_030762985.1. NCBI lineage: Eukaryota > Metazoa > Arthropoda > Insecta > Hemiptera > Miridae > Adelphocoris > Adelphocoris suturalis. Next base: position 30,918,771 of record CM061040.1, read on the forward strand.
CAAGACAGGGCCAGGAGTCAGCAACCAAGAAGCTACTGCCGATCCATGATGAGATCGCCGTTGATGGACAAACATTCGCTCATGAGGAGTGGCATTAGTGGTGGTACACAACAGGGACCGAATACTGTAAATAGCGTTATCAAGCACAAGCTGCCATTGAGTCGATTCCATGTTCTGGCTTCGAAGAGCTAGTTGAACAGTATTCCAAATAATAGAGGTACCGTTGTAACGCTCCGTCTGCCCATTTCCCTACTGATTGTAGGGCGACGTTCTGCTGGTCGCAACTCCGTTTGATGTTAAAAATGTCTTCAATTCCTTCAACTCAGATACTAATGAGGTGCCCCGATCGGAATGTACGTATGCAGGCGTCCCAAATGTGCTGAATACCTAATGAGAGAAAGTGTTTGATTACTGTAGACGACGATACATTGCTGCAGGGAAAGGCAAAGGCGAAATGAGAATATTCGTTTACCACTGTTAATATATACTTGTTGTGGTTTGAAGATGGAAGAGGCCCTTTAAAGTCAATGTTCAATCTCTCAAAGGGCGAGGTAGCTTTAATGAGGTGCCCTTCATGGCGTGCATATTGAGGCTTGAGTTCTGTGCAAACTTGATATGCACGCAAAATTTTCCTGACTTCCTCAAGTGAGAAGGGAAGATTCTTAGCACGTATCCAATGTAGCATTCTCGTAATACACAGAGCACACCCTTGAGAAGGCATCTGCTGCAGCATTTTCTTTTCCTGGTCTGTAAGATATGTTGAATGTGAAGCTAGCTAGCTCTGAACGCTACCTTGTTATTTTCTCATTTTTAATATTATTCGCTATTTTGGAATCAAAAATGAATGATACCTACTGCTTGCTGATCTGTGAGAAGCTGGAAGTGCCGTCCAAGAAGTAAATGTAGCCACTCTCGGACTGCCTCTACAACTGCATAGGCCTCCTTTTCAACTGATGAGAGCCTTTTCTCAGATTCCGATAATGTCCTAGAAAGGAAAGCTACCGGTCGGTGGCACTGCGTTAATGTTGCTCCAATAGCTCCTTGGGAAGCGTCAGTCTCAACTATAAGTACTTAGCTCATCTGGGTTCAAACCAATGATGGATGCTTTCATGATTTGGCGTTTTATGTCCTCAAAAGCTGACTGAGCTTGTTCTGAAAGAGGGAAACTTTTGCATTTAAGAAGTGACTGGAGCTTTTCTGAGTACATTGGAATCCATCTGGAATAGTGAGCGAATAAGCCAAGGGATCTTTGCAGAGCTGCTGTATTCTCTGGAAATGGCAGGTCAACAAGGGGCTTCATACAATTCCGATCGGGACGAATGGTATTGTTTTCAATTTCGAAACCCAGAATATGTATGTTTTGGGGACTGAATTTTAATTTCTCCTTGTTGTCAACCCATACTTAGCCACAGCATCGAGGAACCTCTTCAGATTCACATCATGGTCCTGCTGACTTGCTCCACAGGTTGTGACGTCATCTAAGTAAGCAAATGTGCCTGTCAAGCCTTCATTGTGAATGATTTCATTCATGACTCGCTGAAAACCTGCAATTACATTGGCGACCCCAAAATCGATCCTTCAGAACTCATACAGTTGACCACAGGCCTCGAAGTCTGTGTAGAGTTTATCTTTTTCTTGGATTGGAATCTGGTGGTAGGCACTTTTCAAGTCTACTGGGCTGAAATGAGAGTAAGTAGCTATTTTGCTCACCAGATTATCGATATTTGGAACTGGATAGGTACTCATCAGGATGTGTAAATCGATTGATGGTCCTCAAATCGTCAATACCTTTTTTTATGCTTCCCATTTACTATTATGACCTGAGCTCGCCAAGGTGAGTGGCTAGTTTCAATAATCCCCTCCTTCAACATCTGCTGAACTTCTTCCTCAATAAATTTGTCATCGCAATCTGGACGTTTTCTAGATTTGATTGCCACGGGTTTGCAGTTTTGAGCCAAATGGGAAAAGAGCTTAGCAGGAGGAACTGAAGCTGCCACTAGAGCACAAATTGATCTGTATTCTCAGTAACTTATCTTTACACAAATTATAATATGTTCTCAAATACATTAAGAATTACCCTAAGTGTCATGATTCATAAGGATGTGCCTGTTAGCTTTACCATCTCCTGACGAATCTCTGTTCTCAACTCTCAAGCTAATACATACGTTCTGTACTACTGTGAATCTTTCTATTGTCTCTTTTGCATCAATTATATTCAGTTCATTTTTCATACTTGAAAGGTAACTTCGAAACCTCAACCATCTCAAGTATACTGTTTCTCCCATCAAGGTGAGAAGTATTATTCCATATTGAACATATATGTTTCTCAATGAATTATAAATTATGGTTTGGTAACTCATATAATAAGTTACGACTTTTGAAGCTATGAACCGACATACATACATATATATATATATATATATATATATATATATATATATATATATATATATATATATATATATATATACCTATAATTTAACGTTAGTTACAAACTAATATCATTAATCATTTAAGCCTAGCAGATCCGCTCATGGTCTAAACTCTGCAATTTTGTTTTCGTTACACCAAGTTGAACAAAATTTTTCAATTTGTTCGAGGATTGATGGGGGGAAAAAAGTGGAAATTTAAGTTTCTTGTGATACCTAAGCTAAATCGTCTAGGAATGACTGGCAGAGTAGGTACCTATTCTGAGTGTCCTTGACAACTAGTTTGAGGTGTTCCAAGATTCAATTAGGGTTCAAGAAACTCCATTTTGAATTATTAAAATTGAAATTTGAAATTAGTTTGCTTAGCGAACCCGACTTGGTATGAATGCAGTTTAGGTTTTTTCGCACCTCCATAACACCTAGTTCTGGATGACACAAGAATCAATCGGGGTCAAATAACTCGATTTCGAATTTTTTAAAGACAAATTTAGAAATATGTCTGCTTAGCGAACCCTTCTTTGTATGAATAGCAGAGTAGGGTTTTTTGTACCCGCATAGCACCTAGTTTTCGATGACACAAGAAGCAATAGGGGTCACATAACTAGATTTTTAATTTTTTGAAGTAAAATTTTGTCTGCTTAGCGAACCCAACTTGGTATGGATAGCTGAGTACGTTTTTTTGTACCTCCATAACACCTAGTTTGAGAAGGCACGAGAATCAATCGGGGTCAAATAACTCGAATTTGAATTTTTTAAAGTGAAATTTTGAAATTAGTCTGCTTAGTGAACCTGACTTGGTATGGATGGCAGAGTAGGTTTTTTTTTTTTTGTTTTTTGTACCTCAATAACACCTAGTTTGAGAAGACGCAAGAATCAATCGGGGCCAAATGACTCGATTTTTAATTTCTTCAAGCGAAATTTGTCTGCTCAGCGAACCCGATTTAGTATGGATCGCAGAGGAGGTTTCTTTGTACCTCCATAACACCTAGTTTGGGAAGACGAATCAATCGGGGCCAAATAACTCGATGTATAATTTCTTTCCAAGTGGGTGTGAAAAACTCGATGAAGCCACAAAATAACATGATATTTTCCATAGAGATAACCCTAAAACCGAGGACAGACACCTTGCTGACAAAGTTTTGGAGGATACGGTATGGGGCCGATTAAAATCAAAAGATGCTGATTTGAGTGAGAGAGTTTTAGCGACAGGTACTGTGTTGAATCTAAAACAAACATTTGGAATAGGGATTGAACCACAACTTAAATTTCAATGATAATAAGAAGGCGTTTAAAATACTATTGGAACATCAACATGAATAACTCAATGAATTTTTCATTGTTTAAAGTCGATTAAATTGAAATGATCAACACTTAGAACACCTTTTGAAGAAATAAGGCATTAATTGACTTCAAACGTAAGCTATACATTTCAATGAAAGTAATAATATTTTGCGAGAAAAATACTTGGTTTGAGCAACGTGTGGTGGTAACTAGGAAAGTATAAAAGTGGGTTTTGAATCATCTCATTTATGAGTACATTTTAATACACGCGCTTATCACTAAAACCTTCCTCGGCATTTACAGGCGTTCTATCGAAGACGTGTTAAACGAGAACCTACCTACTAAGTCCCAATCTTGCTCTTGCGTTGCCATTCAAGCGGTAGAGATGGGACCTCAATATCGATATTATTTCACTACCGATATTTGGTATTATAGGATCGATATCGGACCCCAGATTTTCAACAGGTTCAATATTTTCAACCTATTGTTTGGGAAAAGGTGTTGAAAAATGAACCCTTACTATACCAAATGATTTGATTTCTAAATAAGTCTATCTGTGTGCGAGTGAATTTATGTCAAGTGAGAAACTTCACACTACTTCCCCAGCGTGCGTCATTTAATGCACTACTTGATTTTAACTGTTTTTGACGTGATTTTCGTATTCTTAATGATACTTAATTATGTAGCAGGCAAATTCATAATTTATTATTGTCACTTCATCGAAACCACATCGTTCATTGACAGTCAGCAGCTTCCTTGTTTCTGGTGGGTACCTACCTACTGAATAATACTTTGAAAAAACATTCTTCCTGTCACCTACCCACGATTGACCCATCAGATAAGGGTGGTAAAATATTTAGGTACCTAAACGAAAACTATTTAGGTATTTAAACTAAAACTATTTAGATACCTATAAGCTGGATGTAGGTAAAGAAAGAAATGGTGCATGCCTGGCAAGCTAATTGAAATAAATAAAAATTAGAAGTTATATTCAAACATATTAAATTAAAAACGCAAATCCAAATTGGCATAAATATATAGATACTTTCTTTTCATATTAAAAATCCAAGTTTTTCTTGAAGCTACCGCAAGATGGTGTGTCTTTCACTTGTTCACGCTGAGTAGAGGTGTCTAATTCAGGGGGCAAAGTAAACCTTTCAATCAACAACCTTTTTTTTATCAACTTAATTCCCCAATCATCAGAGATCTCTGCAAGTGGGATCAGTGAATTCACAGCACTGATTTTATGGAGTTGGAACATTCCATTGTATTCACTGAACAGGGGATTTGATGTAGGATTGATGGCCTCCAAACTGAAGGCAATGTCACATATTTGGTAGCATCTAGAAACAATTTTCTTATCTTGAAATAGTTTTGCAGGTAAGGTCACTATAACTGAAGCAGGGTACGTAGAAATTATGCTGCGCAGCTTGAACAAGAAATTTGGAATGTCATTTTGACACACTCGCCACAAGATGGATCCAAGGTGATGGAGACCAATTCTCAGATGCTGTCTACCAGTAGATTGCACCACTTTCGGATCATGATCAATAGCCAAAGATTGGACACTATGCAAGATAGAATCCAAAACATTCTGGTCTGAATCAGTTGTTGATAAATTGTGAATGTTCTTCTTGTTCAAAAGTTTATTTGAGATACGTTTTGCAAACGTGAAATTATTGCTAAGCGAAAGCTTTTTAGAAGTATCTCTAAGTGAGCTCGAATTTCCATACCTCCAAGCAATTGTCATTGGTTCATTGAAGGCGTTAACAGTATTATCCTCAAGCTGAGACTCCATGGGTGCGGGTAATGATTCAAAATACCCAAAGTTCGTATCAGGTGAAGCCATGAAAACTGTATCGTTATGTACCAATCCTTGAGAAAAAAATGTTTTCAGGAACATGTCAGAGTATAAGCCAAACTCATCCTCTACCATAAGAATAATGGAACCCAATGGAAGACCTCCACCCAAGACAGCATCCAGTGTAGGGATGCCAGAGGCAATCAGTTCGATAGAGTGACCACTTGAAAATCGTGAAGTTATGTTAGCTTGCATGGTGATAGATGAAAATACGCCTTGTTCACAACTGTGAGGAAACCATCTGAAAATAACATAAAGATTTCAGCAAATTGAAATGTCTACACTAATTGTTTATTTTTTTTTTAAATGCCCAACTACCAATATATTTCTATAAACAATTATGTTGATTGAGACAAATGTATATTATATTATTGGAAATTACATCACAAGTAAGAATACAAGAACGAATGAAATGTATAAATGTTTGTACGGTTGTTGCTGACAACCATCACGTGGATGATCAGATTTATAGAGTGAAATCGCTAGTTGGAGAACTTCCTAGACCCTTTCTTTCACAAAAAAACTAAAGCGAAGTAGTGGTCTTCTGCATTGGCAGCTAATTTAGAGACTAGGCTATTGGCATTTAGCGACTTGGTACTAGTCCCATTCAATTCAGCGATAGAAATTATTAGTGAATGGGCTAAGATAACGATTTTGGAGTTCAGATTGTCGTTTCAGAGGTCAAATGGTCTGGCTGAGAGAGGTACGTTTAGGAGGCAAAAATTAATAACCAAGTGTTTGAATGAAGGTTTGGATTCACCTCCCTCTCCTACATCATCGAAATACACCCAGAAGAAATCTAGGTTCACCAGCTCAAACATTGATGGTTAGAAGGACCTGAACCCTACTACCCAAAGCCAGTGACTGGTCTTCCAAAAAACTAAAGTCACAGAGAATGATGGACAAGTTGCTGACAAAAGCAGGTTGCTTTGCTGACAAAGCATGTCTATCCAAGTTTTTAACCTCAGAAGCTGAAAGCAACTTTTTCAAAAATCATAAAACCCTGAAATTTTCTACTGTTTTTTAAGTTTTCATCAATTTTGACACTGAAGAACTAGTTTTTCGAATTTTCCACTCAATACTCTTTCAATGCGTAGGAAATTAACAGCAATTTAAGACCAAAACGCTTGTTGTAAGTGTGACAGTTCCGGAAAAAAGCGCTTTTGAAAATTGGTAATGTTTTCCAAAAACATATTTTGTCCTCTTTTCCTAAAGATTTGTCTCATTACATCACGCCTACCAGTGTATTGAGAGGTTAAACCTTAAAGCAAAGTTTTAGAGCACTGAATCGCCATTCCATTGAGGTACAATCCACTCCCCTCTCCCCAACAAGACTACAGCAGTAATGGCTCCTGCATGCCATGATGTAGGTAGAAAAACTCTCAGGACGGGGGTTTTGAGCCCCCAGCACGGAAGCCAAAAATGCCTGCATACCTTGCTAAAGCCCAACAGAGATCCTTGGAGGAAAAACGCTCAATTGCCTAATTGACACAGCTAGTTCCCTTAGTTTCATCGACAGATTAGCTGCAAAGGGTTGCAGTTTGCCCATTTCACGTTTCTCAGGATTCTTCTCAATGGTATCATCCTTTTTTATAACGGGAATAACTGGTTCATGCATTGCACATCAGCTATAATTGCTAGGGCACAATACACGGACCAAAAGTTGCTGATAATGGAAATTCAAGTCCAGACTTCCTCATCGTGCATGATTTTCTCAAACAACACTCGGCTATCACATTTACTTTTGGTGATGAGATAACCCTTCCTGAGATCTGCAGACTTGCTTTTGCCTTGGTTCTACCTGCTTCTCCAATCCCCAACCTACCCAAAGTTGTAAACCCATAGCTACAAAGACACGAAGGCATTCAACAGAAGGGTTATTAAGTTAATAAAATTCATAGAGAGTGAAATTCAAAAATTTTAGGGCTGAAAACATCATTGAAAAAAGCAATTCATCTTGGAGAGCGCAAGTATTTGTTGTCAACAATGATAGGAAAGGGCGAATGGTAATTGATTAATCCCACCCAGACAATCAATAAAATACACCTTTTTGGATGCATATCCTCTGCCTAGGGCCGAAGCAATTGTTGAAAAGGTAGCCCAGAATTCTGATTTCAGCACAATCGACTTGTGCAGCGCCTATCATCAGATGCCAATTTTGGATACAGACAGGGAATTGGTCAATTGTGCCAGTTTTTTCGTATTCCGTTTGGGGTAACCAATGAGGTGCCGTGTTTTCAGAAAGCAATTTATTGATTGGATCATCGAAGAGGATCTACAAGGGACTTAGCCATGCCTTAAAAGCAAGATTGAAAAGTTCCAGTCTTGCAGCATGGTCGTTGTGCGAATTTTCGAAAATTATCGTCCTATATAATGTTGAATTATTATGAAAATTTGAGCACTTTGAGTAACAAGAACAGCATTGTTCACTACCAACATTATGGCAACATTCTCGTTCTAAATAATATTCTGTGATTCAAAAATTTTTATTTTTTAAGATTTTTAGCTTTTAGCGAATTTTTGCAGAAAACGATTGCACTGGCTCCAAAAATTTTAAAATCAAAATTTTTGAAATATTTCTTCAATGAAATCCGTTTTGAGATATATTCTTAGACGAATCTCTTCTTCACTAGAGTTGACGATGCTGATACGGCAAAATATTCTCAATTTCGTAAGTTATATATTTATTTGTTTCCTATATTTTCCGACCATCTGTAAACGACCATACTACAAACGAGTGCTAAAAATATCACTAAAAACGGCTAAAAATCGTTGAATTTATATTTTAGCAGAATTTCAGTCAAAAGAAGTACGATGAACTAGAACTTTAAAATTCTTCTAGAAGTAGACATTTATGATGAAAAATGTCCTTAAATGTCATTAATTTTGCCAATGAACAGATAAAAACTGCGAAAAAATGAAAATCCAAAGTCTTTTTTATACTACCGAATATTATTTAGAACGAGTTTTTTGCCATAAAATTGGTAGGAAGTTAAAAATTCGTTTTTACTTAAATTGCTGAATTTTCAAAGCAATATAACATAATAGAGTACGATAAGAGCGTAAGAGAAAGCTTCTTGATCCGTGATTATTGTAAATTGTCTGCCGATCAGGAAGTGCTTCCACTTTCTCAAACATTCCACAATCGCACTAGCCTCTTTCTCAATAGAGGAATGATTTTTTTCACTGGCTGTGTTCTCGAAAAGAAGGCTACCGGTCGATGTTTTTGTAAGAGTGTTGCAGCTAGAGCTAAATCTGAAGCGAAAGTCTCTACAACTAATGGAATTCCTGCTATAGGCTATACGACAGTGTGTATGTCAGTCATAGAAATGTGTGCCGCTACTGCAGATCATGAACTTCAAACGCGTATTGTGGCACCGCAACGAACTGCACAATGACTACCAACAGAGAAGGGTGTAGGTATCTAGGAGTACGGCTCGCTACCGTCAGTTGTTTTACGTGTAATATACATCATGGGCTGCGATCTGCGGCACATACGATTGGGAAGGTTAATAATGAAATTTTGGATGTACCTAATGTAAGTATACATACTTGAAAATGAAACAAAGCAACAGGTAAATTCCTTTCAATGTTCACTCTGAAATATGACAGGTTCCACCAGCTGAACGGCATAGCATCAACAGTTAGATCATAAGTATCAATAAAGTAAAAAAAAAGAGTTTCTAGAATATAATAATCATCCGTTAAAAAAAAGGTAACTTCAAATTCAAACGCACTAGGGTAAAGTTACCCTAATCGTAAAGGGTAGAGTTAAAACCTACAACATGCCTACAACCACCAGTTATCAACTCTAATCTGCGGTATCACATGTTGGGAAAACCCGATCTAACGCAGAGGGTGCCAACCGAGCGGTTCCAGCCGAATGCCTAATCCTGCTCCGAATATCGGTTTCCCCGAATGGTGGTGGATGGCTGCCTTTGCCCATAAATAATATTATATAAAAAATAATAATATTATTTATACTCAAAGATGGTGGCCAACGAACTATATAACATAAATATAGTTAGTTGATGGCAGCTGGAACCGGCGGTACTCGGCTAGAACGATTGGAACTCACTGTGGTAGATCGGGTTTTCCGGGGTCTTACTTTGAGTATAAATTATGGAGGGCTATTCCTCTTATTTCAACACTGTTTTTCTGTCAGTTGATACGTGCCGCTGGCGTCGTGCTGGACCAGGAAACAGACGCTTCCCGCCACATACCTGTTCAAAGTACCTACGCAATAACGCGTAGTTGAAAATTAAATCACAAAACATCCTGCGTCGAAAGTATATTCGAATACGATTCATAGAAAACTATAGGTTTGTTCGTGATGGAAGGTTTATGAACCATGAACTAAAGAGCATTAAAAATAATAAATAAGAACTATTTGTTTTATTGCACTCAATAGGTAAGAACTTGGAAAATGAAAAATTGCCCAAAACTGGTGTTTGAAATTAAATGAAATAAATTACTTGTAGTTCATCACTGTATGATATTTTTCAAAACACACTCCAGGGTGCAGTGCCGGTTCTGATGGACAAGTTTTACAAAAAAACACCGTCATTCTCCTGGCAATCGTCCTACTACACACCTTGCAGCTGATGTTTGATTTCCTGGTGTAGATTGGAATGAAATCGGCCGTTTAGTAATTATTACATCATTATGAGTTATTGTTTCACCAGTAATAATTCGGTGACGCTAAGAAACCAAACTCCTTACATCGCCAACAAGTTCAATAATCAACATTTGTCGAAATTTCTTCTGTCATTTTCAGGTTCCCGATTTTCTGTCGATACAGCACAAGAGCATTGGTGATACAAACGTCCAGCAAGTAGAAGAATACTTTCCTCCACCATTTCTGGCTTTTACGGCAGAAGGCGTGTGTTGTCACATATTCATGTGATCCGCAACATCCACCCCTCCCACGAACTTGGTGTAGTTGGACACAACTTTTGGTTTTTCTATTTCCTGACTTATCACCTGTTGGTTCGCTTTGGCATACCTGGATACTTTATCGACAGATGCGTTGTGGTATGTACAGAGACGATTCTCTTGTCTTTCCAAACACAGGCTGACATGTAGTTGTTCTTGAAAAATTTCGTTTCTCCAGTCTTCATTCTCTTGGTAGTCATAGGTTTCGTTTCGGCGGGCAACTGTGCACGGTTGCACATTACTGTCCCAGTTAGATGAAATTTGATTTTGTGAAGTTCTTCAGCAAGAAGAGGACTAGTGTAGAACCGGTCTGTGAAGACATGGAATCCTTGAGTAGAACCTCCTAACACAGTTACAATTTTGTTTATCTAGTGTACGACGATGATGGGTGATATCCTCGAGACTTGGACACTAGCGCACCCTTACATCGAGGCAAGGCGAAATCGAAGTAATTTCACCTTGTTGTCATGGTGACGAGTAAACATATGCGAAAATGCGCCATTTGTAGCCACAGCTGGACAACAGCATAACATTGTCTCACCTAGTTCCGAGTCAATATTTTCATTATTTGTAATATGCAAGGTGATAAATTGCATGCAATTTACATCAAGTTATTATCAGGTGTTGACCTCAAACGCTACAAACTCAAGATTAATTCTGTGGGGTAGAGATCCATTTGAAATGTGTGTTGGGGAGTTGACATACAAGTGTTCTAGATGATCCAGACATCAGCCGCAAAGATGTTGTGGATTACCTATCTAGTTTTAGAACTGTTCTTTGAATCAATTGAAACTAAAAATCTTTAAGAGTACTGTGAAAGTATGTGTCATGAGAGCTCTGTTTGGCGGGAATAGTAAGTTGTATCACGTGTGGAAAGGTAAGTACCTAGAGGGAAGGACCTACCTACATACTACACCTACATACTTTCCGTATATTATCACTTGTTCATGTAGGTACTTCATTGATCAAAACGAAAGTAGGTACCTAATTACCCTACTGTACGATTACCTATTTAGAACTCACACAGTGTCGATTTGACGGAGCAGTTGTAATGAGTAAAGTTTTTTATCCGTCCTTCTGACAGGTGGTTGTAATATTGGTTATTCGAACCCGTCTTCATTCTGATGGGGGATTGTAATAGAAAATATAAATTCTTTCTGTGCCAATCATTTGGTTTCATCAAAATCTGTAGTAGAATTCTTTTTAGCAGACTAAATATGCAGGTATCTATTTAGGTTTGTTTTTCATTGTCTAATTTAGCTTGAAATTCGGAGAGTAGTTAGAGCCTCCACTAGTAGTAGTTATAGCCTTCCATTGATTGCTATTTGGCGTTACACCTCAAAATTGGTAACTTTCAAATTTTATGATTTAATTTTCAAATTATCCATGGTTATGACGTAGCAGTTGTAATATAGGGTTGTAATCCAGGTTTAATTTATTTTACCGCAATAGGCATCATTTCACTCATTTTTTGTGTTAACCTAAAACCCAATTTCCTGAAGCTCAAAGTTATTTCTCAAGAATTACTTTTTTTAGAGCTTACATCATATTACGTACAACGATTCCCCGAGCGCGACAAGAGACAGATAAGATAGTTGTTGTTGGATTTGATAATTAATATTAATATAATGATATAATAATTTAGTTCAATTTTATGGATTTTTCAGAAAATAGCTCAAGATCGGTGCTCCCCCGATCTTATCCTTCCAAATTTTAACTTCCTTGTGCTCCATGTGTATGGCTTCGTCTGTACATGGAATCAGACAACTATTATCTCACACACTTGATACTTCCCGCCTAAAACCTAAAGCCGAATCTGATGATATGATACGATTTATACTTTGGAGTATATTATAAAATAACATAGCATACTTACACTAACGAAATTGTAATATTGATATTGAAAAATAATAATTATTTATACTCTAAGTATTCAACCAAGACTTGCTGTCCTGGAGGTCATTCGTCTGTGTTGTAGTAATTCATCGCATATATTGATGTAATGGCTGTTGAATTCCTCGACATCTATAGTAAATTACTCTCTGATGCTTCATCGTTTCCTGCCAACCTGTCTTTGAATACAACAAGAGCAAATATTTTTTTGACGCAACGGTACACTACCAAAAGGTAATTAGTATAATAAGTAAGTACCTATCTATTGTTAGCCCCTCACAGGTGAACATTCTATCCTTTTACATAAATATATTCCTACCTTAACCTGGAGTGAGTTTGTCTAAACGACGGATCCACCGGATCGGATCTGCGTTTGCCAAAATTTTGTTCATTTTTTACCCAACAATGGGGCTCTGAACATGAGAAGCCCGAGGTAGAGCGCAGTACGTAAGGACCTTACTGATTTGCTCTCTTTTGTTGCCTTTCTTTAAGGGCAGTTGTGACGGACACAAGCTGTATTTTTGTGTCCTTTGTTTTCGTTTGTGTTTCTTTATAATAATAATTTATTTATTAAATAATAATATTATTCTCATTTTGGTGCGGAGAACGAATTGTAGAGCGTAAAGGGGCGACGCAAGGTATCAAAAAGGGAAAAGTCTTGTCAACCACCATGTTCTTTTGGTCCGTCGCCCCCTAGCGCTTCTAGCGGCGCACCTTGTTAGTTCGGAGCCCCGTTGAGGACAGTACAGCATGCCTTCAAACTAGGTATGGTATTCATGATCCATTTCGTAAATCAAATCGTCGAATGTGATGGTTGCATACGTCAGGCGAAGATGTTCCAGTAATCTCTGGATCACTTTTGATCAAACCTAGGGGGCAGAATTGAAGGGCTTTAATATTAATATTAAAAATTGAGGTCTCGAATACTCAATTCCTCACTGCTCGGGGTTTCCGTTGGAAAAGAGTTACAGGGACCATAATCAGCTTAAAATACTCTCTCTCATGTAAGAGGCCTCTTTAACCCACCAGTTCCCATGGCTAGGTGGAGCGATTTTTTTCAAAATTTTTCTCATCTCTGTTTTTTCACATTCAAATAGCAAGTTGAGATAATTAGTTTGTTAAAAAATTGAAAATTTCTAGGAGAAATTGGGGTGGCACCTATAGGTGCCTTTGGGCGGCAGAAACCTGGCACCTAGAATTGCCTGACATTAATTTTTTTCTATTGGGAAGAAGAATGAACATTGAAAAATATGCTCAAAATAATTTATCAACAGTGTATAAAACAAAATGTAAATATTATTAAATGGAAAAGAAAGAAAATTACATTTTTGAGTGAAATTCGTGCGAACAGTGGACGTGGAGCCCCACGTTGCAAAGTTTGCTGTATTTCCTCGTTCTCTTGTGGCACTGTGCACAGCGACGGTGCTGTTCACAATTTTCCAATTGGTGCAGAAATTCGCTGGTGTTCATCCTTGATGTAGAAGGGATGTTTTTTATGGCCGGAACAATTTTTGGGGCTGTCCCGAATTTGAATAACCATTCCTGAACAACTGCCCTCCTGAAGTCGCAGTAAGTCATTTTTGTGTCATTTTCAGTGTACCTTTTCAACAGCCATGCACTTTATAAACTACACGATCGTGTCAGCTGATATAATTCCAGCGGAATTCTGAATTTGCAAAATCTAGCTCATTCTAACTCTTGTCTGTAGATAGACTAGTGAAGCGTTGACGTGTTTTTTTTTTAAATTTTATCTGATTACTCTTCACTGTTTTCAGTTAGTAGGTAGGTACCAACATCTTTATAGACATATTTTTTATTTTATTATTATTATTTTTTTTTTAGAATTTAAACCGCGTCTCAACTGGAAGGTTACAAAGGTGCATTTCACTAAGGGATCTGTGAGGCTAATTTCTATCTTAAATCATCTTACGATGTTGAAATTTTAAATGCAGCGCTTTTGGAAAATGTAGAGTACAATTGAAAGGCATGGAGGCGAACTGATCAGCTGAGGGACTTCGGTAGCTAATTTCTTTCATAACCTACCTACGGTGCTGAAATTTAATAGAGCGCCTTCGGAACTCCTTGAAAGCAACATTACAGGATATGTAGGACCACTTACCAGCTGAGGGTCCTTTGTGGCTGATTTTCTTCCAATCGACCTACTGAGTTACATGTGCAATCTTGCGGAAAAAACAACCACAGTTTCAAACCAATATGCAGTCTATACAACACTTCTACATAGTGGGAATATGACTTGGCATATCCTTTTGTTTTTCTACATTTACATGAAAGCGTAAAATTGAGGAGCCCTGACGCTAAAGAGGCGAATCCTTTTGCGAGGACGAAGCACCGAGTTTAGATAATGTACTCTATACTGGGTTTAATAATAATTATTGTATTAACAATTATAGGCCAGTAAACAGTGTTATTTCTAATACAGAAATAATACACCTTTGTGTAATAATATGCTTTTTTTAACTTTTTCATCAAATTTTGTCCTGGAGGGGTTACATGGTTCGTGCAGTACACATAGATATGTTGAATAGGTACTCAATTTATGATGACTAATTTATTTTATGAGCCCAAAAACGTGTTTGTTTTTCTCCGCTAAAATCCCAATTTTGTGTAATGCGTCTGTAGTAGTTGAGGATGATGAAGAAGAGTCAAGAGTTGCAATGATCAACTGAATTTTCATTTATAAATACTAGGTGTTCAACAACATGTAGAACCCCCATCACCTGTGCCATCTGGATTCAATACTTCTTCATATAGAGTTGGCCACATTTTATAGGCTAGTGGATGATAATAACAATTGGCTATAAATAGTTTTAGATGATCATGGATGTAGTATGGGGACAGCTCCAGAATTTAGATAGGTCTAGGTAATTTTAGAATATCATTTTCTCAAAATGCTATATCTCAGTAGGTACCTATTGGCTCAAAAATGTCTTATGGCCAATGATTTGATTAGAAGATTCAACGCTCTTTAACCATTGACGTGAAAGTTTCCAGTTTGTGGCGTAGTTTTCGAGTTATTCGCAAAAAACCTTAAACAAATCAGAAAATTGTGGCATTTTCCCCCCTCTCCTGAAAATTCAGTATTGGCATCCCAGAGGATCCCTGAGTAACCCGTAGAAATTTCATTAAGTTCATGTTTGAGACTCTTGAATAATTTATTCTACTTGTTATTCATTGTTTCACAATTGAAAGAAATAAGATTGGTAAGTACCTAATGCTGCACACAATCCACATAAAAGTGAATCTTGCTTGCAGGAATGGTGATTGGCTGGCTTCCGAACTTCTGGAAGATCAACTGTTGGATTATGGGATTCGAGTTGATGATAGGAAAAATATAAATAATTTCGCCTCTGCTACCTTTGACTTGGCTAGTAAATTGAGGAAAGGTGAGTTTAAGATGCAATATTTTTCGCATGGCACGCTGAATATATATATATATATATATATATATATATATATATATATATATATATATATATATATATATATATATATATATATATATAATTATTACTATATATATAATTATTACTATATATAATTATTACTACATATATAATCATTACTATATGATACTGATAGGGGATAAGATACTTATTTAATTCTTCTGACATAAGCGTTGGCTTGTGGTCATTCCTAAAAATTGCCCTGGACGTACTTAATGATAAACTCTTCTGAAATTACCCAGAGTATTGATCACAATGATGACTTCCTTTCGTGTTCCCAAAAAATTGATAAAATTTAAGGTTTCTTTATGCTTTTTGAAACACGAAAAAAATTGACGTGAGGGTCGGCCTCTATGTAATTTTCCGCGCTCTCTCTTTCTCCAATATAAGAAAAAACGTGAGTTATGAGAAAAAACCGACACGATGACCCCAAACTCATTGGTTTTTAGTAGCATGACCGTACGATCAAAAATGTCATAAATTTTAAAATTACCTTCGCACGCAAAATTGGTCATGTGGTTTGAAATGTTTGTTTTTTCAAAAATATTAGTTGTTTTCTAACAGTTTGCTAAATTATTATTAATTTTGTTTATCATCTGTTATGTTCATAGGAGCAGAGGGTACAGGTATAAAAGAGGGTTGAGCCTCAAGTCAACCTTCCTTGCAGCTCCATCCCTCTGGCCGATCAATCCATTATATTCACCACCATTTCACCTAGCTCCAACTCTTAGAGTAGACCGTACGGTGGTATTGTTTTGCCGAAGTCTGTGATTCCTATCCACCAGGTTGTATGGTGATAGCAGCAAACCCTGTCTTTTGCATATATTAATAGTGAACAGTGGTGTACTTTCCACTGAAGTTAAGGTACTTTCGTATCTTGGTCTAAGGTGAGATGGTTATGGGTAGTTCCTCCTTCTCGATTCTTCCAACTGTCCATCTTGGGTTTTATCCTGGGCTCGCCAGCTTTCAGGATATCCTCTGGGTGTAGCAGCCTAATCGTCTCTATCCCCATACCTTCCTTTCATATGTTAGCAGAGTTTGATTTCAAATCAATCCCCCCTCCTACCCTCCCCCCCCCCCCCCCCCCCCTACACTACCACCCAATATTAATTCCGTTCTTTGCCCAAAAAATCAAGCATTCCAAAAGGAAAGATGAGTTCGTTAGTCAGGACTTGAGGCCATTAAATAGTTCAAATTTCAAAAACGGCTTAAAAATGACTATAAATGGTTCAAAACGGATAAGAATCGTTAAATTTATATTTTCAGCGGAGTATTACCTACTCAAAAAAGTTTCATTGACTATGAACTGGAACATTGGAAAATTCATGCACAAAATTATTTGAAAATGTACTTGAATTTCATTAATATGTGCTAAAAATCTGTAAAGACTGCAAAAAAATGCTAAAAATGCAAAATCCATGTTTATGTTATTTTGCAACATGTTTTTTTTGCCATAAAATTGGTAGTTAATAGTTTTATCGCACTCGAATCGCTCGAATTTAAAAACACTTCAGCAAATATGAGATGATAGTATAATTAACAAGAATTTTCTCATACAATCATTCTGAATGACTGGAACTTTATCTTTGTAAAAGTTCTCTTGACTATTTCAATATTAATTTACTTCAGATTGCAAAGGCTGGAAAGGTTCGGGGCCTGTGGAGAGATTTAAGATTCACGACCTTCTCAGCAGCGAGGACAGCAGCGATTGCATAAACCCGAGTGAGGATGATTGCACTACCCTGCTTCCCAGCAGCCATAAGCTTGAAGAATTGAGAACTTTCTTGAACCAATCGATCCCTGATACATCAAAAATTCATAGCCCTGCTCATAATTCATATGTTGAATTATCTGGCGAACCCAAATCATCATTCATTCACAAAACCCCATCAGCTTCTCTGAACTGGCCTAACTCTTCTACAGGTATTATATTACAACTATTTGATAATTTTTTAAATATGGTTATCTACTAATCTTGAATAAATTAAATAACCGACTTTGGACTTGGTTCAATTATTTTAGGTGAATCATATTTTGACAATTGAATTTATCATTTAACGTTTAATTAGGTTACAATAATAATCTTTCGTACTTGCCTACCCTATCGTTTGATGGTATTATGCTTATTGACCGTGGTCTTGATCACGCTTTTACTGCAGATTGCACACTTACAATGTCTTGAAAGTTTCGGTCATCTGAATTGGGGTGCTCTTCCTTTCTTAATTAATTCAACTGCACTCCCAGAGGCACTGTTTCCAAGAAGTCTTGGCACTTTCATAAGTATTTGAAAGTTTACTTTAATTCCAAAATATTCATAATATTTAATTGAACGTGAAAAATACAGTTATCCTCAGGACCGTTAAATTGACGCCTTTTTCCGCAATTTTCGGGGGCCCTCTTAATTTTTGGGCACTTTTTCCCTCAATACTAGGGAGCTGTGGAGGCTTTTTTTGACATTATAAGCTAATGCTGCTTCAATAAGAGAGGGCTAAACATCGGGCTCTACCTAGGTAAACCGCATTTTTCCATGGTAAGCGAAAAATCTCTCCATAGGTTGAGGAAGTGACCGTGGTGGGCATCAGGGAGGAAGTCCTCCTACTCAGAGGAGGTCATAATGTGGCTAAGCAAGCAATGAGGCGGGAACACTAGTGGGTCCAGAAGTTGTTAAGGAAGCATCTGGGCCGTGTAGCTGCGAGGGTACTGAGGGAATCCGGTGATGAACAAGTTTTGTTCCCTCTCCTGGAGTTTGTGGACTTCCAGGAGCCACTCTTGAGTGCTCCTAGACACAGCCCTGGTGAGCAGTTGGTCCCCCAGCTTCCACCTGGGGTTCCTTGCACAGCATTATAAGCTTGCTGGTGATTCACATCAAGGCTCATTAGTGCTGTGTCAAAAACTCCACTTTTGCTGGACCTTATGGTATTTTTGCTCAATGCTGGAATAAAGCCCAAAAAAATGTTAAGCTGCTCATCCTCTGCCAATTACTTCTATCGGGAACACCCCCAAAAGAGTCGATCTGTGCTCAGACTATTTTCTTCTCAAAGAAAGGTTTTTTATCCGTGCTGGAGGTTTGATAGTGATATCAAATGCCGAATGACCACAGCAAGAAGCCAAATATTTTTCTCACTAAGCTGGATAGGTCTGTCATAATCCTGGATTTCCAGGTTGACTTGGAAGGGTAAATGAATAATCAAGAAAGGAATCATCTGTGTCAAGCAATATCTGAGATAGAAAGAGTTGGGGCAAAAATCGTAGGGCCGTGTCATGACGTGGGTGTGGTGCGGGAAAAGTACACTGCAATTGAGCACCTTGGCAGGAGCGCTTTTTGTATCACCACCCTCATCCTTTAAGGCTCTTACCTCAACTGTGGTCATTTTATCAAGGCCCTTCCTTTTGTTGCTCTCTCCCTCCTTCACGTACCTCAACTTAACCTAGAGGACCTCCACACTTGCTGACTTAGTTTTTTATTTTTCCATTTAACAGTGTAGTCATTTAAGAGCGTGAGATGATTAGATGGAATTTTCAGGGAATGTGGGGCTGAGGATGGTCCGTCATCAATTTTAGATCACTCATATGTAATCATGATTTGATTACTTATGAGTTTTATCCCGATCATATAACTAGTAGATAACTGCTGTGCATGCTTGTACCTCAAATCCTTGTAACGTGCATGATTTCTACAGTTTTCAACAGATTTCGATGATATTTTCAGGCATTGAACATTTAGATTGTAGATAGTCACCAATAACTCCATCACTCCCTACTCACATGGAGCTTTGGTACATGCGCAAATGTAACATGTATCAAGCATAATTTTTCTCATTGTCTAACTGACTGATTTTTCTTGAACTCCTAAGAAACCCTCCATGGAATCTTTCATGATTATTTGAAACATTTTAATGACCTACACATTCATGTTACGGATACGTGAAGGCTGCAAGCCACACTCAACTTACGTTCTCTGTTCATGGTCTCTATTTTCTGGTTCATTATGTTGCACAGGAGCCCATAGAAAACCATCTACGTCCTATGGATCAAGTGGAATCGATGCCAGTAACCTAGGTGGAATTAGTGGAGGAGGTATCTATACGAGCCGAGTTGGAGGGAGGTTCAAAAAGTGGGGAAACATAGAAAAAGATGAACGCTCCGTTGATCAGTTGGTTGACAATGACATCACTAGATGCTTTGATGCCAATAGAGGAAGGAACAGTTTAAAAAGTTTTGGCAGGAGAAATAATTTTGATGAATCATCTCCTGATGCAAATGAACAACTTTGTACAGGGCCAGCAGCCTTCAAAACGGCAGGAGAACAATTGGTGAGAATCGGTACACGTACATAGCTTTAGCGACCTAGTTATTATCAATCTGTGTTTAATTTATGAACAGTGCTGATGATTATTTGTAATGCTCTTTTAATGGGTAAGATTTTCAATGTATCTATGGAGGACTAAGTCGTTCCCCCATTCACCCTTTATGGTGTTTTATCTCTACATACTTGAGTGATGGAAAAGTCCTATTTGGGTCACCTAACCATAAATGTGACTTTTGGTTTTTTTTTTTTTTTTCAATAATAAACCTTTGTAATCGGCCAATTTTAACCCCCCATCAAAGTTTGTTGGTTTTCGTTATAAGTAGATTTTAGTAATTGAATAGAAGAAAATCCATTTGTCCAAAATACGCAGTCCGAAGCTTTTATCCTAAACTACTCTACCAAACTTTATGAAATTAGGCTCAATATCATAAATAGGTTGAATGAATATGTGTCAGTATCCTGGCATCACTTTAAATAAACCCTAAAGGGTAGATGTATAGGGCTAAAATATTAGAAAATTGGATCGCGAAAACTTTCAAAGTAAAAACAATGGTTTGTTGTTTGTCATTGATAGAAATCATATCATCACACAGAAACAAACGAAACCTCCCAGATCGCTGTACTCCTTATGAGCGAGAACTTGACAGGAAAAAAGATCATCAACACGATCGCAATCAGAGCTGGTGGGAACATAGTAAAAATCGCCCTATGAACGATTATCGTATCAGCTGATATAATTCCAATAAAATTCTGACTTCGCCAAATTGATTTATTATATCTCTTGTCGCCGATAGATCGACTATTAAGCTTATATATAGGTGTTTTATTTTATCTCATTATTTTTCAATTGGTGGGTGCTTACGTCAGTGTCGGTATTCTTGGATCAGAGGGACTAGTAAAGTGTGCAAATGTTTTATTTAATTGCGTTAATTTTCTTATTTAGATTAATAAATCTTATTTCACCCAATCAGCAACGCAAATCGGTTATGAAGGTGTGTTACGCAATGGGATCGATGAATCTAACTTCATTCTTAGTCGACCTACGGTGCTGAAATTTGAAATGACTCGCTTTTGCAACACGTAGAATACAAATTACAATGCATGGAGGCGAACTGATTGGCTGAGGAACCTCAAATGCTAATTTCTTTTACTAACGTTCTTTGGTTTGTGGTTAATGATTATAAACCAGTGATGTGCGTAGAAGGGTATCTAATACAGACAGAATAAACCTTTGTGTAATAATTTACATTATTTTTATTTTTTTAAAAGTTTTTAGGGAATTTAATTAATATTATTTCTGCCCAATTTATTACATTACAGCAAACAGGCTTTTTTTAAAATTATGTTTTGTTATTAAAACGAATTTTAAAAATATTTGCGATTTTTTGGCATTTTCAATTATTTTATTTTCAGTTTTGGAAGTACCCTCTGGGGAGAGAGGTGTTACGCAGTCAATTATGCTTATGTTGCTCTATTTACTGGTTCTATATTCCAAGTATTTAAATACGATGTTTGAAACCCATCGGTTCAGTTCTTAGTTACCTCTATTGTCTTGATACTCACTACACCACTTAGGTCCCATTTCACAATCGCTTTTCAGTGGACCAATAAAAATTGATGAATAAACGAACTTCCTTGTGATGTTCATTAATCATTATCTCAGGGGGCAATAGAGGGTGTTTGAACAATGTAGTGGCCCTAGCCATACGCCAGACAGAGCTGGTTTCAAAGGGATTTTTAAAAAATCTCAGGACAGGCGCTGCAGGGGGTCATACCAACCGCCGTTCCGCCCGGCCTGTTGGTTGCCTTGTCCGCAGCCTAACCGGAGAAATGCACATTAAGCTGTTCGACATTAAAAGGAAGCTGTTTGGAGAAACAGCCCAGCTCTGAAGATATTTCTCCAAAGCTAACGAGGGGGATGACGTGGGTCAAGTGCTTTCTCCCTGTGTGCCTTGTTTGCGTTTCTGCGAAGTGATTTCACCCAAGTATGCAACCTCTTACAGCGAGCCACCACCAGAATTTTTCCACTTCTAAAGTGTCACATCTCTCACCCGCATGGAATTTCTGATTAGCAGTCATCCTGGGCTAGGCTTTTTGCTTCATTTTAACCTGAGAAACATGTTTATAGATAATTGGTAAAATTTAATTGTTAAAGAATCACATCATCTCGTCAGTATGGTCATATAACTCACTCCAGACTCGTGACAAGGTATAGTTTAAAAGAGAGTTTTTATCGATTTTACTAAAATTATGCTTGATGAAAACCTATCTTTCAGATTTTAGAAATGGATTTTGGAACAGTTTTTATCGATTTTACTAAAATTATACTAGATGAAAACCTACCTTTCAGATTTTGGAAATGTCACCTCTTACGATCAAACTAACATTGTGTAATGTGCTCCCAATGAGGGTACTTGCAGTCGATTGAAACATCAGACTTTATTGGGATTGTTCACAAACAGTGATCAATCCATGTAACATTATCTGGCAAAATATTTGTCTGAATTTAGTCAAGTACCGATAAATTCATTTGAGATAACAAGGACAAGTATTTATGGCTGGTTCTGTAATTAAACAAAAGGTTGATATTTAAGCTTCGTTCTCAGTGCGCGTTCTAACAGTTCTCGAACTCATGAGAACTGGGACGGGGAGTCCCGGGGAGTTCCGGAACTTGTGGAACCGCGTTCTGCACTGCGAACGATTTCAGAACTTGGAAGTGGAATAACCTGTGTTGTTTGTAACCTCGATCGCATCGTAACCTCGAAAATCGATAAAAGCTCCCCAAAAAAGCTAAAATTCCCAAATCTTTTTTGAGTCACAGATTATTATTTAGAACGAATTTTGTTGCCATAATGTTGGTTATTACGATTTCAAAGTGTTCTAATTTCAAAACTATGTACCTAACGTAATATAGGTACTAAGATAATTTACGAGATTCGCTCGTACGATCATGCTGCATGACTGGAACTTTTTTTTGCCATACCTTGCCATAAGGACCGAAGTGGTGATGGTAGAGGGTGCTGGCCTGAAAACGGTGGGCTAACTCTTCCGCGAGCCCACGGCTTATTCTAAAGTGGTAAACGAACTCTTCGTCGTCAAACCTTGGCACGATTTTCTCAAAAAAATTTGAGTTTCTTGGATGTGGACGAGATCTAACTATAACTTCGATCTCGTCCTCATCGTCTACAAACCACGGAACACCATCGTCGAAATTATCGCTATCTGTACTTGACGAGCTAGTTGACATTTCGAATTATAGAATAGTTTGGTAACGTATAGAGACTGAAAGAGAATGAAATGAAAGAAAGAGAATGAAGCTGAAATTGTTATGATTGATGAAGCGAAATAAAACGATAAAAGGTTGTTTAATGAATAAAGTCGATGAAGACGAAAGTTGTTTATTCCACGAGATCCGAAAAATAGTGAAATGCGCATGCGTTAACTACGTCCTTGCGTTCGAGTTCTCACAGTTCCGAAAAAAAACGGGAACTGTCAGAACCGTTCGGAACTGGGTTCCGAAGACACTGCGAACGCAGAACTCGGCGTTCTTGGCGTTCCGGAACTGGGCGTTCTGGCACTGCGAACGACAAAACTCTACTGCGCTTGCCCAGAACCGTTCCGAACTCCCAGAACGCGCACTGAGAACGAAGCTTTAAGTAACCCAAGATGATAAGTATCACATTCACATACCAAGGAGGGCAAAGCATCCTCTGGGACCTCAAAAGTGTGGGTATTTTAGGAACATACATCATTCCAACCAAAATTCTGCATTTAGGCCTGTATTCACTTCTATAAATAAGTATTTAAAAAAAGAATCAGTTTTCACTCATTAAAACTACTTTCGATTTTAAAGTTTTTAAATAGTAAATTAGCTGCACTTCCTCCTTCTTATATAAAACTATCAAATAGCATTTGAAAAAGAAAAAAAGTCGTATAAACAAACTAAATTCAAAACTTTCCTTACTAAAGAAACTGTTTATGCCCTGTAATGGCGGACATTGAACAATGTTTCCTTCTTATTGGCACACAGTTGAGGTAATTTGAAGACCTCCTTTGAGCTGATATTCCTAGGACATCAATAGACGGAAAATCACGCTATTATATATATATATATATATATATATATATATATATTTATATATTTATATATTTATATATATATATATATATATATATATATATATATATATATAGTTTTGATGAAAGATGAAAACACTCGCGTGTAATATTAATTTGAGGGTATTAGGGCCCCCACGCACATGCGATTTTCAGTCGCAGCGATTAAAAGTCGCAGAAATGAAACACACAAAAGTTAATAGAGAACACGCACTTGCGACTAAAAAGTCGCGGCTACTAAAAAATCGCAGCATGCTACATTTTTTGGGCGACGCGACTGCCAGCTGCAGAAAATGTAAACCACAGAAGTGAATGACCTTGCACGCACTGGCTCGTCAGTCGCGCGACTTTTTCCCACTTGCGTTCAATGTTGTCAATGCTCTTACCTCAATGTGACCGATAGACGTTCTTCAGGCGGTATTGCGCGTCTCCAATTGGTATTCTGGTACGAGATTCTCGGCCGTACCAACTCTAGAAGTTTGTAGAAGCTATGCGCACTCATCCGGTAGTAATCAAAAAACTTGGCAGGGTATTGGATGAGATCTACATGAATTTTATGAAATTGCCCCTTGCTTCCCCTCTGTGAGATAATAGGATGAATCCAAAACCTTTTTTTAAAACACCGTCGCCGACACTTCAACTTTAACGCCAACGCTATCACACAGGTTAGCTCCAAGTCCTCCATTGTCGCACTGCTGCGCATCCAGTGCGTGCACCGACAGAACAGCCCGCGACTTTTTGTCGCGAGCTATTTTTTGTCGCTGCGACTGAAAATCGCATGTGCGTGGGGGCCCTTACAGAAGGTAGGAAAAGATAGGAAACACTTAAATAAACTTACAAAATTGAGAGAATATTCTCTCAATTTTGTAAGTTTATTTAAGTGTTTCCTATCTTTTCCTACCTTCTGTAATACCTCAAATTAATATATATATATATATATATATATATATATATATATATATATATATATATATATATATATATATATATATATATATATATATATATATATATATATATATATATGATAGTTTTAACTGTTCTTAAAGTTGGATTAGATTTGGTTTCGTTACATGCAGGTGGTTCGTATTTACGACAGTAAGTGAAAGTGATGGCATTTGAGTTATAGAATGTGCTTTTGTGCTTTTGGTAATTGGTAAGGTTTTTTCAGAAAATTGAATCACAGAAGAAATATGGGAACTCTCATGGTTCATCTTTTGGAGGAAAAAGTTATGACTCAGACGAAAACTTGGTAAATGGCAAATATAACCCAGCAAAATTCATCAAAAAATCTCTTGGTGGTAAAGGGATTGTTAACAGTAAATTTGTCTCGCCCCTCATAAATAAGTCGTAAGTATTTAGCTCCCTCATTTCCTTTTGTGTGTATGTGTGTGTGTGTGTGTCAAAGCGAAGTTATATGGAGTGTCCCAAAAGTAAACCCCCCCCCCCCCCCAAATATGCCAAGGGGGTGCTCGGTTTTTTTTATTCCAGTGAAAACTTCTGAAAACTTCACCACTTTTAGTGCTAACGCGATGGTGAATTGATATGTTATTCCCTCCTTGGATTACAGTTGTTGAACCATGAAAAAGCGTAATTTTTTCTAAAATTCCCGTCTATCTTTCATGATTAAATCCAATCCAAGAACGGGATAAGATACCGCAATTCTGGCTTCACCATCGTGTTCAGGCACTAATGAGGGGTCACTTGGACAAAAATGTAGAGACAAATATTTTCCTAGTACCTACCTTCCCTTTTGTGTGATCCAGAAACCTTTGGATTATTTTCCCACTGATTTTTATTTGCTCAACACTTCGTATTGGGCACCCACTGAACGCTATCCAAGTTTCACTTCGATCCCTCAAAAATTGTGGAAAACAGTTAAGGAGGGGAGGGGGGATACTTTTGGGACATAAACGGGGACACGTGTCCGCTTCCGCAAATAATACTTTCAAGAACCATACAATGTCAAGATTATACTTTTTTTCTACTTCACATTTCTCAACTGTTTTTTCTAATCTCTGTTGAAAATCGTTCAATCTCTCTTCTTCATGATGAATTCATGATGACTTTCAATAACCATACAATCAACATTATACTTTCTTTCTACTTCATATTTCTCAACTCTTTTTTATAATCTCTGTTGAAAATCGTTCAAACGCTCTTCTTCATGATGAATTCATGATGACTTTCAATAACCATACAGTGTCAACATTATACTTTCTTTCTACTTCATATTTCTCAACTGTTTTTTCTAATCTCTGTTGAAAATCGTTGAACCTCTCTTCTTCATGATGAATTATGTTATTATAAACATTATATAAACATAATTCAATTAAAAGAACTAATGTTCATTTTTAATTTTATCCTGAAGTGCACTTCAAGAAATTTCAATATTGTAGTGCTTTATTGAGCTAGGCTTCAGCTCTAATTAGAAAGAAATTATTGAAAACATGCAGGAGCGAGATTTAAAAAAGAGGCGGCTCTGCTAGGCCACCCTTTCACTGCCATTGAGAAGGCTGTGGATAGCACAAGATCCATACCAAGATACATTTCATTAGCTGGAAACCTAGAAATAACAGTTTGGGATTTGGAATAAAGCCCTACCCACAAAGGACCAGGGCTAATACTCCGCCTCCCAATACAATATAGATACCAAGTGGGCTGAAATGTCCTATGAGCCCTTCAGGATATATAATAAAAACGTGACCTCACAAGTTCGTTTTTTTTTTACCAGCTCAATTCAGAACATTCTATGGTTTAGAGGTGTCTACCAGCTGAGGCATCCTGTTATGTCTGAAACCCTGTTAGTGATTTGGCAACAATGAAACTAATAGGGGACCGTCTACACCCTAGCCCGTACATTCCCTGGCAATTTCGTCAAACTCAGATGAAAACTGTGGAAATTAAGGTCGTTACAAGAATTTCACATTGGCGCATGTGCAGTGGCTATTAATGATACTATCATGTTGAAATTGATATGGAATGATCAAATTGTCATCTCCAAACATTCATCCAAATTTGAGCGGGATTCGTACAACTAGGGTGTGAAAAAATAGAACACAATATAATTTACGTTTGCGCATGCGCAGAGTGAAGTATTGATTTGACAACAATGAAACTGATGGGGGACCGTCTTCACCCTAGCCCACACATTCCCTGAAAATTTCATTCAGGTCGGATGAAAACTTTGGAAAATAAGCTTGTAACAAGAATTTCATATTAGCGCATGCACAGTAGCTATTAAGGATACAATCATATTGAAATTGATATGGGAAGATTAAATCGTCATCCCCTATCATCCAAATTTGAGCGAGATCAGACGACTAGGGCGTGGAAAAATGGATCATAATAGAATTTATGTTTGCTCATGCGCAGAGTGATTGGGGGGGGGGGGGGGAATTCTGACTCACTTTTGGTACACACTTATTGTGTGTAGGAGACCAGTGAATACGCCCAACTCCCCCATACCCACATATGCCACCTGTGAGTGGTGAGTAGTTTACCCCCCCCCCCCCCACCCTTTTTTTTCTCTGGCAATCATATACTGGATCCTATTTCTCGGGTTGAGGCGAAGAGAGGAGAAGTACTGGTATTATGACTTTTTATTTTAAATTCGTGAACGTGAATTGAAGAGTGAGACATACATATTACATTCCGTATTACATACATTATGGATGTTGTGTGATGTGTGATGATTACTTTCATCTGGATGTAGCAGAAGTAACTATCAATTTTTTGGGAAGGAATTCCCGTAGTTAGATACCATAATAATAAAATGGAGTAGTTACTTTGCTAGAATTAGTCATGAATAATCAGTCAGTTGTCTTTGGGATGAATTCCTGTTGTTTGATGTGTGATTACATACATATGGATGTTGCAGATGTAATGACCAATTTTTCCAGGTGCCGTGAATGCATAGTGACATTATCCCATGTAAAAGCTAAATATTTCCATGTTCTGGAGCAATTCGGATCATGAAGTATGCATCCTTCAAATCGAACGGTAGTCATCCATCTTGAAATTAGTTAAAATAAGGAATTTATTTGGTTTACGGAGATCAATAACTAATCGGTCCATCTCTGATTTCTTAGGGATAATAAAGATTGGTGAAATCAAATAAAGCAGGGGGAATTATTTGTCCAAATTTCTACTACCCCTTTTTCTACTAATTGTTTGACCATAGTTGCTACCCCTGGCGCATTTGCAGGTGAGGCTCTGGTCGGGCTACAGGTACTTCTGGGGGGGGGGGGGGGGGGGGGGTTCCTGGCAAAAGGTAACTTATATCCATAAACCCATGATAATAAATCGGGCGAATCCGTTATATATTCCCAGGCATGCAAAAAACTAGCTAGTCTCCCTGCAAAGGGACAGAGAGGAAACGGATCAAGTTTAATATCCATAGTACTGACCTGTGCTGTTATTGGTGTAGCCGGAATCGCCTCTCTGGAAGGGGGCGTCCCGTGAATCGTCTCCTGCAGTCCCTGAAGGCGGTGCCTCTGGAGGGAGGGCCTGTGGGACGTCTCCCCCCCCCCCCCTGAACTGAACTGGAGGATCCCGGGTTTCTTGCTACCTGTTCTCTCTGTTTTGCCGGGCAGCTAGGAGCAGCACCCCCCGGTCGTTTAATCAGCAACATTTAAATTTTATCTTTGCCTGAGGCTGACCACACCTATTTTGAAGCTACTCATCAAACAAAACTTTCTGACCCAGGGGCTGGAGATGCGCTGTAGCCCTATATTCAGGTAGCAGATGCTGCAATAACCTATTTTTTCTTGTCCAGGACTCCCTGAAGAGGTTGGCCTTGATTAAATTTGAGGCGTGCCATAATGCTGAATATATAGGTTTATGCTCAGTCTCCGGAATGGAGGAGACAAGGTTCAAGGCATCTGCCACTGCTCAAAGTGCATGGACCGACAAATTTGCAATTTTCTCGCCAATTCATCCTCTCTTGTGGCCACCGGGGGAAAATAATCCACTAAATTGGGATCCAACTGTGGGGGCAGTAGTGCCGACACTTGGATTTTGGGGTCATACTTCGACTGAAGTTCATTTTATATTTGTTTCTCCAAACCCTTTTGCATCCTTTCCTGCCATTTTTCCTCTATCGTGGGATGTACAAAAATATTGGTCCCATTGATTCCCATAACCAAACGTAAATGTTTTGGAAGGGCCGGGACTCCTGAAAACTGCTTGTCTACCAATGGTGGCATGGTTGAAAAATCGGTGAAAGCCCCGGAAGAGGGTGATGAAGGGTCCCGGAGCGTGATGCTCAAGAGAGGTCGAATGATCTGACGACGAAAATGATGAGGATGACGATAGGATGGTACGTGGGACTGTACCAAAAGCAACATTTTAATGCGATGCAAACAATTTTTACCTATGGCAAAAATGACATAAACGTTCCATTCAAAATATCATTAAGGAGATCAATTGAACGATTTTCATTCGGTAATAAGTTGAGCCTACAACTCCACATGCACCCATGGATATACATCTAATATTCTCTTCCAATGTATTTGTATTATTCAGTTGAAAAATGCTAGGTTTTTATCTCGCACGCGGTGTTCAGTCATAAAGTCCTTAACTGGCATAGTCTGGCACTTTTCCCCCACATTTGACGTTCCTCTCTCACACATTTGTTCTTTCGGGTAACAGAGTAAATAGTTCACTTTGGCCTTAGGGTACGAATCACAAGTATGTATGCCTATTCATAAAGTCAAATAATGCACCTTTGAATCCATGTATTAACAATATGAAAATCTATTCCAGGTCTTCTGTAGATAAAAGGGACTCAGATCTTCCGTCTTTAGAATCTCAAGAAAACGAAAACGTAGATGAAAGGTAATATATATAATTGTCATAATGAATTTGTAAGTAGCCAGTTGTTTTCACCATCTCTTTTTCGCTCGTTTCATCTTTGTTTAGGTTGAAAAATATCGAGCCCCGTATGATTGAATTGATAAAAAATGAAATAATGGACTGTGGTTCAAAAATTACCTGGGACGATATAGCTGGTCTCCATTTTGCCAAAACCACCATACAAGTAAGAATTTCTCACTTTTGTTTCATTGGAATCCATTATTTAAAATGTTCTGCACTATAGAAGTAATTCTTTTATACGAAAAAAATGAGAATAAAAAAAGGCATATTTAGGCATATAGATCGATTGAATTTTGTTAGTTCTCCTCAGTTGTCCTTATTTCCTGTTGTGTTGTGGTTCGTGTATTATTTCCTGGGCCTTCATTCGTTGTCCCCTTGTTGCAGGGCAGCTCCGTCCTCCAAACCCAAACATTGTACGTACTATCTTGTGCCCCTGATGGGATGTCAGTGTGCTGTCACAAATTGACATGGACCACAGATCTCTTTACTAGGTTTTACCGAGATGCCCAGAACAGATTGCAACTTGGCTCAAATATATTGCTTTTCTATGTGTCCCCATCATTCGTGGTACACATTGGCAAAGTATCTGTACCTTCAACTAGGGTGGCACATGGTTCTTTGGTTGAACCGGACGGAATGATGCTTATAGAGCAAGCAGTGCTGCTCTCAGTTTCCAGTAAAAACTACTTTTCCATCGATAGTTAATCTACATTCATGTAGGTCGGATACGAATCTACTGGTAGGATTTCGATGGTGTGCTGCCAGTCCTGAGAAGAGATTCCAAGAAACCTCAGGGACATAGGTACCAAATGTCGTTGAGAATCGAACTATTCAATTGACCGTTAGAAAATTCGTTCTCTCGACAATTCCACTGCCAAGTGCTTTCAACTTCTTGTTGGCTGCTGCAGTTACCACACAATTTCCAGAGAATGGTTCGTGTTCTGTAAACCAATTGAAATGAGTAATATGCTTAGTTGCACCGTTGTCAAACCACCAGTCTTCATTAGTGGATGCTGCCAAGACATCACTATTGATAGATATTACTGCCATCTTTGTTTCGGTTTTATTTATTGTTGGAGACGAACTTTTACTGGTTCCGCTTCCACTAGTGTGACCTGGGTACGGGAGTTGACCACTGGCTTTCCTGCAGACGCATTATTTTAGCCAATTACCCTTTAAACTGCAATATTTGCAAACAAGGTCAACCAGTTTGATTCCACCATCCATATTTGTTTCAGATTTTTGATGATTTGAAAATGGAGGTTTGTTTGTTTTCCTAACAAACTTGCCCGTATGGCTGTTGTAGACCTCCAAAACTTCTCCTGATTCATTTGATTTAGGTTCAGGGGCAACGTTTCTCTCATGAAGAATTAGCGTGATTGAGAGGTCGTTCAACATTTTATCGTTTGCCTTCCTCAGTTGGTAGCTCGATTTGAACGTTTCAAGTCATTTTGGAAGGATATGAAGGACTTTCGACACCACCACTTTGGTTAATGGGTTCGTATGGCTAAAACCGGAATCTTTTTGGTGAAAAAAAAATTCTAGTCATGATCGTGTATCTGTAGGTCACCAGTGTAAAATGTAAAACACGTATGAAGGATGTGTAAAACCTCTTAGATGGAGCTGAGACTGGATTTGAAGCATTTTGGTAACTGGAGAGGGCAGTAGAGTGGGAAGGTGGTGGCAAGGGTGCATGCTGAGATGTGGATTGTCATTTTATTGGTTCTCCAGGTTGGAATTAAGTGGGAACGCCGGTTTGATTCTGTCGACTGATATTGTCTGCTCACCCTGGGGTGTGACTACCTTGAACACCTAGTCTGTTTGGGCAGTGACTGGGTACAGGGCATCATATGATGATGAGAGTGATCTTCTGGCTGGATCCTGGTGAATTAAAATGTGGGTTGAATTCGGTTGGTCACAGTGAATGTATGGCACTCTGGGTGACATACATTAGAATGGAACTGGGTGTATGCTGCACTCCTGATTGCGTAGTTTGAGGACAAGGGTTGGAACATCAGACAGGCTTGTATTATCTTAGAAGATATCCACTGAGGCAAATGGATTCTCCATAGAGAATCACAGCTAGAATGACGCCACACTCTGGGATTATTTAGGATCGTAAGCCCAAAAGGATGGTGGGCAAGTGCCTGACCCAATACTCAACATGCTGTGCCAACTCTCAATGGCTCCATTTGCCACAGGGTGGTGTAAAGTCGTGCAAATATGATCTGCCTCAAGGATCGCAGTGATACATACTGATGAAGAGTTGGCAGTCAAATTGTTTGCCACGGTCTTTTGTTATATGCCATGGAACTCCGAACCAATCCATGTGGAGACCAGTGTGTTAGCAAAATTCTCTGAAGTCATATTGCTGAGGGGAACTGCTTCAGGCCATCATGAAAACCGATCGATCCTGGTTAGTAAATAACATGAACCTTGAGAAGGCAGTAAGCCGACAATATCCACATTGACATGAGCAAATCTTGATTCTGCTGGTTTGTAAGTGTCCACAGTACTGGCTGTGTAACGCCTTACTTTAGCTTGTTGGCAGGGAACACAGGTTTTGGCTCAGACTGTAATGCCTCTCTTTAAGGATGGCCAACAGAAATGTGTTTGGACCAGGTCGTCATTAGCCAAGATGGCACGGTGTGAGAGCTTGTGGTCCATAAAGATGAAAAATTGTCTACCTTCATGAATAAACCTGAAATATTTGAAGTTGTGGTAAGCTATTAACGGTTGTAGGTGCTGCAGGAACGCTGAGCTGGATTCATGTTCTTTGAAAAGAAACCCAGTGGTTCCAAGGACGTCTCACGGAATTGTTGCAGGGAGGCGCCAATTGCGAAATCAGGTGCATCCACCATCAAAACCATTGGCAGTTTGCATAATGGGTGAGCTAGCAAGGTAGCATTTGCATCTGCTTGTTTCATTTTCCCAAAGGTCAGTATGGTGGTATCTGTCCTCTCAGCCTGGCGGCAATCATGTTTCTTGGGGTTTTGGCACAAGTCAAATAATGGCTGTTGTAGAATGACCGCATGAGGCAATGAGCTTCGATAAAAATTTATCAAATTGAGTAAATGGCGAAGTCCATCAATAGTCTCTGTCCATGGGTATTCAGAAATGACTGCTACACATTTTGGAAAGGGTCTAATGCCGTGAGAGCTGGTAATAACCCAGGAAAATTGCATAATTTTGGTTGTACCAACGACACACTTTGAGTTATTAATTGAAATGTTGTGGGTGTTGAGGCATTCAAACAACAGGTGCAAATGGGCTTTATGCTCTTCTGGGGATGATGCTGCTTCCAAGATATCATCCAGGTAGACATAGAGGAAGGGTAAGTCTTGAAGTACTGCGTGGATGCACCATTGATCTTACTGAGTGGCATTCTTCAACCAGAATGGGAGGACAATAAACTCTAAGAGGCCAAAGGGTGTCACTACGACTGTCTTTGTAACATCTTGCTCTACTACCTCCATCTGATGATATGCCTGAACTAGGTCGACCTTGGAAAATATGTTTCTTCAAAAAAGTTGGGTGTTGAAATCGTTGAGTTGGGGAATGGGGTGTGGTATAGTTGAAAGATAAGCTGGGGAATAAACAGGAAAACGATACCTCCCTCAGATTGACACTCTAATATCGGAAGAAGGCTTTGTGGAAAATTTGTTCACTAAGGAGGTTAAAATTTTAATTGGGTGATCATAAACACCTGTTCTATCATTTGGTAAGAAACTTATTAAAATAAAGTGGCCTCATAGTAAAATAAAATTAAGAGACGCACTTGCCCCGAAAACGCACTTGCTCCGCCTGACCCTATTACTTTTATGGCAAAAAACGTATTCTAAATATTAATCTGCTATCCAAAAAGAGAGTTTGGATTTTTTAACTTGTTTGTAGTTTTTATCGGTTTCTCAGCATGTTTTGGTAAAATGTAATTAAATTTTTCAGCATAATTTTGTACATGAATTTTTTAATGTTCTATTATATAGTTAATAAACTTTATCTGAGCAATATTTTGCTTTAAAAAATATAAATTTAACGATTTTTAGTCGTGTTTTGCTATTTTTAGTGATTTTTTCAGCACTTTTTTGAAATTTGACCAATTAAATGTACTGAAAGAAAGGCTGGCCAACAATCTCGTCCTTTCGTTTGGAAAGCTTGATTTTTTGGCGCAAGAACGGAATTTTTATCTCAATCCTAAGCAGAGTTATCGTCTGGAATGACAAATATATATATATACACACACATATATATATATATATATATATATATATATATATATATATATATATATGTATATATATGAAAAGTGTTGAACTCTAGATTCGTTTCAGAATGTCTCAAACCGGATTTCAATGAAGAAAACTAGCGAAAATCTTGATTCTGAAATTTTTGGAGCCATTGCAATAGCTTCATTTCTTGCGAAAATTCGCTAAAAGCAAGCTCAAAAAAAGTCCTTGGATTCGGATTCAGCACATTACATAAAGTAAAAAACCGGCAAGCTCTGGCCGGATGCAAGACCAGTCTTAAATTTTACAAAGTACCTGGTGTTATCTCTTGAGTTCAACCTACCATTATGGGCTCCATTAACTATCACAACCCATCACTCTGTGTATTGTTATTTCTAGTGATTATTTCAAGATTAATGAGAAAAGTTCTAATGACAAATATCAACATGACAACTATGGAATTCTTCCTTTTTTTGGAATATTTGTTTGGAATTTATTCCATCCTACTTTGTAAATACTATGTAAAATTTTCATGTTTTCCAGCTCATGTTATTCTTCTTGTCTAGGAAATCGTCGTGTGGCCGATGTTGAGACCAGACATTTTTACAGGCTTGAGGAGACCTCCAAAAGGAATTTTGTTATTTGGGCCCCCAGGAACAGGAAAAACTCTAATCGGTAGGCAATAGAAGATAGATATAATTATGCTTACTTTTTATTTGTATTAATCGTGAAAAGATTGTTTCACGAGTTTGGGCATTTGAAAATAAACATAACTTGTTTAGAGAGCGTAAAGGTGAAAAACTGTAGAATAAATCAAAGTCAACAAATTTTAAATTGTTGCTACCAATTTATTATACCAATTGTAGAAAAAACATACTTAATGCATCCTAGAAGAATAAATATCAACACTAAATTGAAAAATAAATGAATAAACATTGTATCAGGTAACATCACCAAGTGGGCAATGAGAATTTGACTGTACTATTTATAGTCCTTTCTGAACTGCCAACACCTGAGATATTAGAATGTACGGGATAAGGAATTAAGTGAGTGGCTTGCGCAGCAGTACTTGTCATGAGATTAATTTCACTACAGTGTAAAGCAAGTACTCCTTGTATCATTCTCCTTAATCAATATTCTTGTAGTAAGTGTAAGATTTGGCCGGGTATTGAGATATGGGCTATAATGAACCTAACAACAGTTTGGTTTGTTATCTTTTATAAACTGTCGACGAAAAAAAATTTCGTAGCCCTGAATTTTGGGCATAATTTTAGAATTAAACTAGCTTACCTGTAAGTGACGTTTGATCTTAATTACACCACAGAGGACGCCTGGAGATATTTGACAACCATGTAGTTCCTTT
This sequence comes from Adelphocoris suturalis, assembly GCA_030762985.1. Lineage (NCBI taxonomy): Eukaryota > Metazoa > Arthropoda > Insecta > Hemiptera > Miridae > Adelphocoris > Adelphocoris suturalis. The sequence continues at coordinate 30,954,525 of CM061040.1, forward strand.
ATGATCGATTTAGAACCGTCTTTTAAAGATAATATAATACGTGAATGCCAAAGCATTCAAGAAAATTTTAAATGGCCGCCCCGGCATGGTTTGGAATTCCCTGTACAGACCTCGCCACCTGTGCTCCAGCCATCGCAGCCCGTGCGACAGTATTATCTGTCTTCACTTGTTTAAAGAATAACACTTATGAAATCCAAAGCGGGTTGTGATCAACGAAGTTCTTGGGTGGGGGATGTCGAACATCTCCAGGCATCCTCTAAGGTATGGGTGATATTCTCGAGACTTGGACACTAGCGCATCCTTACATCGAGGCAAGGCGAAGTCGAAGTTATTTCACCTTGTTGTCATGGTGACGAGTAAACTATGTGCCATTTGTAGCCACAGCTGGACAACTGCATATCATAGTCTGACCTAGTTCCTAGTCAATATTTTCATTATTTGTAATATGCAAGGTGATAAATTGTATGCAAATTACATCAAGTTATTATCAGTTGATGACCTTAAACGCTATGAACGCAAGATTTAATCTGTGGGGTAGAGATCCATATGAAATGTTTGTTGGGGAGTTGATGACATACAAGTGTTCTAGATGATCCAGAGATCAGCCACGAAGATGTTGTGGGTTACCTATCTAGTTTTAGAACTGTTCTTTGAATCAATTGAAACTAAAAATCTTTAGAGTACTGTGAAAGTGGTCTTGTGAAAGGATGTGTTATGAGAGCTCTGTTAGGCGGGAATAGTAAGTATCACATGTGGAAAGGTAAGTACCTAGAGGGAAGGTATACCTACATACTTTCCGTATATTTTTTACTCGTTCATGTACTTCATTGATAAAACCGAAAGTAGGTACCTAATTACCTTTTATGTCCCTAAAATTTGCGTAACTGCAAAACTCACGCAATAACTGCATTGCCAATGCCGTCTTTATGAAATCTTACCTTCAGAAGAACGCATTTCAAGGTTTTTTCCTTGCAGCTGGTTTTTAATTCATGTTGCATATTCCCTGATTCGATATTTGACAAACTTTCTAATCAGCGGTTGTATTCGTCGGCAAAGATACGACCCACCTACTTTGTTTAGGCACTTTAAACCAACAGCAAATCTGGTAGGACGTACATATCTACCTAAGTAGTTTCGTTGCTTGGTGTAGCAACAACCTGCCTTGTTTACTTTGACAAACTATCAAATCTCTCCTTTTATTCATTCAATATAACAAGTAAAGCTTCCTCAGTTAATCATAGTACTACAAACTTATAATAAAACGCTGATGAAGCTACCTGAGTAATGGCTAGGTACCTACACAGCACTACAGACACCTGAGGAATTTTCAATCATCTTTTCTTTACTATTTTTCAGGTTAATAGTTATTGTCAAAGCCTAAACGAATGAAGTTCTTTAGTTTTCTGACACTGAATAACTACAATAGTTAGTAGGCTCCTAGTCAAAATAAAAACTCGTTCGCGTTAGATTGGTATCGTTGACAGCAATCTACAATCAATTATTGCGCTGGCAGGCACGATTATTATAACATTTTGTCGAATTGAAACTTTGTATTGCTACAATATTATACTTTTTCAAAGCAAAACTGTTGAAAAATGGCCTTATAACCACGAATTATGTTAACGTGAGACGGCAAACTTCTTGTGAGAAATAGGTTGGTTGAGTAGCGATTCATTTACGTAGGGCCGACTTTGGCTGAAACGGGAACCTACTCCAGGCGTGACGTCACGAGAATATGGGCCATAATTACGATTAAACGTGACTTACAGGTAAGCTATTTTAATCCTTAAATTATACCACTATGGACGGTTGGAGGTGTTCGACAACCATGTAGTCGTTTGAAGATTCAAAGCCAATGACGCCCAGGAAGTGGCTCTTCCGGGATCATGTTTATAAAACGTGTACCAGCTTGTAAAATGAAACAGAACGAGAACAAAAAATTCATTAAAAATAAGCCAACTTTAGTAAACGCAATCCTCTATATATATGACTGTAAATAATGAATAACTGAGAAAATAGACTTCAGAGGGCCAGATTGCATCTTTTCACTGTGACTTGACTCAGTCTATACGGCTGGCAATATGGACTGCTGAGGTTCCTCCACTGGATGGTTATAAAAATGAGAAAACTTCACTGACTCCTCAGAACAGCCTGTGGCCTGGTTAATCGCATTGATTGATATGCCAGCACTAAGTGCCGCTGAGGATGAGGCATGTCTTGTTGAGTGAGGACCGAAGCTTTCAGTATCCACTGCTGCTCTCATAATGTTTGGAACCCATCTTGCCAGGGTCGTTTCTGATGCTCATCTGTGAGGTTGTCGAAATGAAACAAAAAAAATTTCGTTTTCCGGACTCCTTAAGATCGGTCGTTCTGGGCATGTAATCGACTAGAAGGAAGCCTACAGAAATGTTGGGCCTGAAATGGTGAAATCATCAAAGGGGAGTTTTTATGGCTTAGCGGACTTGGTAATTCTGAAATGAAAATTAATCTTGGTAAATGACAATGTCTGTCACTTTAATTGAATGAATGGTCTGTAATTGGTATGCAGTTGCCAACAGTAGTAGGGTATTCAGTTGTATAGATAATCCTTCCAGGGTGGATGAAACAGAATCCAAATAATTTATCACTACTTGTGGGTTCCAAATCACCCTATAGCGTGGGCAGGGGGGGATCTAGTACAAAACACTCCCTTTTGGAATTGAGACACCAAGGGATGTGTTCCCACTCTACTATCCTATGTCACCGAGAGTGCTGCTCTATATGAATTGATCGCGCTGTATGATATCTTATGGTCCAACAATTTTTTTTTCATAAAAATTCCATGAAGCCAATTGGTTCCAATTCCCAAAAAGGAATTTCCTATGTCCTGAAATTCCCTATTTGAAGCAATACGAAATTCTCGCCAACGTCTCAAACAAACTGAATACTGGGTCATGGTCTTGCTGGCTATTGAGTTGATCAAAGTTGATACTACTTTGTCAGAAGCTCCTCTTTTCCTGAATGCCAGTCGGATAATTTCCCTGCCACTAGCCTCAGGTTGGATGCCAGTGGGTGGATTCTGCTGGAACAAGGCAATGTTAATAGGTTATTAGCTGGACCTAGGGAACAGCTCGACTCAATTAGGGAACAGTACAGGGGGTACCAGGGTTGGGTTGGCCAGTCAGGAACCAACTATTCCCCTAGCCTGATTACTTTTAATTTTATTTAGAGTTCTATATATCAGGGAAAAAGGTGGAAATGCATAGAAATACAGGTTGGACCATAAAATTGTAGTAGCGTCTACAGCCCAAGAATTAGGGTCTGGCCCCCAGGACACAAATGTTTTACATTTTGCATTAGCCAATAACTCAAATAAATCAATATCGGGTTTTCCTAAGGTCTTGATTATTTCCTCAAAGAAGATTTGTGAGATTTCTCATTCTGTGTTTGATGGTAGAAGTCGTGAAGCCCTGTCAGCTCCGACATTTTGGGCTGAGTGGATGTTTGAAGCGATGTCATAATTGTTGGAGCCTTCGCACCAGCGCCAGATATCTCTTGCTGCCTCACACAACGAGCTTGATTCCATACACCCCTGCCCATTGGTACATGCTACGGCTGTGGTGTTATCCACTCGTATTAATATATTACTACCCCGGACAGAGCCCATAAATGAAGTCAGAGCGTGAAATGCTGCTCTCAGATCCAGCAGGTTTATGTGGAGAAGCCTTTCGTGAGGTAGCCACCAAAGGCAAACCTCTTCCCCAAAGGTCCCCCCCCCCCCCCATTCTGTAGGACATCCATCCGAGTATAGTTGATAATGAATAATATCTCGGCGCAGTGTGTCAGATAATGTTGGAAGACTTTGGATCCACCAATCTAGATCTCCGGGTACGTGGGTTGGCACATGCATGATAGCATCATAATTGCCCATTACATACTTCATTTCAGTATCTCGCACCCTCCCCAAGCACTTCACATGGCACCACCCAAATGGAGTAGCTGAACAAACTGAAACGAGTTCAGTCTTGCAAAATGTCGAAGTAGAAAATTTCAAATTTTCTTGAATGTTTTGGCATTCACATTTTATATTATCTTTAAAAGACAGTACTAAATCGTCCATAGAGGAACTTTCATCTCCAGGCGTACGTAGGGGTATAATTAATTTGGGAATAAAGCCCTTTTTGATTCAGTACTATGCGTGAATGTAAATGTACATTAACTTTTTATTCCAGGCAAATGTATTGCATCACAATCTGGATCTACATTTTTCAGTATTAGTGCTTCATCACTAACATCTAAGTGGATTGGTGAAGGAGAGAAAATGGTTCGAGCACTTTTCGCTGTTGCAAGGTAAGGTACACTCTTACAGTGACACCAATTTACGATAAATAATTGATACTAATTACGATACTTGACTAGGGTTATGAATGGGGAAATGATCACGTAGTAGGTACTCACATTGATGGGTTCCTTGTTATCTTTACCGGTTTTACCTTCTCTAGACTATGAGGGTAATAATACATTTATCCCTGTATAGGTCAGGAGAATCGTAGGAGAAATCACCATTCATCTTATGAATATTTTGGACGGGGTGAGGATAGGCAGGTCTAATGTATTTCTGCTGTACAGCTTCGTAGCGCCTAAAGTCCTCTTCCTTCTGCCGTGTCACTTTTCTATGAACGGGCTCTTCACAGTGCAACACGATCCTACGTTCTGCAGCAACAGTTATAAGGCAGTATAGAAAAGGGCCAAGAAAGTTATGAAAAGGATACCAATGTTAGATGTATGAAGTATTTTAATTATATTTCGGTAATTTCTGGAAGAGATTGTTTCCTGGCAGCAGTGCTCTGGTGGCAGAATTCGGAACTCGTTTTATAAGAAACTAAAAAGTTTCTCACGCTCTCATGTTGGCCCCACTGAACCCCACTAGAAATCACCTCTCACCAATATGGCGAACCATTGTTTGTTCCGCGTCCGCGAGTTTGGAACTAGTGTACTATTAACACAGAATGTGTTTTTGCGATGACCTACCGAAAAAAAATCGTCACAAAAAACCGACAGAAAAAACCGTTATGCGCCTTTTATAATGATTTTCACGTACAACCAAGCCGTTGGTAGGGAAATGGAACTTCCGCAATTTTAATCGCACAGAAATCGTTCACCATTCGTTGGAAAGCTCCTGATTTATCCAACCATATTATGTTAACTACTGCGAAGTGCGTGGCCATCAACCTGAGTTATGAGCATGGTTATTTGAATCAATTGTTTACACACAGATGATCATTCTCAATAATTGATATTGTCAACATGATTGCAACCGCTTGTAAATTTTCTTATGATTTTCACGTACAACCGAGCCGTTGGTAGGGAAATGGAACTTCCGCAATTTTAATCGCACAGAAATCGTTCACCATTCGTTGGAAAGCTCTCAATTTATATAGTATTTTTCTTGTAGTTACATATTTATTTATATAATATTTATAGGGTTTTAGACCAAATTAAATGTCTAACAATTATTTATTTTATTATTGCCAAATATTGTTATTATTCACGTGCAACCAAGCCGTTGGTAAGGAAATAGAATCATCGCAAAAACACATTCTGTGTTCCTATGATTTCATACAGAGTATGGAAAAAGAAATAAACCGGGGGGTGCAGGGGGGCGGAGCCCCCCGCCGAGGCGCAAAGCGCCGAGTTTTTATTTGTTTTTCATTCCTTTTAATTATTTTTCTTTCCAAAATTGTGTTAATTTCTAGTAGTGTTTTTCTCCTTTTTTTTTTCTTCTTCCCCGATGTCGGACGGAAGGAGGAAGAAGAGGTCTGTGGAGACCGCCGATAACTACGCTGACTCGGATCCACTTTGACCGAACGGTCGAGCTCCCTCTAACCAAACGGTTGGAGAGTATCTTTCTCTAGCTAATGCAGAGAAAAAGCAAAAAACTTCAAATAGAGTGATGGAATTGGCTGATTTTCATCTAGATCTGATTCCGGCTACTCAATCGAGTAGGACTGATGTGACAAATCCCGACTTCGGGTGTCATTTTTCCCGGTCCAAGGAACCGGCTGAAAACGGAAGGCAGCCAATTTCCGATATGGAGTCTGATGAGGACACTGCCTCCACATCTTCAAAAAAAAAAAAAAAAAAAAAAAAAAAAAAAAAAAAAAAATTATTTGAGATATTTTGGAACACATCTTCTTTGCTGTGTGCCAGTTTTTACCGGACGTAAAAATCGAAAGGCTAAGGTTACCACATATTTCAAACCAAAATATAAGCAATTGGCAACCAGGTCAACGGTTGGAACGACTTATCTATTCTATGGCAATTTGGAAGGTTGGGTCCGAAGAGCCCAAGACTCTTCAAAAGCGGGATATTGTGACAATGGAGACCAAAATCCAGGACTTGTTGACTGGGAGCAATTTCAGAAATTTCTTCGTCAACTTGGGTGGTTCTTTCTCCAATCTTTCTCGTACCAAAACCTAATGGCTCAGTTAGGTTCATTTTAAACTTGAAAAAATTGAACGAATGCGTGGTCGTTAGTCATTTCAAACTAGACCACTACCGGTCAGTTCTTCACATCTTGGAGCCTAATATGTATGGGGTCTCCATAGACTTGAAGGATGCCTATTATTTGATTTCCATTGTCCCGGAGGATCAAAAATTCTTGGCATTCAAATTTCGCGAAAAATGTTATTGGATGAACACTTTTCCTATGGGACTTGTGTCTGCCCCTTATTGTTTTCATAAAGTGCTACTGCCTACTTTTGGCTCGTACTTGTAGCAAATGCGTTTTGGCCCTAGAAACAACCTCTAAGTTACGTACCAATTTGGGATTCGTTATCAACGATCACACTCATCGATTTAAACAGTGCATATCACCAAATACCGTTAACGAAAGCAAGCCAAAAATTAGTAGCATTTAAATGCCCTTTTGACACCATTGTGATATACCTAAGTTTTGTCCCCAGTCACAATCGAGTCAAGGAATGAATGCTTCACCCTCAATTTCATAACAATGAAAAAATGTGTGTGCAGCCGAAACGCGATGTTGGTAATGTTCCAGAGTCAACATTTTAGGTACCCATCTTGCACATAACTTCCTGTAATCCAGTTTTCTGAGACAATTTCAACCATAAGGCTTCACGAGATGTGTAGAAATATTTCATGAAGGTTGTCAATGGTCACCCAACGATCACTGCGAATTTTTTCATCAACTTGCTGCAGAAGCTCTTCTGAAATTAGAGACAGCCTCCCAATCCTTTCTTCGTCGTATCGTTACTACCTTCTTTAAACAGCCTAACCCACTTGAAAACATGCTGATGTAAGATTACCTCAGGTCCATTAGTTTCCACAAGTGACGATGGATTTTGGAGGCAGATTCGTGATGCAAAGTAGGGAACTTGATGTCAGACCGAATCTCACATCGGCAGTAGGTGGAGCGAAAAGCACCTTCAGAGGTTGACGGAATCGGTTGCTGTGACGACATTTTGCAAGGGACTGACACGGTCCTGGTCTTATATTGACTGTTGGGAACCCCCCTACAGGTAGGTATGCTAACCTTAACACACAAAAAATCCCATTCCTCCTCCAGGGGACTTGTAACCTTATTTTCTGGATAACCCTCGTTTATTGCTCCAAATGCCAAATCGCTTCTCTAGAGGGGAAAATGACCAGTTTCGATGGTGAGATATGAGCAGCTCTCTTAGCTGTCAAAATGATAATGTCAATTGGTAGGAGCAATATGTATTGCTGTTTGACTCCCAGGTTGCTATTCTAGCAATTTTGGGTGATATTGCTCCTTGTCAAGAGATAAGCTTGAAGCAAGATGCCTCCTTCAGGACGCCCTGCTCAGGATATCTCAGTTGCTATCCAATGGATTGCATCTCATTGTGGCATATGGAGAAATGAGTAGGCCTAACAGCTCACTAAGGAGGGCTCAGAGATGCCAATGCCATCATTTTTCGTTACCATGCACTCTGAAAAGTCCATTATTGGAAGCAAGCTGCCAGAAAGTATGTTGTATAGGCAGACAGCAGCAGCAGCAGCAGCAGCTGGAAAATGGTGGTGTGGCTTATTGAACTCTAATAACCATATTCCCAAGACTTTGGGTAGCACTCACAGGCCACGATCATCTATATCCTCACATAAATTTTATTGACCTAAATTCCACCCCAAATTGCTGCCTTTGCCAAATTCCCACGCTCATGAATATGGACCACTTACTGACTTGTCCTTTCCTTGATAACATACATTCTGACTTTCATTATGATAAGATCACCTGGGCAAAAACAGCACGACTTTGTTGGGCTGCAAGAGTTCATATGGCTTTGATGCCCTGACCTTGGCGTGGGGGGCAAAAAACTTTATTTTCAGGTGCAAGAATCTGTTTTGGCCATTTTTTTACGCCCTGAACGCCTTGGCAGGTCTAAATATGGCATCACAATTTCGTACAAGACAAAATTAACCTTAATAAGCGTGTTAGGTTGGAGGACAGTCACAAACAAATTTTCATCCATCTCCATGGTGAAAATGCTGGCACTCAGAAACTCTCAATGCACAATTTTGATGTGAATATTTCGGGGGGAAAAACCATAATAAAGCTTAAAAATAAATGTTTAAAGGCAAACGAAACACATTTTCGAAGAACACACTAATATGTTGTAATCGAACAAAATGGAATGGTTTCTAGAGAGCAGCAGTGGGAAAAACACTGAAAGAGCAGGGCTGCCAACACATCAGAATGATCAGTTCTTAGTTTTTGTGTTTTATCCTTGAACCAAGTTGGTCTAGTCGGCAAAATGGTCTGCTGCCAGTAATTAAAATCTGCCTTATGAAATGTAATTTGTTATTTAAACCATTTTAAAAACATAAATAAATAAAATACCCCCTTCCAATATATAGGTACTTAAGTAGGTATTTTCACAAAATAAATGAATTACAGGAATGTGCAGCCAATGTTATTAGAATGGGTAGGTAACGACCTGATTGTTCTCTTATTCAACCAATGAAGTATTACATGAAACAAAACGCCCTAGTTAGCTGGGTGAGGTCTGAAACTAACTTCCATCTAATTAAACCAGTGAATATAATATAAAGGCTTTCATTTCTTATTTGATCAATTTTATTAGCAACTGCGAACTGATCCCCTGTATGGAGGGAGGGTAGTAGTGATGGTGCTAATCTATTTGGTTGCAAAAGTCTTTTTACGATGATTTGTTTTCGAACTTTTTTTTTTTTTTTTTTTTTTTTTTTTTTAATCTAAGTAGCTGAGTGTTGTTGGATTAAGCAAAAATGATCATCCCCATCACACAGAAACCGTAACTTATGTTATTTAATCATGTGTACATTCTTTTGTTATAGAGTCCATCAACCTGCTGTGATATTCATTGATGAAATCGACTCTTTGCTCAGTCAGCGGAGTGAGTCTGAACACGAAAGTTCCCGAAGAATTAAAACAGAGTTCCTGGTCCAATTGGTGAGGAGTGAATAGTTATTGTAGCAATGTTGCATCGATATTGTAGCAACAACAATCAGTGCTAGAATCCACACTACTTTCTGAACATATATTACTTATTTATCAGATAGAAATACATATTATGTCCTGCAGGGGTGGAGAAGTATTTTTTTCATTCAACTTTATTTGGCATTGGTTTGCACCATACAGCCATAAACAGAAATAAGATATAAGGATTATAGTCTGTGGTTGATGTTAGTTAGGAAATTAAATAAATGGTGGTACACTTCACAATTTTTTTGTGAAAGTAACAAGTCCATATTAAACAGAGCAGAAATTTCCTTCAAAATATTGGTGAACAAGATTTCACGTTCAGTAGCGAATCTTGGACATAGCAGAGCGATGTGTGTTATATCCTCCACTTCTTGGGTACAAGTGGAACAATATGGCGAATCTTCTATACCAATTTTGTTGAGATAGTCTTTGCATAGGTAGTGATTGCTTCGCATCTTGCTTATGGATCTGCAAAAGTATTTTGGTTTTCCAAAAATGTTTGCGAACCACGTTTTGTTGGAAAAGATGGGGACACAGGATTTATACTATTTCTTGATGTTTTAGTGTGATAAAATTCGTTCCATTGGGAGAGTATGTGTTTTTTTAGTGTGCTGTGGAGATCGGAGAGGGGTATAGGCCCAAAGTTATATAATTACGTTCTTGTTCAAGTGCTTTTTTTACTAGTTGGCTTTTTCGTTTCCCACTATATCCATATGTGATTTGATCAGTGGCGGCTCCTGTCTTGAAACTCAGGGGGTGGACAGAGATCAACAAGGGCTATCGCGGGGACGGTAGAGGTGCTTTTGTACTAAATATGTACACCAGACACGAGAAATTTTCTCAAATGGAACACAGAAATTCTGAAATACTTAACCATCAAAGGAGTAAACCCAAGGAATGATTGCAATAGCTGAAATGTATACCCGCCCAGCAAGAACCATCGTGGAGGTGAAAGCCAATCTTGCCATGGAGGGGAAGGAAAGGGAGAGGAGAGGTTCATGGGGAAAGAGAAGGGTTAGTCATCATCTAGATAAATAATGGGGAATATAAAAATAAAATCTATCACATTATAGGGGTTGAACTTACTGACCGAATCAGAACGATTTTTGATTTTCAAAGTTTGTGTTAGTCCTGGTAGTGATAAGGGGCGGCCAGCATCTTGACTCCTGCACTTTTCTTCGATTGACAAATGGGACCAGTTCAACTTGATAAACTCAACTGAATTATTCATCGTAAAAGTATTTACTCAACACTCAATAACTTCAAAAAATCGTAACACTAAATGAAATAACACCGGGAAAAATAGAAGAAGTGTGACTGATAAAAATGATAACGAGGACGAGAAGGGATGATAAGGAGAACGGAAAGTACTTGGTGTCGCTACCTAGCGGAGGAGCATGCCCCTAAGTATGCTCATCTCGGGATGTTACGGGCTCTCTGATTGGTCAATCTCACATGCCCGCCTCAATTCAAACTGAAAATCCTGAGTCCGGAGATATGCAGTCAAGTCTGAGGTTGAGCAACAGCGATCTGTTGCTCCCGCTTGCTTCTGATTGGTCAGGTTGGGTGAGCTTCCCCCTTCAGCCCCTCCCTACCGCAACCTTCTCTGTTTCGCGCGTAGATTTAGATTTCCCGTCTTCTGTCACTAGCTAACTTCAAATGAGAGTGGAGAAATTTTGAAACATTATTATTATTTTGGTTTGACTGGGGGTGCACATGCGCCTAAGCTCCCATCAGTAGCCGCCCCTGGATTTGATCCAAAGAATTGTTGTTTGTATTCCCTGATTTCTCAAATTGAAGATAATTTGAACAATATGGCTTTCAATTTTTGTTAGATTAGCCTGAGGTGTGATGTTTTTGGATTTGGAGAGAGCAGGTTTTGAATCCTATAGAATAACAACGTGTTTGAAGGTTTCTTGATTCATGGTAAATTTTAGCGCTTCTAAAACAGCAATTAGCTCCCCAGAATATATTGTAGAATGATCCCATAGTCGGAACGACTGAGATACATTAGAGGCCAGTACACAGTAAGCTCAACCAGCTTGTCCATTACTACAAGAACCATCAGTATATATGTGCAGTGGATTGGAGTAAGGGAATGAAGATGTTCATCAAGTGTTATGTTGGCAGTTAAGGTGTTTAGTTTCAAATATAAAAGACATGTGGAGATGAAACTAGAGCGATAAGTGGGAGGGAATATTGGGGTGGTTTGGTAGATTGATGAATCCATGACATATGATTGTTTACCGACAAAAAACTCTCTCATAGTAATGGATTGTTCTTCTTCTCCCAAAAATGTTCTGTAAGAACTTTGATTGCTAAAAAGGTGGTTATATGGTTCTGTTTGGGGTTTTTGGAGTAAAGAATCGCAAGATAATGGTTTGCAAGAAGCATACTTCTCAGTTTCAAAGGCGGTTCTCTGGATTCAGCGTACAGCACTTTAAGAAGAGTGGAAATCAGCATTCCAAGCATAATTCTAAGGATAATATTCTGTACACGATCAAGAATTCGTATATCTGTATTGTTGGCATCCCCATAAAATATAGAACCATAATCCAAAACACTCTTTATAGTGGCCTTGTAAAGCATTACCAAAAGGCTACCAGGATACCAAAGGCTTTGCTCCCCAGTTTGCTTGAGTGAAACTTCACAAAATATTCAGGTATTTGGTTGTTCTTCTATCCGGATCTTGTATATGGGCCGTCCATTTTAGGTCATGAGTCAGAGTCAATCCCAGAAATTTTGGAGTACTCACACATTAAAAAGATAATCCACCCAGTTGAATACTATCCCCTAATTGACGTATTCTATCACGGGAGAACGGACTGACAACAGACTTCGTAGGAGATATGATGAGCCCAAGGCCATCAAAAAATTGAATCAACGCATGTACGGCTTGGTTCATATGGTTCATACATTCGTCTAATGTTTTCCCGGAGCAATATACGCATATGTCGCCCACGTATTAAATAACTTTCACACCTTTAGGTAGAATGACATCGAATTTTGCAACATAGAGTGAGTATAATATTGTTGAAAGAATTTCTCCCTGAGGAAGACCTTTGCCTGAAAAACGAGGTCCGTATAATTACTAACTCAACTCACCTTCGGGAAAGATTGAGTACAATTATAGTAGGTCCAGGAGAAGACTGTTTACTTATGCAGCAGCATGTTTCACATCACGCGCAATGACTGTTCCGAAAAAAATATTTGAAAAAACCCGCGGAAACCTCGGATTTTTTGAAAAGTCGCCAGAGTTTATGCTCCCCTTTGTTGAGTTTGTGCGCCTCCCCATGCTCCGCCATTTTGCAAGATGCCGAATTCTCCTCACTTTAGTTGCAAGATTGTTGGATGATGCAGATGGTCTCCCATGGAAAGTCAAATTGAGACCTTATATATATACGAGAAGGGATAGGTGTGATAATAAGATATTTATGGAGCAAGCATAACGAATAAAGCATAAAATTGAAACAAGAAATTAACACATGCATAAATCATGTGTGTAGGTCACTCCACAATGGGAGTAAATGGCGCTCAATGGAGAGTCAAATGGAGCTGTTATGAACGGACATGCATAACGGTAGTAAATTAAATAAATCACACATGCCCTAGATCATGTGTGTAGGTCATTCCATAATGGGAGTTAATGTTAAATGGTGCTCAATTGAGACTCAAATTGAGCTGTTATGAACAGATGTACATAGGTCAGCATGTAGGTCACCCCATAATGGGAAAAAATGCTAAATGGCGCTCAATTGAGAGTCAAATTGAGCGATTATGAACAGATGTGCATAAATATAAAAAATAAAAAATAACTCGTGTGTAGGTCTCTTCCTAATGGGGGTGAATGGTAAATGGTGCTCAATTGAGGGTTAAATTGAGCTGTTATGAACAGATGTGTCCACTAAACGTGAAAATGAAGAATAAGAGCTGTGTAAATGAGCAAGTAGCACATAGATGTAGTAAAATAGAAACATGAATCATAATTAAAGCACTCCTGCTCTGGGATGGTTGGTGCCCAAGGAAAACCAACTTGGGCTGTAACAGATAGGTGTAAAACATGGATGTATAGATCCTTCTGAGAGCGATGGTGCTAAAGTGAGAGTCGACTTGTGCTGTAATGGATAAGTGGATCACATCAGTGTGACCAGCATCCAGGCAGAGGATGGCTATTAACAATAATACCGAAATTATGCATGTAAATCATAAAGATGCAAACTGCCCCAATGGCCCATTATAGGCATAGAGGAGTTCGGTGTCCACCTTGGCGCTCGACAAATGGTAACATCGACCCCAGCATTCCTGAGGGTTGTGGGAACCCAGTGACTCAGTGTCGTCAGAAATAGATTATCCCGATGGTGTGCTTGTGACGTAGCATCCAAAAACTGCTGCAGAGCAGGCGGAACACATAGTTCTGGCTCCATTCAATAATGGGAAGCCCAGGCTTGGAGTCATCACCTGAGGGCGAGCGAACCGGTCCACGAATTCCAGTATCCTATGAAGCTGAAATTTTTATTAAAGATGTTGGCTGGTAGCGTCGCAATGTGATGACACAGCATGTCCTAATTTTCCAGTCCCCATCCCTGTAATGTGTTGGAATTTCACACTTTCGTCCTCAGATTCTGATTCAGCGCACTTGAAAACCCCCAATTATACCTATTTTCAGCTCAAAATACCATTTAGTTTGGCTCATAAACAGCAAGGAAGATCACGCGACGTAGTACTGCAAGGGATTTGAGGGTTCCCCAGGCGGGCGGGGGCCATGACGTCATCAAGCAAATTAATTTCAAGAGCCGTATTACTGGTCAAATACCTATCATATAGCACCTTTTTGGAAAGCTCTCATTAAGATCCTTTTGTTGAGAAAGTGAAAAATAACCATAAAAATTCCCCATTTGAGGCTATCCTATATTTTTTAGCACAGTTTTTGAAATTGTACCAATTTAAGGTGCTCAAAAAATGCTGGCCAACGGACTCATCTTTTCGTTTGAAAGCTTGATTTTTTTGCGCAAGAACGGACCTCAGATTCGGATTCAGCACACCAAATAAATTAAGAAACCGATAAGCCCTAGACGGATGCTAGACCACCCCCAAATTTTGTAAAGTAGTGTTATATGTTCATGTGTAACATTTTATAGGTCAATAATAATGTATATTCGAAGTCCCCTCTGATGATATACACAATTGTGTTATAGGTACGAGAAAGCTGTGTGGTACACCCAGCACTGCAGATCTGATTTTCAATGCTTGATGAAAAATCTATGCATAAATACCTTTCACTCCTATGAAAAATGAAGGAAATCGGCCGGATAGAACGGCCGTACTTACTACCATTAGATTTCATAATTTTTTAAATATATAAGATACTAATTTTATTCAATAATATAGCTATAATCAATTGCATGGGAATAACCTGCAAGCGAAAATTCGGATGTGTTAGTGGCTTCTTTAGCTTAGGCCCCGTTGCCATTTTCTGTGAAAAATAAGACCACGTTGATAAGTAATGTGTTGTGCTTTAATTTCGGGACTTTAGTTTCTCATTCAATTGTTTTTGTAAAAGAAAAAATAAATCCTATAATAGTAATAAAATAAATTAATAAAATAATAATAATAAATCTATATACATAAAACAAAGGTGGATTTGATGTTACAGAACTTTTAACTAAAAAACGGGTGATCGGATTTTTGGCACACAGTTTATAACTTGGATTGTAACATAGGCTGTATTAAAATCACGTAACTGAGTGAGTTGAATTCTCTCCTCCCTTGGAAGTTGGAAGATAATGATACTCACTGAGTTATTACTAGAAGAATGAAATAATGGATTCCGTCCTGATCAGCTGAGTTAGTTATATTCTCATGTGTTCTCCTTAGGAAGTTGAAATTTGATTAGGAAATTCTCTAGGACACTATCGAGTAGAATCCTGATCGACTGAGTGAACAAATTCTCTTCCATCCACCTTAGGAAGATGAAATGCGACAGGATGACTGACTGGAACATTAGAATATGATTGAAATGATGTGCTTTTCCCTGATTAGTTGAGTGAGCTAAATTTTCTTCTGTTCTGAGGTGACATATATAATAGTTCTGAGGTGGGGCATTAGTAGATGAATGAAATGACGGGCTCCGTCTTGATTAGCTGAGTGAGCTAAATATTCTCCTGTTCATCCTAGGAAGTTGAAATCTGGTTGGGAAACACTCTTGAGACATTAGGAGACGATTGGACTGATGGATTCTTTCCTGATCAGCTGAGTGAGCTGAATTCTCTTCTGTTCAAAGTTGAAATTTGATAGGGAAGCTCTCTTTACTCTAAGATACGATTGAAATGATGGGCTCTTTTCTGATCAGCTGAGTGAGCTAAATTGTCTCCTATCGAACCTAAGAAGTTGAAATACGATAAGGAAACTCTCTGGGACAAAGAAACGAATGAAATGATAGGATTTTTCCTGATCAGCCGAGTGATATAAATTCTATCCTGATCATCCTAGGGTGTTGAAATTGGATAAAGAAACGCTCTGGGACATTGGGAGACGATTGAAATTATGGGGTCTTTCCTGATCAGCTATGTGAGCTAAACCTCTTGTTTACCCTAGGAAGTTGAAATTTGATAGAATACTCCCTGGGACACAAAGAGACGATCGAAGTGATTGGCTCTATCCTGTTCTGCTGAGTGAGCTAAATTCATTCCTGTTCACTGTAGGAAGTTGAAATTTGATAGGGCACGTGAAGGGACGACTAAAATTGGACTCTTTCCCGATCAACGATCTCTCCTGTTCACCCGGAAATTGAAATTTGATAGCGAGACTTGCTTGGATACGATTGAAATGGTGAGCTTTTTTCTTATCTTCAGAGAGGGCTAAATTCCCTCCTGCTCACTAGAGGAAGTTGAAATTTGATAGGGGGACTCTTTCGGACATCATGAGACGAATGATATAAGGGGCTTCATCCTAATAAGCAGAGTGATGTGAATTTTTTCTTTTCTTGTTACATGTGTTTTATCCAAATAAACTATTGAACTCAATAAATTGTTGTTATTCGTTTAATCACGTTAATTAAATCCTGCATCAAGTTTAGCTACAGCAAAAAGTTTAGTAGGAGGTATGAAGTTAGCCTACTTTACACCAGGCCATTTATGGACCCCGACCGGGTCAACGACAGTAATCAACTAATAAAAAATAGTAATGCTGGAATAATATGAGTTTCTCATTTTTAATCCAGGATGGTGCTGCCACTGATGAAGAGGATAGGCTATTGGTGATTGGTGCTACCAATCGTCCCCAGGAACTTGATGAGGCTGCAAGGCGTAGATTGGTGAAACGTCTTTATATTCCTCTTCCAGATTTAGAGGTGGGTAATAGTTATACATACATCTGTTCACATTAAGGACTGGCAGCACCACGCCTGTGGGCCTGATGCCCCCCCCCCCCCCCCATTTTTTCGTTTTTTTTTTTTTTTTTTGTTTGTTTGTTTGTTACACCTTCTATTTTTTTAGAAGTTTGAATTAGAATTGAATTAATAATATTGGGTGTCTAATTAAAATGAAAAAAAGGAAAATATAAACTTCTTTTCAATTATTTTCTTTTTAAATTAATTAATTTATTTTTTCAGGTTAAATTAGAATTGAATTAATATACAGTAGGTATCTAATTAAAATTTAAATAGAGAAAAGAAAAATATAAACTTTTTTCAATCCAATCTATTTCAATATAACTTTAAAAAAACTTAAGTTTTACCAGTTCAGACAATGTGCACATCCCCACAAAAATTTGAATATTTCTCAATTTAACAACAAATTGAACCTGTAAATAACACCAAACTGGCAAGGTCAACACCAAGAGGTTCACCTATCAGACAATGTGTGCTTATCCACACAAATTTTCACATATCCCTCGATTCTAACATAATTGACGCAAGCAACATCTCCAAATATAACTAGTTATGACTGAGATGTTGAAGGAGGACCCCAAAAAACTTATATTTAAACATGATACATTCCACCAATCAATAGCAAGCTCTGAAGAGGCCAAATGACGGCGAAAGCGCTCAGCCTACGATTAAACCAAATTATTTGAGAAGCCTATAGAAATTTCTCTACCCTCAACATACCAAACCTACGAAGGACAAGGCAAAAACCCATAACTAACTTCGATATGTTGAGTGGAATCAATCATGTAGGCAGAAAACAACAGTCTCAAAATTATCCTAAAATCATAATGGTGACCACCAATTCATCAATAGCAATGCGGCCAACTCTCAAACGTGACATTTCATTCAAGGACTGCACTAGTAATTTTACCCAACAAGGCTCTCCCCAAAAGGTTGCCTCAACGAGTAGTTCAACTGTTCTGCAGCACAGTGGGCGTTCTCAGAACGCAGACCATTTGTGATCGTTGGAAAATTGTCTTCCTGTAGTGATCTGTAGTCATGTTACAGCCATCTGTCATTGTGAAATTTGCTGCTTACACCATTGTTGTGGACAGAAAACACTGGACATCAACTAGGTGGCTCGAAAGGTGATGAGTTACACTAAGTTACAGGAATGAAAATAAGAAACTATGTAGGTACCCCCCAAAAGTAATTCACTGAAAATTTTCCCGTGAGAATTTGAAAAGGGTTGTCAAGAGTTACCTACAAGAGTATAAAGGAAGGAAACCCAATAATTAGATGATATACAAAGTGTCAGCTATAATAACAGTTAACACATGATTAACTATGATTAAAAAAATAAGAAGTAAATTGAGAGATACTCCAAATTAAAAACTCAAGTACTGTGACGTTTCGAAATAAATCAGTATGAAAATAAATTTAAGTGACTCGTGAGGATAAACCCACATGAATACTCTTCGGTACAATTATACCCAGGCTAAGGGAAAGAAAGAAAATTAAACAAGTTATTTATTCTGAAATTATTGTAATTCGCTTCCGCAATTATTCAGAGGATTACAAAAAAAAAAATAATAATAATGAATAAATGACAATAAGTAAGTAAAACGTCTCAGGGCGTCACAAATATAACCAAGTGGGGAAAGTTGAATAGATCGAGAGGTAGGTGCAAAAAAAAAAAAGCTGAACTTCAACTTGTCTTCCGAGTTTCCAAGGTAGTTACTTAGTAGGACATCTTGTATGGACATTGAAATGGTCGGTGTAACATTGTAATATAATTTCTCATGTTATCAGCACGGTTAAGATGAGTCACTTGGAGGTGGCAGCTTCGCCGATCACGAAGGTGTAGTCAACGACGATAACTACAGCCGCACTCTTCCAGAGACACTTCTTCAGATCATCTTCAGGACGATCCAGGGACGAAACGTTATGCTCCTTAGGAATCAAAAGGTGTATTCCCGGTGAATATAAGGGATTATAGTAAGTAATAGCGAGAGATAAATTTGAAGTGAACAGAGCATTCGATGAACGCGCGAGCAGCGCAAAAGTTCCACCAGATGTCTCTTCTGCTGCACTAAATGCCGAAATCAGCTGAGAGATGTTGTAAATTTCCTTCATTTACTGACACGTTTGGATATACCAAGAGTTTCGAAAGAAATGAAATAATAAATTGTTGAATTATCAAATAGTTAAATCAAGAACTTAAAATAAATGTTTCTTGCGGCACTGAAACTTGGATGACAGCATCATGGACCGAAGACATGGATATCGTCATCGTCTGAAACGAGGGACTACAGAGAGAAGGCCTCGATTACCCACCGATACAGGGCTGCACTCCACGTGACGGGAAATTCAATTTTATTTCACGGTACAGTAGGTATACAAGAAAACTCTAAAATCTCAGCCACGTACAAAACCGGAATGCCACACTCACAAACCTACATTCTGCGTCACAGCCCCCCCCCCCCATCCTTTCCTTCCACGTAGCTGGGTGGACGTTCCCTTCCTAGCTTTCTTCACCTTTCGAGCCACTTTGTTGCTGTCCAGTGTTTTCTGTCCACAACGCCAATTTCAGTGTTTAAGCGAACCTTTTGAGGGGTGTGTCACTAGCATCCGGTCCATATTTGCATCCACAGTTCAGTGGGTTCCCAAGTTGTATTTATACACTCATAAGGGCCCCGACCCAAATTTCAGCATAGGAACGAAAGTTGAGTAGAAATTATATACATATTGTCGATACTCAATTGTCCTAAAAGTAAATCACTGCGTACCATCATAATTTTATTTTTTATGTCAATTTTGTCAGTTCCTACTGCTACGAAAGTATCCCTATAGAATGATCATATTATGTCCTATGTAATCATGGCAACAAGCATCCAAAACACTATGCTTCCGTTTGGATTTATATGTTAAGTACCTACAGAAATCGAAATATGTTAAGTACCCAAGTACAGAAATCGTTTTCGTATAGCTGGTTTTTGTAGCGTAAAATATTTTCCACCAAACGTCTTTGTAAACATTCGATGAAGTAATAGTTTTACCACCGAAATTGAATTCCCTAAGTACCTATTGAGTTGTTTACCTGGATGGCGTCCCCGAATCAGGATGTAACGAGAGGTTTAGATTGAACATAGTCTTAAACCTGGATAGGAACTTGCTGATCATTTTAGAAAAGCCAAATTCTATATTGGTCCAGCCATTCCGAATTGATGGTGTTACATACTGTCTGTCTGCGACGAGTCTGCCGAGCAATTGGTAGATTGTGAGAACCCATTCTCCCCTGTTTACCGACGGCATGGGGCAAAGAAAAGCACTCATCTACAACCTGTTCTGTGTGCTGAGATCTTTGGTTCACGAAGTTGTCTCATTCCTTTCTATTCTATTTTATTCTCTCATTGAGGGTGATAGTGGAGTTTGGCTGCACAGGGTAATAAGATGGGACAGGTCAGCTCGGCAGAATCTTTGCGACAGACTGTGCAGATTCGACAATTGATTTTAATTATATATAGCATTCGCAGTTTGAATTAAACCTTGACCTATTTGAATTAAACTTTAAGTAATTTGTATTAAACCTACGCAGGTGAAAAGATTGTAAGAGGGAACAATGACCCACGTCTGATACCGGACATCTCAAGCCTTCTCAGTCTTATCTACTTAAGTATATTTAAATCGTTCAGTTAGTTGTAAAAGTTTCACTTCCATTTCTATGAATTTATATAAATTTATTGTCCTTGAGTTCGTTCCATGTTCCTGCTTGTATTCGCTCCATGTCTTGTATTGTGTTCATTCCATATCTTATAGTTTTGTCTTTTTCCATAACTTACTTAAAACAAAGTTTGTTGGAGTTGAACATTCTGTTTAAAAAGAAAAGAGAAAAGGCATGCGTTTTTATTCAAAGTACGAATGCTGATTATCACTATCCATTAAACAACCTTCCTCAAAGTGAAAGTTTACTCATTTTCATTTGCATATCTTGAAATATTATACAACATGGAATAGCTCTATTCTACTACTTAGGCGCTCTAGTGCCTTCATACTTTGAGTTGTATTCACAGTAATTTGTATTTAAATTTTTGTTGATAAATTTATCATTTGAATGATACTTTAATAGGCGAGAAAGGAAATGGTTGACCAGCTAATGAAGTGTGAGCGAAATGAGCTCTCTTCCCAAGAAATCGGCGAATTAGCGAAATTCACTGAAGGGTTTTCTGGTGCTGACATGAAACACCTATGCCAAGAGGCATGTCTTGGTCCAATACGTTCTCTTGGACCTTCTCAAATATCAAGTATCGCTGCTAACCAAGTAAGTTTGCCCTTGGAAACAATACCATATTTTTCCTGTAAGCAAGCGTCGGAGAGCCTTTACTTGGACTCTAAAGGTGGCCGTCCACAGGGCGACGAGACGCCAAAATCTAGAGGTTCGTCCACTATGGGGCGGATTTCATTTTTCGATCCGTCGTTTTGCCAGTCCCTCGTCATTTCGCTGAACAGCCTGGGGATCTGATTGGGCAAATATGTTTAGATTGCGTCAACCTCAATCACAGGCTATTAAAATATTTTCTAGCCTCAACCATAGGGAGGTGTTTGTGGTAAGGAAAAAAAGGGAGGGGGAGGAGGGGGTGGTTAAATGGAATAATTTGGTCATCACCGAACGAACTGGTGATCTGATGTTCGGACGAATGAAATTGGATTAGTATGAACGTTCTTTTGGGTTACCTATCAAGAATATTTTTAATCTGAAATATGGGGGGGTTTTTGTGGAGAGGGAGTGGGGGTTGATCTCAGTAGATTGGTCCTAAAAGGTAATTTATAAGTAAGTACTTCTAAGTAAGGACTTTTTTGAATCAGATTCATAGGGGTGTCCCAAAATGTGATCGGTGGGGGGGGGGGGGGGGGGGGGGGGGGGGGGGGGGGGGGGGGGGGGCTTGCGTATATTCAAGTCAACCTCTGCAACGCAAATTGCAACGAAAATTTTTCACTTCGACCTTCGTCCACTAGGTCGATGGGGCGGTGCTAAATGTTTTGGCAGCGCGCCGAGCCGCGCTCCAGAAGTTTGGAGAGCGGTTGAGAGCGAAAAATTTTCGACTCACCTGCGCCGCGCCGCTCTGTCGACCTAGTGAACGGACTACCATCATTTTCCATTATATTTCTAGAGACAGATTTTGGCGTTGCGCCGCTCTGTCAACCTAGTGGACGGCCACCTTAACCAGGAGAAACTTATAATCCAGTAACGGAGTCGTTATAAGAGGGTCCAACAGGAACCAGATGAGGTAGATATATATATATATATATATATATATATATATATATATATATATATATATATATATATATATATATATATATATATATATATATATATATATATATATATATATATCGACCACTGCCATTGAAGCTGCATGCGAGGTCCCACGACGCCGCAGTCACATTCAATGAATTCTTCAGAGTGAAGGTTTTAAAGAAGATGCCACCACCAACAAATGATGGATTGTTGCAGCAGTCCGAAAGCGCTCATCGCTGCGTACTGGGATCAATGCGGACTCCCGCCCTCAACCTCAACGATTGAGACAACATTAGAAGTTGCGAAGCCAAAATATATGGATGGTTACAGGCTTCCAAGATACTTCTCGTCCAATTATTCAGAAAAACTAATCACTTATATTTTTGTCAAAGATTATTTTCAAAATATCAAATCATTATTTTTTCTTTTTATCTGTGAAATGTATATCAAATTAAGTTTATTATATATATATATATATATATATATATATATATATATATATATATATATATATATATATATATATATATATATATATATACTTTTTTTTAATCTTGAACATACAGATAACGAGAAGAAGATAATGAGTTTTCGACCTCCTTAACCCATAGCAGAAAGAACTTTCTGTGGCCAAAAAACCTGGATTTTTTTTTTTTTTTTTTTTTTCCTCCAATTTTTCGACTAACTATATATTTTTTGCTTTCTCACTCCATATTTTACGAAAATAATACTCATCAGAGATCATGATGAGCTAATTTTCGTAAATTGTTGATTTATATGTATGTTAATTTGTTTTCAAATTTGAGCACTTAAAGTTCGAAGAAGTTGTGATTATCAATTTCATAAAAAAAAGAACATGTTCTGAATAATTCTGCAATTCAAACTAAGGTTTTGGATCTAGTTTTATGGTAGGTTTTATTGGCAGTTTAATTGAAACCATCCCTTTGTTTTCTTTATACATCTACTTTATTTAAACACCCTCTAGTGCTCCTAGATACAATTGATGAATAAACGAACTTCCGAGTGAAGTTTTTCATAAGAATGTTATGGCAGTAGAGGATGTTTACGTACAGTCATCACCCTGCCCTCTCTCACAGACGTGCCTGGGGACTCTGAACTGGTGAAAATGTAGATGGCCGCGGAGAGTACTGACAACCGGCTGAGCGAGACAGCGTGGTGTGCGATTTGCCTCCCCGCTCTCTTTTAAATATCTTTGAAACTAGCCCTGTTCGACGCGTGTCTAGGGCCACTACATCAGCTGAACACTCAAATGCCTCTGACATAATTATGAATGAACTTCCTACCTTATGATTTTCCTACAAATTAATGTTGTGCGATTCATCGCTTCGCATTTGTTTGTTGGCTAATCTCTGTGAAGAGCCTGAATATGGTTCAATCGTTCTTGCTACTTGATTACCGAATTTAACTGAATTTCGCCCATAATTTCAGGTGAGGCCAGTTAACATGGGTGACTTCACTTCTGCCTTGGAACGAGTACATCCAAGTGTTGGACCAGATGATCTTCATCAATACGTAACATGGAATAAAACTTACGGCTCAGGTTCTTAGATTCCATTTTGTATTTCGCTATTTTTATTTTATAAGTTATAAATTAATCTTTTATTAAATAATTTATCATATCTCGTTTTATTTTATTTGTTATATCCTTGATATTCCTTTTAAAACTTACCTGGTCACCAAATTGTAAAGCAGATCATAATAATCATCTTTTCAAGTTTATCGTGTTCGTATGGATGCCTGATTTCCTCAAAGTTGAAGATGGAACTCATAATGTTCTGATGTTTCAGGAGCAAACTCGTTTCATTTTCGTTATTTGAAAGACACAAAGAAAACCTTTTCTGCTTGAAAAAAGGGTAAGGGGGGCAGAGTCTGGGATCTTGACATTCCACTATCCAGACATGCTTAAACTTATCTACTAAAATATATATTATAAATTGAGTGTTTGGCATTTGAGTGTTGGCAATTGCAAGAGGCAAGAGAGTAATCTTTTTGAGTGAAAATTGTATTAGTAAGCAGTGAACATTTATGACCTACAAGAAATAACAAAATAATTATATACATATCACTTCTTTTCTACATGTTTTTTGTTATAATTAAATAAATTTTGATAATTAGCCGTACCTGTATATCCTGTTTCACCGTGTAGGGAAAAACTTGTTTGAATGGATAAGAGAAAATCCAAAGATTACAACAGTACTGAGTTGTTCAAAAAGTTATACAATTTATTATTATGTTGACCAAAACTAATTAGGTAGTACCTATTGATTTCAAACTTTTACTTTCTGAACATTCCAGTGCAGAGCAGTTGTAATCTTCGGACTTTCTCCTTTCCATGGAAAGAAGCTTTAAGAAGCCGTTTAAGCTAATTTTGCTTCAGATCGTAGGTGCTTATAGGTAGTGAAAGCATTTTTTTCACTTTTGGACTGATGAAAAGTGTATACCTATTAAAAAAAGTTCCAGTCATGCAGCATGATCGTTTGAGTGAAATTTCTTACCTACTAGCCTTTTCTTTGCTTGCCTCCACGTCCAGCCGGGAGGGGGGGGGGGGGTGGAGCCCCCTGTTTAGGTGTATTACAATTAAAACATGTAGGAGATGTTGCTCGCTTCACTCACTCAGTGTGGCTGTAAAGATGCGATGGTCTTTTACTGTTGAGTGGGACTTGTAGAATGATTGGAAACGGTAGATCACTAAGGGTATGTTTAACGTTTGTAGGGGATTTTGCTCGCTTCGCTCGTTTGAGGTGGGTTGTCTCACTCCCTTTTCACGCTCTTTGTGGAATTTATAGATGCGATGGGATACAGTCCATTCCGAGTCCGTAGGAAAAGCCTTTACGAAATCCGATGTGTGTAGGGAAATGTTGCTCGCTTCGTTCGCTTGGTGTGGAATGTATAGATGCGATGGGATATAGTGGGAAACCATCGAGATCTACAGCACATGTTACAATATGTGAGGAAGTTATACTGCCCACCCAACTTGGCAGACATTTTTTCCTGTTGGAAATGACTATCAAACGCAGCACCTTATGTGGAACCACAAAAAGTATAGTTGTAAGAACATTTCAGTACTAACAGAACAGCCAGATGTTGAATGTTTTTACGTTCTTGTTTCCCAGTTCTATTTTTCTAAAGGTTATTACGTATTTTATGTGCGCAGAAGGGCAAACGGGAAACTTCCCGAGATCAAGAGGGTCAGAATAACTACGTTTCGATGGAATAAGCTTGAAAACCAACGTTTTCATCTACATTCTCATTCACTACAATCAGATTTTTTTTTTTTTTTTTTTTTCATGTCTCAAACTCGCATGGGACCTAATTGGTACTTCAACGAACATTTTAAGACCAACCCGAGCAAAAACTGTCAAAATTTACTGGGTCTAAGGCGGAAAAAACCGTAGCGGGCACAGCTTTTAGCAATTTTGATGGCACCATCATGTTCTACGGGTCCTGAAATGTAACTTTGTCGCTGACATACAAAGTGTTCTCGATCAAATTTTAATATGGCAGTGGATAGAAGATCGAGCGCTCGGCGAAAAAACGCGCTTTAAAAGGGGCTCCCACCGCCCTCTCGCCGTTTAGCCCATGGTTCAGGTGGGATTAGAAATTTTTAAAATCGCTTAAGCCCCCTTTTGGAAAATCCCAAGAAGATCCCCCTCACTCGTAGACTCTCGCCACTCAGCCGTTTGGTCGTGCATACATGGACAAACAGAGATGTACATGGACAGATGGAGTTTCATTCTTATAAATAACTAGCCGGTCTGGCTCGTTCCGCTCGCAAGGTGTGGCTGTGTACATGCGATGGTCTTTTACCCCCCCCCCCCCACCCCATTCAGGTGTATTACAATTGAAAACATGTAGCGAATGTTGCTCGCAAACGGTAGATCCCTAAGGGTAGGTTTAAGGTGTGTAGGGGATGTTGCTCGATTCGCTCGATTCCACGGACAGACAAACGAACAAACAGACGGAGTTTCATTCTTATAAATAACCTCCACGTCCAGCCGGGGGGCAAGCTCCCCGAAGTTGCTTGCTTCACTCGCAAGGTGTGGCTGTATACATGCGATGGTCTTTTACCCCCCCCCCCCACCCCATTCAGGTGTATTACAATAAATTGAAAACATGTAGGGAATATTGCTCGCTTCGCTCGCAAACGGTGGATCCCTAAGGGTGGGTTTAGCGTGTATAGGGGATGTTGCTCGCTTCGCTCGTGGAGGAACTGCCCATCCAACATGGCAGACGTTTTTTTCTGTTGGAATCTTACATACAAATTACATCTCATAAAACTACGTGGAACCACGAAAAGTTTATTAGATTTGATAAAGAGAGGTCATGTTTAAATGTGTGAGGAAGTTATACTGCCCTCCCAACTTGGCAGACGTTTTTTACTGTTGGACCCGAGATAAAACCGTCATCATTTACTGGGTCAAACATATGCTGCATTTTCTATGTGAGGAAGCAATACTGCCCACCCAACTTGGCAGACGCATTTTCTTCTTTTGACATGGATATGTCTTTTGGCTGGGGGTCAAGGAATTTTTCGTTCACACTTTTTTTTCCCGACCGACACTTTTTTTCCCGACCGGCACATTTTGTATTGATTTTCACGTACAACCAAGGCGTTACTAGGGAAGAGTAACTCCCATAGTTTTCATAGTAGGAAAATCGTTCGCCACTTTTTGGAATGCTCTAATTTTATCATAACATCTCATGATTCCTAAGCCATTGTTGGGCCAAGGAAAGCTGATTTATTACGCTAAGTTATAAACTAATATCAATAAGTAACCAAAATGAACTAATAATGCGAAAAGAAGGCACTATATGGTAGGTACTATTGAGTAGTAGGTACTTGTAAGCAGTAGGTACTAGACGATGAATATACCTCTGATTTTCTCCGTTGGTAATTGGAAAATTTTCTCTACGGGTCAACGAACTTTTCGCGACACTATTTTTTCTCCACACAGAAGTGGCGAGACCAGCGTATTGCCTCTTTGTGCGCCTCCCTCTCCAAAGAAAATTAATTAAGGGATCAGAGCCTGAGGGTGCAGCGCTCAGCGGAGACTTTATTAAATTCATTGAAGGAGCATTTACCTTAATTACTTTATATGTTTCATTTTTCTATAAAATAAACCGTTGTTTTTCTATTGATTTGCACGTTTCTATTTATTGTCACGTAGGTACAACAATGCGTGATCCGCGTTCAATTTTAAGAAAGAGAACGGAAAGCACGGTGACTCATCATTTACCACGAAATATTTTCTCCCTACTGGTGACTCATTGTCAACTAGGTACCTTTGTTTGTAGTGACCTCAGTATCCTTTAGTTATTACGAGGCAGGAACCATCGCCGTTAGGACGAGCGAAGGTGTTGCTAAGGCGAGCGTTCCGTGTTGTAAACATTCAAAATTGGTGAATTTCCCATCGTGGTGCGTCAGGTTGGTGTTGTGTTGCGTCGAATATCAAGAAATCATGTCATCCACTGAATGGTCAAAACGTCAGCGTCAGTCCCAACGTCAGGCAGAGGAACAAGAACAATTCATCGAGTTTGTGTTGAACACGCCATTCTCATCTACTACAAGGGATGAGGACAAGTGGCTGGCATTCCAAAAGAAGAAAGAAGAAGAGAGGAAACAAAGGGACGTTGAGAAGAGAAAGTACGAGAACAAGCGTAAGCAACAGTTTCAAAATAAGAAATTGAAACCTGAAACTATCAAACAAGTACTCTCTAATGCAGAGAAATGTAGACAATATCGTCAAAAGAAACGAGCACATAAAGCGGAACCAGACGTTTCAAGTAGTAGGTCCTCAGAGGTAGCGTCTGAACCAACCTCAGAACCAGTACGCCAACAAGTCATAACAGAGTCTATGGTTGCTGATAATGAATTCATGAAACGTTTCTGCAAAAATCCATTTGGATTTCCTTGCTCCGTATGCGATCGCCTCTGGTTTAAAAATGATTTAAGAAGTCCGCCGAAGAATAGTATTGAACTGTTGAAAGACACTTTCCCAAATGAGAATATGTTGGAGTTCAAGTTGTGTCAAATTTGTAATAAAACTCTGAGTGAAAAGTGGCTGGCATTCCAAAAGAAGAAACAAGAAGAGAGGAAACAAAAGGACGTTGAGAAGAAGAGAAAGTACGAGAACAAGCGTAAGCAACAGTTTCAAAATAAGAAATTGAAACCTGAAACTATGAAACAAGTACTCTCTAATGCAGAGAAATGTAGACGATATTATCAGAAGAAACGAGCACATAAAGCGAAACCAGACGTTTCAAGTAGTAGGTCCTCAGAACTAGCGTCTGAACCAACCTCAGAACCAGTACGTAAACAAGTCATAACAGAGTCTATGGTTGCTGATAATGAATTCATTAAACGTTTCTGCGAAAATCCATTTGGATTTCCTTGCTCCGTATGCGATCGCCACTGGTTTAAAAATGATTTAAGAAGTCCGCCGAAGAAAAGTATTGAACTGTTGAAAGGCACTTTCCCAAATGAGAATATGTTGGAGTTCAAGGTGTGTCAAACTTGTTATAAAACCTTGAGTGAGAAGAAAGTGCCACGGTTATCGCGTTCAAATGGATTTGCATACCCTGATTATCCAACACATCTACCACCACTTGACATTATCACAGAACGATTGGTCTCACCCCGGATTCCTTTCATGCAAATACGAAGACTTCGATTTATATATGGGTCAAAAGGAATAATTGGACAAGTGATCAATGTGCCTGTTGATGTGAACCAGATGGTACATGAGTTACCTTGTGAACTTGATGACGATTATGCTTTCAATGTCCACATCAAGAGGCATCAAATTCATAAATCTCCGTACTTGATGGGTATAATACAGAAATCAAACGTGAAGGCTTGGTTGAAATATTTATTGGACAAACCGCTGTATAAGTTATATCAAATACAGGTAAATGATTCTTTCTTCGAAGCTACCACCGCTCCTATAATGCGTGTGGTTAGTGATGTAGATTCAGACGAGCCTATAGTTGAACCAATTTCTGAAAGTCCGGACAATGTACAGAATATGTTACTCGCAAAGCAGCACACCCTTATGTGGTCAGAGGACAAGTACTTGGATATCGCACCTGGAATGAAACAAGTACCAATGAGTCTGATCTTTGATGAACACGCTGACGAATTGTCCTTTCCAAGTATATATCTTGGAGAACCACGCATATTCTCCATTGAAAAGGTTACTCCATTCATGATGGCTACTTGTGAGATCCGTAGACGAGACAGACGTGGAGTGAAGCCAGAGCACATTCTTTATATGGCGATGAAGATAATGCGTTTGCGTTTGACTGAGGGTCTGTACATCACATTCAAGAACATTGGTGCCGCTAGCAATATCACTCGAGCTGATATCGAAGATAGACAGTTTCTCGACAACTCTATAGAACAGAATCTCTTATTTTTGAAGTCAATACCAAATTCTGTACAGTACTGGATGCAGCGTAAGAAGGATGTCTTTGCTATGATTCGTCAGCTTGGAAAACCCACTCTCTTTCTCACATTGAGTGCATCGGAGTACAGATGGTCAGATTTGCTCCAAATTCTATACAAACTCAAACATGGAAGAGAATTTGAGGGACGTGATCCTAGTGTTGAATTGAGTTCAGATGAAAGAACCAATCTTGTCAATGAAGATCCTGTTACTTGTTGTGTGTACTTTGACAAACTTGTAGATAAAATAATGTTTCTGCTCCAGTCTCCACGTTACAGTCCTTTTGGAAATTATCGCGTTAAAGACTTCTTCAAACGGATAGAGTTTCAACAACGAGGCAGTCCGCACGCGCACTTACTGTTGTGGTTGGACAATGACCCAAGAGAGGTCGTCTATCAGAATATGTCCGCATCTATACAGTTGGTTGATCAGTTGTGCTGCGTGAATCCCTAACATAATGAACAACATCAGACTCATAAACACACCTTCACGTGTTACAAACGTCCCAAGGATGAAGAAAAGAAAAGGTGTCGGTTTGGAGCTCCATTCTGGCCGGTGGAGCAGACAATAGTGTTGATTCCTATGCCTAAAGAGGATGGTCGTCGAGAAATTCTTCAAAACAAATTTGCTGATATGCATCACTCTCTTGAGTTTGAGGAATTTAATAGCCTGAGTTCATTTCTTGAGCACCATAGAGTACAGTCGTATGAAAATTATTTGAACGTACTTCGTGCAGGCATCAATCGACCACGTCTCTTCCTCAAACGTACAATAGAACAGCGCTGGATGAACAACTTTAACCCATGGATTGCAAATATCCTTGGGTCAAATATGGACATTCAATACATTCTGGAACCATACTCCTGCGCTACCTATGTTGTGGAATATGTAAACAAAACAAATAGAGGCATTAGTTCTTTACATCGTGACTTGATCAAGCTTCGCGATGAATATCCAGACAAGGACTACTCGGAACTCTAGAGAGAGGTGGCCATAAAGATGGTTAATTCAGTTGAGATGAGTAGTCAAGAAGCTGCATGGTACCTTCTCAACCTGCACATGTCAGAATCTAGTCGTCAGGTTGCTACCATTTCTACATGTTGGCCTCATGAAAGACAGCGTGTGCGTAAATCCTATAAACAGATGGAGGAAGAAGAACTAGCAGGTGATTCGCTCAATATTTGGAAAGAGGGTCTATTTGAAAAGTACCAGCGTCGTCCTAGCAACCTAGAATCTGTATCCTTAGTTCAATTTACTGCTTGGTACTATGATACTAAAGGAGAGTATAAACGTTGAGATCCACCTAAAGTAATCCACTACCGTTGCTATGAGATGAATCAATTAAATGACTATAAACGTGAGATGGTCTTACTACACATACCATTCAGAAATGAAGAAGTGGAATTGTTGGGTCAAAATAGATTCCTTACATTATATGATGAACGAGAAGCACAAATTCTTGACGCTCGCAAAGAGTTTGAATCTGATATTGACATTGAAGCAATTCTCAAGTACTGCAGTGAAATGTGTATAAATGAAGATGGTGAGGATTGATCACTCGCAGAACAGAATGCTACATTTTTACAGAGTAAGGCTACAGATGAAGATTTCATTCAAGCAATGCGGGATGGAAATAATGACGATCTACGAATGGCAGCCCTTGAAAATATGTCCTCCATTGTACGTAAACGTGAAAATGTAATGACAGCTGAACAGTACTGCGAAAGCGCTGTAGAAATGCGAAA
The DNA here is from genome assembly GCA_030762985.1 of Adelphocoris suturalis. Taxonomy (NCBI): domain Eukaryota; kingdom Metazoa; phylum Arthropoda; class Insecta; order Hemiptera; family Miridae; genus Adelphocoris; species Adelphocoris suturalis. The sequence continues at coordinate 30,985,888 of CM061040.1, forward strand.
GCCAAATATGGAGCAGCGGGATTTGATACTCGAGGCAATACACAGAATGTTTGATGGTGGCCAGCACAGAGCACTCCAAATCTTCTTTACGGGACCTGCTGGTTGTGGCAAGACATTCACAATGAAATTACTCATGGAGACATTTAATCGTTTCAGCCAGGAACACAATGCAGCGTTCAGCGCCTTTATAGCCTGTGCTTCTACAGGAATGGCAGCAGCTGCAATCAACGGTACAACAGTACACTCAGTCTTTCGTATCGGTAATTCCAGGAAAGAAACTGGTCTATCAGTTGAAGCACTCAATTCCTTTCGTACATCATTCAATAATGTGCGTATTGTGTTCATAGACGAGTGTAGTATGATAGGCTCTGGTCTACTTCAAAAAATAAACCATCGTCTCCAACACATTCTCTGCAATCACGATATACCATTTGCTGGGATGAATATGATCTTTTGTGGTGATTTACGCCAGTTACCACCCGTGTGTCAGACCCCAATATATCAGAGGAATAGAGCAAACTTCGGCCAGGAAATTGTATGGCAATCTTTACAATACTACCCTCTCGTTCAAGTTATGCGTTAGGATCCTTACCAAGATTGGTAATGGAGAGAGTCTGACGCGAGAAGAAGAAGACGTCATAGAGTCCAGATTTGTTACAAGAAAGTACATTGATGAAAACTGTCCAGAAGCAATCCGTCTCTTCTTCCGCACAGCAGATGTAAGTCAGTATAATAGTGATGCTATTTCAGGACCAGATGTAATTGAGTATGTTGCGAGAGACATTTACTTGGGACATCGTAATGCTGAGCAGCTTGCTAGTGCGCGAGCAAAAGTGCATAAGATGAAGGTCGATGAGACAGGTGGTTTACCATACATGCTTAAATTGTTTGTGGGTAAACCCTACATGATTAGAACAAATATAGATGTATTGGATGGTCTGGTGAATGGACAAATTGGCACTCTCTGTAACATTGAGAGAGATACTAGTGGTAATATAAAGCGATTATGTTTTCCTCCTCCTCGCTCTTCATCCTAGAAGCGTTTTATGAAATTTTTTCCCGACCGGCACATTTTCTATTGATTTTCACGTACAACCAAGGCGTTACTAGAGAAGAGTAACTCCCATAGTTTTCATAGTAGGAAAATCGTTCGCCATTTTTTGGAATGCTCTCATTTCAGCATGACATTTCATGACATTCCATTGTAGTGTCAAGGAATGCTGATTTATTACTCTAAGTTAAAAACTAATATTGTTTTGTAACCATAATGGAATAATCTTGTGAAATGAAGGGACTACATGGTTGGTATACAATTGAGTAGAAGGTACCAACTGGTAAGCAGTAGGTACTAGACATATCCATGATCTTTTGTTTTTCCCATCAAGGGAGAAATTAAACTACTTCTACTTCGGATTTTTTGACATGGATATGTCTTTTGGCTGAGGGTCAAGGAATTTTTCGTGACACTTTTTTTTCCCGACCGACACTTTTTTTCCCGACCGGCACATTTTCTATTGATTTTCACGTACAACCAAGGCGTTACTAGGGAACAGTAACTCCCATAGTTTTCATAGTAGGAAAATTGTTCGCCACTTTTTGGAATGCTCTCATTTTACCACGACATTTCATGACCTCTAAGCCACTGTAGTGTCAAGGAATGCTGATTTATTACTCCAAGTTAGAAACTAATATTGTTTTGTAACCATAATGGAATAATCTTGTGAAAAGATGGCACTACATGGTTGGTATACAATTGAGTAGTAGGTACCAACTGGTAAGCAGTAGGTACTAGACATATCCATGATCTTTTGTTTTTCCCATCAAAGGAGAAATTAAAATGCTTGATTTATAAGTAAAATTCCATTAAAAACCTGATAAATTTGATTCTCCACACAAAATTTTAAATATATATTTTAAAAAGTTGAACGTAGATGGGATCCGGCTACTTCGTCAGAGGTTGGACTGCTTGATTCCGGTAGGTAGTTTTGACATGGATATGTCTTTTAGCTGGGGGTCAAGGAATTTTTCGCTACACTTTTTTTTTCCCGACCGGCACATTTTCTATTGATTTTCACGTACAACCAAGGCGTTACTAGGGAAGAGTAACTCCCATAGTTTTCATAGTAGGAAAATTGTTCGCCACCTTTTGGAATGCTCTCATTTTACCACGACATTTCATGACCTCTAAGCCATTGTAGTGTCAAGGAATGCTGATTTATTACTCTAAGTTAAAAACTAATATTGTTTTGTAAGCATAATGGAATAATCTTGTGAAAAGAAGGCACTACATGGTTGGTATACAATTGAGTAGTAGGTACCAACTGGTAAGCAGTAGGTACTAGACATATCCATGATCTTTTGTTTTTCCCATCAAGGGAGAAATCTTTTTTGAAATGACTTTCAAACGCATCACTTCTGCGATGTTTTTGAAGAAGGACCACGAAAGATTATGTGGAACTACGAAAAGTTTAGGTTTGACGTGTATAGGGGATGAAAGCTCGCTTTGCTCGTTTGAGGTGGGTTGTCTTGCTCCCTTTGCACGCTCTTTGTGGAATGTATAGATGCGATGGGATATATAGTCCATCCCGCGTCCATAGGAAATACCTCGTTGAAATCCGACGTGTGTAGGGAATGTTGCTTGCTTCACTCGCTCATATGGCTGTTTACTGTTGAGTGGGACATGTGTTTGCTGCGTTTTCTATGTGGGACCCTGAAAAGTTTACTAGGTTTAATAAAGATAGGCTTATCTGCGTAGAAAGGCAATCCAATCATCATCTTCAATTTGGATCTATTCTCCGCCTGCACCATGTGTTGTATGCTGTAAGATAATACCTATTATTATTCACAAGAGAACAAGAATAGTACCACGTAAACGAGTGACATAATTATTGTATTTGTCAAAAGCTGTACCTAAATATCAAGAAGGTGTTGATTGGTAAACAAACTCCCAAAGCGTTGATATATATATAAAACAGGCGATTCATTGTAATCATGATGACAGTAGTGTAGCTGTCCAGATACTACAGATATTATCCCGGACAACCCGTTGGATGACGAAAAGAATATGAGATCAGATAACCAGTTTCCAGAAGAGAGGATTTACCTTGGGGAAACCCATCAAGTAAATTTTGCAAGAATCTAAATCCGGAAATAACCCATCATTCAGAAGGAAAAGATAAGGTGCGAGTTGATATTATAATAAAGAGCAGTTTGAATCTAGAGTGGTCTGGCGGAGCAAGCTTGAGCCTTGATGCATGATGCTGATATTTGGGCAAGCCCCCACTCCCATATGACCTGTTGAAAATATAACTAACAACTATCTACGACTTCTATTCACCGGGGTTTTCAATTCATCTAATTGACGACTCCACAGGGGAAAGGATATTTTGGGGGTTCTTAACACTATTTCATATGTATACAGGGTGACCTTTTGTCACTAAAACGGTCGTAACTCCCTTAATTTGCTGTGTAAATTCAACTTTGAGGATACAGTTGGAAAGAGCATTAAATTTCCTATCTCTTTATGGCAAAACAAAAAATTTTAACATTACTTAGAAGGTGAAAAATTTGTCCAAAGTTCAAATTTTGAGAATTTATGAAAAAAAAAGAAGTTTTTTTCATGTTTTTTCTTGCCAATAAGAAACAGGTTTTGTGACTTCCACTTACCAGGAAAAACTTCCCCAGAATCTCACCTTTTCAAGGGTATATTCAATTTTCCTTTTAAATTGCTAATTAGGGGAGAAAATCCTGTTTTGATGTCGAAAAACATGGGTTTTTCAATTAAATTGAGGGTTTTCATGAAAAATGACCCTCTATGAAAATACGAGTTCGTGGCCGGTTCCTACGTATTTTTTACGCTGAATTGATTGGTAACACTTGCAGATCTACCCAACTTAGTTATACCCGAGTTTTACACTTCAACTAACTAGTCCCTCAAAAACACTTACAAGTGAACATAACAAACAAACTAAAAATTTGTGCGTTAAAGTGTAAACCACGGTAATAACTACGTTAGGGAGATCTGCAAGTGTCACCATTCGATTCAGCATTAAATACGTAAAAACCGGCCACATTTTCATAGAGGGTAATTTTCCATGAAAACCCTCGATTTCAAAACGGAAGTTAGTGAAAAAACGTTTTCTATTTCCTCGAAAAATAAAGAGTTACAATGTTAAATCGATTTCGACGGTTAGGCCGTTATCAGTAACAAACAATAACTGATGATCGCCTCACCGTCGAAATCGATTTAACATTGTAACTCTTTACTTTTCTTGGAAATAGACAACGTTTTTTCACTAACTTCCATTTTGAAATGGCTTTCCAAAACCTCGTCGCGAGTGATTTAGTTCGTAACCCTCGATTTCATCGAAAAACCCATCTTTTTCGACATTAAAACACAATTTTCTCCCTTAATTAGTATAAATAAAATTGACTATACCATTGAAAAGGTAAGATTCTCTTGTAAATATGTGATTTTTAGTGAATTTTATTTTAGCAGAGTTAGTTATTTTTATAAGTGAAATTAGCACAACTATCTTTGATAGATTTTAGAGGCGAAGTGAATCGTACATTGGCGGATGAGGAAATCATTGAGAATCGTTTTCAAATAAATGCAAAAAGTTGCGGACAAATTCGTGACAGAAGCGTTCACGTCTCGAGAACCCATTTCTGATGGAAAAGTAAACCTCGCAAATAATGAATCGACAAAAATTCAAGGTAAAGGTACAGTTAAAATAGCTATAACTAGAGATGAAAACGTAAAAATTATGACACTAAATAATACACTACATGTACCTGACTTACGTACAAACCTCATGTCAGTGAGTAAAATAACTGATAAAGGGCATGCCGTAGTATTTACGAAAAACGAAGCTGTAGTTCAAAATGATGAAGGCAGAATAATACTGACCGCAAAACGTAAAAATAATTTATATTATGTTGAAGAACGAGGTATAGAGAATTGCCGTGTAATTTCACAAAAAAGAAACATTAATAATATCGAAGAATGGCATCAACGTTTAGGTCACCTGAATGAAGGAAGTACGAGGGAAATCGTGTATTTTTCTTGGTTATTCGGAAAGATGTAAAGCGTACAGAATATTTTTGGAAGAAGAAAGAAGAATAACTGATACAAGAGGTTATGCTCCTAGCAAGCTTCCACTGAAAAGTAGTAAAAAATAAATAGGTACAAATTTAAATCAAGTACCAACCATGAGCGTGAAAATTGAAACGCTAAATAAAGACAACTTTGACACTTGGAAAGTCCAAATGGAAGCCCTTCTTGTCAAGAATGATGTGCTCGGATATGTCAATGGAAGAAAAAAACGTCCAGTCGTCACTGAAGGAAATCAAGACACCATCAAAGCAGCAGAAGAATGGGATGACACCGACTTGAAGGCACGAGCGGACATCATTTTAGCAATATCACCTTCGGAGATTAAACAAGTAAAAGATTGTATAACATCTAGAGAATTATGGTTGAAATTAGAAAGTATTTACCAATCCAAAGGTCCTGCTAGAAAAGCCACCTTATTAAAACAATTAATTTTATATCGAATGAAAGAGGATGGCAATGTTAGGGATCATCTTGCTAAGTTTTTTGACGCAGTAGATAAATTAAAAATGATGGAAGTTACAATACACCCTGATATGTTATCCGTAATACTTCTTTATAGCCTCCCAGATAGTTATAACAACTTCAGATGCGCCATTGAATCGCGAGATGAACTGCCAGATCCTGAAATATTGAAAATAAAAATAATGGAACAAGGGGATGCTAGAATAGATAATAGTTGTATAGAATAGATAGATTTTAGAGGCGAAGTAGTTTTATTTGTTGACAACACAACATAATAATCAACAGATTCTGGGGAAGTTTTTCCTGGTAAGTGGGAGTCACAAAACCTGTTTCTTATTTTCAAGAGAAAACATTTTAAAAAAAAAGTTTTTCTAACATTCTCAAAATTTGAAATTTGGACAAATTTTCCATTTTCTAAGTCATGTTAAAAATTTCTATTTTGCCATAAGGAGATAGGAAATTTAGTGCTCTTTCCAATGGTATCCTCAAATTTGAATTTACAAAGCAAATTAAGGGAGTTATGACCGTTTTAATGACAAATGGTTGAAAACACGAAAAAAATCTTCAAAATTAAATTGTTCGGAAACAAAGCGCCTAAAGCAAAATCTCAAAGAGGAACTTTCTATCAGAAATGAGCTCTAGAATTGACCCTCGGAGTTTGATGAACTTAAGTCGGGACACCCTGTATATTGGGTATTGCATGTAGCAGCACCTTCCATCTTTTCAATAACCCGTTTCAAGTTCCAGTAATTTCTAATTACTCCTTCCAAGTAGACATCTGCATCGTATAGATTGTCAAGATCTCCAATAGATTTTCACTAGAATTTATCACATTATCAATCATCTTAATTACGTTATCAACATCATCATCATAGATGAACGCTATCTTGAAAGGGACCCGCATGACGACACAACAATTTTACAGTCTAGAGAAATACCAAACACTTATAATTCTCTTGGAAAGTCCACGCAAACCTTTGTCATAGAATAAGTTGTAACATTTCCATGGAATAGGTTGAAAAAGAGAGACAAGTGAACACGTCAACAGACTTATTCACATTTTCCTTGAGAGCGAGTGTTTGGGTCCTGCTGACTGTGTCTAAACTACTAACCAACTGTCCGAAAATTTATAGATTCCTCAGCAGAATTCAAACTTGAGGCTAATTCATCAAGCCTCTATGACAGTGGGAGCTACGCTGGACACAACAAAAGAGAATGGGGATCAGCTTCTATGGATTGCTGTCATTAGCAACCCAAACAGAAAGGGACACTTTCCTGAATTTTTAGCGCATTTTCTTTAAAAAAAAAAAAGGAAAAATGAGCTATTGTGTTCACTTTGTCCGTTGATGTATGTCCTCTTGAAATCGTTTCAAATGCCTCTTACCGACGATTTCCGATGTTGAAGAAACTTGGAATGGACGTAATCTGTAACATAGCGAGAATAAAGATGTATCAGGGGCCGCTGACGTATGAGAGCTCATTGATCAGCGGAGTGAACTCCATGCCATTTTGTCTCCAATTCTACGCAGGAAGCTGACATCTGAGAGGGAGGCTCAAGGGAGAATACTGACGACGCATGAGAGGTCATCCATCAGCTGAGTGAGCTCCAAAGCTATTTTGTCTCATTTTCAACGCAGGAAGAGTCTATTTCATGCGGATCTCCTTACAAGAAAATGCGCTATCATGCGACTCACATCGTGAGTATTGATCTTCTTGTTTTTATATCTTTTTTGTCTGAATAGAATTGTTTTTCAAAGGTGATCTTTAAATACAGTAAGTACTCAGTACCCATCTGAAATCACAGTACTGTATAGTTTTATTACGAACAACAGGAACAATCAAATGCTTACCTACTAACGACTGGCATTGGAAGAATAAAGATCCCATTTGTTTTGTAATTTATTAATTTAATTTATTAATTCATTTTCTTCGTTTTTTTTTACATTAAGTATTTAAAACTATATTCTATTCCCTTGATAACAAAACTATACAAAAGTGACTGGTCAACCACTCAATTTTGACATAGAAATTTCAGATTGATACAACTTAAGAACAAAGTTCAATATTACAATTAATTATCGATTTTTTACAAAGACTAGATGACCACAGTGTAACCTTTAATCCAATTTACAATAAATCAGTGAGAAACACGTCTTCAGGCAGAATATACAATTTTTGGTACACAATGGTACGTATCTACATAGGTGCTTACAACTGGTATTTAATAATCTATTTCATGACGAATACGATCAATAAAAAATTAAAATTACGTACTAAGATTAAAAATAATTAAAAATGCTTCCTGGTGACAACCATTAAGCGTACAAAGATAGTTATATAAGCCAAATAGTTACTCCGTCGCTTTCCTACATAATCGTGTCTTTGCAAGGCAACATAAAAGTAAAAATGGTAAAAGTGAATGATCAACCCTGTTATGTAATAAAATACTAATAAACAATTTACAGAAACATAATTATTATAGTAGGGTGGTGGAGTTGGTTGTTAAGGTTTTTGAAAGAGGGCCATATTATTTTGTTCACAAGATGTACGTAATATAAGTTCCTCTGGTGGTCATGGAAACTTTTTCTCGTTCTGAACTGAAACGCAAAATTATTTTTCAAGGTAACAGAGGATCTTGAGTGATAAATAAAATACTGCTAATTCATTTAAGCCCTTTTTCTTATACCACTGTGGCTTGAATTTTTTCTTTTAATTTGATAGTGTGAAATCTCCGTTTTTCATGCGATTATTGACTATAGCAATATTTTAACCTTCTTGCTCCTCACTGCAGCAAAGGGATTTCTGGCAATCTGCCAGAATTTTTAAACATGTGTGTCAAATTTTTTGTTCCGCTAATTTTTTTCCTATTTATGAACGATATAATAACATCAAACTTGGTAAAGAAAAAAAAAAAAAAAAAAAAAAAAGAGAAACAAAAGCCCCTTGAAGCCTGAAAACCTTTGAAGCTGAAATTTGAAATAGAGAACCCTTGGGACCATGCCGATTTTTTTTTAAATTCATGGACAAGGAAATGATAGGGTTGCCTTGAGAGAATGCGTACAATACAGGGGTCCCAGATTCATTTGAGCTGTTTCTATAAATCCATACACCCACAGGTTTGGTTTTTTAATGTGGGCTAAGAGCAAAAAGGTTAATCCTATTTCGAAGTCCAGATATAGAATTATATTATAATACGCATGTGAATATCCACAAGTATGTATCAAAGTATTCATTTGATCAGGATGTCTTGAAACGGATTTATGAGGAGGAACTATTGAAGAACATACTCCTTATATGTTTAATCCAAAGCAACCCCTCCATTTTATATTTAAAATGCGCTAAAAAGCAAGACCATTATGCACCCAGTAAACAGTCGCTAAGGTCATTGAAACCCCAAGTCCGCAGGCAAGTGTACCTAGTGTACACTCTACAAAAGGGCTCCGAACATGAGAACCTCGAGATAGAGCGCAGCACGTAAACAATTACCTTACCGGTTTGCTAATTTTTTCTTTTTTTTTCCTATGAGGGCAGTCGTGACTGACACAAGATATTTTTGTAATTTTGTAGCTTTGTGTTTCTTTATTATAATTATTTATTAATTAATAATATAATTCTCATTTTTGACCAGTATTGATGAGATTGATGGCGAGGGAAATAAATTTTAGTGCGAAAAGGGGTGATGCAAGGTAACAACAAGGGGAGAGTTATGTCAACAACCATGTTTCTTAGGTCCTTCGTCCCCTACCACTAGTAGCGGCGGACCAGGCTAGTTCGGAGCCCCATTGCTTCAGTACACAAAGCAAAAAATAGCCTTAATAATTTGCCCCAACGGGTGTATACTGGGAACATTACAATAACTTCTAGAATGAATGTATTACAAAGCATCAACTCTAGCATAACTCTTTGAATCAATTCAGATTTCCAAAATAAAACAAACAAAAAATATAATCACAATGGTAAATAATCTTTGGAAGTCTTATAGATTTTTTAAATTTTACGTCAGTGTAAATGTACAGTCTTAGCAAACCATGCGAACCATAAAATGCATGAATATGAAACCTTTGTAATATGTCAAAATAGAAATAAGTTTAAAACTATCAAGGCAAAAACTTTTTGTACTTAATTAGTAACCATGAATGAGGAATTTTCAAGTTTGAAAAATTAGTGGGATAACCTTAGTTTTCCTTCACTATAAAAATTAGGCGTTTGAGGCATACCTATTATATTACTATAAGATCATAACGTTATTTGCATGTTTTTTGGATAAAAAAACTCCCCAAAAGGGTGCTATTACCCTTAATAGGTAGCCTTTCCTTACCTAATTACTCTGGCAGCAATAATAATGTTGCTCTGAACCAATCAATTTTAAATTGTTTCTCGAAAACTAAAAACCATCCATAAAAAAAAAAAAAAAACTTCTAGAAAAAGGAATAATAATGCGATGAGAATTCCCCACTATGGACACTGAATACCTAAGTAGGTATTAATTATAAATTTCCAGTGGCGGCGACTAAAAACTTGAAAATGCTATTTAGCCTTAAACCAAAATTTGTTTATTATTATTAGTATTATTTTATTGTAAAGCATATATATATTTCAGTAGTCAAGGGAAACTATAAGAAGTATTTGATAGATATGTATGAAGTATACAGTTCTGCTACACCACTGGAATGATGATTATACTTACACAATGCTTAAAATAAAGCACTCAGTAGAAAGGACATGTATGAGAAAATATAGTAATAGAAAGATACTGCTAGATTGTCTTCCCCTACCGGCTTTGTGAACAGGGCATTCATAAGATTGCTCTGTCAGAAGAACGCGACATCTCTGAATTACCCTTGTAACCCAAAACGTGATTTTCTATCTTGTGAAACACTTCCTCCATGCCTCGCAAAAATGATACCAAAGTAAAGACGAATGATGTGATTTCTGTTGTATCCTGCCAGTGTTTAAGCATGGCCAATGTGAAGGTACCATAGATCTATAATACCTGAACTGCTCACTGCCGTTTGCTACGTGAAGGGTTTTGTGGGACCAGTGGTTTTGGGGTTTCCCAGAGAGACCTCGGCAACAATCGTGTATTTTCGGAATTCCGCTTCGGCTGTGGTAGGCAAGAACCACTTCCTACCATTCATTTACTGTTAGTTCAATTGCTTTAGAGGTTATAATCGTTCCTATTCAAATCATATTTATCGTAAAGGGGTTCTGACATTGCTTTTAATATACTTATTAAAGTTTTGTTATATTGTTACAAGATATAAATCAGAGCATATTATTAATACAGAAAATTTGATCATTCAAACTCACAAAAAATTTAAGAGGAAATTTGTCAAAAGTCATGCAAATAGTGTTAGTCATGAATACATTTTAAGTAAGATGATCACCTACTTATCGGCCAAAATTATATGTCACCACCTGGCGCTAAAAAAAAAAAAAAAAAAAAAAAAATAAAATAAAATAAATAAATAAAAACAATCAACTCTACTGAATGAAATCAACTTGGGTTTAGGCAAAAATTAAGAAAACTTACATTGTTTAATAATAGGTACTTGAAACTTTTTGTGATAATAATAATATTTCAAATATCTGTAAATGCATTTTTACGTTGCTTTATTAACATAATAAACTCTAACATTTGTGAGATGAGGGAGTGATTTTATTCATTGTGCAACCTGAAACATTTCCTTCTTTCTTCTGTATACAAAATTATTGATTTTTTAAACGCCGTACATGAAGGATAGGCGCCGTTATGTCGATGAAGGATAGGTGCTTATAGCCCTATCCATCAGGTTTTACTTTCTGGTAAGTATATTTTATTATTATAATCGTAGATATAATATTTACAATTTTCTGGTAAAAGTCCGATTTTATCTGTTATAAGTCAGAATAATTACTTTTTGAGATTGTCATAATAGGCTGAATAAGTCCAGGTCTATTCTTAATTGAAAAATTTCAGCGTTTTTAAAAATATTTCTGAATTATAAATAGGTAAGGGTTTTTGTTCCTAATCTTATAAAGAACAACTTTACATAGTTGTTTTATCATATGATGGTCTCCAAAGGAAGTATATGAGGGAAATTTTATACTAAACTCTGATTTCAAAGGTATCCATCGCTTTTGCCTACCAACGCCAAGCTACACCTTCGTCGGGGAAGGAGTGTCGAAGCAGTGGGGCCTGAATTTGAGCCTTGGGTTTTCTCCACAATTCTGGTTCCTCTCCCAGGGCATAAGTCAGCAGTCCAGATATTATAGGTCTATGGTAGGTAAAGAAGATCAAAAGGAGCAGGACAGGGCTGCAGCAGGCGGATGCCAGACTGGGCAATTTGCGGCCCCTCCCCCTCCCCATGGCGAATTCGTGGATCGTGATTCGAGGGAGCCTGCGGTGATGTAGGAACCGCGAATCAGAAACTGTGAATTCGCTGGGGGGAGGGGGGCCACGAATGGCGCAGTCTGGCATCAGCCCGCTACAGCCTCGTCGCCATTTGTCCAATCAGGAAATGTCGGGGAATTTCAGTAGAAAGAAAGAAAATCACGGGATCTTTCTAATGAGAAGAACACTGTAAGTTTCCACTTCCTAAGTAGTTATTCCCGATTAAGTACATGAGTATTACATAAATTCGTAACCAAAAATGTCAAATATGTAGCGGTAGCTATGTGAATTCAAATCTGTTTATACTTATTTTTTCTATCAACAGCAACTACCCATTTCTGTCTTTGATCCGTTTGAGCTTGTTCAGAACTCTGTGAAATGTCATAACTTTTGTCGGATCACTTGACCGTCCCTTACAACTGATGATGCAATAACCATACCATATGTCATTTTCCTGGTTAATTGATGGACTGTTCTGTATTTTAGTTAGCCAACTACAAATTAATTTGATAACTAAAAATCAGAAAAAAGTGTGTAGCACAAATGCAATTTTATTTTCATCCTATGTAGGTACTTCAAATTCATTTGTTTCATTGTTGCTAAAGTTCCTCTCTAGACACACATTTTTGTTTTGTACCTACCGGAAAGCGTTTGTCCGTCCACGGAAGCGTGGATGAATAGAAGTTCGGAAGACCTATGAAGAATCAGAGACTCTGGTACAACCTAAACTCGGGATCACATACAGCAAATGGTAGCTCTTCTGTTTTCCTAAGCTGCCATGGCAAGTTCTGTGTTTGATGTGCGCAAGGTTGATACTTGGAAAACATTTAATTGATTAGGAGGGAACTACTTCATGTGCGTCGGTTACTTCAGGTGACCACTCAATGATGCAGTACTTTATGTGCAGTGATCCGATAGAACCTTCAAGATATACGGTTAGACTGACCCAAAGTTAGTAGACCACAACCAAGAATATTTACATTAGTACATGGTCACTGGATTTGCCTATGAAAAAATTAGCAGCATCCTATATTTTCCTTGCATATACATTATCATAAACATTTGACAGAAGATAAGTTCACAGAACGGACATACTTATTTCTATCTAACCATAAATATGGAAAACACGTGTACACGCACTGGTAAAAATCCTCTCAGGCACTTCACGTTAAGTTATTTTCATCACTCCGATTTGTTGCACCCTATTTCCATTCTCTAAACAGTTTTTGGTAGATTCATCAGAACTCAATAGGATTTTGAAAATATACGCCCATAAAAAATTGCAACTGCAGACATGCTATCCTTCAATGTTTTGCCGCCAACGGGATGGAATTTTAAGTAAACAAGTCGTACAATAGATTTCCTTAATGAGAATACACTTTTCTTCATTTCACAAAGTAACAAACAATTTTCTTCAACTTTTACAGAAAAATTTTTTTTTCTTACAAATGGTACTTACGCTTCATAAAAAAAAGTAAAGGATTAACAAATGGTACATGGTATCTTTTACTAACTTAAATTGAGCAAGTTGTGGAAAGATTTACCTACATAGTGTCCCTTACCAAATCTCATATTCATCTTTATTCAAATTATATAACTAGTATTTTAGCCTGATCTATTAACCTTTCAGCTCTGAAGCTCGCGATTTTGCGTAGTTTTGAACCTCCAACAGCTGAAGCCCCCTTTTTTATGTAAGGAACCAAAACGCCTGAGGGGCCGAAGCCCGCATTTTCGTGTATCACGTTTTTACATTTTTGCACCATCTGTCGTGGCTAGTTTTAAAGACACCCAATATGATGTAAGGTGGAAGGTAGGAAGTTTCTAATTATACTCCCGCTGAGCAAGAAAGCTGAGGAAATTTTCCTAAATTCCGTTTCCAGAGACTCGTCGTGTGAGACTGTAACGTGAGAATAAGCAACCGTTTGGCTGACTTAACCTGATAGCTACCAAGCGATCGCACGCCCGTCTCCCGCTGCAGCCCGAGACACTGTGGTACCGTCTCACCCTCCAGCCCAAGCTTTTTTCAGCCTTTTCCCGACGGTTTCGCGCTGCGTTCTCCCCTCTATTTTCGCCAATACCGTCATACTTTATGTTACATTTAGACAAGTAAATTGTTCACTTAATGTGTTTCTTTGAAATACAAGTTTTTTCCCGTTTTTTTTTTTTTTTTCTTTCTGTGGATTAAGTTTCATTATAACTCATAACCAAACAAAGTTCGCTAGTTACATTGTCTCTTTTGTTATTATGTTTCTATTTTCAATATCTGAATATAGTCATTACGATTTCGATTCAGCTTACGAATAAACGGAATGCACTATAGTTGTTTATTGTTTATGCAAAGGAGAATAAGTGTGTTTCCCGTCCCTCTTTCTCATTTCTGATGTTTACTTTCTGATCTTTCTGCGATCTTCCGAGTGACACTAAAACTAGTAAGGCCGATTATGACGTCAACGATGTCTCTCGGATACCCAAGTAAACACTATCTAAAATAAGTTCATTAGCCTCGCAGATAGATGGCAGACGAGTTCAGATCGCGTGATGGTACGGCTCACGCATAAACACGGGCCTGGTAGGACGGCGACGCTGTTGTTTTGCGCTTAAACACGGGCCTGGTAGGAGGCGACGCTGTGGTTTTGCGCTTAAACACGGCCGTGGGAGCGATCAGGTTAACGGTGGCTTCCCATAAACCTCCGAAATGAGGAGCGAAACAAATTTTCTTAAATTTTCCCCCTTTCCGCGGGATTTCAGGGATTTGAATACTGCGGCAATTACGAATTTGGGTAGGGCCAAATAGTGTGGATATTATAGATCTCAATGTTGATATACAGTAGTTTCAATAGACCTCAATTGCAAGCTAGATCAGGTTCTTCCAGCTCCCTTTTCCTTCCACCTTCTGAATCTTAGGCCTTCACCGCCTAGAAATGAGGGTAATAATGGGTTTTTCGGATCATTTATGCCATCTTGCTACGTTCTTTACCACCTAGATGAACTATTGTTTCGCTTCATTGGAAAAGCGAAATAAAGGTTATAAAACTAAAACCTTCCAAGCAATCAACAGACTTTTTACAAACAGTTTTTCATTCCGGTGTATTTTTTGAAAATAATTTCTTGGAATATCATTATAATATTATAATTTGCCCGGAACTTTGATTGACCGAAGAAAATACGGAAGATCGGGGCTGTAAATGACCATGGAGACACATTTCAGAGCTTCAGCTGAGGGGAACTGCATACTGTGTGAAGGCGCTGGCCCGTGTTCCTTAGCGCAGCAGCGTTTCATAGCTAAAAGGCTAAAGAATCTATACCCAAATCAAGAAGCTCGATAAGTTGTAGAAACTTTTTTCGAGTTTGGTATGGAATTATGGTTTGGTGGGAGGTTTATGTTTGGAATTATGCTGCGGTCATCACCACAGGACCAGAAGGGCATTTTTAGGTGGGATCTGATTGACCTGGGCTTTTCAAAACAACCAAAAAGTAACCATCTAGGTTCACATTACAGAGGAAGTGTCAGATTAGAGACGACCCAAGGAAAGATGAAGGAAGTAATGATGCCAAAACAGATACCCGTGATGATACAGGCAGCACCAAACATGCTAGCGGTGGAGACATACTGAGGAGATGACACAGTCCTGAAAAAGAAATATAGAAAATAAATGGTGCATTAGTACAATATTATTGTGCAACAGTATCTCCACAACTTTTTCAGGTACTTTTCCGTTATAACCCCCCCCCCCCCCCCCCCAGTCAATTTGTCTTCAACACGCCCGCCCGATGTTTCTAGGGATTCCTTCTTAATTAGATTACATATTTACGTAGAGGTGACAATTTCAAGTAGAAATTATATTATTAAAAAAAGAAGGAAAACAAGAATTAGCGTGTTTTCAGAAGTTGCCGATGTAGGTGAGGATTTGTTGAAACAAATTGGCGTGGTTGTGGTTTGATTGCCTCCACATGAATTCGCACAAGTAGAATGCACATGAATTCGCACAAATAGATCAGAATGCTATGTATAGGTTGGTGGTCTGGATGCTCGCAAGCTCGCATCTCAAAATTACATAACATCAAGTAGTCAATCCCTTAGTAAAAATACAGATTAGTTGGACATGTAGGTCAGAATGATGTGTATACTTTGGCGGTCTGGATGCTCGCAAGCTCGCATCTCAAAAATACATAACATACTCGTAATCTAAGTAAGAAGTAATGCCTAGAAACTTCAGGCGGGTGTGTTGAAGACAAATTGACTGGGGGGTTAACGGAAAAGTACCCCTTTTCATTCTACACACGTAACTATTTATCCTAAAAGATTCTTGAAGTTGCAGTCAAGCTTTTGAACCTCTTTTCGTGGTCTCAATTTAATTTTGTTTGTCCTAAAAGTTGATCGTTATGTTCTCGTTGATAATAGGTAATAATTATTATAATTTATACTTATGTACCATTGAACTTCGTAATAGATAACTACTCTTTGTTAACACCGATTTCATTCATTGCCTTAATTGCATAATTACCCTGTAATGTGTATATTTAGAGCTGGTGTGAACATAGTAGAAATCGCCATATAAACTACGTATTATTCCAATTGAATCGTCACGTATAGATGGACTAGTGAAGCCCTGGTATGTGTTTTCTTTTAGCGAATTTTCGTAAAAAATGAAGCTATTGCAATGGCTCGGAAAAATAAAAATAAAAAAATTTGAAAATTTTCTTCATTGAAATTTGTTTTGAGGCATTCTGAAACAATTCCTGAAGTTTACGCTTTTCCAAATGTATGAACGTATACAAAATATATATTTGTGATTGAAGTCGAAAAATTTGTTGCCCTCCAAAATCAAAATTTCCGCTTGTTTTTTGTGTTTCAGAGTTCGCCGATCAATTTTGGTTCCGTGACTGTCTATCTGTCTGCAGTAAATCCTTGTCACGCCCAAAACTATACTAAGTTTCATTCGGATTCCGATGAAATTTTCAGGGATATTGCGGGTTAGCTCCTAGACGATCCCCTATAATTTTCAATGCCGCCGAATCAACAGTAGCGAGTGCGCATCGCAAACGTAAATCATATAACGTCGATTTCTCATAATCTGTTCTTCCGATTTCGTTCAAACTCGTTAGGTAATTGGGTATATGTTTTAGAAAAATGCCCTATAAATTATATCGTGAGTGGTGGAGTGATAACCATTGCGCATGCGCAAAACGGATATCGATTGACACAAACAAAACTCCGAGTCTAATGGAACGATTTTGATGAAATTTTCAGGTATTGTGCAGAATAGCTTCTTGACGGTCCTCTATAACTTTCACTGCCGTCACATAAATAATAGTCTGTGCGCATGCGCAAAAGTTAATTTAGTATAAGTATAACGTCAATTTCTTAACATTTATTGGTCCGATTTCGTTCAAATTCGGGGAGTACATGGGGAAATTTTCAAGGATTGTGCGGTTTGGCTCTTAGACGTTCCCCCATAAATTTCATTGCCATTGGATTAATAGTAGTCTGTGCACATGCGTATACATTAATTTCTTATAACGTCAACTTATCAATCATTTCGACTCGTACTTAGTTCTTCAACTGATTCTATTCCATGACAATGTGTGAGGAAGCTATGCTGCCCACCCTACTTGGCAGACGTTTTTAACGAGTTTCACGCAGTCATTGCGTGTTGGGGAATGGGAGTGAGGGTGGCGGCAGGGTCAAAACATTTCACTCCCTCACCAAGTAACCATCTGAATTCGAATAATTTAAAATCTCACTAGGGCTGATACACAGGAAATGCGGTTTCTCCCAGCACCATTCGCTGGAGTTGTTTAGCTGGAATAAATTCAGTGGCTACCGATATCAAGGGATATTTTATTGCGAAAAAATGGTTGTCGTTCACGGGAATAGAAAATGGTACCTAATAACCTCTGATTAACTAAAACACGTTTGCCAGAATTCGTAGCTGCAGATGACAATCAAATGCTATTGGGAGGATTTCTTTCTTTTGGAAAGTTTGATTTTTTGGCGCAAGAACGGAATTTGTATCTCAATCTTAAGGAGAGTTTGTCTGGAATGACATATATATATATATATATATATATGAAAAATCGTTAAACTCTAGGATTCGTTTCAGAATGCCTCAAAACGGATTTCGTAGAAGTCATTTTTCAAAAATTTCGATTTTATAATTTTCCCGAGCCATCGCAATAGCTTCATTTTCTAAGAAAATTAGCTAAAAATGTCGTACGTTGGGCGGAGACACTAGTTCTATGAAATGAATGACGTGAAGCGGTGCAGGGAACGTGACGGGACAGCCGGCAGGAGGGGTTCTTGCCTCCCCCGAGTCCCCTGCCAATATCTTCTACACCGCCCACCCGTAACCTTCTGGACAACAATTGATGGAGTTTTAGTGGTCCAATTTTAAATTTTGAAAAAACCATCGTGATCAGTACGCACTCCTCCAGAACTTGACTAATCGGGGTTTTTCAAAAAATGGGCCAAGTTTGATCCCCAGTAAACCAAATGTACAAATTTTGGAATTTTGATCATCGGAACCCATTCGCGGAAATTCTGAGCTGTTCCTGAATCCAATGCAATTTACAGATTGAAAATCGATCAATTGTTAACGGAATGAGAGCGAAAATTAATTTGCCCTCGATTGTGCTACCATCTACCGAATATTCATACAAGTTTTTTTGGGCTATTTCCCCTTAAACAGAATATTAGTTCCATATGCGCGAAGAGCAACTAACACATGACGACACCCAAACTACACATTCACATTCATTTCAATAACATTTAGTTATCTATTTCAATAATATTTAGCATTTTCATGATGATCTCTCGATTCCCTAATTTTATTTAATGTTCTGCATGTGCTAATCGCATTCCAAGAATTAATAACTCGGGGTTTTCCTTTGTGGAAAGATTCATTCGAGATTCGTACTACAAAATAAGGAACTACAATCCATTGGAACTTACGTAACAGTAATAACGTAACAATAATTACGGACATAATCTTTGAACTTCACAATATATATATATATATATATATATATATATATATATATATATATATATATATATATATATATATATATATATATATATATATATATATATATATATATCATCATCATCATGATATATATTGTACAATGATAAGAGTAAATTTTGTACATACCCCGGGCAATACATCATGGCAACTGAGGAATAATAACCCGATGACAGTCCTAGGGCCACACCAATTGAGAAGTATGCCCAATCATACGGTATCAATACTTGCAAAACGCGTTTGACACCTTTAGGCTGGTAGTTGCATAACAGGAACAATGGGATGAATATTACTCGCAGAACTACAGGGATCCACAACCACCTTCGTCCTGGCTGTAACACAAAACAATTTTTCAGCAGTACTTCATAAAATATATTCTTATTCTCTGGAATTTCAGGATGGGTTGTTTGAAAACTAAGAGTAAAAGAGAACTGAAAACGTTTTCAAGTGCTCAAAATGTGCGCAGCTATGGGCAAATTGAGCGCAAAAGGCTCTTTGCGCTCAGCCATAAAAGGGCCACAACAATATACTCACTCGGCAATCGAAACTGAAGCTGGAGCCTAGGTACCTACACAGCCACTGGCTGCCACAATGTGGGGAAAACGAGAAAAAAATTATATTATCCCAAAGTGGAATTTTTTTAAATTTGCTATTTGTTTCTTATAGTAAATCAGTTGTAGAACCCAAAAATAACAGCCGTTTATTGCATAAAATTAAGGGATTCAGAAGTATTTTGAAGAGAAAACGCTCAATTCTGGCGGTTATTTTTAGTCTGATAAACTTTCAGTTATATTCGGCGAAGTTGGCCGGTTATTTTTGGTTGTTAGTACACAGTATGAGGTTTAACCTTCAGCAAAGAACGTGTCCAAAACCGACCGAATTCGGCTTCTAGAGCTATTTGAAGTGGGAAGGTTACAGATAAAAAAACATTCAATCACGACCACCTTGGGAGTTTTCTCTGACTGGCCGCATGTATCAACACAACTGCGTTTACTTCGATCTCCGAATCCTTATTTCAAAGGACAACAATAGAGTGTCATATCATGCCAGTGGTTACACAAGTTACACAAGGAGTTACACAAGTAATCTAGCAGTGCAATGTTGGGTCTCACTTGGATAGGTCATTTAGTTTTGGCTGAGTTGATTTTTGAAGGAAAAGAACGTTTTGGAGTGTATTTGGAGAAGAAGTTTCCGCATCTAACTGAAAATGAGCTTCACTCCATTAAGAGAAAATGCCAGAAGAAATTTTTGCCACACTTCAATTCTCGAAATTTGGTGTATTTCACAAAAATATATTCTTCGGCATAAGTACAATGACTGGTTGGGAGGCGTTTCCCAAGTGGAAGTGTCATGGCGGTGCTCTTGCTGATGGTGTAAGTGCGGAAGAACCTTCTACCAGGCGAAGAGGAAGGCCAGTCAGTGAAGGAGTTTCAAAAATGCTGTGATCGCAGTAAGCACAGCAAAGTTCGCCAACTTCGGGACTCAGTCCCTCAACGGCTGATAGATGCTGCCACATCATCTTCATTCGCCAAAGTAACCGACCTTAACTTTTGACTCTGAATTTTGTACTAGCATTAATGATTGAAGCAAAACTCAGCAGAGACCAGTAGACTCTGCAGAAAGCCACTAAAAATATCGGTCACAATATCTTCCCCTCATATACAAGAAGGTGGCTGAAGCGAAAAAAAAAAAATGCTACCCTGAAAACATTACTGCTAATGAAACGTCTGCTCGTGTTCTGCTCCAAGATCTATAAGGTCATAGGTGTGCGAGGATTTTATAAAGTGAAACAACACTAAAATCTGTGTTTGAGGACCATAAACTTGAATTGCACACCAAATCCGGAAAATGGCCATTTATTTCCACTGTGCGCCGGTCTGCCTCTTTGAGAAAACTCTCTTCTGCAACCCGGCATGGCAGATGGCTAAGTAGGTACATGACGAAATCGCGAGCTGCGAACTGCAGACTGTCAGGGAAATTCCATCATGTGGAACATGGGGTTGACATGACTTTCCCCTTGTTGATACCTTGCATCACCCCTTTCGGCTCCACAATTCATTCCCCACACTACTGAACTGTTGTTTTTGCTCCTAGAGGCTTACAATCTTTGCGTTACTCCGTGCTCTGTTTACGAAGTGAAAACTACAAATTAATGAGAAATTAGTCTGTATTTGTTCCGAAACTAAAGAGAAGTTCGATTTAGGATTGAAAATCGGCGTTTCATATAAAAAAATAGAGAAGTTGATTAGACGAAAACTGGAAATTACTGCGACATTCAACTACAACCCTACGGGGCTTCAGTTTCATTTGGGCTGGCATCTTTATACATATGCTCGCTCAAGACAAGTGTTAGCCCCATTTAGTTAAAGTCGAACGTTATTTTCAAATTACAATAAGTGAAGAATCCATAATGTTCACCCAACTTGGCAAACTCTTATTATTGATAATATAGTAATTTTATACGTACTTTAGTATAGTAATGCATTGCTTACCCATGAACCGAGCGCAGGAAGTATGCTGCCAATCATAGTAGCAACGTTGAATGTGAGGAAGCACATGACGTCAATGTAGTACTTATCGTCAACGATGAAATTGGGGTCAACCTTATGCACCGCTGTAATAATGTATAATGTTAATAAAACTGGCTGGAATATATACTATCTGAAATGCGTACCTATTGTCGTGTGCAACAGTCTGACAAAACAACAACAGAAAATTATTTAAAAAACTAAATTTCCTGACAGCAACATTACCAAAAAGATTTTGGTTTATTATTTTCAATAATGAACCTTTGTAATCGACCAAGAAAAAAATTGTTCAACACCCCCTGAAAATTTTTTGGTTTACGTTTCAAGATGCGTAGAACCAAAAAATCGAAAAACAAAATCCGTCCATCTGCCGCCCGCCATCTGCTGTCCGCAGCTTTTCTCCGAATATACTAGACCAAACAATAAGAAACTTGTGTTAAAAATCACATTTGGGGTTAAGATGGTCCTAGAAGTTCGGCACCAATTTCTATCAACCCTAAAAGGTTGTATTAAAAGGCTAAACATTTAAAAAAATCGAGATCTCGAAAACTTTCAAAGTAACAGTTATAATTTTTTGTATGCCAATGATGAATTTGATCCCAAAGAATCATTTTTAATCACTCACAACGCTGTACGGTGAATAGTTCGCTTTCCCCAAGGGCTGGAACATTGGGGAAAAAAATAAACCTTCGAATTTCTAAGCACAAGAAGATAGAGAAATCACGCGCTGCTTGTCGATCAGGCTCGAAATTCCATCAAAAATCGCTAGATAGTGATACTGGAATACATAAAAATTGCCTTGTAAATATCAGCTGATAGGTATAATGCCAATGATGGAATTATCAGGTGATATAGTTCCAATGGAATTTATTATAACGTTGCGAAATCGAGTTTATTAACTATTGTCCGTGCTATGCACCTACTAGAGAAGTATTGGTTCCTACTTAAATGCTAAATTTGACCTAACGACGGCTTTGATGGATGCGATGACAACTAATGGCCTTAACGATTCATGGTCTTTTCTCTACGCTCTTTTTTAGTGGCGAACATAAAAAGTATCTCTTGGAATATTGAATCGAATGCCTGTTTGGGGCTACATCCTTGTGAGTGCCCATTCATTGAGCACGTCACGTCAACTAGGTACTTGGGAGTAATCATCGACCAATGTTTATCGTAGGAGAATCATGAACAAAAAATCAGACAAATAGAACCAATTTGTCAAGGAGTAAGAAATATTTTGTCGCCTGATAACCTAAAAATTGTCTATTATGCGCTAGTTCAGACCTTCATTTCTTATGGCATAGTGACATGGGGTTACACCCACACTAGAAACCTTGAACCGTTATACATTACTCGAAAGAGTACCTATAATAAAGATATTATTAAGAAAAGAGAAACGTTATTCAACCGAGGTCTTTCCAATTGGATATGTTTCGAGAATTCCAAGTGCTCAATGCTCAAAAAATCTGTCATAAGATTTCGCTAAGTCTTTAAAGATCTTGTGAATGCTAGATTGGAGTTGACGGATAATGCTACTCGTACCATGGGGAAGCATACTTTGAGGTTCCCTTTTAGATTCACAATGGCGGGACAAAGATCCTATATCAGGCAGTGCAACTGTTCAGCTCCCTCCCTCACTTCATTAGAATGAGTACAAACTTCAATAGTTTCAAAAATCACATTGAAGTTAAGTTACCGAAAGATCAAACAACAAATCAAGTTAAACGTTAAAATTAATTATAGTGGGCTTTAGTGAGCTCTAAAATTCAACCAAGAATTTATAATCAGTAAGGTTCTGTAGACTTAATAATAATTTCTGAGTTATGAATAACTTTTGAATTGTCTTCCATTATTTTTCTGATTGTTTTTTTTTGTTGAGGTGAAGTATTTTTGTGTTTATATATATGTTTGTCATTTCCGACTGAACATAGAGCAACCCTTCCCCTGCAAGAGGATGTCCTCAGAAGGGGTTGTATGCAATAAGAATTTTATATTGTCTCATTGTATTATTTTACGTTCAATAAATGCAAAATTGAAAAAAAAAAAAATAATAATAATAATAATCAAGGGCATCACATTCCTAGGCTTCTGTGCTTGGGGCCTAAAATAACCCTTCTGTGTTATGTTTCTCATTACATCTACATCTTCTACTATCGAATGGATCGACAATGAAGACTTTGAAAATGAAACCAACCTGAATCGACTGCCGGGAACACGGCGAGCGTGACGAAAAATGTAAAAAAAATGTTGAAGCATTGGCCAGAACACTCTTTGAAGATTTTCCAGTAGGGCGGTTTTTGTGAACTATTCGAACTATCCTTTACTTTCTTCTGGATTTCTTTCTGACTCATAAGCTCATGATATTTGTAGAATCTCTGAAACAATAATTAGAATAAATCCAAGTTCGGATATCAACGTTACGACAATGAGAGGTGATGGAAATGTAGTGGTTCGTCTCTCAAAGGGGAGAGGCGACTAACCTGCTACACCCAGAGGATATCCTCTATTTTCAGCACTAGCACTCTCCTAGAGTGTATAGCGCTGTAAGCCTATCAGTCTCACAACCTTCCATCTGATTTCCTTACACCAATCTTGTACTTTTCCAGTGGCTCTTCAATTTGTTTGCTTTTACCAATCTACATACTTCTTGTATTCCATGTTGCAATAACCAAATCTTTTTTCCTTTTGTGCTTCCGTAATCATTAATGGGGATTCAGGTAAACGATTTATTAGACCTCTGTACCCTAGCTTGGCTGCACTCCTAGGGCCTCCAAGCAGACACCCCCCCCCCCCCCCCAATACAACTTCAGCGATTCAGGTGTAATATATCACACCCAATTCCTGGGACAGCTTCTCATTAAGAAACCCAGGTTGCTGCAAGGGTTCACCTATTAGTCGCCTCTCACAACACGCAGAGGATACGACAGAATAGAATATGTTTTATTTGTAATCAGCCAACAGGCTATACAAAAGTCAGGCAAACAATATATAAATATAATCAAGGGTTAAATAAAAACATTTCATTAGGTACATTACTATTACAAAGGTTACTAAACGAACAAATAAAAGAGTCAAAGTTAAAAGGTGCAATATTTATGAGGTGGGACACACGGTAGGTACCCTGAAACCCCCCCAGTCCCATTTCCCTCCAATTTACGGGGGTACTGTTCCAAAACTTGATGCACCACCAGTGGGACGAATTTCGGGCGGAGCTGAGTCAAAGGAACGGGGTCTCCATATTGTTGGCCTGTCTGGTGCGTTTCGATCGAGAGGTAGGGAAGTCTGCGATGTGCCTGAATGTGTAGAGTAGACAGTCCATTATGAAGACAGCAGGTATGGTGAGAATCTGGAGTCTCATGAAAGCCACCCGTCAGTCAGCCCTGTAGGGGAAACCAGCCACAACCCTCACAGTTCTCCTTTGACAGGCGAAAATGATCCTGGCCGACGGGGCATGGCCCCATGCCAAAATCGAGTACGTGGCTCGACTCTGGAAAGTAGCGTGGTAGGCCGTCAGGACCGCACTTTGAGTGAGTTATTTGGAAAAGATGAGTTGTTGTTGTTCACAATGGGGCTTCCAACTGAGCGTAGGGTCAACGGACACTCCGACAGGGGAGTTCTAGGCCACATTCCTGCAGGGCTGTCTCTGTCAGCCTATATCAGTTTCTTTCGGAGGTTCTCCTCAGAGATCCACTGTAATTGCAGTCGAGCATACGTTTTTCTATGATGTACGATTAATGTCTTATCAATGACATTCGTCAATCAACTGACCATTTCAAGCACTAAAATTGTTTATCTCCTTAATTTTTGTTCGATTACGTATCAAGATCTGTACAAATAAAAGTTTACATTTTACATTGTACATTATTCAGAGCTTTCCCCCGAAACTTGACAACCATATTGCATTACAATTGTGAGGTACCACCACAACCTGTGTGTATTTTGGATGCAAATCATAATTGATCGTTCTTAGAACCTGATAAAAAGGTTTTCACTGGTTTCCTCAAATATCCTTTGGTTGTCATGAACAATTAATGGTCACCATAAATATTTTGTAGTTGTTAGCTGAAGTGTAATCTAATACTTTTGGGGGTGATGAAGTGGATGTTTGTTATTAATGTAAACACGCTAATGTAATCTTCAGTAATCTGTATTACCCAACCAATGTCGCCAAACGCCTCATCAGGGATTTGAAATTGTTTAGGATTGATGATGAATCACTGCGGTGAGATTGTGAAGCTATTATATGAGGAAATACTGGAGTTTTTTTTACTTATGATAATAATAATCTTCTCACTATAAAAAATGTAAATTTGAAAGGGGAAAACACATTATTTTGATAAATAATTGGAGCAAGACAGTTGCCGTGAGACCCTTGCAGCATTTTCCCTTCCCCTCATCCATTGGGCTTTCCACCCTCCCACAATTTCTTCCACCCAACACACACCCTTCCGTTAAAAAATAAGGGAAGGGGTCCTAGACCCAATCTATCCCCCCCCCCCCCCCCCCCCCTTATCTCTTCAATCAAGATCTCCTTAATATGCTGACCAGCCAGCTTGATGATGAGGGGACATGTTTCCAACAACAACCACCAGAGGAATGGTTGGCTCACTTGTGTAGAGCAATGATTGAATCTATAAGGTCAATGGTCTCTGTCGAAGTTGGAATGTCAGTGGTTGTTTGAAGACCAATCCATTTGGAACTGGTGTTCATCATATGGAGGAGTTATTCCCGTTGAAATGGATCTACATAATTGTTAGGAAGATGGTTCGAAGTCTTCTCTAATTTTTTCCAAGCATTTGACTTTAGATGGATCTGATTAAGCCATAGCTATTTAAAACCAACATTTACTGCACCTCGAATTAAACAAATATTTCTTATTGTTTGTTAAACGTTATGAACTTCGTTTAGAGTTGAGCATTTAACCTTGAACAAGGCTTTATTCAATTATGTAACTGTCGTAAGAATTGTTACAGAATGAAAATTGGAAACAATAAGATGGTAACAAACAATATAAATAACAAAATAAAAAACAATATATAGCATGGTAACATACATTGGCAACAAAGTTGCTACCACAAGCAAGTGAATTTTAAAGTAGTAATATCTTCTTACAGCGAACTATATATTTCAGAAAGTCTAAAAACTTACATTAAGTGGTAGGGCAAAGTAAGTGTCAAAACAGAGAGATAGGACGAAAAGTGCTGTTATAAAGTAGTAAATGGCAGCAGTTCGGGGATTCGGAGCAATCCATAATGACCCAATGCTGATCAGGGATGAGAACGTACCACTTATGTTCTAAAAAAAAGAAATAAATGAAAATAAGTAAGGAAAACTTACAGTGCTGTTGAATATATTGTTGTTCAAGAGTGTAACAATTCAGAGTCACGTAAAACACACACAATATAATAAGATATAAATGGTACCACAACGAAAAGGGTAACCACACTAAACTTACAGCACCAAGAATAATTGCGCCAGTATAGACTGGAGGCAGCTTGGCAGCCATTCCGTACACTGTATTCTGAAAGATACCATTGGCCACTGAAACAATAATCTCATTAGTATAAAGCTTCTTGAAAAGAAGATTGATTGGGGCTCTCCTGCCCTATTTATACAGAAAGGGAGAGTTGCCCTATTTATACTCCTAAGGAGAGTTATTGCCTGGAATGACACAAACGCACGACGCACGCACATGCGCACAGACACATACACACAGGCACACATATATACAAAAACGCTGCGAATTATTACACAAAGGTTTATTATTTCTGTAATAGATAGCCCTTCTACGCAGATCGTTGGATCATTGGTCTTCAATTATTATTAAGCCCCATATATTTATAGTAAGTGATCAAAACTTGGTGCATCGTGCCTACCAAAAGGGTTCACACCTTTACAGCTCAGGACCCCACAATTTTACGGTTTATAGTAGGTGAATGTTGAAATTTTTTCTAAATGTCAAAACAACAAAACAAAAGATCAGAAAACACCCAATCAATTCAATCGTCTGTTTTGTGTCCCAGAGAGTCACCATATCTAATTTCAACTTCCTAGGATGGAGAGAATGTAGCTCACTCAGATGATTAGGAATGAGCCAGTCATTTCAATCGTCTCTTAACGTCCCAGGGAGTCTCCCTATCAAATCTTAACTTCCTAGGATGAACAGGAGAGATTTTGGCTGACTCAGCTGATTAGGAACGACCTAATAATTAATCGCAATCGTCTAATACCTACTGCTTACAAGTACCTACTACTCAATAGCATACCTACCATGTACCTAGTGCCTTCTTTTCACATTATTAGTTTATTTTGGTTACTTAGCAATATTAATTTATAACTTAGCGTAATAAGTCAGCTTTCCTTGACACTACAATGGCTTACGTATCATGAGATGTTGTGATAAAATAAGAGCATTCCAAAAAGTGGCGAATGATTTTCCTGCTATGAAAACTAAGGGAGTAAAATTTCGCTAGTAACGCATTGGTTAGACGTGAAAATTAATACAAATAGAAAAACCGAAGTATGATAAATATGAGAAAAAAAAAAAAAAAAAAAACGTTTTTGGCACATAGCATTGATGTGTGTGAAGCGATCGGGCTGGCTAGATTCTAGGACCAAATAGACCCCAAATGGAGTCCATGTGGAAAAGGGTGGATTTTTTTTTTATCAAGTTAAAGGTCTCTTATGACCTGAACGGATGACGGACATTATAGTTTTGGAATCTTCGCACATTGAAACGTAAAATGACAAAGTTTGAGAGAAAATACTTTTTTTCCCCTGTACAATTACAAAGGCTTATTATTGGAAATAATAACCCAAAATGCGCAAACCTCAAGAGAACGCCTCAAAACGGATTTCCATGAAATATATATATATATATATATATATATATATATATATATATATATATATATATATATATATATTGTAGGGAGGTTGAGTTTTGTTGTTGCTTAGATGTTGTTATTTGGTTAGAAGTTGTTGATTGTTGACAAATAAAATTCAGTTCTCATGATAACTTGTTTCCGAAACGGTTGTTTTTGATCTTAAAATAGTAAAACTCAACATTTGGTGTCAGAAGTGGCGGAAAATGGACTTGCGTAGCGGATTTCGGACGGGAGTCGATGGTGGGGACTTGTCGGGGGATAGTGAGCCTCGCCAGCGCGAGGACGGTCAAGAAGTTGGTGACCAAGGTGCTCCTATTTCATATGGTGCAGACCAGTCAAACTCACCTCAAGCGGAAATAGGTGAGTTAAAGGAGCAGGTTGGTTTACTGGCTGAACTTGTCACAAGGCAGGCGGCAGGACTAGCGGACTTAACGGCCCATTTGAGACAGGGACGGATGCCACAGGACCTTGAGCCAAGACGAGCCCAGCCAGCAAAGGTGAAGCCACGTCCATACGATGGCTCTGGGTTATTTGAGGACTTTGTGTTCCAGTTTGAACATGTTAGCGGCACAAATGGTTGGGAGGAGGCAGACAAGGCGTCTCAATTAGTAGCCTCACTTTCTGGCCCTGCCCTAACGACTGTCATGTTGATGCAAGAGAAATCCCCCACTTACGATGGCATGATGGCAGCTTTACGTCAAAGGTTTGGGGGTGCTGATCAACAGAACCTCTTCATGTGTCAACTTCTTGCCAGGCGTCAAGGAACACAAGACAGTCTGTCTACATTTGCAGATGACGTTCAGGTGCTGGCTCATCGAGCCCTCCCCATGGGACCTCGGGCAGCATGTGATGCGTTGGCTCTCCAACAATTTTACAATGGGTTGGCCAATGACCACCTGAAAGAGTTAGTACTCTGCCGAGCAGCCACCACACTACAGGAGGCTTTGAGTTTTGCTTTACAAGCAGAGGCCAACATGGTGCGGGCGGGCACCTTACGACCGCCGTCCCGGGTGCGACAGGTGGATGCAGAAGAAGGGGAGTCTCGGATCAATAGGGCCACAAGAGGAAGAGGGAGGCCTATGGGGAATGATGGTCCACCACAGTGTTGGGTATGTCAGGAGTTTGGACACATAAGTTGGTATTGCCCAAGAAAGCTGAGAACAACACCTCAACAGCAAAGGCCGGGAAACGAGAATGCACACGCCTAGGGGGACATAGGTTTGTGCCTTCAGAATCGAAGTCCCAGCTAGTACTTGGGATGGTTGGAAGTACCCTTCGAGCACAGGGGGCTATTGATGGAAAACAGTGTGCCATCGTTGTGGATACAGGAGCTGCACTCACCATCGTACAAACTTCTATGGTTGAAAGTCCCGCATGGGCAAGAGGTCATGGTGAGCCGAGACTGCAAAGTGCGACGGGGGAGCCGATAGAAGTCGATGGAGTAGTTACAGTAAGGATAACATTGGGAAAATCTACATACCGGCAGCCTGTTGTCATTGCTAAGATCGCTGAAGAATGTTTGTTAGGGATGGACTTTCTACGTCGACATAAGTGCATTGTCAATGTGGGCAGAGGCACCATGCATCTGGGAAGAGACAAAATAATCTTGCAGGAGAACAAGGGCTCTGAGAAGATTTCGGAATCCGTCATGCAGGTGGCTCTCAGAGAAGATCTGGAACATCTATGGGAAAGGTCAACGAAGAATGTTACTCCTGAAGAGGCTCTAACTGTTAGAAAACTCTTGAATGAATATCAGGACGTGTTTGCTAAAGAGGACATGCCCTACGGAGCAGCTAAGGTGGATCCCCATTCTATAAATGTTGGGTCAGCACAACCAATTCGGCAACCCCCAAGGCGTTTACCCCCCATCAAAAGACCAATTGTTGACAAGTTGGTAGACGAGATGGTTCAACAAGGAGTTGTCGAGCCATCAGCCAGTGCATGGGCTAGTCCGATTGTGTTGGTAGAGAAGAAAGATGGTTCTACGAGGTTTTGCATAGATTACAGACGCCTGAACGCTGTAACCAAAAAAGATGCCCATCCCCTACCAAAAACAGATGAGCTACTGCGAGGACTAGAAGGCTGTACATGGTTCTCTACATTGGATTTCAAGAGCGGATATTGGCAAATTCCCATGGCTACAGTTGATAGGGAAAAGACTGCATTTTGTACCCCGTCAGGCTTATGGCAATTCAAGGTGATGCCATTTGGGCTCAGCAATGCCCCGGCAACTTTCCAGCGGGCGATGCGGAAGGTCTTGAAAGACGCAGTGAGTGCTGGATTTGCCATGGTATACATTGACGATGTACTGGTTCACAGCACTAGTTCCCACCAGCATCTGGAGCACCTTCATCAGGTCCTACAAGTTTTGAGACAGAGCAATTTGAAGCTGAACACTAAGAAGTGTACACTGTTCACATCAACAGCTTCTTACCTGGGACATCGAGTCACACGAGAGGGCTTGAAACCTGATCCAGCCAAGGTGCAGACCATTCTGGAATGGCCAACTCCTCAGACATGCAAGGAGGTACGATCGTTTGTTGGTTTATGTAGTTATTATCGTGAGTTCATATCTCATTTCGCCGAAATTATGAAGCCGTTGTATCAGGTACAGGAAGGGGAGCAGTTGAATTGGACAGAGAATAGTCATCAGGCTTTTGAAAAGATGATGACAGCCTTGAGCACTGCACCTGTACTGGCTCATGTGAGGGAAAATGACCCATTCATTATCGATGCAGATGCCAGTGACATAGCAATGGGTGCAACTCTTTCACAGCGTCAGGATGGCAAAGAGCGAGTATTAGCCTACTTCAGTAGATGTTTGTCAAAACCTGAGAGAAATTACTGTGTCACCCGGAAAGAACTATTGGCCATAGTGAAGGCAGTGAATTATTTTCAGAACTTTGGAATTGCAAACAGCCAACCCCTGATCATTCGAACAGACCATGCCTCCTTAAAGTGGTTAATGAACTTCAAGAATCCTGATGGTCAGATGGCCAGGTGGTTGGAACAGCTTGCTCCAGTTGCTCCGACTATAGTGCACAGACCTGGAAAAGATCATGGTAATGCGGATGCTCTATCACGGAGGCCTTGTGCTCAGATGGAGTGCCGATACTGTGACAAAAGGGAAGAAAGGGAACGGAAGTCAGAGGTGGAGAGGCAGAACATTAACAGGTGCACAGTGCAGAGTTTGCTGGTGGGAGATGATTGGAGAAAGGCTCAAAGGGAGGATAAGGTCCTAAAGGAGGTCATTAAGTGGTTAGAACAGAAAGAGCGACCCAGGGAAGCAGAGATCAAGGAATGTAGTGCGGACATCAAGGCATATTGGAGCATGTTTCAAGCCTTGGAATTACAAGATGGCTGTGCGTATCGTAGATGGGAAAGCTCAGATGGAAAGGAACACAGAAAAATGCTCTTGGTGCCAGAAATATGGAAAAAGAAGCTTTGGGAACAGTGCCACAGTCTAGGGCATTGGTCAGAGCGTCGAACGGGAAACGTCTTGCGCATGTCCTATTATTGGTTGACTATGCACCGGGATGTGAAGGACTGGTGTAGGTGGTGTATCATCTGCCGAGAGTACTCAAATCCACGGCGAAAGGGACCACTGAAACCTCAGGTGACAGGAGCACCCTTCGAAAGGGTAGGCATTGACTGGATGGGACCGTATCCGTTAACCAAGAATGGCAATCGGTATATCCTGACATTGCAGGATTATTTCACAAAGTGGCCAGAGGCCATTCCTCTTCCAGATGTGAAGGCTGAGACCATTGCCCGAGAACTAGTGGGTCATGTTGTAAGTCGGTTTGGGGTACCTCATGAGCTTCACTCAGACCAAGGGAGAGCTTTCGAGAGTGAGGTGTTTCAAGAGCTGTTGAAATTGCTTGGAGTGCACAAAACCCGCGCAACTCCACTTCACCCTCAAAGCGACGGTTTAGTAGAAAGGTTTAATCGGACCCTACAGACATTGCTCGCTAAAATGGTAGACGATCGCCAGCGGGATTGGGACGAACAACTACCTGTCGCTCTTTTGGCTTACAGAGCCACAGCACACTCTACGACTGGACGCTCCCCGGCATTTATGACTCTAGGCCGAGAGTTAAGATTACCGGTGCACATGCTGTATGGCAGTCAACCTGAAGAGCTGCCAATGCCAACTTATGTGGAAGACCTACGACAACGGCTAGTTGATGCACATGAGGCTAGCAGACAGAAACTGCTACAGGCGGCCAATGAAATGAAGGATCGGTACAAGCTCAACGTGCAGCAGGAGAAGTTTGAACCAGGGGCCCTTGTGTGGCTGTATAATCCTCATCGGAGAAAGGGTCTGAACCCTAAACTGCAAAGAAGCTGGGAGGGACCGTGCCAAATATTGAAGGCCTTGAATGATGTGGTCTACAGACTAAAAACCAAGAAGGGAAGGTTACGAGTTGTTCATGTGGACAGGTTAGCCTCTTATAAAACAGAGAAGGGGGCAGTGTAGGGAGGTTGAGTTTTGTTGTTGCTTAGATGTTGTTATTTGGTTAGAAGTTGTTGATTGTTGACAAATAAAATTCAGTTCTCATGATAACTTGTTTCCGAAACGGTTGTTTTTGATCTTAAAATAGTAAAACTCAACAATATATATATATATATATATATATATATATATATATATATATACTTTGGCACAGATGTGCGGAGGAGAATAGAACATATATAAAGATAAATAAAAAGGAAAAACTCACGTTATAATATTTCGGCTTTTGCCTTTATCAAATAGTAGAGTAGAAGTATAATATATAGTATGAAGTAAGAAGAATAGTATACATATGTATATATATATATATATATATATATATATATATATATATATATATATATATATATTTTTTTTTTAAATTTGAAATAGCTTAATTTGATTACGAAAATTCGTTGAACCTCGTGAATTATAAATTATATCTAGGGGCACTAAATAAAGGGTGTTCTATTAACAATTGTAGTGGCCTTCGCCAAGCGTCGGACAGAGCAGGTTTCAAAGGGATTTTTAAAATTTCGCGGGAAGGGCGTCTGGGGCGGTCGAGCCATCGGCCAACCGCTATTTCGCCCGGTCAAGTTAGCAGTGCTGTCCGCTGCACTCCTCTTGTTCTTCAGCTCTCGTGTCGCAAACAATAGTTTTTTAGTGCTTTTCACACCACATTCCGGTTTTTTCGACAAGTATAAGTCGGGAATGAACCACTCAGGATTCGTGTTTTGGTGACGTCTAGTGAAGTTATCAGTGCGATTTGATTTCTCATGATCGAAATGTTTCACGTTCATGGAGACGGGTCACCCCGGGATTCGGTTTTGTTTCCTAGTCAGGATGGCGAGGACGGTTCCCGCAAGGAATGTTTTTCATGAACCTCAGGCCAGGAAAGATGTTTTCTGTCGTATTCATCCGGACGTGAGTTTCATCTACCGCCTGGGCGGATGTGGGAAAACTTCTCTGGGACCTGGCCAGACATGGATTCGGGACAGATGGCGTTGGGCCGCCATTTTGTTGGGGCCCGCGACGACTTTCTGTCTGAGGACCCTCTAGGAGAATATTTTTCTCTCTTTGGAGAAGAGAATTACCCCCAGATCTCGACCCAGCAACCGATTTTATCAGCAGAATCAGAGAGTTTTATTGGTTTTGACCCCCCCAAGGAGAATTCGGATGCAAATTTGGATCAGGCCTTTCTCTCAGCAATGGGGACGAACCCTCAGATTATTCTCCGCCCCCAGCCTTTCATCCGAGCCTAGTGGTGCGCTGGGACCACTATTAGTGGCAGGGGTTGGATTCAATGGTGTTTACCACCTTCCGAACTGAATATCCCCCCCCCCCTCCACTGAATTTACAGGCAGTGGTTCCCCCTCACTGAACCCGGTGATTGTGTCTTGTGATTGTCTCACTGAACCCGGTTCCCTCAGGTGTCTTGATGGGAGATAAGGTCTTTTCTCAGATAAAGTGGCAGTTCACGATGGCCGGGTTAGCTCTAGGCCGGGGTATTTCCAATGTGTTGGAACAAGATGAGGAAAGTGATTTCGCCAGCGCATGTGGCTCAACGTGACACGGGGAAAGCCCCGTCAACACTCTTTTTTTTATGTGAATCGGGCCAGGAGGCGGGGGATTTATATGGTGTGCACACTGGCTTTGGAACAAATCACCCAAGATGTGCCACACTCTACCTTCCGTTTTGAAGATGGCTTGGGGATTAGGTACAAAGAGTATTTAACAAATGTGAAAACTTCTAGGGGACTGGTTCCACTGAGGAAACCACCCTGCTCCGGTGTTCCCACCCCTAGACCGGGTAAGCAGGGAAGCTTAAAGAGGAGGTTGCCGGAAACGGGGATGCCCTGGCTGCTCAGCAGGGGCAGACCGTTATGAAGGCCCGAACTGACCCGGAGCCAGCTAGAGACGCCAGTACCATACAAAAAAAAAAAAAAAAAAAAAAAAAAAAAAAAAAAAAAAAAAAAAAAAAAAAAAACCCCTTCCTAGGAGCAGTGAACCCCTCTGGCAAGGGTCCAGGACAGAACTCCCGCCTCCAATGAATTTAAACGATCATCAGCAACCACAGGTACACATTGACCTCCCTCTCGGGGGCCACTTATGATTTTTTATTGAATAATGGAATGCTATTAGTGATAAGTTAAATGTTTTTACCAGGTTGGAGGGGATTCAGATCCCGTTTACTTCTATCCCTACCCCTCAACCGAATTTCTGGCCACATTCACAGGATTCAAATTTCATTTATCAAGTGTCAGACCTACTGTCAGTTAATATCCGACCAGTTAAAAATGCCTTTGAAACCAGCTCTGTCCAACGCATGGCGAAGGCCAGTACAATTGTTAATAAAACATCTTCTAGTGCCCCTGACATGATTATGAACGAACTTCACTAGGAAGTTCGTTTATTCATCAATTATATATAAATTGATCATCAATGGGAGTACAAATTAGCCGTAGGTACTTACTGTTAATGACAACAACAATGGCCATTGTTGCGTAAAAGAAAAGTGCTGGCCAGGTATTTGATTCCGTCATAGCTAGCACTACAGTGACGATAAAGCACAGCATTTCGATTACAACGCTCCAAACTATTCTTGTAGTTAGTTTCCCACTACAAAGAAGCGAAACACGGGCATTCATTTCCAGATTAATTTAGTAAGGTACATAATAATTCGATTACTAAGGTATTCGTGTACTAGGTACTACTTTCTTATTGGAAATCACGACCAGCAGGATAATCTTGGAAAGTTTCAAGAGAACCTTAGGAGAAGACACTGAAATAATTGTTCTATTATAAAATCGAAGGTTTAGGTGGCTAAGTATATTTATAAATATTATATTTTAGTCTTAAGAAGAGTGACATTCAAAGTGACCCAAAAGTTTGGGGTTAAGGAAGAAGGAGGTAAGACAGTAAGTTGAGAGAAAGCTAAGAGCTTTGATGCGAAGCTAATTGGTCTTAACGCAATGGATTAGGCCCTAATATTACCAGTATCGTTTAAAAAAGAAGTACTTAAGTTGATTGAGAGGAAATAAATAACCATTCTGAGGAAAAACCATGAGCTCCAGAACCTTACCCAATTTGAACGAATATGTTAGCCCAGTTGAATAAAAGATTGGGTCCTTGCGCTGCAATCCCCAAGTACGATAAGAAACCCTGGCCATACCAGTTGTCCTCTTCGGCCAGTCCTGTATAATTCGCTGACAGTTTGTAGTCAACAAAATACTGAAAGAAAATGATGGAGTTCATGAAAGAATTAATAGGTATGTACAGTAGGTATCTACTTCATAAGTGCGAAATGTAAGATACGTGCCTAAACTAGGTTCACATGAAGTGGAACGAGCAGAACTAAATCAATCATCCAAATGAGCCATCAAGGCGACAGAAAGTCTGGAGAGCAGACTACTCTCTTAATCTATGTTCTAATTACACCTGTACAGTGGTGATTTTCATTTTGGGTTTGTTTACAAATGGGTATATTTTATTTATCTATATTTTATAAAGTACGGCCTAGAAATTCATATGTCTGAATGTCTTTAGATGATTATGTTCTATTTTATTCTTCTTTTGGAAGGGGATGGTGAGCGCCATCCTCAATGCCCACCTGCTCTCTCTTCTCTTGCAATATGTTGCGTCTTCTGAGATCCTTAGAAAAATTGCGTGTACAGATGCTATTTGCAATTTTATCGTGACAAACCTGCAAAATAACTGAACTAGGTTCGCCACATTTATTGACCAAAGTAGCTGTTAGCGGTCAACATCTGAAACATCTGAAGAGTCTCCGACAGTTTTATTTTCACACAGTTTATTTTCCGACAGGTTTGTTTTAGGCTCTTGCAGCTTCGTCTACAATAAATTGTTGACCAGCCAAAGGTTGAGTCGGAAGAACCATTGGCGTTGATAATGCAGATGTCATAGAAATACACTCTTTCTCTATCATATACACTGTGGACTTGGATGTCTGCAACCAAACCAGCTCTAAGTGCCTTCACACATCACTGGCTCAATCGTGACTCCTCCATACGCCTACTTGAATAGGTCAGCCAGCACATCCCCAATCTGATCATGGCCCCTTCTAAGGGGGAGAAGAACCTGGTCTATTTCAGTTCCCACAACTTTTCTCAGGCTTTTATTATAATGCCGCCAATGACCCTTCTGGTTGAGGTGCGGCTTCAATCATCAAATTTAAAAAAAAAATACGTACAATAAAATCAGGGTAATAAGTAGGCATATTTTGAATGGATATGCTATACTCAAAAAGGTAAATCCATTTCTATTTTATTTGTAAACCAAGCACATGGAAAAGAAGAAAGGCAATTTTTTTACTTCATGAGTTTAGGTTCATTGGGTGAACATTTTTTCACCGATTTTTCTGGTCTGATTTGCTGGTCAATCCGCTTTTACGTGTGTTCTGCTTATTCTGTGTCATGTAAATCTACCACCAATGTGTCATACACATAAAAGTACGTAGGTAAGTTGGAGTGTACTAAGTATATACGTTCAAGAATACTTTAATTTGCAGAGGAAAAACTTATGATGTAGAGATGAGAATTATGATTCAAGAACAATAAAACTTACACTATTAGCATTGATGAACATATTCCAAGGCATCAATGTCCCCATTCCATGAAGAAGGAGTATCATGTACACAATTTTCCACCTGCAATAACCAGTGATGATAATATTGAAAACAATTTATTTCATTAGGTAGAGCTTTGTTAATTACTGGCAGCAGAATCATCTTGTTGACTGTTCACGATTCCAAATATAGATGCGAGCCTAGCGGCAGCGAAATGAACTAAGTAGATCCTGACTCCGACTCTCGTGTCATAGAAAATCGTATCTGTAGCTAACATTCTTTGAGACTTCCTTCTCTGTTTTATTTCCATTCGTTTTTCTGTGATGAGGAAAGAGTCTAAGGTGCTTGAAGCATTTTAAATTTTGAAAATACAGTGATATAAGCTCTAATTATAAATCGTTTTTGGTTAGATGGTCGAATGGTGCCTCCCTTCCCCTAATTAGGTAGAGTTACATACGTAACTACATACAATTATATGCATAAGTTTTAAAGTTTACCTTACTGTGATTGAGGATTGGTACTATAGTATATATCGTTAAGGAACATGACAGGCAATATGAAATCGAGCAAATTTGGATTTAAACAATCGATCAGAACACAAGAGCCCCTCGTTTGTTTCTCGAACAGACGCTACAAAACTACCTGGTACTAACTGGAACACAGGGATTCTACGAAACCAAAATCCTAAATTTGTAAATGTAGTACATTCCTATCGTTTCTATAGACTGCACTTCTATAATATAATTTTAATAAGAATAGGTAGGTACCTACCAGAAAACCAAGACTGCTAGGCACATGTTTGCATGATCTGCTATTCCCAGGTTTGCAGGTGTATTTAAAGTGGAATATATTCTTGAAATCTTGCAAAACGTTGCATTTATAGTGTGAGGGTGTTCATTAATTGATAAACTTTGTGGAACAAGTGCATAAATGCTCTTAAGAGCCACACAATATTATGTATATGCTGAGCATTTTAAGCTTTTCTCCTTTGGTGAAATTACGAGAATCGGTTGTGCATTTTGCGTAATTTATGTACAATCAAATCTAGTTTAATAATTCCTATGAAAATCTAAAATAAAATACTACTTAAATACTTTTAATAGCAAAGTGAAACCCACTACTGGTTGTAGGTACCTACACCTACTTACTACTTGTAAATAATAAACAAATAAACCTTTTGAACTTCTTATTCAACTTCCAGTGCTTAGTTTTGTTGTCTAGTGTATGGACAGGACCGTCATAAATGGTGTTTTCAGCCGTTGTTCATGATTTATAAGTAAATATTCAGAGAAGGAATGGTAATTTTCCTTGAGCGAGTTGAGGCGTGTCAGGATCTATCCCACCATTATCGATGCGATGGTGGCGCAACTACCGTTAATCAAAAACGGTAACACCATCATAGCTTGATTAAACCAAATTAGTTTGCTTCGTTAAATTCTGTCTTCTTAGCTTTTAAAATATAATTTTCAAGTTGTTATTATTAAACATTCATGCACTAGAAAACAGAGCACTGGAGGTGTTGAAAATGACGCAAAAGACGTCCATAGAGACAGGGCCGCCACATGGGGGGGGGGGGGGGGGCAGGTGGTTACTGTTGCACCGGGCGCGGGCCCAAGGGGGGCCCGGTCCGGTCCTGTATTTAGTAAATAAAGTATTCTAGAATTTGTAGGCCTACATAAATCAGAGTGTATTACACTTGACGGGCCCTGATCAGATTATATTTGATTTACTACACCAGACTGTTTCTCTTAAACAGTTGCGATGATTGCGATGGCCCAAAATATTACTCTTTACCCTCTACCGTCTTTAACAGTAGGCACTAGACTGAAGACATGGGAGAGAGCATCCATGGGCCAAGAAAGGTTGAATTCCCTTGCCATTCTCAGCATTAAGCACAAGTTAGCATCCAAACTTGACTTTTCTAAGGTTATTAAAGAATTTTTACTAAAAAAGGCACGAACGTTTTAAGTGTTTTGTCTTGTATTTTTCAAATGTAAATACACTTTTCCTCACTTCACTTGATTAGTTTTAAAATGTTTCATTCTATAAAACATGAAATTATAGCCTATTACAGTTTTGTATATTTAAAAAGTTTTCCACAATTATAATTACAATTACAGAATGCTATTATAACTCAACAAAACAAATTTGTCATTTTACTAATTCGTATTTTTGATAGTTTTTCACTAAATAATTATTGTATCTTTTGTTGTTATAAATCTAATTCTTTACTGCATAGCTTCATTACAAGTAGATAAACTGTAATAAAACAATTATATTTTTGTAGATTTTTATTTATTTTTTTTTTTCCCCAAAATTAATAAATGTATTCTTTCAAACATAATCATTGTTTCAATTAATTCCTTCAGCCATCTTGTATACAGAGACTTTCCTTTTTAATCCGTCCATAACATTAAAATAAAGATATTGTATGCGTTGATTAATGATTATATGAAATTTAGTCAATCATAATTTCTGCCACAATCGTCCAATTGAGGAATGCTTAAATTGGAACTTCTCTGAATACGCCCTCTATTCACAAACAATTGTATTTAAACTAGTTAAAATAAAAATCCTACGACTGATTGGATATAGAATTTTTGTTTCAAGGTAATTTATGGCATTTTTATGGTTTTGTAATTGGTTGGTAATTACTAGAGTATTAATACTTGAATTTTCAATTCTTAAGTTACACTTTACTTTTGATTAAATGTTGAATAAAACGTAGTGAAGTAGTAAGAGTTCAGCCCCTCAAGTGTTCTTATTCAAACACTGAACCTTGGTAGGAAGTATATATGATTTTTCGTTTGGTTAGAGAAGGTTTAATAGTTTTTCTTTTTTTTAACAATTATCATAGCCATCTCTAGTAAAAGTGGAGCGACAAAAAAAGGAGGGGGGGGGGGGGGGGGGGGAAGGCCCGTGGCCAGAATCTGGTCCCGGGCCCGACTTGGAGATGTGGCGGCCCTGCATAGGGATATGTGGAAGTGATCAAGTTTCGGCTACAGCGTAGCATCTGCCCAAAGGTTGATTTTCCAGGGCCTGAAATGCTCCCATGCTAACTTGACCTCATGTTAGTGAAGATAGATAGTGAAGATACATCAGCTCCTTAGAATGAGGGACACGACACGGGGAGGACGAGGTAAGTTGTCAGGTCAAATGTAAAGTGACAGCCTTCCTGTCAGACAGGAAAATATGGTTAGAGGCGGAAAAATCCGCTCGAGGAAGGGTTCCCAAGAACCATCTAGCATAATATCGGAACTTGATCCCTCGGGATCAGTCGGTTCAAGCAAGTGTTTGAAAATTGGTCTCGGAGGGCGAACTGTTAACACAGTCGTGATGGTGGAGGCTGTGCTGTGTGGCACTCCTCAGCGTTCAGCCCACCAGTATCCATAAATTATTCACATCTCTAAAAACTCGTCACTACCAATAGAGGTATGTTATGATCGCCGCTTAGCGACATTTTATGGGGCCCGGGAGGCATTGGCACTTCCCTCACAAACTATTGCTTATTGTTTGTTACTGAAGACAGCCTAACCGTCGAAATCGATTTAACATTATAACTCTCTATTTTTCGAGGAAATGGACAACGTTATTTCACAAAATTCCGTTTTTTCCACTTCTCTCTATTGAGATTTCAAACTTCATGAATACCCTAAAATCCCAGAATCCAGCCAGGAATAATTGTTTTGGAAAAAGGACTCAGTCATGCAGCATGACTAACAGAGCGAATTTTCAAAAAAGTTGAGGATAAAAATAAGTAAATTAGGCACTCAAGTTCTGTTCAATGAGGCCAACCATGTCCTGAATAAAACTGGGGGGACAGCCGGGTGACGAAATCGCAGAGAATTTTATAACACGCAGCCGTACTCAACCCCAAGCTGAAAGGTGTTTTGAGTGGTAAATCAATAAAGAGAGTAAAAAAATTGGATCTAATTAAAGATCAAAAGTGCTAAAATTCGTCATATGGATATTTCTCTTTAGATGAATTTTGCAAAAGTCATTTAAATGTAGCCAAAAGTTGACTGACAGCTTTGCCGTTGATCTTGTAGTTACGAAAATACATTTGGCAACCAGCCATTGGGATCAGTGGAAGAAAGGAATTGGTTGCGGAGGGTGGAAGGGACCAATTTAATAATAGAAGCTACAATGATAGTTCAGGCTTGTCAGAAGAATACGCATCAGGAAGACTATGGAACAGATTACCTATCTTTAGGAGGGTTGGTCTCAAGTTGAGCTTGTTCCATTGTCACTTCTTTGAAGTTCAGTTCATCGTTCGTGAGGTTTGTTTCTTCCCAGGCTGGTGTCAGTCTTACAGGTTCTGGAGTTAGGAACGTTGATTTTTCGCCTGAAACATAAAAGTGCAGCTTCATTATACACATATATTTTGACAATAATGCGAAGTTATAACCGTCGACAAAAATAGACAACCAGTAGAAGAC
Source organism: Adelphocoris suturalis (assembly GCA_030762985.1). Lineage (NCBI taxonomy): Eukaryota > Metazoa > Arthropoda > Insecta > Hemiptera > Miridae > Adelphocoris > Adelphocoris suturalis. Next base: position 31,027,798 of record CM061040.1, read on the forward strand.
AGGATACCGCACCTTACTAAGTGAAAGCTGAGTGAGAAACGTAGCCTAGTACCTAGTCGCCACAAGCGAATTTCAAGCACTAGCGAAATGTGGAGGAATGAGAACATGTCGGAGGTTGATTCTATTTTCATAACCTATAATTGAAGAGCTCGGTGGAACGCGGGTCAACTTTAGTTCACCTCTCTAAATTGTCTCCAAAAATCTCAACCGCAGTTTCCTGACCGGAAACCTGAAGATATAATGCTTGTAGCGTAATCCACTTAACATCGTTCATTTAACTTGACATCAGATATGAATAACTACAGTTTCACTTCAATAAAATCAACACTAGTATTTGCGTAAATGAAAACTATTCCAGTAACGAAACCATCAATGCTATTTAACTCATACCATCTCACAATATACCTATGTAATACGAGTTCCTTAAGTAATGCTTCGTTACACGAGTCATGTCAAAATGTCATGTTACACGTGTCAAAATGTTCTAAATCCGTTTTAAGTCATTCTGAAACAAATCCAAGAATTTAACGCTTTTTCACATAAATACACATATATGGGTGTTAGTGTTTTAAAAAGAATCACTAAAAATGGTAAAAAACGGCCAAAAATTGTTGAATTTATATATTTATTTAGCACAATATTACTCAAGTGAAGTTTATCAACTACAAACTAGAACATTAACAATCGATGCACAAAAATATGCTGAAAAATTAACTTAGTTTCATCAAAATGTGCTAAAAAAACGAAGAATACTGCAAAAAAGCTAAACACCCAAAATCTTCTTTTGATAGCAGATCATTACTCATAGAACACTTTTTTTTTAAATTGTTTTTTCGCCATAAAATTGATTGACACTAAAGAATCTCAAATTTCAAAACAATTGAACATGAATATGACTATCATTTGTGAAAATTCGCTCATATAGGTAGGTAGTCATGCTGCATGAATGGAAATTTTTTGAGACGTGGTATGTTCAGAATAAGCTTAACACTTTCAATGAAAATCGATCACCACTACATCCAATTGTCTTAGTAGTAAAACCGCTAAAAACGGTTTATTGTACATTTTCTAATTACCTAACTCATGCTGGATGGCTGGTTTTTTCCACCTCATTGTACTCCTCGTATATTTTATACCATCTTGAATTCCAAACAAACCCAGTCGTTTACGGTTCGATGACCGTTATTCGATAGAGGTATAAGGTTCGTGCAGCTAAAATATAAAATAGGTGTTTTATCCACTGTATACAAGTACCAAGAGCTGGCCGGCAGCTGGTTGGTTACGCCGATGAGGCGTTGGGTGAATAAAACCTTTCATATCTAGCGGGCAACTCGAGTTGGATACAAGTTGTTATGTCTAGTTTGTCATTATTTTGGTTCTTTAGCGTCATGGAGGATGTAGCTATTGAGATTACGCACTTACTCACAGGATGCCAGCGTTATAATACAAAACTTTGGGATCATACAAGGACAACCTGAAGAGAAAATCTTCGGTTGAAGTTTTCAAATCACTGAAAGAAGGATATGAAGAGCTGAGCAACATAGAAGAAATGATTACGTTGAGCACATAGCTCTATCATCAATAAAAAGCGACTGCGCTTGCGCAAAAGCTACCAATGGGTAGGTAGCGATGAAGTTTATTGGGGACATCTACAGTCTTAACCGTGCAATAACGAAAAATATAGAAGCCATGTTCGATTCGCGCATGCGCAGCAGCTACTAATTATACGATCGTGGTGAACTATAAGAGGTTATCAAACCTTCATTTCCCTACTGTATCCATAGAATTTGAGCAAGAGCGGACGAATAAGATATGCGAAAATGACGATTGGCTGATTTTGCGTTTGCGCGTGCACAGTGAAAACTATTAACTTATGTCAGATGACACTAACGGGAAACTATCCCCAGCCTAACCTTCACATTCTCAGAAAATTTCATCAACCTCGAATGAAAACTGCAGACATAATGCATGTTACAAGGATTTGTGGACACACGGACAGAAAACACACACACGGAGAAAAAATACAGATATAAAATTAAAGCATTTCGGGTCATTCTCATTTCATTTGCCGCTTTCATGTCCCCGACGACGAATTCTCACAATTCTTGACCAAAACTAGCGATTTTGGGGAAAAAAAGGGTAGTATAAGTTGGGAGATCAACGAAGTAATAATTTGACTGCCCAAAATCCCCTTTAACCAATACTCAGTGATGACGAATGAAACCTGAAATCCTGGAAACTCATGAGTGTTACTGTCCCCTCCTACCTAACACGTAAGTAGAAGTTAGGTTGTTACGAAATAATGACAATCTAGAACTGGCCAGGGTTACTAGCTGCAGTAAGTTGATTCCTCTTTATTTAGAGTAAAGATTTACATTTTTGAGATTTTTCCCAACCCGTGAAAAACTAGTTTTTCAGTCAGTCCCCCATATCTCTTCTCAATGGGACCTCAAGAGTGTTATCATTTTTGCGACCAAGGAAGCCGATGGAAAATGGTGGGAAACAGTCAGAAGTGAAGGTTATATTGTCCAGTTGAAGATGTGAGACTGCAGTGGAGTGCTTGGATTTGCAGCAGTTTTTACAGTGAAAGAAGCCTGAAAACATGAGGAGTATTTTTATTTTCAATCATGAGTGTTACACTAATTACTAGTGTTGTTAGTGCTTAAACAAAATAATCCGATATCAAGAACCATACTGCTTGGTGACAGGTTTCAAACAGTAACCATCCCCGAGTTTTGCCACTTCATCATCCTGTGTGACGCCATTTTTACTGGAAATTCTCATGAGTGTTACCTCTCAGGAGTGTGACCAAGGATGGGTAAAAAATATGTAAAATACAACATCAATCAAAAACTCACTGTTCATCTATAGAACACAAATCTGCAATGTACAATGAGTAGTATTTGCCGATCTAACCTCATTTTTGAGCACTTTCATATTTCACGTTTTTGAGGTTCTCGAACGACCCAAAGCGGCAAATGAAATGAGAATGACCCTTTCAGAAAGGCTTAATACACGTAATATACGAGTGGAAATTTTGGCGAAAAAATGTACATCTCCCTAGAAACGATGAGATGAAACGTCAGTGCCACAGAAAGATAGAAAACTACTCAGTAGGTACTGGGGTACTAGGCTGCCTGTAAGTGTGAAACCAGTCTAATACAGAAATAATAAACTAGTTTGTAATAATCTGCAGCGTTTTTAAATCGTTAAAATAATTATAAATTATTTTCAAACTAACTTCAGCACCCAATTGACCAAGGAAAACAAATGTTACTCGCCTCAAGATTTGTTAGTTAAGATGCGTATAATTCAACAAACTAATAAATTGCGTACAAGGGTTATCCAATAAGGAAATAATAAACCCTTGTGTAATAATTTGCAGCATTTTATCTTCTTCCTCAAATAGTTCCGATGGTAAGCACGCAAATGTTTGGCTTCATATATGCAAATCGCACCTCAATAATATTCATCAACACTTTATTTTAAACATTTGTCCATCACTGCAACTAATGGGGAGTATAAATGGGAGTGGTTTCGCTAAACGAGTTAAAACACAAGCTCCGAAGCAGACGGCAAGAATTGGATGTAATTCTGTACGTACATCTATTTATAACCTTACATCCCGTATAATAGTGTTATATACGTGAACGATATTCCAACGCAGAATACAAATCGGATCAGCGGGGGAAAATCCGGTTCAAGAAACTTACACCGCTGAAAGAAAAGAAGGCTTCTTCTGAGGTAATTCAAGGGGGAAACGCCCAGATGACCACCGATCGATGGAGATATCCTAACTCTTCTATGAACAACTATCAGTAAAGGAGAGCGATCCTTTACTAGTAGGATACAAACTACAGTATTTAGTTTACAAACTAAAGTATACTACCGATTTGTAACTATCAGTAAAGGATCGCTCTGCCTCCGATTACCGACACCTATACTATTCTTGTGCATAGAATTATTATAGGTGTACATAATTAAAAGTATATATAAATAGTATGCATAGATGTATATAATTAGTATACATTATGCATAGAAGGTTGCCAAGTGTACCTTCATTGTACCTTTTGACAATCCGCGACTTTCTATTACCTCATACCGGTAAGGATGAAAAACGCTGCAATTCATTACACAAAGGTTTCTTATTTCTGTAATAGATAGCCCTTCCACGCAGACCTCTAGTCACTTATTATTATACAATTAATATTATTAAACCCCGTTTATAGTACCTATACAAGTTGAGCCCGTTCGCATCGCTCACTCGTCCAAGACATGACTGTAGATCACCGTGTGCCATCACATAAATTTCTAATGAATTGTGTCAGAACTGACAGGGAAATACTATCTACAGATATATCTATTAAACCCAGAGATGCTCCACTTTTAATTTTGAAATCATAAGATGAATAGGAACTAAGTTAGCTCAATAGCTAATTATAGAGGTTCACCGAATTGTAATTATACTCATACATTATCACACTCGAAGAAGGCTAGTTACAAATTTCAGCATCTCAAGTTTGGTTAGAACAAAATTACAGTGCTCACTCAGCTTATTAGAGTGATTCCTCCAGTTGTTTTTATACACAAAATCTGTCACACTCAGAGAAGCCCAGTTCCGAATTTCAGCATCTCTCAGTTAAATAAGAACCAAATAGGTAAGCTATAGACCTCACTGTGCTGATTATTTTGATTCTTCAAATTGTAATTATATAACTACTGTACCACACCCAGAGATCACATTCCGAAGTTCAGCATCTTAAGTTGAATATTCTGAACGAAAGTAGCTTCAGGGATCACTCTGCTGATTAAACTAACGCGAAAAATGCTTATAAAAACAATCCTTAAAGTGGACGACATATTGTGTCAAAACATGTGCTCAATCGATGTAGATTTATCATTGTAACCCAGCAATCCTATAATGGCTGCATTTCAAATGTCAGTGTGGCAGATTCAATAGGAGAGAAATTAGCCTCAGAGCTCACACAGCTAATCAAAGTGCCTTTGTACGATGCCATTGTAACCCAGCAGTCCCATAATGGCCCTATTTCAAATTTCAGTATCACAGGTTCAATATAGGAAAGAAACAAGCCACAGAACTCACTCAGCTGATCAGGATGTAAGATTTTACCCGAGCCTAAAACCATCTCAATAACTCGCGGGGCATTTTCAAAAAACCCATTAAAATCCGTTGAGCCGTTTAACCAACAACTTTGGATAAACAAACAATATTATCAATTATATAATAGAGAAGCCCCGTTCCGTATCTCGGCATTCGGTTATCAATCGGATATCAACATAATTAGCTATCAGCTTTCGGATATCAACCAAATTAGCTATCAGCATTCGGATATCAACGAAATTAGCTATAGGAGATAACACTGTTGATTAGAGTGATCCTTCAAGTAGTAATTATACTCTACGTCACCCAGCGGAGGTCCGTTCCAATGTTCAGTATCCTAAGTTGAATATGAACAAAATCAGTTATTTATTTAGGTATAAAGATAGCTGTGCTGTTCGCTCTCTTGTCATGATTTTTTTCAATACTGCAAGGAAAATTTGCCTTATTTTACATTTCTAATGTAACCTCGTACAGTTGCCTCCCATGGCAGGTACGTAAGTTTGCGACTGGATTTTTATGTTACCCCGGGAAAAACCTTCTTTCCCTAATAAAATTTGTTTAGCTTAGAGGGCAGAAATCGTTTGGTCATGTTGGATTCATGAGAGAAAATTCTTTTCAACAAATGATACTTTGCAAACATTCGATGATGTAAGTTTTACCACCGAAATTGAATTCCTTAATTACAGAATTCTTTTCCCGGACGCCGTTGATAGGTTTTCCAATTTATCATGTTACGGGAGGGTTTCGGGAAAACCTTATTAAAATCTATTGACTCGTTAGGCAAGCAACTTGGGAGAAACAAAACAATATTCTCATTTAGTTCATAGATTTACTATTGAAACTGGGTTCACTGCATTACCCCCACAATTTTACGCTTTTTAGTAAAGTTAAGGAACAAAACGATCTACGACTAAGCCATCTTCCCATCAAGTGGAATGGTTCCTTTCACTGTACTTAAATTGATTTGAAACTATGTTTGTTTTTTGCACATGAGTTACAATTAATGGACTTGAGTAGGTACATTAGGGAAAAGATCCATCTCAGAGGACCCTCCTAAAAGTTGACTTCCATAATTAATATCATTGTTTTCAAACCGTTCCAAAGGCGCTCTATTTCAGCACCAGAGGTCGACCAGGACAGACTTTAGTTCATGAGCTCCTTCAGCTGAACAGTCTACCTCGTATTCTACGTGTTACAGAAGCGCTTCATTTCAAATTTCATCGCTGTCGATAAGGAAAGAAATTAGGCTCTCAGGCCCCTCAGGTGATCAGCCTCCATGCCTTGTACGATTTTCGAGGTGTCTCAAAGGAGCAATTTAAGTATAGTCAGTGGATTAGAAAATGAATTAACCTCAGAGATCCCACAGCTGATCAGAGTCCCTCCATAATTGGTAATTGTATCGTAGATGATAGATGTAGATTGTTGTTGATACCTTAAATTTCAGGATGCGTAGAATCCTAAGCGGGACACTATCTTGTCTATAATCATTAAACGAAAGCTATGATACAATATCTAAATGTTACTGCATAGCCATAGACGCCTACCGAGGAGACATTAATTAAATTAAATACATAACACCTACACTTTACTAGTCCTTCAATATTCCAGCCAGCTGAAAATGAATGAGGTGATCACCTATGTATTTATGTTTCACAAATCCATCTATAGGATACAGAAGTTATAACAAATACCATTTCGTGGAGTGATAATTCAATTGGAATTATATCAGCTGACACAATCGTCGTAGTTTTTTAGTCCGGCGATTTTTGTCATGTTTTACTGGTTACGATTCGCTCCCGTCTTCATGTCTTTTTTTCTTGTCCATGTTTTAATCCTAAGGGACAGCAAACCGACGAACGTAAGCGATCGGGGTGGTTTCATTCGATTCTTTGGGCGTATATCTATAAATGAAACTTGAAAAAAAAATTATGTTACCTTGGACGTTTTTAACCCCTTTAGGATGGAATTTGTTTATTCTACGCATCTTGAAAGGTAAACCAATAAATTTTGAGGTTCGAAAGGGAGCGGATACATTTTTTGTTTAATAATAAACCAAAATGCTCATTGCTTACCAAGAAGAATGCTCGCGTTCTAGATGGCAGCATACAGAAAAGTAGTGTTTGACGATTTCTAAAGCAGGGCCCTTCTGGGCTTATGTTTACAAGGGGAGCTGGAGCGAGTAGGTTTACAAAGGATAAAAATCTGAAGGGAGGTCCGGATGAAAGAAGGGCCCGCTGGAATGCAGGTATAAAAGGAAATTAATTGAGGGGAGACAGCGGATGGCAGGAGAGAGGGAATGGAAACCATCACGCTTATATTAGATCTAAAGGTCCAGTAGTATGCAATACCTCTCGGTTATGATATCATTTACATACCTTGTGGAGGGGTCTAACGACACAAACAAGTCCTCATTATAATTACAGGCGTGAGAGATCAACGATTAATATTCGAAGACCAAGGAAAATGCAAGTTTCACTCAGGATAAAAACAATTCTTAGCGAATTACCGTAGAAAATAAAGTTATTGCAATGACACCAAACTTTTTAAAAGAAATTCTTTTCGTAAATTTTATATACATTGGAATCCGTTTTGAACCATTCTAAAGCGAATCCAAGAGTTATATATTAATTGCTATGCAATTCTTAGGCCGACCCCCAACAATTTTTTTGTAACGTCCGTGACGCGAAGCGCGAGTTCGTGGGTTCGAATCCCAGCCAGGCTTGAACATTTTTTTATATCCAAATTTTTTTATATCCATTTTTTTCGCATCGTGGGTTTGAATCCCAGCCAGGCTTGAACATTTTTTTATATCCAAATTTTTTTATATCCATTTTTGTATGTAAAATGAACGAATAAAAATGTACAAAAGAGAAAAAAAACTACTTTATTTTTTGAGCGTTTTCAGGCTAAGAATTGCATAGCAAATTATCCTCGTTTTCTACGCAGTACAAAAGAGAAAAGATCCAGGGGGTCCAGGGGGGCGAAGCCCCCCGGTGAGGCGCGAAGGCCGAGTATATATATATATATATATATATATATATATATATATATATATATAAGAGATCATGTTAATTTGACTTTTTGGGAATTTCGGTGTGCCACACCTGCAAAGCTTCCAAATGAGTTATTTACAACAAAAAAAAAAAAAAAAAACACGAGGGCAATATAGGCGAAAAAACCATTATGGAGTCCAAACTCCAAGAATGGCGCAAAACTTCGGGACTCAATGGTTTTTGAGGTGTAGATTACGGGAAGAATCTTCGAAAAATCACCCGACGAGTGCAAGTTCTCTAAAATTGCCCATTTTGAGAATTCTTGCCCATTTTGACACTACACAAGGGAATGATAAAAACTTTTGGTCGAAAAATTGTTTTTTCTGAAGTTGTGTACTTTCGTAGTGATTTGTAGCCCAACTCTTTTAGCAAACATTAATGACATTTAAATAGCTTTTTCGGCCTAACTTTTCAAACATTTGTTTTAATGTTTTAGTTCATTATTGACAAAATTCTTTATTTTTAGGACGTCCCTCAGAAGGCTAGGTCATACAGGCAAGAGGCTTCTTATTTAAGAGGGACGACCTATTGGAATTGATCAAGGGGGGTGGGAGACAACCCCAGCATGGGAAAAAATAACCACATACAAATCTGTTTCAGACCATTCTAAGACCGAATCCGTGAAAAAACCATAGGTGCATGTATGTCTGTGTGTGTGTGTGTGTGTGACAAACGTTGTCGACGCTGCCCAGGCCACAATTCTCAACCGATTTTTGAGATTCTTTCTTTTTTCGATCCAAATTTCGGTCTAGTTGTGCAACAAACCTCGGAAATTTTGAATTCCATGGTTAACGGGGGGGGGGGGGGGGGGGGGGGGGGGGGGTTAAAGTCGAAAAAACGTGGTTTTTTCGACAAATTTCGACCGATTTTCGTGATTGGTTCGATTAAAATTTTAGTCTAGTTGTGAAACAAAATGTGAGAAATCCGGATTTACTGTCGTAGTGGCAGGTGGAGGGGATAATTACCGATTCTTTCAGGCACTGGCCATACTACAAATCTCTACCGATTTTCGTGATTCTCATTTTGTTCTATTAAGAATTCGATATAGTTTTGGAACGTATGTCAGGAGTTTTAAATTTCATCATAGGAGGGGGTGAATGGAGGGGGTAATGGAGTGTGGGTACAATTTCCAAGCTACAATTTCCTAACCGATTTCGTGATTCAGTTTTATTCGATCCCAATTTAATGCAAATTGTACGAAAAACTTGGAAATTTAGGATTCACCATCTTCAGGTGGAATGGAGGCGGTAATTACCAATCTTATTTTAAGCACTGCCCAAGCAACTATTCTTAACCGATTTCCGTGATTCTCTTTGCTTCCTCACTACCGAATGTAGGCAAGCTTTGTGTTCTTGATTGAAGTCGAAAAATTTGTTGTCCTCCAAAATCGAAATTTCTACTTGCTTTTTGCGTTTCACAGCTTGCTGATCAATTTTGGTTCCATGTCTGTCTGTCGGTGGTAAATCCTTGTCACGCCCAAAACTATACCACGTTTCAATCCGATTTCGAAGATCCGATTGTGCAGGTTAGCTCCTACACGGTCCCCTATAATTTTCAATGCCGTAATTTAACAGTAGCCTGGCGCAAGCGCAAACGTGAATTTCTCATAACGTCGATTTCTCATCATCTGATGGTCCGATTTCGTTCAAATCGTATATGGGTTGTGTTCTAGAAAAATGCCCTATAAAAAACTTATATCGCGATTGGTAGAGTAATTAATAACTATTACGCATGCACGAAACTAATATCGATTGACACAGGCAAAGCTCTTAGTCTAATGGAATGATTTCGAAGAAATTTCTAGGGATTGTGCGGGATAGCTTCTAGACGGTCCCCTATAACGTTCATTGCCGTCACATAAATAGTTATGTGTGCGCATACGCAAACATTAATTTCTTAAAACGTCGATTTCTTATCAACTATAGGTCGTATTTTGTTCAAAATCGGGGTGTAGATGGGTTTATGTTCCAGGAAAATTTCCTATGAATTATATCACGATTGGTGGAGTAGCAACTATAGCGCATGCGCAAAACCAAAATTGATCGACACAGACAAAACTCCGAGAAGTCTAATAGACCGATTTTTATGAAATCTTCTACGATTGTGCGGCATAGCTCCTAGACGTTCCCCGATAAATTTCATTGCCGTTGGACCTATAATTTCGACTCGTACCTGGTTCTTCAACTAATTCTATACGCCCATGTTACAATATGTGAGGAAGATATATTGCCCACCCAACTTGGCAGACGTTTTGTTCAATCCCAGTTGTAATATGGTATTCCAACAAACCATGGAAATTGCGGATTTGCCACCGGCCAGGGGGGTCGTGGGTGGAGGAGGTTCACAATTCTTTGTTCCAATTCTTTTAGGCGTTGCCTAGCTACGACTCTCGACCGATTTTCGTCATACTTTCAATGTTTCAATCTATTTCCGTGAAGCTGTCATCGTTCGATTTTACAATGTAAAAGCTGTTCATAGTTTATGGTTGCGGTAGAGAAGGAGGCGGGGTTGCTTATTGCGAATTCATGTTAGGTTATAATGGAGCGGGTACATCTAGTAAAACATGATCTATTCGCCTTTCTTAACAAAATCATATACAACACAAACTTAGGGACGTCCCTGTAATGCATATCAATATGTTTCCGCACAATGTTTGAAAGTTGAAATTATTTTAATTAACACTACAGCCATTGCTAGTTGGAATCAGCCATTAATGGAATCAATCTATTCATTCGTATTAAATTCGACCCCATGGGATCAGTGATTGCATTTTCTGTTCTCCTCATCACAAAATTACAGCAGTAAATCATCCAGCTAGCCTTGGGCAACAACTTCAATCTTGTTAAGCGAGTTGAAGTGTCAACCTACGCACTACATCATTCTCAACTATCTGTTCTACTTCGTTGACGCAAATTAGATCCCGGCTTGTCCTCTCTCAGGCCATTCGAGCGTTTCATTTATACGTTTATTCTCTCAAATCAAATCATGTCGTTGGTGAGCTGAATAACAAATTCTTAGTTCAGACGTTAATACTCGACTGCGGTTGGTTGTCATTCAGAGAAACGAATCACAATTTCGATTGGTAGGGAATAAAAAGTTCAAACGCCAACATTTATTTCCTTCAACGTGGTATTATTCAGACTTTGAACTGGAAAAATGTTTTACAGCAAAAAGAAACTAATAAAATCAATCTATAATATCCAAGAGGCACAAAAATAAAAGGAAACAACTTGTGTCCTCCAAAACCAAAATTTCCACTTGCTTTTTGCGTTTCAGACCTTGTTAATCAATTAGGTTCCGTGTCTGTCTGTCTGTCTGTGATAAATCCTTGTCACGCCCAAAACTATACCACGTTACAGTCCGGTTCCGATGAGTTTCAGGAATTGTGCGAGTTAGCTCCTAGCCTGTAAGCAAGCGCGAACGTGTATGTCTAACGTCGATTTCTCACCATCTGTCGGTCCAATTTCGTTCAAACTCGGTAGGTAAATGGGTTTTTGTTCTAGGAAAATTCCCTATAAATTATATCGCGATTGGTAGAATAATAACCATTGCGCATGCGCGAAAATAATATCGATTGACACAGGCAAAACTCCGAGTCTAATGAAACGATTTTGATGAAATTTCCAGGAATCGTGTGGGATAGCTCCTAGAAGTTCTCCTATAAATTTCATTGCTGTCACATAAATAATAGTCTTTGCGGATGCGCAAACGTTAATTTATTATAACATTGATTTTTTCAAGATCTATTGGTACCATTTCGTTCACACTCGGGGAGTAGTTGGGTATATGTTCCAGGAAAATTTCCTTTGAATTATATTATATTATTTTTCAAGGCACATATATACTCTTAATATCGAGTGAAAAACTTTCTATTCGCCGTGCAGCGCCGAGGCGACAACTTCCGAACATATGGGATGATCGTATGAGCCGATCGCGGCGAAACTTGTTATGCAAGTTTAAGAAAGGTCAGAATTTCTTGACACTGTAAAAGACCCAAAACTCCTATTAATGTTGAAATAGTGCTGGAATATTGTTACTTCTGCTTTGTGCCTTTACAGTAGGATGTCCGATATTAGAATTATTAAACCAGTATGTAACATATAGGAGGCGGTATTATTGAAACAAATGAACCAAAACAGAAGACAGAATTTTATATGTGATTAACCAAGATATCCTTTAAATTTCTTGGCTGTACTTTCTGTTAGGACGCAAGGTCTAAGCCGTATGCTGAGCGGTTGTTTATTATATTTATGTCAACCTTTCAATCTTTGATAGGAATTATAAGAACCAAATAAAGACAATGTTTTCTTTCAAGAAAAGAGAGAGAGAGAGAGAAACAAATTTCTTGAAGTTGAGATTAAGAATCTAAGATTTCATTGCCTCGGTGTGGGAATTCTCAAACCCTGTTACAATATAAAGTCGGAAAAAATCATTCTGTAGGTTTAAAAAATCAATGAATCATTTTTTTCGGAGTCTACTGTCCTAGGAATAATAAAATAGGAACAAAAAATTCTATTCATAACAGGTAGGATGACATTCTAGAATATTCGTCTTTCAGGTCAATTTTCGAACTCTTGTGACTCAACGTCCTATGTTCAAATGTTCCATTGTACGAGTATGCAGTAATATTCCTGTAATGATAAAGACATTCAATTTTAAAGAGGATCCGATGAATGGAGACTTTTCATTGATTCCTCTAAGAGAGGCCTGAGAACTGTTCTGTTGCACAATGGCAACCAATAAGCATCTGTAGCAGAAGGACATTCATTTAGAAGCATATTATTAGGTAGTATGAGAACCATGAATTGGTCCTTAACAAGCTCAAGTACTCTGATCATAAGTGGACTGTCAGTCGGAATATGAAAGTGATCCCTACGTTACTTGGCTAACAGCGTAGTTACTGGATTTAAAAACATTCGGGAGGAGAGTTTAGTAGATACTAAAAACATTTTACTTCCGCCACTTCACATAATTAGGGATTTTTCGTAGAAAATTAATTAAGCTATTGCAATGGCTCCAAAAATTATATATATATATATATATATATATATATATATATATATATATATATATATATATATATATATATATATATATATATATATATATATATATTTATATCACGTATTGAAAATGACTCTAGGAGAGCTTGATTATATTCACAAAATTAGAAAAGATAACAGAAAAAACGTCTTCGGCTTTTTGCCTTTTTCAAACTAACAAAGAAATTGAATAATTGTGGGAAATTTGTGTAGAACGTTGACAAGGAATTTTGGTAACTTTGGATTTGGTATCATCGTCTTATGTTGAGGCCTGGAGGATCGTAAGCACCCAAAACGTTGCTATGTGCTTTTTCTGATTCATGAAGCAGTCTCTTGTTCTCGTGGGGTTTCATTTTTTTCAATGTAAGCCTGTAAGCCGACATGCCACAACCCACAACACAACGTTCGATGACTGTTTCGGCATAAAAGTTTTGAAAAAAATGAAACCCCACGAGAACAAGAGACTGCTTCATGAATCAGAAAAAGCACATAGCAACGTTTTGGGTGCTTACGATCCTCCAGGCCTCAACATAAGACGATGATACCAAATCCAAAGTTACCAAAATTCCTTGTCAACGTTCTACACAAATTTCCCACAATTATTCAATTTCTTTGTTAGTTTGAAAAAGGCAAAAAGCCGAAATATAAAAATAGTTTTGTGACGTTTTTTCTGTTATCTTTTCTAATTTTGTGAATATATATATAGGATATATATATATATTCTTCATAGAAATTTTTTTGAGGCATTCTGAAACCTACGACCTCCGCATTGCCAATAATTGCAGAGCTCTAAGACTCTAACACGAGAACAGTACAAGTATACTGTATAAACTGTTCTCCCATCTTAATCCCATTTTGTGAAACTATTTCCATTTCATTGTGTTATTCTCTTGAAATTATATCATACAATGACATCTGTGCTACGAAAACATCTTACAAATGCAGAGCTAAAGTGGAACAGCTGTACTATTCCACATTAACATTTGTTCCCATTCTCATTCAATATGTGAATGAAATATATTATTATTCAACATATGTAATACATTTTCAGTATCGTTGAGATGTGTGAATCCACCACGAGTCTCCTTCAGATGTGTGAATCCACAACAAGTCTCGTTAAGATGTGTGAATCCACCACTACACATACCAGTACGGTTGTGCGATAGGCGAAAATCGGCCAAGCCGTTGAAGGTCTCACGCCCAAACGCAGTCAAAAAGAGAGAATGAATGCACTGTACTAGGAGGTGGCGATCCGACTACTGGGTTGGTCGAAATTGGATGATGCCATGCATTTTGTGACTTGGCATCTTTTGTACGAGGAGAGTCTTTTTGGGGAGTAAAGTTTATCAACTATAAACTAGACCATTCAAAAATGTATACACAAAATTATGCTGAAAATATACTAGAATTTAATTCAAATTTGCTTAAAAGAGAGAAAACTGAAGAGAAAAAAAAAAAAAAAACAAGAAAAAAAAAATAAATAAATATCAGGTTATTGGTTATGTTTTTGTTATGTATCAGGACATTGGTCATGTATGTTATGTTACGGTTATGAACGGTTAAAGTTCAAAACAATCGACATAACAATATGAAATGGATATTAAATGCTCATACGATCATGCTGCAAGACTGGAACTTTTGACGGCGTAACTTTATGACGGCAAATGTTCCCAACAAAAAATACTATTGATCATTAATCATGTTATATCTTATAAAACAACCTTGTACCTTGGTTTCCAATACCTGAATTTTTCAATACCATTTTTCATTTATTTACTTGTTTAGGTTTGTAACGCCGGAAAGACTCAACAATTTGAGCCAGACTACACCACTTGAAGGAAGAGCACTTTTAAAAGATTGTACCAAAGCCCTAATCAATCTGCAAAATTTCTACTCCTATTCTATTGGTATAGTCATTTGGTCATCTATAAAAGGCTTAGATAAATTACAATTTAAAAAAAAAACTGGATATGAGGGAAAGTATAGACAAAACTCGGCCCTTCGGGCCTCGCAAGGGGCTCCGCTCCTAGACCCCGCCAGGGTATTACTTAGAGCCTGACTGCTAAAATGTAAAAAACATGGAATCATGTTTTAGCTCCTCGCTCTCACTTTATTATAGAAATGATCACGACGATTGAGCTCTTGTGAGATGATGATCTCCTAGTAGAAACTCGCGAGTAAACATTCACTTTATTATAGAAAGAGGCTAAAGAGGCTACATACGAAATTACAGCTTCCTATAGTGTAAAGTATAGAAATTACCTATTAAAATGATTTTCGGATTCGGATCACCTGCTATGAATCACATAATCGAAACACCAGCTCAATGAAATCATCAGAAATTAACAAGCGGTTGCAATCATGTTCACAATATCAATAATTGAGAATGATCACCTGTGTGTAAACAATTATTCATATAACCATGCTCATAACTCAGCTTGTTGGCCACGTACTTCGCAGTAGTTAAAATAGCATGGTTGGATAACTCGAGAGCTTTCGAACGAATGGTCAACGAATTTTGTGGGATGAAAAACGACGAAGTATCATATATCCCTAGCAACGACTCGGTTGTAAGCGGAAATCATCACAATTATTGGCGCTACTTTCATCTCACTTTTCGGCGGGGGATCCATCGCTAAAACATGATTCCATGTTAAAAATCACGCAACCTATAAATAAGTTAGGTTGACATAGAAAATGTCTTAGTCGACGGGTCAACCGGAAATTTTGATACGTAAAGAAAAAACACAAAACGCGGCAGGCCGCTCGTACTTTCTCTCTTATGAGAGAAGAGCTATGAGCATTGAAAATGTCTCAGTACTTTCAATGTTTTTTATGGTTTTAAATAAAATAACAATTAGAAAACATAAAATAATTATTGACACATGATTACTGAATTTGCTGTAAGCTAATCTCGACGATGCCCAATTCTTCCACGAATATTTCCCGAACAATGCTTCACATGAAACTTAGTAGTGACAACTCGTACTGATTTCTCCAACCGAATATCATGATTTATTGACTGCATGTCGCAAAATGTCTTGTTGGAAACAATACCTAACTTGTTTAAGGGCCCCCGCGCACTGGCAACTTTTTCTAGGCAACTATTTAGTCACCTTGAGGAAGTTGAAATGAATCACACAGCCTTAATCACGGCAACTAAAAAATTGCGTCGAGACCTATTCGACGGGTGAGTAAACAATCGCCGGGGGAATGAGTCACGTTGATTTCTACCTACCCCCGCGCACCGGCAACTGTTTAGTCGCCGGCGGGACTTCGCGTTGTCTATTTTGTTTTCCATAGTCTGTTCAATTTTCAAAGATTTGTACCAGGGCGCAGGGCGCCCATTTGAACAGATGATGTCACCAACTTCATCAAACATCATTCAAGATACGTGGGAAAACGCATCCGACGTGTCTTCAATTTTAAACATAAACATCCTGTTATTTTGAGAGAACTACTTACATATACCTACAAAAGTCGACTTTTTCGATTTGATTTTACGATTATTTTCTCAGTTCTATTCATACGCTTCAAAACTATATTATACTTTTTCTCGTCAAATTCAACTTTGAAAATGAAGTAATAAAATTGTAATCTTTCCATTTTTCTAATTATAAATCATTTAAATGCTAGTTTTATTTATTTTATTACCTACTTTAGAGTCACGGCCAATCTTTCTTGCGGTTGTACGCCTGTCGGAAGGACGTATCCCGGTACCTACGTTACACGTGGTCCGAGAGCTACCAATAATTCATCAAAACTTTCTCTTCTCATTCTGAAGTAATTAAAGAACTTATTCGGATTTCATCTATACTGATGATTGGATGGACCCAAAACGTTCTTGTCATCAGCTTCTTCCTTCTTTGTCACAAAATGAGCGCACAAACACATGCAGCTTCGTACAGACTGGCCTGAAAGGCAACTATTTAGTTACCAGTGCGCGGTGGTGGGAACTCCCCGGCAACTAAATAGTTGCCAGCGATTAAAGTTGTTGGTGATTAAAGTTGCCAGTGCGCGGCCGGCATAAAGGTTGCGTGACGTTTTTTTCTTTGCGTAACACAATTTCCGTAACAAAATTTCCGGTTGACCCGTCGGCTAAGACATTTTCAATGTCAAAAAGTTTATATATATATATATATATATATATATATATATATATATATATATATATATATATATATCATCCCTTCTGAAGGAAGATATCTTAAATTCTCTCATTTCAATGAGGTATTTAATGGATACAGCAAACTAATGCGCCATACCCAATTTGGCACTTTTGACATTGAAAATGTCTTAGTCGACGGGTCAACCGGAAATTTTTTTACACAAAGAAAAAACGTCACGCTACCTATAAACAAGTTAGGTGTTTTCTTTTGATTTTCACGTACAACCAAGCCGTTGCTGGGGAAATGAAACTTCTTTAGTTTTCACTGAACAAAAATCGTTCTCCACTCGTTGGAAAGCTCTCGATTTATGACGCATTTCTTTCGTACTTGTTCTTATATTCATGTCGTAGTTTTATATTTATTTATGTTATAAATGGATATAGTAAACAATGACGCTTGTTTTGTTGTCACTTGGTTGAGAAGTTAATCTTGGTTATAGTTATTGTAGACGCGCACAATAACAGAAAATTACTTTCCTGTGAATTCATAACCGTGGAAGAATGGGGCATCGTCGAGACTGGATTACAGCAAATTCAGTAATTGTGTGTCAATAATTATTTTATGTTTTCTAATTGTTTTTTATTTAAAACAATAAAAAACATTGAAATTACTGAGACATTTTCAATGCTCTTCTCTCATAATAGAGAAAGTAAAAGCGGCCGGCCGCGTTTTTTTTAATGTCTTCCCATTCAAATACATTCGTCTCGACAGCCAGCTCAAATGGTTGCCCCCCCCCCCCCCCCCCCCCCCCCCCCCCCCCCCCCCCCCCTGTGGATTGTTTGCCCCAATCCAGATAACAGACATAAACGAATGTTTCAATATTTTAATCATTTTACTTTGACAATATCACCAAACTTCTATTTCTTCTTTTAATGATTAATTTTTCTCTAGAAAAAAGGGATGTCATATATTCTTGATTCCCCCTTATTTTACACATAAATTTGCATAAGGTTTGGGAAAATATTACCAATTTCTTAAATCATGATAATCACCTATAGATAGAAGTTAATAAAAAAAAAGCAAGAAATCTCTCACAGCGTGACCTTGATATTGAGACGGCTGGTGGTGGGTCATTGAAAGGACAGGCGATTATTAACGATGATAGACGCAAGAATGGATGAATAGCTTCAATTGTTTGATTCTGAGATGATCTGACCTTATCACTGGATGACTTCTAAAAAAATTGTAACTAATGGTTTTAAATCCATAAAGATACTGTTTTCAGGAAATTGAATATTTGCATCATTCAAACCTGTGGAATCGTTAAATATACGATCCTATATAGATATGCAGTCATTCAATTATAATCGTTTTACGTTCAAAGCTTCATTCTCTATTAATAGAAACTAACGAGTACTTACATTTGTATTATAAACTACGAGTATGTTTCAACGAAGCCAATCACGCTAACTTTTGTTTGATTGAGGTAGCAAATTTGAATAATGAATTGCCAATTTTAATAGATAACAACAAGGATTGCGATCATTTTAATTGATCTAAAGAGTGTTAGATAAGTATGCACCCATAGAGATAGAGGTTTCTCAAAACATCATTTCGATCACTAGCGGGTTATTTGGAGGAATAGGTGGCTGGAGATTTATTTGAGGATTACGCAGGGGGGACAATTCATACTTTTTAGGTCAACAACAACCTGGAGGTGAGACACTTCTAATGTGTACTGGCACCCAACCTCAAAACTGGAATTTTTGTATATCATTCGTGAAGGTCGCAACTCTGATAGTGGCGATTTGATTTCAGTTTGGATCCAAACTCCTTGTAGGAGGTGTACCAGATATCGCGTTTTCGGCCGATTATACATCTTACCCTTTTCTGCCCTTCGGGGGTTGGAAAAGTAAAAACGGGGGGTTCAGTTGCGCCATTTCAGTAGAGTCATTCAAACCTCTTTAGGATCCATGGGAATATTTTGGGGGTGGGAGGAAGGGTTCACAGCAGAACATGGGAATATTTTGGGGGTGGGAGGAAGGGTTCACAGCAGAAAAATCATCAAATCTCACGCAGAAGAATAAAATGTTATTAAAAATTGAAAAATCCAATAAATTCTATATATTTTAAAACGCAATATCTCGGAAACTATCGGGTTTACAGAGATATGGTCTCAAAATGTAGCAAATTTAGTCCACTGTAAAAACATATTCGGTAGGTGTTACAAAAAAAAAAAAAAAAAAAAAAAAAAAAAAAAAAAACCTAGTCCTTTAGGGTCAAAATCACCAAAAACTGAGGTAAAGTCGAAAATTTTGCGGGTTTTTCGATTTTTTACAAGGTTGCGTTCGGAGCTTGAGGTCTCAAATTCGGATTATTCATTGAACCAACAACACAAACAAGTTAGCAAAAAATCAGAACTAGTGGATCTGATGCTCGGTTACTGGACTATAGGCTTTTTTGCTAGTTTGTCCATTTAATGAGAGTGATTTTGACGTTGATTTACCTAATATTTTCTTAGTATATAGATATTTCAGAGCCATAGCGATATCATACACAAAAAATCATTCATCATCGGTGCCTTTGACTTTAACCGAGATATGAGGTTGTTGTTTTCCACTAGGAATTGAAATGAATTTCGTGGTAACTTTCTCCAACTTGTCAACATATTTCAGACCCGCCAGAAGAAAAAAAAATATATATATATACATATATGTATCTAGTATCCTGAGCTGTAAGAAAAACTCCATTAGTCATAAGACATGCAAAATAACAACGTTCACCCCCCAAAAAAAAAAAAAAGTTGCTGAGGAAATGGGTCATCACAGAGATACAAATCAGCAAAAACTGACGACCGCCCATACGATCGGGTGAGAGGGGTCAGGATATGGATCGCCGAGTTTTGATTAATTCGCTAATCATTTCACTTCCTCACTAGCGAGGTGTTTTTGCAACAAGTCCGCAAAATGATTGCCCTCCAAAATCATAATTTTTACTTGCTTTTTGCCTTCCAGAGCTTGCTGATCAATTTTAGTTTCGTGTCCATCAATCTATACCAATTCCTTGTCACGTCCAAAATTATTTTAAGATTATGTCCAATTTTGATGAAATATACAGGGATTTCATTTAATATTCAGACGGTACCCCATAATTTCATTTGCAAACGTGGATTTCTTATAACATCCATTTCTTATGATCTATCGGTCCGATTTCGTTAAAATTTGAGGGGTATATGGTTCAGGATAGTGTCCCCTGAATGTTATCGCGATTGGGTACAGTAATCATTACATATGTGCAGGCCTGAATTGGTTGGGCTCTATGAACTAGACTTAACAAACCGATTTTCACGAAATGGCCAGAGATTGTGTCAGTACCTACCCTACATACAGATGGTGAATGCCGTTGGACTGGGTAGGGGGTACGCAAACATGAATAAGAGCCCAATCTCGCATATTAGTTGTATAAACGTATAATACTGATCCATTTTTCATTCAATCATTTTGACTCTTACTTTGTTCCTTAACTAATTCGATACGTCCGTGTAACAATAAAGTGAGGAGGCTATTCTTTCTGCCCACCCAACTTGCAGACCTCTTAAATTAACAATACTTTTTTTTTTTTTTTAATAAATGCCATAATCTGTTAGCACATTCATTCTATTATCTTCGTTTGTCGTCTGAAGATTTTTTTATGCTAAATCTCTGCCGACGACACTGACACATTTTTCTCACTTCAATCTGATCGCTTGATTAGATATGGAGTAAGCAGATCTGGCCCCACGAACTGTTGATGTTTCTCAACGGGAAGGTCATAAATCAACCAAATTATCGCGAATGAGTCACCTAAACGTTATGCAACTGATGTATTGAATTGAATATTTGTTTATCGTTCACGGTTCCACAAGAATAAGGAATACAAGAAAACACGCCTTTAGTTGAACCTTTCCAAATCAAATTAACTTCATGGTTTTGAGTTAGTTAATCTAATAACGGTGGACCTAATGCTCTGACAAATTTCTTCATTAAAATCCGTTTTGATGCGTTCTGAAACGATTCCTGAAGTATGAATGAAAGCGCTTTTTCATATTCCTACATGTATATAAATTACAGAATCATAAGTACAAATATAAACACAGATATAGAAATAATCAACGTTTCCCTAATTTGCGTTATCAAGATTAATGAAGGTGTTTTCATGTTGTCAGTGTTTGGACAGTCTTCATAAGTATTGGTTGTTTAGGAGTTCAATTTTGGTGGAAACACTTTTTAGGTCAAAGAATTTGTCCAAATTCCAAAAAAACGTTTTTTCCTGGGGCGATCAGCCATAAGAATTCATAATGATGTATATATATATATATATATATATATATATATATATATATATATATATATATATATATATATATATATATATGATCAATTTTCTCATTTTCATTTTCAACTTCTAATTTTTTTCTTCAAAATATTAAATGCATCTATTTCCTTTCTTCGTTTATATATTATATATATAATTCCAAACCATAATTCTCCTTAGGATTGACATTAAAACACCGTTCTTGCGCCAAAAAATCAAGCTTTCAAAATGAAAGAATGAGTTCGTTGGCCAGTTCTTTTGAGCACATTAAATTGGTCAAATTACAAAAAAAATGTGCTAAAAAGTTCAAGTCATGCAGCATGATCGTAAGAGCGAATTTTCGTAGATTATCATCGTATTTGATTATGTAACACTGTTTTGAAATTTTAGCACTTTGAATGTAAAGAAATTGTTCACTGCCAGTTTTATGACCAAAAAACTTGGTTCCAAATAATTTCAAAAACCCTTTAAAAATCATATCTTGGCAACGGGTTGAGCTAGGACCGTTAGGTTGACGGCATTCTGCTCCATTTTCGATGTAGTTACTAACCAATTTGTATCTTCACATCATGCCACGCACACCCTTCCAATAAATATGGAGAAAAAAAAATCCAGGAAGAAAATTTTGAAAAATTTTTATTTTAATTCTACATTTGCGAAAAAAATTTAATTTTATTATTGGGAAAGTGGAATACTTGAATTTATAGCAGAAAAACTGTTTCAAAATAATATTCTGCAGAAGAAAAAATAATAACAATAAATAAATAGATAAAAATAATAATAAAACAAAAAAAAAAATATTTAATTGTTATATAATTATTTTGCGATTTTTTAGTAAGTTCTATTAAAATTTTGTAACATTTCTGTACACAACTTTATGCACGAAATTCATAATGATGTAATTCATGGTTTTCAAACTTTTTCCAAGTAATCAGCGAAATTGATAACTTATAAGACCTATAGCGAGTTTATTGAAATTTAAGTACACTTTTGACCATGATTGCATTCTTTAAAATCCTAATGGTCTAATTCATGGAGTTACACACATCGGATGACGAAGAAATCCTTCCACTTGTCCCCCTAGAAAAATTGTCACGAAAAATGTGAAGCGCTTCCGATAAACAATGCTGTAGTGTGTGTAAACCTGTTGCATTGAAAATTAAATTAGTTGTTTACGAACTCAACCGGAACTGAAGAGATTACTAAGATAATGAACTTTTGAATGATTAAATTTGAAGATAATGCTAATCTAGAAGAGGAAAAAAGATATCATTCGATATCTTTCGCAGTTCCTGAGAAAACGGGTCGTTCCCGAGATAGAAGTTAACACAGACTTACGAACGCCCTTAAAAATAGATTTTGGGAGCATCTGCCTTGCGTGAAACCGTGGCTTAAGGATAAGATTAGTAAAACCAATGCTTAGGAGAGGTTTGAAATGAACAACTAAATATTTGACAATATAGTGATATGTACCGATCAACCCGTCCGATAAAATGTTACCCAGTTTACCCTGGTAGGGGGCTTCCCTTTCCATATGGCGTGTAGTGGAAGTGGCGCCATGTGAATGTTACGACTTTCTTCGTCAGTCGCGTGTCTGTTTATTAATAATTGCTACAAAAATATAAATAATGCAAGTCGGGCCATAAAGAGGTGGTTTGCCGAAGCTTTCCTCATGCTAGTATGAAGACCAGCAAGACCGCACGTCAGTCCTGCCTTCCAATGGCAACCCATGGCCAAGCCAGGATAAGGTCCCTTCTGCCAAAACCGATTTACTGAGGATAGTGCCACACACCATCAGGCTAACTTGGGTCCACCCCTGGCAAACACTCTGGTACCTGCCACATCTGGTAGGCGTTCCCTATCTACCACCTGGGATGGCGCCTAATGGGGACCAACAAATCCGCACGTGAAAACGACTAAAAAGTGTGAGATTTGGGAGAGCAGGGGTCTTCTACAGCTCAGAAATGTAGCACACAATATATGCATAGTAGGTACGTATATGTAAAACATTAAAACTTAGGGATTGTTTTGGAAGTTAAAAAACAGATTTTAATTATGAACACTGGAAAGTAACAATTTGTAAAATTATTAAACCATTGGAATAGCTATTTTCTAATTTGCTAAAATGTAGAAGGAGATTATAGAGGTTTTCCAAATATAGCAAAGTTCAAGATGATGATCACGTAAAATTATTGTTAACTTTTCTGTATTCCGAATTCCTTTTTATTTTTTTAGGAACGACCCCCGGACAACAAAGCTTCTCATGACGCCTGAACAAGAGTGACGCCTACTCATTTACCTAACTTTATTATAAAGTTGTTTTCGGGGAACTCCAGAGATGAATTAGTTTGGACTAGGTATTGTTAAACTTAATCACTGAATCAGTTTATGAGGAATTAGTGTTAGCAATATTGAATTTATAGAATAGCAATTGACATATTATATATATATATATATATATATATATATATATATATATATATGAAATAAATAGTTAGATACTTGCACTACTTACCTAGCTATCACTATCTATGCTACTGCTACTTACCAATTTTTCCATTGGCGGTGGAGTTGATTATGTTAGCCTTGCTGGAATCCGCAAGGAGCATTTGCTCCTCCGGCACTCCTTGGCCCCGTCGATTCGTACCATTCATGATCACCAGCTGAAAACCGATAATTATATTGAATTGAAATCGTTATATTGAATTGAAGTGAACATAGTTAGGCCAACTTTGATTAACCCCGGAAGACTACAGATTTTTGAAAGAATCGAGAACTCTAGTAACTCACCTTCATTTATCAAAATTCATTGACGGCTAAGTTAACAACAGGAAAAATATCTAAATAAAAAGCTTCAAATTAATACGCAAAAGTTCATCGTTTCTATATAGATAGCCTTTCTACGCAGATCAATGGTCTATAACTGGTGGGCCCGCCGACCAGGTTCCTCATGGAGTTTGTAAAAAGTAGAATCTAATTTTCATATCTGATGTAGAGACTCAAGAAGCGAACGTACAAATTTTGCAACCCGAAAAATTGATACCGGGTAAAGATGGAAGAATTTTTGGTAAGAATGATAGATTCAGCTATGGACAGTTTAATCCATCTAATTTAGCATTTCAAAAAACATAGAAAAAGTTTCAGCCATGCAGCATGATCACGAGCGAATTTTCTTAGGTACGTCATCATATATTATGTTACATTGTGTTTGTGAGCACTTCGAGTGCAAGAAAAGGGAGTTTTTATCCATTTTTCAGCAATTATTAATGAATTTCAAGCATATTTTTCTGCATAATTTTCTGCTATAATTTTATAATGCTTTAGTTTGTTCTAAATAAACTTTATTTGACTAAAATTATTAAAAAAAAAATATATATATATATATATATATATATATATATATATATATATATATATATATAAATTTAACAATTTTTAGCCGTTTTTTGGAATTTAACCAATTTGATTTGCTCAAAAAGTATTGCCCAACAAACTCACCGTTTCGTTTGGAAAGCTTAATTCTTCGGCGGGAGAACGAAATTTGTATCTCAATCCTAAAGAGTTATCGTCTTGATTTCCTGGAATTTTTCAAAAAATTTGGAGCCATTGTAATAGCTTCATTTTCTACAAAAATTCGCTAAAACCCAAAATCATTTATATATATACACGACAAAGCGTTAAACTCTAAGATTCGTTTCAGAATATCTCAAAACGGATTTAAATGAAAAATTTTGCAAAAAATTTTATTTTAAAATTTTTGGAGCTATTGAAATAGCTTTATTTTCTAGGAACATTCGCTAAAACTAGAATAAACGCGTATTTTAGAGATTTGCAGACCGATACTGTCGACGATCGTCATTGCATCAAATCGGATGCTCAGAAAGCAGTCTCAATCGATTCAGAGCGTCAAGAACTATCAAAATCCATACCAAACGTGTACTTCTGAGGTGTTATGTTCGATATCGTGTCGTATTGACAACTATAGGCCATGCACACAGGACACACACGAGAGCGCACTATCGGGAGAACGCTACATTGCTGGGGTAGATATGGGAGAGTCTAAGGGGTCTGGGGGGGTTAGGTGGAGGGTCAAAAATCCTGATTTTCTATCATGTGAAACACTTCCTAAATAGTTTGGGCAAAATTTCATCAGTTTCTATGATGTTACCCGTACACGAGACTAGCCATAAAAAGTAATAAGTAGTATAAAATAGCGTGCAGAGTGTGATGAAGCGAATTTAAGAGAGTATTTTTATTTGCGAAAAGTACAACTTACAAGCATGAAAGTTTTTCCAACAATAAAACCATCACATGATTAATATCAAAATAACACATTAACCAATAAAAACAATCCCACAACTGGAGTTTCAACTTCAACACTCCCCCACAAAAATTCTTCTACCCTTCAGTAATTTTTTATTCAACAGAATGAAATCCAAAGCGTTTAGCGAACTCCATGTTTGCGATTGGGTAAAGCCTTAGTTAAGACATTACGCAAAGCCGTCTTCCAATCTTTTGCGTGGGGTGATTCCAAAGCTTGTTTTGGAGTTATGGGATCGCTGAGTAGATCGACAGCTAGTCCAATCATTTCGTTCCCGTCTCCATTCTCTCCCTCACTGGTCGCACGAACCATGTAGTAATGCTTTTTGGGTCTGCCCATTCCTGCTGTTCGTAGCACTCTAGGGTGTCCAGGTCCCCTTCTCATTGACGGAATGGATGTTTCTGACGACGTTTCAAAATTTTCGTCTTTATTATCATTCCCGCTCTCCGTCGGCAGTAGCTGTAGGCTCTGGTCTTCATTTAGTTCTTGCATTTCGTCTTCTTCAAAATTAACCGGAATTCCTGTATCGTTAACTTTGGGTTTGAAGAATCCCACTTTCATTAACCAATTTTGTTTTTCTCCAGGCCCTTTCCATTCCAAACCTGTCTCATCTTCTTTAGGCAATTTAGGTGTAAACCTGACATCTCTTCTTCAGAAAACTTCTTTTTTCTCTGGATCCCATATTCTATAGGCTTTTGACTCCGTTGAGTAGCCGATGAAAATCCCTATTTTTGATCTAGGGCTAAACTTATGTTTTCCAGGAGATTTGTTCAACCAATAAACTTTTTGCCCAAAAGTTTTAAAATACCTCAGTGTAGGGGGTTTCCCGATCCACAATGTATAAGGTATTTCTCCATTTATGCAACTTGAGGTGCACCGATTTCTCACGTAGTTCGCAGTATTTATGGCTTCTCCCCAGAAACTCATTGGTAGTTTGGATTGTAATAGCATACAACGTACCATTTCTACCAACGCTCGGGTTTTTCTTTCTGCTACTTCGTTTTGTTGCGGGCAATAGGTAGCAGTAAATTCATGTTTAATCCCTTCTTGTTTCAGATAATGTTACAATGTGTTACTTGAGTACTCTCCACCATTATCACTTCCCAAGACTTTAAATTTCTGTCCTGTCTCTTGACTTCTTTCGCAAAAGATATACCTCACACCATCTGCTCTTGTCGTCAATAAATGTTACAAAGTACTTAGCTCCTCCTTTGGATTCAACTCTGAACGGTCCGCAGACGTCGGAGTGCACAAGACAGCCACAGTCGTGCAGTTCTGTTGAGCTTGACGACGGTAGTTTAAAAGGTTTCTGAACTTGTTTCGCTCTCAAGCAGATTTCACAAAGAGCTAATTTTTTTGGTATTGCAACTTATTCCATAAGCTTTTTTCTTATTGATAATTTCTTTTAAAACCCTTTCATTTAGATGACTAAGTCTTTCGTGCCACTCTTTCACTGACACTGTTCCGGTTGAAGCAGCCTTCCCTGATTTGCTTGGTTCTTCGACGTGATACGATTTGCAGTCATGATCAATTTTCCATCATCAGGGTCAAAAATTAAAGCTCGATTCTAGTGAAGTTGACTTGAAGCCCTCCATCTGTATTTTTGGATACAGACATCAAATTTGTTCTAAGGTCTGGCACCAATAAAGTTTCCCTCAGATTCACAGTGACATCCTTTCCCAACTTGAGTCGGACTGTGCCAATCGCTTCAATTACAGCTGAATCGCTGTTTGCTAAATTAAGTTTGTTTGAATGAGGCACTCTCAAGTCCGTGAACACATTTTTATCGTTGCACATAGGTATGTGACGTTGCTCCTGAATCGAGGCACCATTCTAAATTATACTTGTTGAAAGCAGTTGCCTTTAATGAAAACTCGGCATGCTGCGATGATTCGTTCGACTTAGCATCTTTTGCTTTAGTCGCTTCACTTTTCATCATTTTCGTTTTGCACTGGAATGATTTATGTCCCAATTTTTCGCTCTTGAAACAATTCGGAAATGTTTTTTGGTCGTTGCTCTCTTTATGAAAACTTTTCTTGGCATAGAGAACTTCTGAGTCGCCTTTACTTTTGTATAAACAGCTCTCATATTCTTCCAATATTCTTATTTTGACCTTTTCCGGTTTTAATAGTTTTTCTTGAGTTTCTATTGCGACTCTAAACTGTTCATACGATTCCAGGATACTGCACAATAACAACACCGATTTCCTTGAGTTTGTCTAAGGTTTCAAAGAATTCGTGCACCGCTATACATCATCATCTTCCTTCATTCTAGGAAAAATCAGCTTTTTTAGCATCAAAGCTATTCTTGCGGGACCTTGTGACGCATGAATCGAATGCTGTTTGTCCCATACTTCTTTGGATGTTGTACAAGATCTTATTAGTAACAGTTCCAATGGACTCATTCCTAAGATTCTGACATTCGATGTCTGACATTGCTTTGCCACCTGCTGTTTGCCACTCAACATCTTTATTATCTTTTGGCTTAATGGCTCCAATTACGTTAGCTTTTGGCTTAATGGCTCCAATTACCTATATAGGTGGGAGAATTCCATTAGAAGTAGGGGGAAGTAGTGTACCTACGGACAAATTTTTTGTCCTCAATTTGTGAAGTAGGTACTGAAAATGAAATTCACAAATTCAGCGTAGCATATACCTGGATTTTAACACAGAATGTGTTTTATCCGTCTATAATAGATGGACTAGTGAAGCGTAGGTAGGTGATTTATTTTTTCTCAATGATTTTTAGTTAGTGGGTACCTAATTCAGTGTTTTATCCAGAATGTGTTTTATCCATCTATAATAGATGGACTAGTGAAGCGTAGGTAGGTGATTTATTTTTTCTCAATAATTTTTAGTTAGTGGGTACCTAATTCAGTGTCCATGTACTTAAATCATAGGGGCATGTAAATGGAGATATTTCCTACTTCTACATTGATGACAAAGTCATCGTTTCGCCCAACCACCGCAGAATTGCGACACATAAATCAGTTTTGAAGAGAGGACCCGTGAGTCTAACTTATTATTTAATCAACCTACAGTACTAAAATTTGAACTGGAGCTCCTTTGGGATATCTATATTACAATTACAACATATGGATGGGCTCTGCTCATCAGCTGAGGGACCTCTTGGAATACCTTGAAAACAATGTTTGGAGGTACGGATGCTTCTTCTGAGGCTTATTTTTTTCTAATCTACCTACTGAACTACATTAGATTATTGTAATAGAGGGTTTTATGTGCAAGAAACTAACAGAGTTTCAAATTAATTCACAGTCCATGAATGGGGGGGTTATGGCGCTGTGAAGGGGCGAAACCACTTGCGAGGCGCATGCATCGAGTTTATATAATGTACTAGAGACTGGGTTTAATATTTACAGGCCACAGATCTGTGTAGATGGGCTATCTATACAGATATACTAAAACTTTGTGTAAAAATGTGTAGCGTTTTTACATAATAGGTCTTTATGGGTCATGAGCAGCAAAATAGTAGAAGGGTGGGTAAGAAGTTTTTATTAGTTTTAAATATTATTTTGATTACCTACTTTTTTAAATGGGCTTACGTAGACAAAACCAAGAAACTTGGGACTAATGACAAAAATAAAAATAAATCAAATAAATAAACAAAAGTACTACGTCATGCAGCATGGCTAATAGAACCAATTTTCAAAGAAAATTTGTGGATAAAATTAAATTAGGTACTACTTAAATTCGAATCACTGAGGCCAACCATGTCCAGAATAAAACTGTGAGGACAGCCGTGTGACAAGATCGCAAAGCAAATTTAGGACACGCAGCCAAACACGAAAATTAGGCCAATTTTGTAATTTTTCATCAAAAAATCGATTTTCTAATTCCTAAAGGTAGTTGGGCATAAGTTACAGAAAGATGCCCTATGAATTATTCCGCAATTGGTTGAATAATCGCCATTGCGATTGAGCATAACTGAATTAATTGACGCATCCAAAACTTCGAGATTAATGGACCGATTTTCATGAAATTTTCAGCGACAGTCCCATATAATTTTCATTGCCGTCGGATCAATAGTGGCTCGTGTGCTTGCGTAGACTACACGAATTTATCATAACGTATATTTCTCAACATCTATTCGTCCGATTTCGTTCAAACTCGCGGGGTAGTTGTGCACATGTTACAGGAGGATGGCATTACATCTCAATAGATTAAGTTAAGCTAAAAGTATGCGTAAAACTAATGGACCTATTTTTATGAAATCTTCAGGGAATGTCTGGGTTGGCTACTGAATGATACCTTATAAATTTCATCACAGTTGGATAAATAGTAGGCAGTGCGCATGCGCAAACGTGAATCTCTTAGAACGTAGATTTCTCATGTGCCAGCCATTTTTTGAATACCAGAGAGATAACTGAACCAAACTTTCAAATCATGTTTCAAGGGTCATAATGAAGAGTGAAAACCCTTGATGGACCTCTCGGAGTGGTAGCGGCAGAACGAGCGGGGGGGGGGGGGGGGGGGGGGGGGGGGAGACGTGTTTTTCGCATTTTCCAAGAAATTTCATATTTTTACAACCAACCAGATAGAGTATGTATCTCAACGCCAAAATGTACCCTAAAATCTCTAGTTTCGATTGGCGTGATTAAAACTGGTAGTACGTAAAAACGTATGTAATAAAAAGTGATTTAAAGTCGAAGAAATAAAACTTTTGTGAACTTATGCTTTCTAATTTGGCATATAACTCAGAAACGGCTATATGTATCAAGAAATCATTCCGTATACATAAACGTTGCAGATCAAAACAAGAGCTTCAATTTGGTCTATAATTTGAAGGATATCGAAACAACCGACACAATGCCGAACAATGCCTCGTATAAGAGGCGAAACAATTGTGAATCTCATTAAACGTGTTTTGTGGGTTGCAGCTACCTCAGCACCTTGTTATGATGGCAGTCCGTTTACTATTGCACAATTACCTCTACCAACAACACCAACCTAACAAGACCAACCTTCCGTAATTTCCATACCAATGAAAATACAGATTTACTTCTTCTTGTTGACGGTTTGCTTGTTTCTCATACATGGTGATTGATTAGGCAGTGAATGAAGGATGCTCTAGAAGAACAAATAACTTACATTTCTGTTATGAAGGTTTTTATTTTCATACAGGAGTGACTAGATAGTAGTTATGTACATTTTACTCCTAGTAAGAAATAAGGTAACTGCAATAAAATTGAGGTAAAAAACCACTTTGCGCTTAAAGGCTAAAGAGTGATGAGCGTACATCAATACGTTTTTACGTTTTCTAAGTAAACATTTCCTATTCATAGGTTGAATAGCAGAGAAATTAGCTCCAGAGCTCACATATTTACTCTAAGGACCATCAGACCTTATGATTAGTTTCTAGATGTACCAGGAGCCTCCATTCCAAATTTTAGCTTCATATGTGACCGTGCAAGGGAAAAGGGAGCTTAACTTGCCAAGGGTTTTTTCCAGGAGAAAAAAAAAAATACACGGCCAAGGAAATGGCACATGAGCTTCCTCGTGACCTTCACAGTACGTCACCATTAAATTCCAGAAAACTAGAAACGACCGGTTCGGGCATCAGGGAATTAAAAAGGTGGGAAATTGGAAGCTGAATGGTACATATAATAAATGAAAT
Source organism: Adelphocoris suturalis (assembly GCA_030762985.1). Classification (NCBI taxonomy): domain Eukaryota; kingdom Metazoa; phylum Arthropoda; class Insecta; order Hemiptera; family Miridae; genus Adelphocoris; species Adelphocoris suturalis. The sequence goes on from CM061040.1 coordinate 31,059,432, forward strand.
TAATAAGGAAAATTTTGATTTTAGTATGGGACCATCCAGGATGTAGTCCGCATGTTCCCAGAAAATCTGACCGAAATCCGTTCACAATTGCCTGAGTTACGACCGAAGCAAGAAAATTTTGTTTACGCCTGCGCAGAGGCTACCGTTGATTCGATAATGACGGAACTGATAGGGGACCATGTAGAGCTATACCCGCACGATCCCTAAAAAGTTGAAGAAAATCGCAACAAAATTGTGGAAATTACGGCTGTTACAAGGACCGTAACAAGAATATTTCGTTCACGCATGCGCAGAGCGTACCGCTAATGCAATTATGATGATTGTCTTATGGGACCTCAAGGGACCTTACCCACATCATCCCTGAAAATCTGACCGAAATCCGTTCAACATTGACCGAGTTATGACCGTCACAAGGAATTCACGTTAACGCCTGCGCAGAAGCTACCGTTGATTCGATCATGATGAAGTTGATAGGGGACCATCTAGAGCTTAACCCGCACGATCCCTGAAAATTTGGTTAAAATCGGATCAAAATTGTGGAAGTTATGGCTGTTACAAGGAAATGTGGACGGACAGACAGACAGACACGGAACCAAATTTGTTCAGGAGGCTCTGAAACGCAAAATGCGAGTGGAAATTTTGATTTTGGAGCAAACAATTTTTTTCATTTCGAAAGTGAAAACAAAGCTTCCGCTGCCTTGCAGTCTCGGAAGCAAAAAACAAAGACTGGGTCAAGAAACTACTTTTGGGGGGGGGGGGGGGGGGGGGGGGTACCAAAAAGCTGTCTCTTTCCCCAATAATCATCAAAACTTGAATTTTCTACATTTTTCATTGTATTTATAATCGCGAAAAACTGCAGTTTTGTAAATATGCTGAAACCTGCTGAAAATTTACAATTTTTGGGCCCGCTTTTTTTCAAACTTTGAAAAATCATAAATTTTGATGGGAAAATGGTAGAAAAAATCCGAAAAACACTACTTTGTTCAGAATAATGTGAAGAAAAATATAAACTCAGATTTGACCTCTGGCAAGTTAAGGTCCCTTTTCCCTTGCACGGACACATATGTTGAATAGTAAAGAAATTAGCTCCGGAGCGCACACAGCTGATCTAGGGGGCTTCAGACTTTGATTCGTTTATGTCCCAAGGGGTCACCGTTTCTACTTTCAGCTTCATAGGTTGAATAGCAAAGAAATTAGCTCTGTAGCTCACTTAGCTGAAATAGGGGGCTCCAGAATTTATAATTTATTTGTAGATGTTCCAATGAGCTTCAATTTAAAATTTCAGCTCCATAGGTTGAATATCACAGAAATTAGCTCCGGGTCTCACTTAGCTGATCTAGGGGGCTTCAGAATTTATAATTAACAAGCCTAGTTTTCTCGCTCGCTTCGCTCGGCCGGTATGGCTGTGTAGATCCGATGGTCTTTACTGTTGAATGGATCACTAAGGGTGATTTGAAATGTGTGGGGGATGTTGCTCGCGTCGCTCGGTTTCTCTGGGGTGTATGGCCCACATTCTCGTGACGTCACGTCTGGAGTAGGTTCGCGTTTCAGCCAAAGTCGGCCATTACTGCCCTACGTCAATGAATCGCTACTCAACCAACCTATTTCTCACAAGAAGTTTGCCGTCTCACGTCAACATAATTCGTGGTTATAAGGCCATTTTTCAACAGTTTTGTTTTGAAAAAGTATAATATTGTAGCAATACAAAGTTTCAATTCGACTAAATGTTATAATAATCGTGCCTGCCAGCGCAATAATTGATTGTAGATTGCTGTCAACGATACCAATCTAACGTGCACGAGTTTTTATTTGGATTAGGAGCCTACTAACTATTGTAGTTAATCAGTGTCAGAAAACTAAAGAACTTCATTCGTTTAGGCTTTGAGAATAACTATTAACCTGAAAAATAGTAAAGAAAAGATGATTGAAAATTCCTCAGGTGTCTCTGTACTACTGTGTAGGTACCTAGCCATTGCTCAGGTAGCTTCATCAGCGTTTTATTATAAGTTCGTAGTACTATGCTTAACTGAGGAAGCTTTACTTGTTATATTGAATGAATAAAAGGAGAGATTTGATAGTTTGTCAAAGTAAACAAGTCAGGTTGTTGCTACACCAAGAAACGAAACTACTTAGGTAGGTACGTACGTCCTACCAGATTTGCTGTTGGTTTAAAGTGCCTAAACAAAGTAGGTGGGTCGTTGCTTTCGAAGAATACAACCGCTGATTAGCAAGCTTGTCAAATATCGAATCAGGGAATATGAAACATGAATTAAAAACCAGCTGCAACGAAAAAACCTTGAAATGCGTTCTTCTGAAGGTAAGATTTCATAAAGACGGCAGTTATTGCGCGAGTTGTGCAGTTACGCAAATTTTAGGGACAAAAAAGGTAATTAGGCACCTACTTTCGTTTCTATCAATGAAGTACATGAACAAGTAATAAATATACGGAAAGTATGCAGGTATACCTTCTCTCTAGGTACTTACCTTTCCACATGTGATACTTACTATTCCCGCCTAACAGAGCTCTCATAACACATCCTTTCACAAGACCACTTTCACAGTACTCTAAAGATTTTTAGTTTCAATTGATTCAAAGAACAGTTCTAAAAGTAGATAGGTAATCCACAACATCTTCACGGCTGATGTCTGGATCATCTAGAACACGTTTATGTCATCAACTCCCCAACACACATTTCATATGGATCTCTACCCCACAGATTAAATCTTGAGTTCGTAGCATTTGAGGTCATCAACTGATAATAACTTGATGTAATTTGCATAACATTTATCACCTAGCATATTACAAATAATGAAAATATTGACTGGGAACTAGGTCAGACTATGATATGCAGTTGTCCAGCTGTGGCTACAAATGGCGCATTTTCGCATAGTTTACTCGTCACATGACAACAAGTCCATGACAACAAGGTAAAATAACTTCGACTTCGCCTTGCCTCGATGTAAGGATGCGCTAGTGGGTGATTCTCACAGACAGGGGCAGAAGTGATGTCCGGACCAGTTGCGGCGACCCAATAAGGATTTGGGAGCTGGCGAAGGTCTTAAATTGTAGTATAGGTTTTTATCTAGAACCCTTTTTTCCATTTTTAGGTTATGTTTATTAGTTTAAATAGAAAATTAACTAAATATAGTCAAATCGTCATCGACCTGTCCTGTCCCAATGCGACCTTCCCAACTTCAAGCTTTAATTAAAGGTCTTTCCACTTTTGAGTTTGGATTTTATTCAATTTTTCTACATCAATATGATTTCTCCGATGCGTTTCTGATCGATAAAATTAATGTAGAACCGCTAGAAAAGTGTATTTGGATGGAAATATGTGTGTCCGGAGCATCGCCGTCATCGACCTGTCCAATATTGGTTTTCGAATTTTCGCGGTCACAATTGTATTTTAGCGGGTTTTTTTGCCACTTTTTTTTTCGCGCCCTTCTCAGTTACCAGAAAAACCGCCATTCGTTTTAATTCAGTCAACTCGTGGTCGTCAGCGGGAGCAGATGTGTGCTGGACCGTGGGTTGGTCAATCACAATCGTCAGAAACCTGTCCACTTTTTCTAAGTGAGTACTTGAACTCAATTTTTTCTTATGGTATTTTTATTGTGCACCGAACGGTCTAGTTTCATGTTATATGCCGAATTTGGGAAAAAGCTTGCCACAAGGTGAAACATTTGAGAAAAACTGAAGAATCATCATCGACCTGTCCATCATCAACCTGTCCTCTCCTGAAAATTCGAGGGCAGGACGATGAGGAAAAAGGCAAATCTATTATGTTTTTTGGATTTTCTAGTATTCCCGTATTCTCGCATTTAGTAATCCAATATTCTCGTATTGACCATTCAAAACACATATCTACTTAGCCGAACGTTGTGAAGGTCTACTAGGACTTATTCGAGAATTTCTGTCATTCTTCGTTTGTTGGATTCGCCCTACAGTGGTCACGTTTTTTCGGTCTTTTGACTTGAAATGTTGAGGGTTAACGTTTCTTGGCAGTTATAGCAAATTTTCCTTTTATGATCCCAGGACAGGGTGGTGATGCAAATGGTGAGAATCAACGGGTCGCATCATCGCCCTGTCCCAGTGTCATCGACCTGTCCGCCTAAATTTTTAAATATTTTTTTTCTGAATTAATAAAAGCGCTACTGTTTGGATTTGCTTCGAATTTCGATACATACGATATAGAGAGCATCTGTGATTTTTTTCAGCTCGATTCGATAACTTTTTCTTTTTTCAAAAGTCAAACTCAAAACTGACCTTTTCTGTGAGAATCACCCTAGTATCCAAGTCTCGAGAATATCACCCATAGATGCGATTGGATATTTAGTCCATCCCGAGTTTGTAGGAAAAACAGCGTTGACAACCGACGTGTGAAGGGGATGTTGCGCACTTCCCTCGCTAGGGGAGGGTTTTCTTGCTCGCTTTCTCAAACATACTCGACAATCAAATCCCCAGTTTGTTCAGTGATGACAAAGATACCCCATTCCCCCTCTCATAAAACACCCCCTATGGGGCAGATTTGAAATTTTAAACCTTTTAAACCTTCTCTGGACTTCCACAAATAATTTAAGATCAAAATTAGCCAAATCGGTCCAGCCGTCCTCGAGTTTTAGCGAGACTAACGTACAGCAATTGATTTTTATGTATATAGATAGATATAAAAACCTACAAAACAAAAATATATACTTGAATACAAATCCTGTATGTTATTTGTTCTTCTACAGCATCCTTTGTTGCACTGCCTAATCAATCACCGTAAATGAGAAACAAATGACAAGTACCTACATTGTTTGTTGTCATTATGGGTATGTATTAGGGGTGTGAAAAAATCGATGTTAGAATCGATTAAATCGATTTTTTGGGAAAATCGATTTGGGGAAAACATCGATTAATAATCGGACTTTTTGGGTGGTACTGTTTTAAGCCACATTTTAGATTTTATCGTACAAACTAATCGTACATTTTTTTCCTTACGATTTGTCGAAGAAAGGTGTTAAACTCATGATCGAACGATGACGCGAACTTGTCATCAACAGCAACGACTAATAAACTCATGATTGATTCGTCACGTTAGCCGTGACTAGCAATGAGAATGAAACAACAACATGGTCAATGATTACTTATCAGTTTTTCAAATCTATGTTGTTGTTATTCGAATCCAAGCGGAGGAAAAGCTTTTTCCTGTATTTTATTTGACTTTAAAACTTTTCTTTTTTTTAACAATAATAGTGAAATTTTTCGTCATCCTTTCTCTTTCTCAATTTAAATTGACAATATTGACGCCCTTAAACATATAAGGACACATTCACAAGACAATGAGTGATAAATCATCCAGATTTCCACAGTTTCATATTAAAAAATACGACGAAACATTCCAATCTCTAAGGTACCCTTTGGGATGTTGAAGAGGCCACAAAAAAGGCAAAAAACGAAAGTTCGGAAGTACCGAATCACTAAATATAAGCTCTGACGAGGCCGATAATGGCGGAAGCGCTTAGCAATAAAACATTTTAAAAATTTGAGAAGCCTGCTGTGAAACTCTCAACCCTCAAAAAGTACTACAGTTTAGAAGTTCCTCTATATGTATAACATTTTTAAGTTTTCGAATGGTACAAATTTTTTTTAAATACATTTTATACCTATTACCTAACATTTTTATAAATTTTCATTTTTTATGAGTGCCTTTCTATTCACCTTGCCTTATTTGCCCAGACAGTAGAGGTGTTACTGGGCATACCAGGGTTCATCCATGGGCATACCATGAAGTGCTCTTCAGAGTTACTTCAAAAAATCAAATTGAGCTATTTGAATTAAAGAGGTTAAATTTCATACGATTTTAATCGATTTAAATCGATTTTTTGTCCAAAAAAATCGATTAAATCGAAAAGGGGGAAAATCGATTTTTTCACATCCCTAGCTGTTAGCTTCATTGCTCTGCCTCTCCAACTTTCCATGCATGGTGGTTCCGAAATCTGAAGAATATGTTTATTATTTAGCCTTATTTCTCAACTATCTACCTACACCTATCATGGTCGTGTAGACTGAGGCAGAAATAGAAATCCGCCACCACCATCTCATTGTACTGCTCTTCAACAAACTGTCTGCGTTCGTCTTTCGTTCATTTTGCTGTGCTTATTCATATATGGGCTGACTGGGTAAAAGCCCAGGACACTAGATTTTGAAGGGACATTTCCAAAGGAAATTACCTATAGGTATTTTTTATTGTGTGATATGTTCTGTTTGTTACATTCTCAAAAGTTCAATCTCAATATGAACACAGCAATATGGCCACTACATAATGAAATGTTTCGTTATGTGCGTGTCTACACAAGTAATGAAAGAAAAAAAAATGGAAACAAGGAATCAGATGCTGTTTTTATGCAGCTTCCAGGATTAAAACTTCATCAAATCAAACTTATATATTTCTTCACCTTTCGACCATTTTTACTTTCTAAACAGAGAGGGAAGGTTGAAAGTATTGTACGCTTCACAAGCATATCAAGTGAAAATTGAGACTGATTAGGAATCCATTACAGCCTTTGATCAAATATAAATTCCTTCACCTTTTGGCCATTTATTATTTTTCAAACAGAAACGGAAGGTGAAAGTATTGTACATTTCACAAGCATCTCAGGTGGAAATTAGGACGGATTTTAGGAACAATGAATCCATTACAGTCTCAAATCAAATGTAACCAGGTATATATTTCTCAATCTTTCGACAATATTACATTCCAAACAAAGTGGAAACGGGAAAATAAGGACGGATTACAGCAAGGAAAGACCCTCGAGGGACCTCAGGACCACCCTCACTTTTGGAGGGTAGCCCTTAAAATCTCGATACGTGATTGGTTGAAATTAGGTAGGAGGGCCTCTCTTAAACTGTGTCTTTGCATTGAACAGGGGTTTGAGGGTCGTTAAAGGGGCGACCTTCCATAGTAAGGGTGCCCCTATAACGTTTGAACTAAGTGTTGTCTTTGCATTAGGAACTTCTACTGGAGGGATGCCCTCAAACGTCCCTCCAACTTCGAGGGTCGTTCTACCACACCACCCTTACTGTATGTACATCTCCCGCCCCATCCTATCACACGTACTCACACATCAATCATAAGCAGAACCTACCCATAAGCGAATATAGAAAGTTGAATGTTTTCTACCATAAAAACACTATCAGGAAGCCTTTTTTGTTTACAGCATATTATTTTGTGTTTTGTTTGCATAAGCAATATTCTGTAGTTTTTTATTAATCCTTTATTAATTCCATCCCTACGTCCGTACATCACCTGTTATTAGCCTAAAAAAATAGTAACGATAATAATAAGCACGCTGCAATACCTACCTACCGATCTTAGTTACCCAACAGAACGTACGAGGGTACGAGCACACGAGCAGTCTTCAACCGGCTTACAGAACATCATGAATGAAATATATGCACAACTATATCAAACAAAATTATAGTAGAATTGAATAATTAAACTTACATAGTGGTGGAGGACGGCTGATTTTTCACGTTCAAGGGATTAGTATAGAATTCCACGAATCGGAGAGAATTCTGAAATTACTCGTTAGTGCAGCATGGAAACCTAATCTGCCGTTGAACTTTTGATGAACTAGCGAGGGAAGAGAAGATCACAAGCACACTAAGATAAGAAAGATGGGGAAGGAAACAGCGAGGAAGCACAGTACGAATCCACACAACGATCGAAAAGATGAATGTGGGTGACATCGTGATAAGAAACGTGTTGTATGGATTATAATTAATTCTGTAAGCGTGGGCTATGAAAGAAACGAGTCAAGAAGGGGATACAGAGGATGGAGCTTGTGGGTGAACTAATACTCTGTGATGCCAACCATTCTAAAAAGGCGCTGTGTAGTGTGAAGTCTTGGGAACTACTTCAAGGTAACGCTCTCGTACTTTACTTTGTGGTTCCGTTGCACGTCAAAAGGTTTTAATCCTGGATTACAAACCCAACGTCGATTTGACGTATTAAAATTTTAATTCCGTCCCGAATCGCTAGTGTACGCTGCAAGCGCCTAGACAGTCTGGAACTAGCAATTTGTCAACTACCACTTCAGAAGCAGCAGGTCTGGATATCAAATAACCTACCAAAGATCTCACCATGTAGGTACGTTCAAGAAAAAAATTGTCTGGCAAGTTCTCAGTGGGTTTAGAGTCCAAAAATTTTAGAGAAATTACGCCATGAACGGTAGGCATAAAAAATGCGTTGTTATTATGTTATTTTTATTTATTTATTATTATGCGTTTTTATTACCCATTTCAGTAATTGTGTCGGCTGAAGTGAACCAATCTCACTAAATCTGACGTGGAATAATTATGAATTTTGTCCACCAGATAGATTTAAAATTTGTAAATTATTGGAAAACATTTCGTCACAAGTTGAAATGATGTACCTACTATTGGTGGTGATTCAAAAAATATCTCGCCAGACAACTATTTTGAGTGATTCGTCCAAACCAGACAAGAAAACTTGAAAATGTTTACAGAGATTAGGTAGGTAGGTACCAACCTACGTCATGAACAGCAAGCATAATAGATGCGTAATTTCATTCTTCAGGCCTGATAGAAGAAATCGGTATCTCACTAAACCTGACATGAAATATGGGTAAATTTAGTCCACCAGACAGTCTTTTTTTTTTAATTTCTTAATTATTATTTATAATATTAGGTGTCTCGCACTCTTTGCAAATTTTTCGATCACTATTTTTCTCTATTTCTTCCTTCTGATCCACGAGTGAATTCCTGTGTGCGCTCATCCTGAAAAGTCTATTTAATCCTGTTTCAGTCATTGTTCATCTCAACCATGTCTTCACCTCTTCATCCGTCTCTAAAGCGGCCCATTCACGATCCTGCTGCAGGGTGTGAGGGGAACCAAAAACTTCCTTCTCTTCTTGCACGGGGGGCGTGCAGGACGTGTGTGGAGGCCTTCCTGCTGCAGGTGTCCTGCAGAGCTCGTCGGATGGGTTTCCCATAGGACCATCCTGCGGTCTGGGGTCCCCCACCCGATCAGCCTGCTAGGTCCGAGCTTGTGTGGAGCTGCAGGAAGAACTTCCATGTTCTAATCACCCGCCAACACAGGATTACCTCAGAATACCGTATACTAGTGGAAAGCCTTGTTTGAGCTGGGAATGACGAATCGTGTATGGAGAACGCACTCTGAGGCAGAAGAGTGAAGAGGGGAACTTCGATGCACTCCCCACCTCCTGCAGTAGGATCGTGAATGGGCCACTTAAGTGCTGAACGATCTTTCATGTACCGTCTTCCTACATGCAGTTCATAATAAAGCAATGGAAACTAACTTAGCCTTTTGGTTTATTATTTTCAATAATAAGCCTATGTGATCGTATAGCAAAAAAATTTTAAAACCCCCCTCAAACTTTGTCATTTTACGTACTACTTTGTCAAAGTGCGTAGAATCCAAATTTGCAATGTCCATCCGCCGTCCGGGCCATAAAAGGCCTTAGAATTGACTTAAGCAAATCCGTTCTTTCGCCCAGACTCCACTTGGGGTCTAGTTGGTCCTAACTTCTCGCCAGCTCGATCGCTCCACACCCATGGGTGCTATGAGCCAAAAATAGGTGTAAAAGTGTCTTTTTTGAGGCTTTGAGTGTTAGACTGACGTACGCTCGCACGCCTGGCATGCTTAGTGGAATGATGAAAACATTGGCAGAGGGTCATGAGGGGGGAGGGGGAGGAGGCGCGGCGCCGTGTAGGAGCATAGCGGCACGTCACCAGGGGCGTAGCAGAACGGCGCCAGGGGCGTAGCAGAACGGCGCCAGGGGCGTAGGATAACGGATATATATTACTTTTACAAGTAACACCCATATAACACACCGCAGCACCATGAGGTGGGTACGGCATTGTGTTTAGGATATGGGTACTGTTCAGTTATTCCGTGTGCAGAACTTGACAACCTGTAGCAAAAAAAAAAAAAAAAAAAAAAACACGTTATTGCTGTCAACGTGTAATGCGATCTTTTCCTTGTTGGGCTTGCACCGTTGACTGCACCCGATCCCAAATCTTCAGATTGTAGAATTATTTTTCGTTTAATGCTTCGTGTGGTGAAAACCACCCCCTCTTTTCAACAGCCCTTTTCAGGGCTACCAAAAAGAGGTAGACACAACACAAAAATATTTATAAGACGTCGAGTTACAACTCCGTCAAACAAAATATTTCACCAGAGAGAAAATACGAATTTCTCTCTCAAAAGTGAAATATTAACTAATAACATACAAGGCGACCTCCCTAGACACTTACTGGGCGAGAGAGATGCGACAAGTATCTCGAACCAAGTCGCCTTGAACGAGAAAACTCAAACAGAAAATCAAACGTCCTCTAAAACTAGCAAGGACAATTCAAACAAGCCTACTCGCCAATCAGAAACACTGATTACACGAGAGACAATAGGCGAACCAACCAAGAGGCGGCAAGCAACCACCTCTGGTCCAGCAGCCACCCCGGGGACCCCGTCTGAACAACTGACGCAGAGAAAGCACCCGAGGTCCCCGGCTAAACTCAAGGTCGTCGGCTCCGCGACGGACGCTCGTAAGCCACCCCCGGGGACCCCGTCGCAGCGACGGACGTGGGGAAACCACCCCGGAGGACCAGCTCAGCTACCATACTCGCAGATACTGAGAAAACAATGTGCGAGCCAATGAGATTACACAGTCGAATTAATGAAATTAAGCGGACCAATCAGGAGGCGGCAGGAGGCGGCCACCTCCCTATAAAGACCCCGCTCGGAGCCCTCCGAAATTCATTCTACTCTCCGCTCTCGACGACGACACCTCGAAGTACGAAGATTTCTACACGCTCTACGCTGACGAACCTTCTGCATCCCGAGTTCATCTCAAGAACGGCTTCCTACTGCTTTCTACAAGGCCTACCTTCTCTCCACACAGATCTCGCATTGGCATCTACGAGTCCAGTGATTATTCATCCTGCTCATTGCCCAACGTAGTTCATCTGTCAGGACGCCACCCGGTACATCTATCGATATTCTCTTTAGATCGTACGCCCGCTGGGACGTTCCTAGTCGTGTCACCCAGGTTTCGTAGCACTAAGCTCGTCACCGACCGCTGGGGCACGCCGGTAAATTACTCAGCTCATCCGCTCTAATTTACCGTCCAAGGAAGTCTTTTTCAAGACTACAAGGTAGGACCCTGACATACGAGCACAGGAAAGAAGCTCTGTCAAGCGAGTCCACCTTTCTAAACCCTCTATTTCTATACATAGAGGCATCGAAACGAGCTATTAACTCGGCTCTTTCGATGGAACGTCGGCCGTCTTATTTCCTCATGCAAGGGGAGGTAGACGACGGCGCGGCCGGGCCTCTTAGCCCCCGTAGCGCTACCTACACGCTGCCCGGCCAATCCGCCGGTCCCAGCGACGGCGCAAGGCTCGATCCTCACGACGAGATAGCCTTCTCACCTAACGTATTCACGAAGGAAACGTTAGATCAAGCCTCGCCTATACAAAAGATCGAGGATACCTTTCAGACCCGCTCTGAAGTCAATCATTATGATTCGACCAAGCTTTCCGAATACCCACGATATTCGACACAAGCCTACCCGGCCGATCCGAGTGTCAAATACACTCCAAATGTACAAAAAACAAAGGATACTTTTCAGTACCTCAACCAAGCTCAACATATTCCTCCTACAGATATAAATCTTAGGCCGGAATATTACAAAACGGCTCAGTACCAAACTGATCGAACCCAGCACCCACTATGCGAGCCCAGTGCTCCACGCGGCTGCGACACGAACTATCTCTCAGTTCACCCCGCCAAGCAAGCTGACCTTGACGGATTCGCTCACATTCCTTACAGGAATAACCCGGGGACTAACCCGCATAATCAGAATATAAATGTCCCACTTGGTCTACCTACACCAAGTAAAACATATTTAAATCCACTACAAATGGTGACCCCGCCTTTGAACAGGCTTAACACGGAGCATTTCGTTCCCTCTTATGAAGCTAGTGGATTTCAGGGAACCACTGCGGGCGTGCGACCCCCGCCGGGCCTCTACGCCCCACATCTCACTCAACAACCCTCTACACAAAGTGGCTTTCGAGCACTTTAAGAGGAGATGGGAGATTATCAAAAACCAATCTTCCAAAAGAAGAATATCGATCGTGCACTCGCCGAGTTCGATCAATACTGCGTGCGAAAACACCTGAGAACGCAGAACGAATGCTTCTCAGCTATATACAAGTGGGTACCAGAAGAAATGAGGGAAGCTATCGACTCAGCTTACCTCACGGCACCCCACGCACCCTACGAAGAGGCCAAACAGCGCCTACAGCGAGAATATGGGTTGTCCTTACAGGACAGGCTCCTCGCACTCGAGGACCCCGCATCTCTCGCCAAAAAACCCAGCACCAAGTACCACGAAATGTACTCTAAAGCTGTTGGGTACTTTTCAGAGGCTCTGATCACTCAAAAGTGGATCGAGACTCTACCCATCGAAGCACGAGGTATGGTCGCAGCTCAGCCTACCACGACCGCCCGGCTCGACCTAGCTGATACGCTACACGCGTACAAAACAGAGAATACCTCTCTAAACATACGAGGAGTAGAATCTACTCCGAAACCCATGAAAACTGGTTTCAAAAAGGCCCTCTCACAACAAGCTGAGTTCAAACCCCAACCAGTAGAGAGTAGGCCTCACAAAACGACGGCCTATGTCTGTCGAAACCACGCACGTTTCGGTAACGAAACTCGCAAATGTGCAGACCCAGAACACTGCACTTGGAAGGCAAACACTGCTTCCAAAACTAGCAAAAAGGCAGCGACTATAAGCCAGCCTAAAACCTGGGTTTCAAACGAAAATACTCAGAGATCGGTACAAGAAAGTACCGTTCCAACCTCCGACGTAGAGAGTTCGGAAAACGAATAACTGCCAGTGTATCTGAGCCTATACACCGGCAGTCTACTGAGTATAAAAGGCTTTTTTTCAAGTGCAAACTAAATGGCACTGAATTTCTCATCGACACGGGAGCAGAAGTGAACATTCTGCCCCACAATGTCACAAAAAATTGGGCTTAAAAATTCGTAAGTCCAACGTAAAGCTCACAGCAGCTAACGGAGCCCCTATAGACACACTAGGGCGAGCTGACACGACAATTAACATCGGCCTCGGAGACATGACCACCGATTTTATGATCACGAAAGTTGATCTAGCGATCCTAGGTATACCATTCCTCGAGTCTTGGGATATCGGAATACGGGTCAAACACAAGTACATTTATAAAGATAAAATAAAGAGCTATGCCGATCAAAAAATAGCTGCAGTCATGAACAAAAAATTCACTGACGAACAAATAGCAGCTACTATACCTCATCGTGACAACAACCCTCAACCAGAGGACGTACAAATCACGGAGGACGAAAACATTCGCTCTATCATTAACAAATACAATGATAAAATGAGCAAACTTCAAGGAAAGTGGAAAAACAACGGGGTTTACCACCGTATAACCACGGAAGGAACACCAGTACACTTCCGAGCAAGACCCATGGCGGGCGAAAAACGGGCTCAAGTCAAAAGTACTTTTGACAAAATGCTTTCAGAAGGCATAATTGCACCATCAGATTCCGAATGGGCATCCCCGTTACACTGTGTGCCAAAAAAAGACGGGTCATGGAGAATCACCGGCGACTACCGTTTCCTGAACGCGAAAACGAAGAAAGACTAGATCCCCCCCCCCTCCTCCTCACATTCGCTCTTTCCAAGCGAATTTACATGATACACGAATCTATTCGACAATAGATTTAAAATCGGCATATTACCATATTCCGATGCACCCAGATGACGCTCATAAAACTGCAATTATTACACCTTTCGGTCTTTATGAGTTTAAGAAAATGAGCATGGGTTTGGCCGGAGCGGCTCAAACATGGCAACGATACATGGACAGCATCATGCGAAAATTTGATTTCGCATTTGTATACCTAGATGACATCCTGGTGGCTTCTAAAAATTATAAAGAACACATGAACCACCTCAAACAAATTTTTGACAAACTAGGGGAACACGGACTTCGAGTAGGTTTTGATAAATGCATTTTTTCAAAACCTACCGTCGATTTCCTAGGTTTCACTATCTCGAAAGAAGAGATAATTCCTAAACGAGATAAAATAGAAGCCATAGAACAATTTCCTAGGCCAATAGACGTACGAAGTCTACGCAGATTCCTAGGTATGTGTGGTTTCTACCGAGCATGCTCAAGTAAATTCGCTCACACGGCACAACCTCTGTATGACTCCATTCAGTCAAACAAAAAAAATGACAAAACACCTATCGAATGGACATCAGAGAGAGAAAAAGCTTTCGACAGCTTAAAACAAGCAATGATTAAAGCTACATTACATAATATCGCTCATCCACAACCTACAGCAGAGTGGAGATTAGTCTGCGACGCATCCGACACACACATCGGAGCGGCACTAGAGCAGGAAATTACAGACAAACACGGCTCGAAATCTTACCAACCATTGGGATTTTTCAGTAAAGAAATTCCGGAACAATGGAAGAATAAAGCATCATTCGACAAAGAGATGTTCGCCGTTTACCAAGCTTGCATTCATTGGCACAATGACTTGGACGGCCGATCTTTTCATATTTGTTCAGATCACAAGCCTCTGCTAGGCACGATGCTTAAGAAAAATGCACATTTTTCAAAAATGAGATTAAGATGGCTAACATACATCTCTCAAATGACGAGTGACATTCGTCATATACCCGGAGAGAACAACGTCGTCGCCGACGCACTCTCCAGACCCTTCGATCCAGTTGAAATTCAAACAAAATCGATTTCAACCCAAACTGACGAGGGTCCACCCATAGCCGAAATTTCGCAAATTACGGCTGCAATAGAGTGCAATCTTCTACTGCACATTTCAAATGCACAAATTCGTTCTCCCCCTAACGCAGAGGACAAATTGAAACTCACACAAGTTGAATTCCCTCAAGGAGAAATTTGGTGTAACCTAGACCTAGGACACCCAAGACCTTATATTCCAAACGAAATAAGGCAAGAAATAATCAGCCAAATTCACAATTTGGGACACCCAGGTATACACTCTACAGTGTATAAAGTTAAACAAAGATATTTTTGGCACGGACTCCTAGCAGATGTCTCCAACTGGGTCCGAGCGTGCGAAACTTGCCAACGAGCAAAAATCACTCGCTCCGTGAAGCTCCCTTACTCCGAATTTGAAACGGCTAACAAATTTTCACACGTACACGTTGATATTACCGGACCCTTACCTTTAGCAAAAGGAGGGAAACGTTACATTTTAATGATGGTTGATAGAGCAACGGGTTGGCTAGAGGCAGTCCCTCTTAACAACATCGAAACAGCCACGATCACAAACGCCTTTATCAATATTTGGGTGGCTTCAAAGGGCGTACCTAAATACATCACAAATGATCAAGGCACACAATTCGAATCAGATCTATTCAATTCCATTATGGAACGTCTCGGAGTAAAACATACTCACACGTTACCATACAAACCATCAACAAACGGAATGGTAGAACGCAGAAATAGATCTTTGAAAGAGGCTCTCAAAGCACAAAACGAAAATTGGCTCGACGCACTTCCAAAAGTTCTACTCGCTATGCGTACGGCAGTAGACCCAGCAACGGAAACTACACCGTTCCAAAAAGTTTACGGAATTGACGTACCACTCCCAGGAGACATTTTCGTAACTTCTACAAACCTTTCCGAGCCTCTCTTCTTCCGGCCTACACATATTAAACATAATAATACAAAGTATGCCGTCAACATGCCCAAAAACTTGGATACATGTACACATGTCTATATCAGAGTGCCCACACAGCTCTCCTCCCTGCAATGTCCTTACACGGGACCATTCAAGGTTATTAAGAGAGATAAGTTTTCGGTTACAGTACAAATTGGCGAACACACGAAAAAAGTTCCCAAACAACAAATAAAACCGGCTTACACTCTAAACTCGGACGAAGCTGTGTCACGAAACCAAAATCAGGCAGAAAATAAGGAGAAAACTCCCCGAAAATCCGCCAGAGGGCGCGTCCCCTCTACCAAATTCGACGAGAAGTGGGTGACTGCACTCGAAGCAAGCCACGCCCACTTTTCTCGGGTAGGAACAGTGGGAGATATAAATATGGAACACCCCACGCCAGGAGCTCATACCAACTTTGACCATGGCAGCTCCCACTACCACAGAAGAGATGATCACGGAGGAAGTGGAAAATCTCCTACTCGCCGAGGAAATTCCGGCAATCATCAGCCCGCTACCGCCGTCGCCGGAGAAGAAGACACCGGCGGACGCCAGCGCGCCGAGAGAGGTGGTGTGGAGAACACCAGCAGCGTTCAAGACACCGGCTACACCCGCTCCGCAGCTGCCCAGGGCTCCGCCCGCTCAACAGCCCCTCCCGGCTCCACGAAAGTGGATCAGCTCGGGCGACGTGCCCGTGCCTCGGTGGGACGAAATGAGCGCGGCGGGGTGGACGGAGCCGGAACGAGCACCTCCGCAACAGCCCAGCCGCGGCCGCGGGCCAAGCCCTCGCGGGTTTGGCTCCCGTCGGCAAAGCTCGGGCCGGCCACGGCCGCCCCGCGGCGCTCGTCGAAACCGGCGAGGCCGGGGCGCACCCCAGGTGCGGGACGCGAGGCCTGCACCTCCGCCTCCGCCCCAACTGGTGAGGGTTTCTTACGGAGAATTCCGTGTGGACCTCCCAGTTCTCCCCAGCCGGCGTCGTCGTTAATAACACGACGTCTTGGGGGGGCACCTGTGGTGAAAACCACCCCCTCTTTTCAACAGCCCTTTTCAGGGCTACCAAAAAGAGGTAGACACAACACAAAAATATTTATAAGACGTCGAGTTACAACTCCGTCAAACAAAATATTTCACCAGAGAGAAAATACGAATTTCTCTCTCAAAAGTGAAATATTAACTAATAACATACAAGGCGACCTCCCTAGACACTTACTGGGCGAGAGAGATGCGACAAGTATCTCGAACCAAGTCGCCTTGAACGAGAAAACTCAAACAGAAAATCAAACGTCCTCTAAAACTAGCAAGGACAATTCAAACAAGCCTACTCGCCAATCAGAAACACTGATTACACGAGAGACAATAGGCGAACCAACCAAGAGGCGGCAAGCAACCACCTCTGGTCCAGCAGCCACCTCGGGGACCCCGTCTGAACAACTGACGCAGAGAAAGCACCCGAGGTCCCCGGCTAAACTCAAGGTCGTCGGCTCCGCGACGGACGCTCGTAAGCCACCCCCGGGGACCCCGTCGCAGCGACGGACGTGGGGAAACCACCCCGGAGGACCAGCTCAGCTATCATACTCGCAGATACTGAGAAAACAATGTGCGAGCCAATGAGATTACACAGTCGAATTAATGAAATTAAGCGGACCAATCAGGAGGCGGCAGGAGGCGGCCACCTCCCTATAAAGACCCCGCTCGGAGCCCTCCGAAATTCATTCTACTCTCCGCTCTCGACGACGACACCTCGAAGTACGAAGATTTCTACACGCTCTACGCTGACGAACCTTCTGCATCCCGAGTTCATCTCAAGAACGGCTTCCTACTGCTTTCTACAAGGCCTACCTTCTCTCCACACAGATCTCGCATTGGCATCTACGAGTCCAGTGATTATTCATCCTGCTCATTGCCCAACGTAGTTCATCTGTCAGGACGCCACCCGGTACATCTATCGATATTCTCTTTAGATCGTACGCCCGCTGGGACGTTCCTAGTCGTGTCACCCGGGTTTCGTAGCACTAAGCTCGTCACCGACCGCTGGGGCACGCCGGTAAATTACTCAGCTCATCCGCTCTAATTTACCGTCCAAGGAAGTCTTTTTCAAGACTACAAGGTAGGACCCTGACATACGAGCACAGGAAAGAAGCTCTGTCAAGCGAGTCCACCTTTCTAAACCCTCTATTTCTATACATAGAGGCATCGAAACGAGCTATTAACTCGGCTATTTCGATGGAACGTCGGCCGTCTTATTTCCTCATGCAAGGGGAGGTAGACGACGGCGCGGCCGGGCCTCTTAGCCCCCGTAGCGCTACCTACACGCTGCCCGGCCAATCCGCCGGTCCCAGCGACGGCGCAAGGCTCGATCCTCACGACGAGATAGCCTTCTCACCTAACGTATTCACGAAGGAAACGTTAGATCAAGCCTCGCCTATACAAAAGATCGAGGATACCTTTCAGACCCGCTCTGAAGTCAATCATTATGATTCGACCAAGCTTTCCGAATACCCACGATATTCGACACAAGCCTACCCGGCCGATCCGAGTGTCAAATACACTCCAAATGTACAAAAAACAAAGGATACTTTTCAGTACCTCAACCAAGCTCAACATATTCCTCCTACAGATATAAATCTTAGGCCGGAATATTACAAAACGGCTCAGTACCAAACTGATCGAACCCAGCACCCACTATGCGAGCCCAGTGCTCCACGCGGCTGCGACACGAACTATCTCTCAGTTCACCCCGCCAAGCAAGCTGACCTTGACGGATTCGCTCACATTCCTTACAGGAATAACCCGGGGACTAACCCGCATAATCAGAATATAAATGTCCCACTTGGTCTACCTACACCAAGTAAAACATATTTAAATCCACTACACTTCGTTTGTTTCAATTAACATTTTTGTAATTCTATCCTTTCCTTGATTTTAAGCTAAATTTGTTGTAGATTTTCTGTCAAAAAATCAAGCTTCCTTCTTATATTTGAACCGAATAGGACTATCTTATTCGCTATCACAATCCTACCATCCTGCATGATTTTAATCACCATTTCATTTTGTAGTTTCTATCTATTCTCCCACTTCTATGCACAGTATAATTCATGCAGTTAAAACTCCAACCTGCTCAACCACAACTGCGCAAGCTAATATTCCACGGTTAGGATAACAATGGGCAGTAGGACTTCGCAACAGAACACTTTAGGACCAGATCATGCACGATCACAACTGCACGACCTAATAATTATTATTCTCATGTTAGGAAAAAATTCACTCATCTCAAAATGCACAACTTTCAAATGAATGTTGATGGAAAAATATGAGTGATATGATAGTGTAAGCGTAATAGGGTGGTGAACCTCCGGTTGTGAGGTAACGAGACCTAGGGAGTACCTCCAGAGTGGCGTGGAAAACTTCCTACACTTGTATTGCTTTCGAATTTCATGTTCCTTTGAGGCATGAATATATATTTTATTCTAGGTCATATTTATGTGTTAATACTAATGCTTTGCCTACACATATTTAATAACATATCTTCTCGACTTTTCGTTCGTACTTAGATAATGATATTATTAAGGCAATAATTATTTGAATAGATAGGAGCTCAAATCGAGAAATATAAACATGCATATATAACTATAGAAGTATAGTTTTGGCAACTCGAAATAGGACACGCCGAGGAGTCTGGACGGGCCTTGTGACGTACGCAAGCCAACTAAAACTACAATCATACTCAATTGAAAAAAAATAAACCTTTGTGAAATAACTTGCAGCGTTTTTAGCGAATTTTTGAAGAAAATTAAGCTATTGCTCTCGCCTCAAAATTTCAAAGTTGACAAATCAGTCAAAAATCGAAATAATCGAAGATTTCTTCAAAAATTCGCTCATGGGGTCATGCTGCATGACTGGACTTTTTTGTTTTGGGAAAAAGGCATTGCTTCTTTGATTACCTACATCAACCATTTCCAAATCTTTCAACTTTTCTGTATCACACATTCTTTCCTTTTACATTATACCATAGTTCTACTTCAACATCAAGTCCATTTGCGTCCAGCTAGTAGAGCTCCGCAATGATTTTGGCTTTCTATTTGAACTCCTCTATCGTAAAATTTAGCATAATGAAAAAGGGATGAAAAGAAAGTAAAGTGAAAGCTAGGGTATTGTCCTCAGAAACTCTGTCCGACCCACTCCTCAGTGCTTTAGACGATCCAAACATAATTCTACTGATATAAGCCTCTGCTTATGCAGAAGCTTATGCCTAACATTCACATTTTACACCTGATTTTAATTAAATGTCCAGGAGTTACAGGCACTGCAAGAATTTCACGTTCGCCCAACACTGAAACATCAATTGATTAGGTTGAAATGAAATTAAGGCTAGCCCACTCAACCCTTGAAAATCTCTTCAAAATGAAAAATGTAAATGTTATGCATGTCGCAAGGATTCTACATTACCGCATGCGCAGACGCTCTGATTGATCTGGTTGCGATGAAACTCATATGGGACTGTCAAGATACTAGCCCGTATAACCCCTGAAATATTCATTAAAATCAGATGTAAAATATGAATGTTATGCGTGTTATACGTATTTCATGTTTGTGCATTAGTAGAGGCTTATATTGGTAGAACTGTGCTTGGACCATCTAAAGCACTGAGGAGTGGGTTGCCAGGTGTTAACACGGCTCAAAATCACATCTGAGGTTTAATTATGACTGTAATCACAGAAAAAATAAGATTACAATTGTAATCACAGCAAAAACTAAGATTACAGCACTAATCACAGAAAAAATACGTAATGTATTAATGCAGATGTAAATGCATTAATGCAGATGTAAATGCATTAATGCAGATGTAAATCGCTTATCACAGATCATTTCTATCATGTTTACTTTTCTTAGCCCGCCAGGTCTGCTCCATGTCCACGTTGCCACTGACAAACTGGACATCCAGGATTATGGCAGACCCATCGGGCTTGATGGCAACAATATCTGGCTTGTTGCCCAGGTCACTCAGCATGTGATATAGTCTCTCCCTTTCGACATCCCAACCGCTGGATGACAAAGCGCCTGTTATCTGCTTGGCAACTGCATCGTGATGTAGAATGCGGCCACTGTAAGTAAGAGGACACTGCTGCACCACATGATAGAGATTCTCATTTTTACCCCGACGGGCCCAAAGGGTGTCGACTGTCCCACGACTACTCCTTGAACACCTCACTGAGGTGGCTAAAGTAGCCACCCGTACAGCATGAAAATGGCGGTAGTTGCAGGCCCCAATGCCCTCTGAAGCCCATTCCACCCACTGGGAAGAAATGGGGGATTCAGAGCACTTTCGGAGTTCTTTATCATCTACTGTCTCATGCAGAGCAGCAGCGAACTCAGCAGATGAGCTGGGTTTTGGAGTAGTTGGTGTTGCTCGGTCGCACCGTAACAACAGCTGCCTGAAGGAATCAAGGTCAGCAGCAGTGTGGGCAACCTCCCAGCTCGAGCCCCTAAGGGCAAGCAGGCACTGGCAAGGTAAAGATGGGATGCTGGCAGAAAGAGAGACAATACTGAGCCCACCGGCCTTGACCGGTGCATGGATAAAAGCACTTGGGACACCAGGTGGGAAGCCTAGCCAAGAGCGCACAGCAGAGCGAACTTCACGATCTAACTGAAACAACCTCCCACAGTGAGCCTCACAAAGACTAACCCATAGGTTAGCTTTGTAAGTAAGTGCATACAAAGGAGGCGCAGCTTCTGCTGTGGCTTCAATAGAGCCTGGGTGACACGAGCTAATGCTCTACCAAGGTCATCACGGCTTGCGGCTATAGTGGCCACACCCATGAAGTTGACCCCAAGGTACCCGCCAGACCTCCAACACGGATGGGGCAGGGATGGGTGTCTGTCCTAACACAAAGCACTCCTCATCCACCACCTTCACCTTATGTTGGCGGCCCGATGGGACCAAGGAGACTGACCCACACTTGGAAGGGTTGACCACTAGACCACACCTGGCTAGCTGCTCAGCAAAGGCGTTAAGGGCGATCTGCAAGCCTTCGCGGGTTTCTGCGAGTAGGACGACATCATCGGCAAAAGCCTATGCACCTACTCGCACCCCAGGGGCAAGATCAAACCCTATTTCATCTGGCAGCTTACCCAAGGCTGTATCCACGACCAGGTTGAAGAGGAGTGGCGATAGAGGATCTCCCTGGCGCACCCCGCGCCCAATAACAACATCCCCCGACATCTCGCCTCGAGGGCCGTCACGCCTTCATGGTACAGATAGGCAACATACTCAATTAAGCGAGCAGGTTCCCCAACACCATGAAGGCAATCAGTCAGGGGCAAAATGGTTTACAGTGCCAAAGGCCTTAGCGACGTCCAGAGCGGCCAGATGGAGCTGCCGTCTCTTGATGCGGGCCAGCGAAATGACAGTTTGGAGAACCGTTGGGTTCTCTGCTGTGCCATCCGCTGGCCGAAATGCTCTCTGGACATCACCTATGACACCAGCCACTCGGAAGCGAGATAACAGAATCTTTTGAAAGTGGTAGAAAACTACCGATGATATTGAAATCAGACGGTAGCCTCCAGGCCACACCCATGACTCCCAGCCTCCAGGTTGATCCTCCTTTCTTTGGGATGAAGATGGATTAGGCTTTCGGGAGCCTTCTCGATAGAAGTAACAGGTTGAGGATGAGTAGCTTGGTACTTTTTGGGGCTTTATTCCAGCATTGGGCAGAAATGCCATTGGGTCCAGCAGACGTGGAGTTTTTGACACAGCACTTACATGTCTCGTCATGAAGCACCGGCGTGCACATAATGCTGCGTAAGGAATCCTTAGTGGAATCTGGGGGTACCACCGGCTCACCAGGGTTGTGGCTGGGAGCACTCAAGAGTGGGTCCCGAATTTCCACAAACTCCTAGAGAGGGGACAAACCTTGTTCATCCCCAGCTCCCTCCAGTACCTCCGCAGCTACACGAGCCGGATGCTTCCTCCACAACTTCTGGACCTGCTGATATTGCCGCCTCCTTGCTTGCTCAGCTGCCTTGCGACCTCCACGGGGCACCAACACAGAAGGATGTCCTCCCTGATGCCTCGCCACGGTCGCATCCCCAACCTGTGGGAAGATCCTCTGTACATAAGCCGCGACCTTGCCTTCCAAGCCAACAGGCCTCTCAACAGCCCGCCTCACCAGTTTCTGCAGGTATAACCTTCAATACAGTCTACCTGCTCCCCTAGCCTCAATACTTCAGTCTTCAAATTCTCAAGAAGACCGGAGGTCCCGGGGGAGGATTGCTGAACAGCGGGCTGTCGTCCCACGCCTGTCGGAGATGGGGGGGAGGCACCACTGCTATTTGCCAGGCTTGCATTTCGGACAAGCTGCTTATAGTGGCGCCTCAGGCAAAGAGATGGATGGCAGAAAGCGTGTGCGTGGGAAAATATGCTTGCAAGAATACATTAATATTGCGTACCCCATTATGCACAGCTTCTGCCTCCTCTGCTGCCATTCGCCCAAATCCTCAGAAGCATACCTGGACCACTCTCGCTCTATATCAATTGCAGCATTGGCCTGTACAGGATGCTTCTGCCAGACGTAGGCACTGAGGCCACGCTTGGAACTGAAGGCTCTCTCACAGTGGGCATACTGGTGGACATCTCCAGGGGCATTAGAAGAGGAAGAAGGATAGGAGAAGAGGGAGAGGAAGACCGACACCCCTGCCTGGGGTGCCCCAGGCGCCTTCCCAAGAACCCCGCGTGCCAATGGGTTTGTGTGTGAGGGTTATGAGGCTCGCTATTGTTTTTATCCATAACTGGGGACAGTCATTGACACGAGCCTCCCCCCTAATCGCCAGCGGGTCATTCTGCCACCCTCTTCACCCAGAGGGTGCCCGGGTTGCACGACAGGGACGTACGACCTTGACTTGGGTAGGGATATGAAGGAGCTCTGAAGACACCACACACACACACACACACAGACACACGTACACTTTTTTTTTTTTTTTTTTTTTTTTTTTTTTTTACAAAACTCCCCTCAAAGGCGGAGGGGGCACACCATTAAATTGAAAAATAAACAAATAAAATAAAAAAGTGGGGAGGACGCCCAGGTTTACCCGACGCCGGCTCTAGGGATAAGGGAAGTTGCAGGACGAGGAGGAAGAATGGGATGAAAGGAAGTGCCCCTATAGAATGACCACCAGTTCAAGTAAGAACCCCTCAGGACGCGGGTGGTGATACCACGGAGTACTCCTAACACACAACTCACACATCAAACATGCACACACGCACACACACACGAAAATTCGCTAATAATGGATTTTCCGAGTGACAATACTAGACATGCCCCCTCAATCGTCAAAACCAAATGGGCATATCCAAGGCAGCGCTTTTTACTGACTGGCTTAAAGATTTGGTCGCTGCCTTTCTTCAGCTCTCCGGATGTCTAGATTTTCAGCTCCACATCTCAAGCTGTATCAAAAAGTCCTAAGTCACATACTGTTTTTTTTTTTGCTGAAATCTTTTAGTTGGGCAATACTTATATGACGTAATCTTCTCGTAAGATTCACACGCTTGCAGATGGTCCCATAACCAGCAGAAATTATATTGCTGTGTGGTACTCAAGGTTAAGGTTCATAACTGAATGAATTTTATTATTTACAAAATTCACTTGCCTACAGGCAATATCATATGATGGATAATGATTTTGTCTAGTGACAAGATCCAAGAGTCCTTGGCTTTGAGGTTGTACCAGTTCTGTGTGGTACATAGACAACCGTAGTTCTAGCTGCTTCCATTATTATTCTTATCTCTCGCTCAGCTGCTCCGTTTTGATGTGGTGTATACCAACATTCTTTGATGTATGATTCCCTTCCTATCCAGAATCATCTTCACTTCATGATTCACATCAGAGCCATTATCTGTTCTCAGGACATTGTATCTCTGTTGAAACATACTCCGGTATTGATTTACAAAAACTTCAAGTTTTTCAGCCACTTCACTCTTGACAAGAAGAAAACCTCAAGAAATTAACCGAAGTCGTCTGTAAATAGCAAAAATTTCGCGAACCTCCAAGAGAAATTTCTTCCATTGGTTCTGTCAAATCCGAGTATTTCTCAAAGTTGCCAGACTCTTCCCGACAGAAAGGGGGGCAGCCAATCATAAAAAGAGGTACATGGTGTTTCCAAAAAGGGTTATTTCTGGGGGTACACATTTTTAGGCATATTACATAATTTCACCCAACACATTATCATTGTTAACTCAAAATTGTCAGAATGAAGATTATGTTCAATTCTGTTGAAATATGAAAGACCCATAATCGTGATACCAAAATGGATAAAAAAGGTAGTGGAGGAAGAGGCAACTTCAGACTCCAACCTTGTGGGGAGTAAATCCCTTTAAGTATTTAAATAGGTATACTATTTATACTCAAAGGCGAATCCAGACAGCCACAGACTGGACTTGAAAATGAATGACTATCGGAACTCGTTCTACACTCTCTGAAACGCAAAGGAAATGCATCCCCACCCCCAAGTGCCACCGTGCCGATGGTTACAATAATACCCCTTTATCTACAAAAAGTTGGGTTAAAGAAAATAATTTTTTCAGGTACTGACTACAGTGATGGAAACTGAAGCCTTCAAACTCGGTTTTGCGAGATTGATTCATTGTGGAACAACAGCATGAACTCGTATACTACAACTTTCTTCATTAGTCATTTAGAAATACGCCAGTCACTCACTTCGTCTAGAATAGAGCTGTACAACCCCTTCGGACCTTGGCAAAACAACTTTACAGCTACTTTACGTTCTGGTGTAAAACCACTTACTCTAACTTCCTGAAAATTTAAACTGCAGCATACATTCTAACGAGCATTACAAGGCCGATATTGCTGAATCAGTCCGAAGGCTGAAATCGAGATTAACATCAACCCAGTCATCAACAGATTTTCTGGTAAAAAACAGGAAGGCTTGGATTTCTAGTTTAAGGAATGTTACGCTCCAGGAATATAACTCTCACAGTCGAAGAGGGTTGATCGCCCCCCTCATAGCTCAGATTGTTGGAAATTTCCCGTAGTTGTAACGATGCGAGTTTGAACTCCAGTCGAAGTATCAAATATTTTTGGGCAGTTACAGGAATGAATAAGCTCAAGAAAAATCTGAAAAACAAAATGTTGATACTGTGTAAAATAATGAATAATGTTATTAGGACCCGTGCTTCATTAGTAAAATATTATGCCTAATCATTACTACCTACTTAATCCCCACTATTTATCAGACACAAAACAAAATTTTTTTGTTTAGCACGAGTTTTCTTATAGGTATTTCAATTTCGTTTAAACAAGGTTTTAATTTAGGTTTTATTGTGTCTGTGAACCAGCAAGATTGTACACTATTCGCTTGTTGATCATGGAGCAATGCATCCCCTACCTAGATCCATACTTTATACCTTTCACATACCGAGTTATTTATTTTTTGGTTCACGAAGTAGTTCCATAAGTAAAAAAGGAAAGTGAGTGGCTATTTATGAAAAGAGGTATAAAAGGGGATCCTAGGCAAAAAGAGGTACATTTGTGCGTACCTCCAAGGTCTTAGGGCTTGGAGGTTTTGGTATCTAAAAAGGGGTACATTTACCCCCAAAAAGGGACGTCTGGCAACACTGGTTTCTCTCTTTTTGATTGACTACATGGGAATGGTTGACATGGGTCCACACACTTATATCGTCGTTGAACTTGATATTGTTTTATTTCAATACATCCTAGACATGTTTGACAGTTCAATGACACTATCTCTGATGCCGTATTAAACACCTTTGACTTGCAATGCACATCCTGTGTTAATTTGTACTTCATCATCTGCGCGATCTTCAAACATGGTGGTGTTCACCTTAAATTTCAACTTGAACATTGAAGAAGAATAATTCCCATTATTCAATTAAAACCCTTCAAGTTATCAGTCTCAGTGCGTTGTCGGCTTTATTGTTTGCAAATACAAATAGATTTGTGTAGGATTTGCATGAAGATTTTCGTTTTATGTTTTGGTTAGGCCACTTGAGCTCAAAATTACATGATGTCAATGACATTTTCCATGATTGACAAACTTGTTAGTAGAGGAAACTACAATGCGGAAAACTGCCCCAAAAGCCTATTTGGAATGTAAGGTTTAAATGGGATTACAGGAAAGATTCAAATAGTGTTTCTGGAATTGTAATGCAGCCAAAGACAGAAAGGCTCGAACAAAGATCATTCCTGCTATTAGTACCAACAATTATGCACATGATGATGGTTGTGCTACCGTCAAGGAATGGCAGGAGGACTATGGACTCACAAAAAAAGGTAGGCTGTTGATTACCATACACAAGATGGGTCTGTGATCTCACGAACTCGGAGAACCAAAGTAGCTGACAAGTGGCGCTTTAGTGGCCGGTGTGTTCTTGACAGGATTACCAGACAAATGCAAGCCAATAATCATGGGTTTGGAAAGTTTGGGCACTTTTATTACTGAGGAGGTAATTACAGTGAAGTCATAGCAGGAAATGAAATGGCATCTATGGGGGATTCTGATGTCTCTATATTTCAAGGGTTCCACAAATTATAAATTTCGGAATGTTCAGTGGATTCCATTGTAATCCACCCCGATGAAAAATCCCCAATGAAAAAGCTTTTGTCGTAGGTTTATTATCAGAGAACCAAACAGATGAATGGTTTCTTGATTCGTGTGCCTCAATAATTTTTTTTTTAAATGATAACATCACGCAAGCATGAATCGTAGAGATTTTCATTTTCAAATCACGGCTGCCAATGCCAAACTAGTTTCTCAGAGCATTGGGAAAGTTTATATAAATTTATCAACTGATGGTCGGCTAAGTCACTGCTCATAATGTTTATTACTCACTGAAATTGGGAACGAATTTGATATCGGTAAGTCACCACATTGGAAATCACCGGGTCAAGAAATTAACGTTTGCGTGTGTACACACACCATCATCGAACCAAATAAAATTAAATGATAAATCTAGGGCTAACCCACTATATATCCCTGACAATTTCGTGAGAATCAAAATAATTTAAGGTCTGACAAGACAGCAGATTTGACCACAAGCAGATTTGAAACCAGTATCGGTCAACAAGCTTGCAAATTCAAAATGGTAATGAAGATGCATAAAGTGGGTTAATAGTCATGCTAGTTGTATTTTTTAAGCTCTAGAGTAGGCAAAATTAGGCATCAATGATCAAATATCACCCAAATTATTTTTGGTAAACTTTAATAAGATCACATATATAACACCCAAATTATTTTTGGTAAACTTTAATAAGATCACATATATAACAAGACATTATTACATGACATAGATAGCATTATATTTGTCATATATAGGCGTTGTCAAGCCACTGCCAACCCCACTGCTGTCCAAATGGAAATATTTGAAGAAGTATCTTGCAATTCATAGGTGTGTTTAGTCATGATTTATAATACCTTATCTCGCAATATTAATCTTTTTTATCAGGTCTCAGTCTTTTGCTTGAGGATTCCATGCTGTCTAACCACAACTTGAGATCTTCAGTCGGTTGTGGCTTGGGACCTGCCTGGAGAACTGTCATCACTTCTTCCACAATTGGCTTGTGCATGGTGGCTTTGGACAGAATAGCTGCTCGGACAAAATTGTCATTGGTGATGAACTTCTGCTCCAAGTAGATGGATCTATCGTCCCAGTAGATCATCTGGTAAAAATATAACAAACGAACAATATCAATAAGAAGAAATAAAAACTAGTTCAATAGTGCTAATTCGAGTTAAGATAAAATTAAATTAATAAAAAAATGAATAATAAAACAATAATACAATTAATAGGATAATAATATTATAATATAACACTGTAGTCAATAGTGTTTATTGAAACTGGACCCTGGCGTGTTTTAATGAAGAGTAAGATTATGAATAAGTTATAATGCCTAATATTAGGCAAATTTTGATATCAGGCAACCATTAAAAGCACATGGCTCCACGGCAAGACCCAATGCGTTGCATAACATCACCAGGGTTGGATTTATTTTGTAACAGATAAAAACCACAATACTATTGAGAGTGACCAAAGGTAATTTGTGAAAATGATGTTAAAAAGTAACGGTAAAACGCTGCAAATTATTACACAAAGGACTTTCCACTCAGTTCGCTGGTTCATAGAAAATTACCCATCAAACTGAATCAATGGTGCATTACCGAAATGCACTAGACAATATCACCTACCAAAAGAAAATAAATGAATAAAAATAAATAAACTAAAAATAAAATAAATACAAAAAGGAATAATAACAAAAGAGTTCCAATCATGCAGCGTATTTTTGTAAATAATTTATCGTGCTATATTATGTTACAGTGTTTTGAAAATTAAGGACTTTAAGTGAAAATGAATTATGTATTAGCTACCAATTTTATGGCAAATAACTCGTTCTGAATAATAATCTGCTATTAAAGAAGAGATTTTGGATTTCAACTTTTTTGAAGTTTTTATAGATATTTTAGCCCATTAATGAAATTTAAGTATATTTTTCAGCAAAATTTTGTAGATAAATTTTTGAATGTTCTATTTTATACTTAATAAACTTTATTTGGGCAATATATTCAGCCAAGAATATAAATTTAACAATTTTTAGCAGTTTTTTGCTATTTTTAGTGATTTGTTCTAGCACTTTTTTTTTTAAATTTGACCAATTAAATGTGCTTAAAAAATGCTGGCCAACGAACTCGTCCTTTCGTTTGGAAAGCTTGATTTTTTGGCGCAAGAACGGATGCGCGCGCACACACACACACGCACGCACACACACACACACACACACACACACACACACACACACACACACACACACACACATATATATATATATAAAACAGTTAAGCTCTAGGATTTGTTTCAGAATGTCTCAAAACGGATTTCAATGAAGAAAATTTTCGAAAATTTTGATTTTAACATTTTTAGAGCCATTGCATTGCATTTTGTACGAAAATTCACTAAAACATATAAAGCGATTGTGAAGAGGTGAAGAATTTTCTTGACACCGCAAGGATTCAAACCCTAGCCGCTCAAGCCACAGTCCGATGTCCCACCCATGCTACCAAAGCCTTGTATAAATAATGAAATATTGTCAGCCCTTGAGGCCTATAGCTCATATTCTAGTAAAGTCACGCCAGTAGTAACTCAACCAACATGAAATTATCATTTACATACCCTTTGGAGGAGTCCGTCGTCACTAGGAAGTCGAGTTTATGGCCTGATGATGAGGATGATCGAAAGCACTCGCCACCGGTACTCGACTTGCTAGTGACTACGGACTCCTGCGAAAAGAATATAAAATATAATTTTACTATTACTACGAAAGAAAATAACCCTTTAGATTTATTATCAACCAACCTATTTTCCACAAGAAGTTGCCGTCTTAAGTCAACCTGATACGTGGTTACAACATTTTTCAATAGTTTTGTTTTGAAAGTAACATTGCAGTCATATTAAGTTTTAATTCAACTAAATAAACGAAATAATCATGCCCGCTAGTGCTTTTATTGGTTGTAGCCAATGGTACCAATGTAATGGTGAACGAGTTTTTATTTGAACTAGGTAGGTACTAATTATTAT
The DNA here is from genome assembly GCA_030762985.1 of Adelphocoris suturalis. Lineage (NCBI taxonomy): Eukaryota > Metazoa > Arthropoda > Insecta > Hemiptera > Miridae > Adelphocoris > Adelphocoris suturalis. The sequence continues at coordinate 31,089,828 of CM061040.1, forward strand.
AGTTATTCAGTGTCCAAAGACTAAAGAAATTTATTCGTTTAGGCTTTGAGAATAAATAACCTGAAAAATGATGAAGAAAAAATTATTGAAAATTCCTCAGATCTCTATACTGCAGTGTAGGTACATAGCTATTGCACAAGCAGTTTCATCAGCGTTTTAAATTGTGACACTCCTGATTCATCGTACCCACGAATCTGCCATCTATGAGGAACTTAGCCTTAACAGGAAAAAATTGAATGGCGGAGGAACCCACTGCAGCAGCACTGCAGGAAAGCGACCACACGTCTGCAGTCTTCCATTTGTCACTGGGTACTTCTACAACGCTTCACTTTGACACAAATTTCACTCATCTGCAGGGGGCCTTGAGGGGTCGTCAGCAGAAATTAGGTGGGTAGTGAAGTGCAGTGTTGAGAGAAAGCTAGGTTGCCAGTTTCTCCTGCCTGAATGGACACTTGTATCCAGAGTCAGTTAGCATTTTGGTCAGTTCACGAGATGTTCTCTCCCTTAAACTGTACAAACTGTTTTACTCTGTACGCAGATCTGATCCACTTGCGGGGATGTTTCCCCATACCTTATATTGAGGTGAGAGGTACTTAATGGTGTTTAATCCAATTTTTTACCGCACAAAAGTAAAAATTACACTTGGTAGACTAAGTAGTAAAACTTGCTTCTGAAACAAAAACGAACTTGACAGAGAGATCATCTCTGACAATATAGAGTTGAAAATGGTGAAAAGTATATATATAATCACCTGAGTAGTGACTTTGTAAAAGGTGAATATTGGTATCACCCTTCTGTAACGGACACTGGTGGCTGACTGCACAGCGTCAGTTTTCCGCTTGACCATTTCATCGTACAAACCCGTCCTGTCGTAGAAATGAAATCGAGCGAAATCCAGATCACGGACATAGCGGGCATTGTTCATGTGCTTCATCACCAAATCAAGATCTTGAGTGAAGCAGAACCCTGCAACAACACAATCATTCACCGTATTAATACTAATGAAGCTACCGCATCAACTAAAACTACTGCTAAATCGTACCTATCCCTAAATTGACACGGGTTTAGGGCACTGAACAGAGAGGAGTGTGGCAGCCCCTTTTACTCTCAATAGTGCATATATTTACAGCTTTCAGGTAATAACCCTCCCCGATTGAGGTGTCACCCAAAACACCACATCAGAAACACGAGAATGAGCCATTCGACCCAACGCAACAGCAGCGGGTAGACACTCTCTCAGATGAGATGGGAACTGTCACAAAGTTTACAATCGATGAACGAATTTTCTAAATTGCACACATTTATTTTCCATTGCTATGTGAATAAAATATATAAGCCACTCCTTCTGATTGGTATTTCAAACCAACATCCTTTCCCATTGTTTTTTATTACTTCTATAATGCGTGAATGAATGTATGTTTCTTTCTCACGAAAAATCATGGGCAAGCGCAAGTCCTCTAATGGGGGTGGGCTCTAAAAAATCAAAATACCAAGAAGGTAATGAATGGTGCATTTGGCTAAAATTATAAAGAAGAGTAAAATATATATACTCACTGCTTTTACATCAGAATAATAAATAAAATGTTACCTACACATTATCATGTTAAATTTATTTTTATATTATTTATTTGAATTTTCTTATTTAGACAACTCAGATTCTCGGCAAACTTTTCGACAACTTTTTCTTAATTTCTTTATCTTGGGCCACAAGTATTCTCCTATGTAAGCTCATCTTGCTTAACCCCTCGTCAATCATTGTTGAGTTCAAACATCCTTTCACACGCCTCCAATTACTGGATTATCTTATAATCACACATACAGAACATGCTAGTGCAAAGAAAATTTAACAAAGCCTTCTTAAGGTTGGGCACAATGTAACCGCTTCTGAATACATCAACCGTTTCCAAATTTTTATTTTTTTTTAATATTACGCATTTTAGCGAATTTTCGAGGAAAATGCATTTCTAAAATTTGCTTTATGTAGGTAAATCCGTTTGAGGCATTCTACGATGATTCCTGGAGTGAAACACTTTTTCATATTTATGTAGATAAAAAAATATTTATGTGTATAGGTATACATATTATGTATTTATATATAAGAAGGAAGGTAGATGTCATTCCTCACGATATCTCCCCTTAGAATAGAGATTAAAACTCGGTGCTGCGCGCGTCGCAAAGAACTCTGCCCCTTGACTCCACTGGAGGGACCCCAGACCCTCTTTTGCTTTCACCTTGAGCCTCGGCTAAACATGGGAGGAACGTGGATTTCGAATTTCACCTTCATAGGTTAAATAGCAAAGCTCAGCTGATCTGGGGGGGGGGGGGGGGGGGGCTAGACCTCAATGATTCGTTTCTAGACATCCCATGGGTTATCCATTTCAAATTGTAGCTTCAGAGGTTGAATAGCAAACAAATCACCCTTAGTCCATAAGCATGCAGCCTTCCATAGTATGATTAACCGAGCACTGTCTATTCCAATGAGTGAACAAAATTTATCTAAAGAAAAATCCATTATCAAAAGCATAGCGGTTAGTAATGGATATGGAGGAGAGCTCGTTGATACCATATGGTATAATATTCTTAGGAAAAAGAGTAGGGAAAAAGTTTCCAATCTGGCCAGGGAAGATGTAAATTTAGAAGAAAAGCAATGGATAAGTATACCTTATTATGGGAAAATTTCGGATAAAATCGGCAACATTCTATCATCGAGAGGTTACAAAGTAGGTTTTAGAACTAAAAATAGTCTTAAAGCATTACTAGGATCCGTTAAGGACAAAATCAATGTTCAGGATAAAAGTGGGGTTTATAAATTAAAATGTTCTTGTGGCTACGAATATTGCGGTCAAACTGGTAGGAAATTCAGGGAAAGAATAGACGAGCATCAGAAGGGTTTCAGGGAAAAAAAGGGTAAGTCTACATTTGCGAAACATCTTAAGGAATCCAATCATAGTTACGATTTTGATTTGACAGATAGACAGTTTGTAGAATTTCTTCATTTTTGTCCGAAGGGAGGTATGTTGAATGTACTTGAAAAATTCGAAATTATCAAAAGTGACAGATCTGGTAAATGTTTAAATGAGGATATACCTCAATATATTTCACCACTGATAGGTCCATTTTTATTAAGCTTGGAATTATCCCTTCACAATGTTGAAACCATATTTTGTTATTTTTCCCCCCTTTCACTTCGTCTAATTAGCTATAATCCCCCGTCACCTTGTTTGCACTTAATTGGTTGTACCTCCTGCCCCTTTCCTTTCTCTTGACCAATGGGATTCAATCTCCCTTCACCTGTTACTATAAAAGCTGTGTCCTTTCTAATGTGTCTTCAGTTATTGTTTGTTACTGATGATGGCCTAACCGTCGAAATCGATTTAACAGTGTAACTCTTTATTTTTCGTGAAAATGGACAACATTTTTCACTAACTTCCGTTTTGAAATGGGTTTCCACAACTTCGTCGCGAGTGATTTAGTTCGTAGCAAAGTAATCAGCTCCAGAGCTCACCCAGCTGATCCAAGTAGCTTCAGACTTTGATTCGTTTCTAGACATCCCAAGGGTTCTCCATCTCAAATTTCAGCTTAATTGGTTGAATAGCAAAGAAATGAGATCACAATAGCAAAGAAAGATGTCACAATATTTTGTGTCATTTTGCACTATTAGTTCCTGGCGTGTTCCACGCCAAAATCGTTCTTTCACCGTAAAATCAAGCATTGCAAAAGAAAGTATCAGTTCGTTGGACAGCACGTTTTGAGCACTATAAATAGCAAGAAATGTGTTAAAATTTACTAAAAATACCAAGAACCACTTAAAATCGTTAAATTTACATTTATTAACCAAAAGTTATTCAAAAAAGTATTTCAACAAGAGACAAGAAATTGTGCTGAAACATGTACTTATTTCATTAAAATGAGTAAATAATCAGTAAAAACTTGAAAGAACACAATTTAAAAAAAAATTAAAATTGGTTTGTAAAACAGAACATTATTTAGAAAAACAATTTTTGTCTTAAATGCCAGTTAAGTAATAATCTTTGTGCACACAAAGTTTTGTGATTTAAAACCAATTGACTGAAACAGATATACGCAACAAAAAAATAATAATAATAAAATAAAAAAATTTTAAAAAATGATAATAATAAATAAAATTAAAAGGCAGATAAATGATGCTAAACAAATTCGATCATATATTCCCTCATTATTCCTTTTTGAATTTTTGGACACATTGTGAAACCAATGCAGTCTTTTATACCAAATGCAAACGGATGAGAGGATTATCCAGCTTAACATTGTCGAGAAAGGTATTGTAGGAAAACTTCGGACATGCTTTCTGATAGCGGGATTTCACGCATCACGCTCGCTGCATTTCCCTTCTTAATGACCCACTCTCATTTTCTGTCGTAAGTAGGACACCTCTCTGATTTCACCAGTGCCCTTCAACGAACTAAAACTACTTACTGCTAATACGTAGTTTTAGTTCTTTGGTGTCTTCTACTATTATCCTTCCTAGCTCCTTTATGAATCCAACAGCTTCGTCGCACAACGACAAATCACTGGTAAACACCATTGCAACTTGAATAAGCCCAAATAATGCAGGGTGACCAAATGAGCGAATTTTAATGAATTAGTTATTTGTGCACACAAATTTATTAGGTAATTTTTAAATCTTTAACCATTTTTTAGCTCCTGTTATCGAGTTTTCAAGCACATCTGATAGCAAAAAAAGTGCTGCTCTTGAGCTCATTCTCACATTTAAGGTGCTTGACTTTTTGAAAAAGAACGATTTTGGTTTATTATTTTCAATATTGAACCTTAGCAATCGACCAAGAAAAAAAGTTGTTGGTTTACGATTCACGAAAGAAAAGGGGGGAGTGGGGTGTTACCATACTACATTTCAAGCTGAAACTTAGAATCATTGGCATGGGTAAGTCGCCCCGAGTGTGGACGGCCTGAGTGGCTAAGCAATGAGACAAAACATGCGTTTCTTACTCTCATTCCTCTCCTTCATGACGCCATAGCAAGCACTATTTTTGAAGACATGAAGAAGTACCTAATTACAACGAACTCGCCAAACTGATTTCTAACAAGTTAAATAATTCCAATTTCTAAAACACATTTTACCTTATACCGCAAAACAGAAATACAGAGTCAAAAACCCAAATTTCACAAGTGGAAAAGCCATTTCAATTCAATCAATAAATTCTACTTTTTAGCACTTTTTTTCTAATTTGAGCAATATAAAGTGCTCAAAAAGTGCTGGCCAACGAACTCATCTTTGCATTTACAAAGCATGATTTTTTGAAATGTTTTATTTCTTTTGTTTATAATCCAGGAATAACTTCAGAATCCTTCAAAACGGATTTCGGCAGAGAACATTAAATTTAGAAACTGTGATTCGTTGCCTTCAATGGCATGGGTGATAAAAAAATTCACTGTCTTACACACTACCGTACCTATCTGTGTCAGTGCTTTTCATGTTGTCAGTGTTCTCCGGTGATCAGCGGTAACTGCGGCCTTTTCAGATCGGTTGAGGCTTTCAGTTTGGAAGTAATGAATTTCAGCACACAAGAACTTGCAGCAGTTGTGTTGCTTTTAGACGAGGAAGAAGGTAAGAATAGAAGACACAGGGTTCATCCCATTTTGAGGTTTCGAGGAGCGGAGAGAGAGATTACAACAATTTTGTCGCCCGTTTAGAAATGTCGAAGTAAAACTGACTATACCGTTGGAAGAGTACTAAATGAAGTTTTTTTTTTTTTTTTTTGTGAAAGATTAAGTCTCTAAGAATAATTTTGAGGTTAGGCTATTTAAAAAAATATTTCATTAAAATTCTCAATTTCCCAAAGAATTAACGTTAGCTTTTTCATAAATGAGTCTGAATGATGGTAAATAAATATGAAAATTTTCTGTTCTTGAAGGCAATTGAACGCTGATTTTGAAAATGAGATCAAAAGTTGAGAAAAATTAATTTTGATGGGAGAAGTGTAGATCTTTATGTCAAAAAACGTGTTTTTCCTGAGAGGGAAAAAAAAAGAAAAACAAGAAAAACATCTTGAGACGACTGAACGGAGGTAGACTTTGTCAATATTTCTCAGCCTGTCTCCTACAACTAATGTGAGGTAAAAAAGAAACTATTTATATTTATAAATCAACATTTTTGAGTTTGCTCTCGGAGGGTAAGAGAAAGCCATCATCTTGGCGACAAGATTGAAATATTAGACAACTCCGACATTGGTAAAATTGCCTCTCTCATGCTAATAGTCTTCCGTGTTGTTTAAATTAGTTGTAAATGAGTTGCAACTTTTCACATCATTATCTCACATCCGTTTGTCTTCTCTTCTTTCATTATTCTTACTTGACATTGAGGTGCTACCTAGCCATTCAAAAAATTCATATTGGATTTCGAAGACAAGTTAATACCTACGTGTGTACGTGCGTGCGACATTAAAATTGTTCAACTTCACGTTGAAGTTTTCCCTAAATATCTACTAATTTCCTTGGAATGCTCTTATTTCTTCAACAACCCAAACCAACGTTTCTTTTTTTTTTTTTTTTTCTTTCTTCTCTCGAACTTCTCCAATATATTTGTTTGGATAGTATCTGAACACGTATCTACATGTAAAGACAAAAATGGCTAAAATTTTGAAAAATTAATTTTAGTGCAGAAAAATATTTACTAAGTTTTTTTACAATCGAAATTGTCTTCATCAAAATCAGGTGGTATTCCCAGTTTCTAAAAGAACTACGTTTGTTCTTTAATAAATGAGTCTGAATGGTGATAAATAAATGTGAGAAACGTCTGTTCTTGAAGATAATTTAACGCTGATTTTAAAAATGTGGACAACAATTGAGAAAAATAGATTTAAAAGGTAAATAAAATGTGGGTTTTTACGTCAACAAACGTGGTTTTCCCAAAAATGCCTTTAAACATCGTATCTCGGCAATGGATTGAGCTAGGGTGATGCGGTCGGCGGCATTCTGCTCCATTTTCAATAATTTACCCTGTTTTTTCTTTCACGCTATGCCACAGATACCCTATACATATATACAAACAGGATGTCTTGTTTGAGAACCTTCTAGGAATCGATTCTACAGCTCATTTTCAACAAAACCATTTCAAAAAAAAAAAAAAAGTTCCTCATGGAGATTTTTTAACGCTTTACTTTTGAGTAATTTTACTTCCACAATTTTTTCGTGTTTTGGACTTTATGCCAAAAAAATGGTTATACTCGTAACTCCCCTTAGGTTCATCGTAAATCAAAAGTAAGCACACCGTTGGAAAGAGGGTGAAATTTCCTTTCAGAATACCACTCTTGGATGAAGTTAGAAGCACATTCAATGGGGGGAATATAGGTCAACATTTAAGATTTTATCATGATTACTAAATCTCTATATTTTTCAAAGTCCTTTGGAAAAATACATTTTTCCCATTTCCGTAACAGCGTTTTCCGTACTTTCCCCGAATTTCAGCTTTCCACTACTATAGTCTATTTTACAATTACTTTGCCAATGTTGGAAAAAGGTCGTCAAGGAAGTCAAGGGTTTTCCTAAAAATTACCTTTTATGTTCAACGAGTTTGGGGTCGGTTTCAACGTATTTTTCCCGCTGAATCGAATGGTAACACTTTCAGATCCCCTCAACTCCGTTATAACCAAGTTTTACACTTTAATCCAAAAAAAAAAATAGTTAATTAACAAACACTTAACTCTCTAGCAGTTATTAATGGAATTTAGCGAATGACTCACTAATTCAAAGATGTCACTACCGGCACACGATATCTCCAAGTCCTAGTCTTTATCTCCAAGTCCTAGTCTTTATCTCCAAGTCCTAGTCTTTATCGACCAAATCCTAGTCTTTAGGTTGAATGAACGGATTAACGTTCCAGATGGTTTTTATTCGATTCTTTGGGATAATATCTATCATTGACAACCAAAAAATCATCACAGGTACATTAAAAGTTTTTGAGATCTCGATTTTTTTAATATTTCAGCCTTTAAATGTCACCCTTTAGGGTTGATGAAAATTGATACCTAGCTTCGAGGATCAACTAGACCACAAATGAGATTTATAACCCAAGTTTCATCAACTTTGGTCCAGTAGTTTTTATTTAAATGTTATTATCATGTTCAGAAATCACTCAAATGAAGTTTATCAACTATGAACTAAAGGAACATTAAAACAAGTATGCACATTACTGGCCGCCATATGTCTAAGTTAACTGATAAGAATTCTGGGGTGCAATGGTCAGTATGCTGGACTCATATTTTCCTTTACTCGGTTCAAATCCCAGTAGGAACTGAATTGTTTCCGAAAGAAGGGGTGGGGGGAGGGTCAATACTCTCGCACCTGTACCAAGGAATGTTAAGCTAGTGGGTTTCCAGGGTAAGTACTGACTTGTTTTTTTTTTTTTTTTTTTTTTAAATTAAACGATCAATTATTAAAATACCAACCCCTCTCCACTGAAGGGGGCGAGGCAATGAGTAGCTTTAAGCGAAATCATCAGAACAAATTCTGATCCTCCTTGGAGGACAGCTGATGACGTCCACGACGCCCGAGGCAGTCGGACGAAAAACCCCAACCTGCAGTGGTTGCTTACTTTACTTTTTTTTACTTTATTAAAATACGAACTACTTGATTAATGTGGTGAATTCCACCACGAACTTTCAACAGCCCTTTTCAGGGCTACCAAAAAGAGGTACTCACGACACAATTACATATAAAAGACGTCGAGTTACAACTCAGCAAAATAACATATTTCGCCCGAGAGAATATGCGAAATATTCACTCACGAACGAAATATTCACAAATAAGCAACAAGCCAGACACCCACTGCAGGAGAAGGGTTCGTCAGGACAACTCACAAAAGTTGTCTTGAAAACAACAGCCCAAGGAAATAATCAATCGACCTCTACGAAATGCAAGGGCGAGACTGGCAAACCAACTCAGCTATCATATTCACAGATTCTGAGAAAACACTATGCGAGCCAATAAGGAAACACATGGTGAACTAATGAAATTAAGCGGACCAACCAGGGGGCGGCAGGAGGCGGCCACCTCCCTATAAATACCCCGCACGGAGCCCTCCGTATTCATTCCACCTTCTGCTCTCGCTGACGTCTCTTCTCACCTCTCGACGAAGTTTCTACACGCATTAAAGACTCAGAAAGGCATATCTTCCTCTCCTCACAGATTCTCTCGATCTTCTTGGCATCTACGAGTCTAGTCATTGCACTACTCATTGCCCAACGTAGATCTCCAGTCAGGGTCCCACCCGGCACGTTTAAGACTTCGTCTAAAACGTCGCGTCCGCAGGGAGACCTTAGACGTGTCGCCCGAATCTCGCAGCATTACGCTCTTGATTGTCCGCCGGGGCACGCCGGGAAATTGCACAGCTCATACGCTCCAATTTACCGTCCAAGGAAGCCTTTATCAAGGCTCGGAGAGGACCCCGACATCAAGCTGGGAGAGAGCTTTGTCGAGCGAGTCCCTCCTCTTCGTAAATCCTTCATCCGAACGGAAAGGTATTTTTTATCGAGTAAACACACTCGGATATTTCGATGGAGCGAAGCCCCTCTTACTTCCTCGGGTTTGAGGAAGAAGAGCTCGGCGCTGGAACGGGCATCGGCCCCGCTACAGCTCCTTATCCGAAACTCGATTCTCACTCAAAACGTAGTGACAAACTACACGGGCCAGCTCCGTGCCCAAAGCTCGAACCTCTCGACGAGATCGCAGCTTTACCTAACAAATCCACAAAGGGTTTGTTAGCTACTCCCTTACACACACAAGGGATCGAGGATTCTTTTCAGAACCTCTCGGAAGGTAGTTCTTACGATTCTACCCATATACATGAATATACTAAATATTCATCTCATGATCGCACCGCCGATCCGAGTGTTAAACACACTCCTATCCTGCATACACCGCACGGACCAAAAGGTACTTTCCAGTACCTCAATCAAACACATTCCGTCCCTCCTACAGATGTAAATCTGAGACCGGAATATTACACAACGGTTCAGCACCCGAATACGCATTTCCAAACAGCTCGAACCGAACCTGGCGCCCCTCGCAGCCTACCAATGAACGAACCACGAGGTTCAACCACCCAGCAAAATGTCCTTGACAATTTCTCTCACATTTCCTTCGGAAATAATACAGGGACTAACCCGCATAACCAAGATATGGGTACTTTTCACAACGTCCCACTTGGTCTACCTACACCAAGTAGAACATATATAAATCCACTACAAATGGTGACCCCGCCTTTGAACAGGCTAAACACGGAGCAATACGTTCCCTCGTATGAAGCTAGTGGATTTCAGGGAACCACTGCGGGCGTGCGACCCCCGCCGGGCCTCTACGCCCCACACCTCACACTTCAACCCTCTCCACAAAGTGGCTTTAAAGCACTTTTGGAGAAAATAGGTGACTATCAAAAACCTATTTTTCAGAAGAAAAATATTGATCGAGCTCTCGCCGAGTTCGATCAGTACTGCATTCGCAAGCATTTGAGAACACAAAACGAGTGTTTCTCCGCCATTTACAAGTGGGTACCTGAGGAAATGAGAGAAGCTATTGACTCAGCGTATCTCACGGCACCACACGCACCTTACGAAGAGAATAAGAAACGCCTAACACGAGAATATGGGTTGTCTATGCAAGATAGACTCCTCGCACTAGAGGATCCATCATCTCTCGCCAAAAAACCCAGCACTAAGTACCATGAAATATATGCTAAAGCAGTTGGGTACTTTTCGGAGGCATTGATCACACAAAAGTCGATCGAAACTCTGCCAAACGACGCACGGGGTCTCGTCGCAGCACAAGCAAGCACGAGCGCCCGGCTTGACCTGGCCGACACGCTACACACGTATAAAACAGAAACTCCCTCCCTTAACATTAGGGGAGTCGAGTCAACCAACAGACCAAGCACTTCTAGCCCTAAGAAGTCTGTTACACAAAAAACTGAGTATAAATCTCACAAACCTACCGTCTACATCTGCCGAAACCACACTCGTTTCGGCACAGAGACACGTAAGTGTGCGGATCCGCAGCACTGTGGTTGGAAAACAACCGGCTCGAAGTCAAGCAAAAAGGCCGCAGCTATTAGCCAACCAAAACATAATGTAGTTTCGAAGGAAACTACACCAGAACCGGTACTCGAAAGTACCGTTCCCACTTCAGACAACGAGTGCTCGGAAAACGAGTAACTGCCAGTGTAGCAGAGCCTATACGCCGGCAGACCAAAAATTTTAAACGGCTCTTTTTCAAGTGTCAACTTCACGGCACCGAATTCCTTATTGACACGGGAGCAGAAGTGAACATTCTGCCCCAAAATATCACTAAAAAGCTGGGTTTGAAGGTTCTCAACACCAATGTCAAGCTCACAGCTGCTAACGGCGCCCCAATCGAAACATTGGGACGAGCCAACACAATGATCAACATCGGTTTCGGTGACATGACCACCGATTTCATGATCACAAAAGTCGACCTAGCCATCCTAGGTATTCCCTTCCTTGAGTCCTGGGACATCGGGATCAGGGTCAAACATAAATACATTTATAGACGAAAAATGAAGAGCTATGCCGACCAAACAATAGCAGCTGTCATTCAAGAGAAATTCTCTGACGAACAAATCGAAGCGGCTATTCCTCACTGGGACAACAGCTCAAGCTCAGAGAGCACCCAAATTATTGAGGACAAGAACATAAACTCAATAATCGAAATTTATAAACGGCAAATGGACAAGCTCCAGGGAAAGTGGAAGGAAAACGGGGTTTACCACCGTATAACTACCGAAGGCTCACCTGTACACTTCCGAGCAAGGCCTATGGCGGGGGGAAAAAAGATCCCAAGTAAAGAGCACTTTCGATAAAATGCTCGCAGACGGCATAATTGCCCCATCTGATTCC